>CP142462.1:3667500-4267500 GCA_038049695.1 Cinnamomum chago
TTATGATGAAATCCTCAAAAAATGATATATTATAATTCAAATATTAAAAAAATCCGAAAATAAAAAAAATTCAAAAAAAAATTCAAAATCATGTGTATGAGTAGATCTAGCATGAAAGTATATAGATCTAACTTCTAAATGAAGAAAACAACACAAGTGAGTAAGTGACAAACCTCTATGCTTTATCTATAAAAATAAAAAAAAAACATGATACCGCTATCTCGGCCGATATTTTGAAAATATCGGCCGAGATATTGAAAAATCCGAGATGAAGTTCATCTCGGCCGAGATGGGCCGAGATAATGAAGAAAAAAACCGATACCGATATCACTGAGATATCGGTTCGGTATCAGCCGATACCGGTTCATATCGGCCGGTTTTTAAAACCATGGGTGGGCCTATATGACTAGGATGACTGTCAAATTTGAGTCAATTCTAATTCCGGAGTGTATTGAGTGTGAATGACTGAGATTGACAGAGAGACTATAGAGGGGGAGATATTGGGGGAGTACATAAATACTAATTTGTATTAAGTTTTTTTAAATACTTACTCTCTTTTAGGTGGAGCGCACTCTCCTATACTTTTCCTTATGCCAAACTCAGCCGGTGCCCATTCGGCGAAACAACTTTTTCTTTTTTTTACCTTCTAAGAATTGAATTCAAGAACAGTTAGCTCTGATCCCAAATTAAGTTTCCTTTAAGTAACCATTCCTAAAAAATTCCGGAGGCCTTAATGGAGGATACTTTTTAATACTCCACAATATTGGGTGGAGCCACTTTGGGTGTAACAAACAAAGCAGAGACCGGCAAGAGTCAACCGTGATCTCGAATTGTAATCCCACAAAGCAAGTCAGCAAAATGATTAAAGAACTGGGTCTGAATAATACCCACCAAAGTATATTTGAAAAAAAGAAAAAAAATTATGGTGTTTTCGACTTAGATAAACACAGTGAATACAATTCAATTGCTTAAATACACCATTGAAAAATGAAGCTTCAGTTCCTTTCAGAACCAGAAAACTAATTCATCCAAGGGTGGCAGCTCCAAGAACACCCTCTCAAAATCTTCAAGCTGCATACTTCCCTGTCGCCAACTACATGAACCTTCTACTTCTACTTCTCCTCCTCCTTCATGCACTCGAACTTCCAGCGAAGAAATGCATGAGCTGTTGCTCATCGCCACCATTGACTTTGTATTGGATTCTCTTCCTGTTAGGCTCTGAACGACAGACTTGAACGTCATTGCATCTGTTTCCACGAACTGGGTCTCGACTATTTTAATCACCATTGCTTCTCTTTCTTTCCCTTTCCCTTTCCCAGACATCACTGTAAGTTGTTTGTTTCTTTATTTCTCTACATTAGTTAGCAGGTTGCTTTCCATTTTATAGAGAGATGAGAAGAGACAATGAGAGGGGGTTGACTGGGGACTTTGACCGTTGATACGCGGCCAGTGACCAACCAAAGACGATCGATCTTTAATGGGACCGCGTAGTAGTACGAAGGACCATATATATCATTGATGATTGAACAATGTATGCTCAAAAACAAGGAGAAAGGTCAAAGGGAAGAGGGTCTGATTGAAAAAGTTGTAAATTAATTGGATGGAAGAGGGTCTGATTCCAAAAGAAGAGGAGGTCACCTCAGTCTTGTTCTGTTTTTTGTCCTTTTACGGGCTGTTGGTCTTGTGATTATGAACCAGCTGTGGTATTACCGTGCATATGCTGTCGTTAGTGGACCAGTCCCACACAAGTGGACGATCGAGTTCCAGCAGTTGAACTTGAACTACCCCCATGCAAGTGGATGTACCTCCAACCAATGTTACAATTTATTATTGAGTGATCAATTGTTCTGGGTATCTCTGAAATATGTACTCCAACGGTACAACACTATGAATAGTTGACAATTCTCTAAATGGAAGAGGATCCCCTGTTTGGACGGAAATATGTACTCCAACGGTACAACACTATGAATAGTTGACAATTCTCTAAATGGAAGAGGATCCCCTGTTTCGTCCAAACAGGGGATCCTGTTTCGTCCAAACAGGAGATCCCTGTTTGGACGAATTAGGGGCCGCCATATGTGGGGGCAGAGGAAAGTGAAACTGACTTTTTCTTTTCTCCGCCCCTACGCATGGCGGCCCCTGTTTCGTCCAAACTGAAATCCCCTGTTTGGACGAAACAAGGGATGCAGATCCTCTCTTAATTACTAGTGGGGTGCTCATGGCACAGACAAGCCCCCTTTGGGCAGCACTGGGCTTGGATGTATAATTTTGGCTTATTTAATAATTGGGTTGGACTTACATTAAGTGGTAAAAAGTATAAAGCCCTGCCCGACCCAGCTAGAATAAGAATTGCTTGTAATTTAGTGATTAATATGTTGAAACAAATTGCTAGGAGCCCAAACAATGATAAAAAGTCCAGCTCCACCCAGCCTAGCTTTGAAGACTAAATGGGCAGGCTTCGGCCTGAAACTTGCAGCCTTTGTTGGACTTGGGCCTTGGGCCTTGGGCCTTGGGGTCAATATCATGATATGCCTTTAGCCTCTTGATCTGTAGCCCACAATTTTATCGGTTGTTTATCAAAAGAACATCTTAACCTTCAAATATCCAACAGTCCTGTCCATTTGGATGGCTAGAAAAATTTAGAATTATATTGGTGACTAACAGGAGCATCCCTATTTTGTTGTTGGTTCAACTGGGCCCCACGTATTACCCTGCACGGATTGCTCTGTTCTTAAGTGAATGTTTACTCACTCCTTTAAGTACATAGGAGTAGTTGGGGCCCACCTTCGAGCCCAAATATCGTTTTTTGGGGGGGCGGGGGGGCGGGTCGAAAGATAGATATATATATATATATGCCCTTACTTTAAGTATGGTTGGTCCAGCTACTTAAAAAAAAAGTTATACTTCTTCTTTTTTAAATTTCTTTTGATTTATTTATTGTGATATGGTGAGCTATACTGGTTATTAGTGATACTTGAAGATTGAAAAGCCATGGAAGGATCCCTGGGCGTGCATGTTAAACAAAGCTATACTTTTTAGAAGTAGCAGTGACTAGTGAGTCATATGACAAAAAGGATCGTTTTCTACCTGATGCATTCAACTCACTTCAAGAAACTGCACTTTTAGCAACGTTTTAAACAATTAATCAGTAAATAATGTTACTCTTTACCGACGTATATTATTTCGTCGGTAAAACTTCAACTTTTACCGACGTTTTTATATAACGTCGGTAAAAGTCCAACTTTCACCCACGTTTTCTAAGAAAACGTCGCAAAAATCGCACTTTTACCGATGTTATATAAAAAACATAGGTAAAAGTTGATTTTTAGAATTCACCTGGTAATCGATGGAAAATTAAAAAATATAGACTTGTACCAACATTTATAAAATGTCAGTAAAATGCCTTTTTGCTGACGTTTTTTAAAAAAAACGTCGTTAAAATGTTATTTTTTAGACTTAACTTTCTCTATGGAAGTAAAAAATATAGACTTTCACCGATGAAAAAATACGTCGGGAAAAGCGTTAGGTTTTTAATTTATGTTTATTTTACCGACGAAAAGCAACGTCGGTAAAAGAATTTTTAAGTTTTTTTATTTTATTTTCTTATGTTGCCGACGAAAATATACGTCGGTAAAAGTATTCGATATTTTATTTAATTTTTCATTTTACCGACGAAAAAACATCGGTCAAAGTATTTTATGTATTTTTATTTTTATTTCATGTTTTACTGACGAAAAAATACGTCGGTAAAAGTATTAGATTCTTTATTTATTTTTTATTTTATCGACGAAAAAACGCATCGGTAAAAGTTTTTTAATTTTTTTATTTTGCCGGCGAAAAAATACGTCGGTAAAAGTATTTTTATGTTTTTTATTTGCTTTCATATTATGCCGACGAAAAAATACGTCGGTAAAAGTCTTTTTATGTTTTTTATTTTTATTTCTTATTTTTCCGATGAAAAAATACATCGGTAAAAGTATTTTTATGTTTTTTATTTGCTTTCATATTTTGCTGATGAAAAAATACGTTGGTAAAAGTATTTTTATGTTTTTTATTTTTATTTCTTATTTTGCCGACGAAATAAATGTCGGTAAATGTATTTTTATTTTTTTTTAAATTGTATATTTTTTTTTTCAATATAATTTTCCTGTAAACCTGTTTATACACCTGTATAAAAAAATAATTCTGTTCTTATACCTATATTCAATATAAAAAATGCAAGCAAACAAAAGTTACTAAATAAACAAACAATCATCGCCATTTTTCATCAAATCATTCATCCCATTAATCATATATAACAATCAATAATGATGTAGTCACATATAAATGTCCAATATACATATACAAATAAACTAAAAAGAATAAAACACCCCCAGAAATCTGCAACTGACCCCAAAGCATTCATCAATCTGCAATGACAAAAACAACAATAGAATCTTTTCAATGAATTAAATTATAAATGAAAGATAAACATGCATATATATATAAATCTTTTCTTAAGTTTTTTGGCGGCCTGTTTTCCAGCCTAATTGTTTAGAATCAGGCGGTTTTTGCATTTAATTCGTTAACATAAAGTCCGATTCACTAACCGTCAATTCATACAAGTTACTTTGGCCTTTAACAAGGTACCCGTGTCAATTTTCGATTTTTCCGGGGGCCGTTTCCTGTTCCGGACCCCCGGCGGGCCGTTTTAGAGCCTAAGTGATGGAAAATCCGATGTTTTCGCTTCTAGTTCTCTAACCGGGAGTTCTATTTGAGAACCGTCAGTTCTTACAAGTTACTCTAGCCTCGAGCGAAGTGCTCGTGCCAATTTCTGATTTTTCTGGGGGCCGTTTCCCATTCCAGATCCCTGACGGCCCGTTTTCGAGCCTAAGTGTTGGAAAATCCAATATTTTCGCTTCTAAATCTCTAACTAGGAGTCCTATTTGCGAGCCGTCAGTTCCTACAATTTACTCTAGCCTCGAGCGAAGTGCTTGTGCTGGTTTTCAATTTTTACGAGGCCGTTTCCTATTTCAGACCCCCGGCGGGCCGTTTTCAAGCCTAAATGTTGAAAAATCCGATGTTTTCGCTTCTAAATCTCTAACTGGGAGTCCTATTTGTGAACCATCACTTCTTACAACTGGAGGGTAGAGTAACTTGTGGGAACTGATGGTTCGCAAATAGAACTCCCGGTTTGAGAATTAGAAGTGAAAACATAGGATTTTCTAACACTTAGGCTCGAAAACGGACCGCTGGGGGTCTGGAACGGGAAACAACTTCGGGAAAAATCGGAAACCAGCACGAGCACCTCGCTCAAGTCGAAATTAATTTGCCGGAACTTACGGCTCGTAAATCGGACTCCCGGTTAACGAACTAGACGTAAAAACGTTGGATTCTTAACACTTAGTCTTGAAAATAGGCTATCGGAGGTTGAAAACGGGAAACGACCATCGGACAGCCCAGAAACCAGCACGGGTACCTTGTTCAAGGCCAAAGTAACTTATAGGAATTTAAGGTTAGTGAATTGGACTTTTGGTTACTGAATTATACACAAAAACCGCCTGATTCTCAACACTTAGGCTAAAAAAAAACAGGCAGCAAAAAAAATTAGTAAAGGATTTATATATATATATATATACATTATTATCTTTCACAAAACTATAATGCTTTGAATTAAAAAGGGACTTTAAAAAAGTTAGTGTAATTGTTACACATCATCACAAATAACCTTTGGGTTTAATGCGATATGTTAATTTAATTACCCTCATTTATTTGATAAAACCATAATATGTGAAGTGAACAAGTGAGATTTCACCTTTGGGCATAAATCAAGACAAATCCACTCATACATCTTTAATATGTCTTATCCCAATCTTCAAATAATTGAAAGATAAACTCCTTTGGGTCGATTATCAATCTTTTAAGTGAAGTTGCAATTTTAGTGTCATTTATGATGTTTATAATTCAAACTTGTCATTGGTGACAACCAAGTTAATTTGTTATTTTCAAACTTGAAAAACTATGACACTATTGTGATCGATCTTTACACTCCTTATCATATAATTTTCTTGTTAATTAATCAACGATTTAAATACTCAATTTCTACCTTAATTGAGCTTTAATTATGTTGATCTACACATTCAGGAGAGACTTAACATTTAAGATCACACTATTTTATGGTTAGGATGAGTTTTTCTAAGGTTACGGGTCCAAATGACATTAGTCAGACCGTTGAAAAAACTTAACCCAACCTTATATTCCTTAATCAATCTACCATAATTCTAAGTTTAACTTAACCCGTTCGTTGAATCATACGAAAATAAACATCATCATGCATGAATATAATAATCACAACTCAAATCAGTATTAATTTTGTAAACAAATAAGCAGAAAAAAAACGAATTTAAATGAGTTAAACATGCATAAATTAATATGATGCCTAAACTTAACCATTGGATGAGTAATTAAATTCAGTAATATGATAGATCTCAAAATAAGGAACATAATAGAAAAAATGGATCGTTAATCCGATATCGGATGTGCCCAAAATGATCAAAATAAGTTTCTAATCATTAATTTTTCTTTGATCTGATCAAATCAGAAATTAATCATCAATGCCAGAGTATCACTTATATTTTGATCTGTCTATTGGAAGGCTTTTATCGGATTGGATCAATTCTATAAAAAAACAATTAAATAAATAACAAAATTGCCTCTTGAATATTGTTATTTTATGGAAATGGGTCAGACAGCGGGTCGGGTCAGGCCCAAGTCAGTCAACCTGACTAAACAACCCAATCTGAAATGGGTCTATAGGTCAGGTCAGGTCCGACCCGAATGTGTTGGCCCTGTAATGTGCAGCTGGGCTCTGGGCTTGTTAGGTCAGGTCGGGTCGAGAAAAAACTGACCCAAAACCCATTTCTGCACAAGGCGGGTGTAACGGGTCGGGTCAGTTCGGGATGAAACCCGACCTAATAAACACTGCATTGGCTCAGTCTTGCAGGTCGGGTCATAGCGGGTCAGGTCGATTCTACCTGGCCCAGGACGTCATCTTCAACCTCCCGAAAACAAGGCAATCCGTTAAAACCGATTACCCTGTTTTCCCAGGTTTTTCCTCTCAGACGTCTGGAGCAGCGCCGGCGGCATCGGACCGCCGAGTATTCACACGGCGCCGGTAGCACTCATCGCCGGTTGTCCGTTGCTGACGACAACAATTTTTTTTTGTTTGTTGATGCTGGTTTTCTGGCGCTGCGCAAAAACTGTTCTGCGCAGCGCCGGTCATGCTGCCGGTTGTGCACAAACGCAAGGCTGTACTGCGGCAGCGCAATGCCCTCCCGACTTCGCGATGCACGGCTGTCGTCGGACGCCGGTTGTTTTTCTTTTTTTTAAACAGTGAACCTGTTGTAAGGAAATTAATTTAGGCCTATTACTTGGACCACAAGTCCTTTCCTTTCTAGAAGTATGGTCATAATAGGAATTCCGTTTTCATAGGATACATATGCTATAATTACTCAAATATGGTTTCCTAATGAGATAGTTTCCTTAATATTCTCTACCTTGATGGACGGTTGAGATTAAATCTAAAGTAAACCTAATTGGGAAGTTTGGTCCTCTCTCCACCTATAAATAAAGCCTTTTGTCCATCACAAAGGCTACACACAAAACCTCAACACATTAAGGTTTATAGGCAAGGAGAGGGAAACCGAAACCATCCACCCAGCCTTTTCTTCGACGGATCTCAACAACAGCGCCAGACAGCAGGATCGGAAAGCTCTCTGCATCAGGATGTCTGGAGGTACTCTTCAACTTATTTAAGATTAAACTTTACCTGTGATTATCATGTTGTTCACGATCTTAGGGTTCATGTTAATGATGATATAACATGTGGTATCAGAGCATGGTTTTAGAACACATGATCGTCCATTAATTAAGTTTTGATTCATTATTATTATTATTATTATGCATAAAATTTTTGCGTAAGTTGAAAAAAAAATAAATAAATAAATAAATAAATTTCTGAGAGCAGTGCATCCATCACATCGTGCCATGAAACGGAGCACATGCACTGTAACCAGACAAAAGATTGGGTTGGGTTGCATGTGCTTGAACCAGAGGCATATAGATAGATAGGAGGTGTAAATATCAGAAGACCACCCACCTTTTGGCCCAGTTTCAGTGATATTCGTGTAGATGGACGGATGTGGTATTAAAGTTTTGGCCCGCTCATATGTCTGAGGAGGAGATCCGTTCACATGGGCATTGTACTGTTAATATGTAAAGTACTTGTCACCAATTCTTCTTGCACGTGTTTAGTTCACACAAGCACGGCTGGACTCCATTAAATCTAAAACAGACATGGGGACCAAGACCCACCATATCGTGACAATCGTTGGGGTCATGTCAAGTCATCGATCTATTTATGTTGTTTACGGATAACATCCTGGATCACGGATATGTGATGGACCGGGCTCTTCGAGTTAATGATCCTGGTTCCATCCGCACAAACCATTTTTACCTGTGGATCTAATTTTGTTTGGGTTTACCAATTTAAGTTCATTAATCTATACCTTTTATATATTGAATGATCTATCATAAATATATGCAACATAAAATGTTTATGTTCCTATTAAGCTAATTGTGATCACCAAAGTTGTATGCTTATGGTTAAGTCTCACCACAGTGACCCTAACAATTATACATTGAAATTTGGCCCTAATAGTACCATCGTAATGTTTACATTATATATTGTTCAAGCGCATGAAACAATTAATCGCCCACAGGCGGATTATATTCATACGTTTGAACAATAATTAAGGAGTGTTTGTTCATAATTAAGAGTAACATCACTCATTAGCACCACCTTGAATATGACGACCTAGATGGTATAATGTGTAGAAATTATGGTGACTACCCACAGGAGCACCTAAATTTTTATGTCGTATATATTCATATCTTATGCATGTGTTGTCTTATTTTATTAAAGCCTTATTGTTGTTTCTCTATTACAGTTGTTGCACCCACTAATCTGAATTCGCATGCTACTTCTGTCACTAAGCTCAATGGAACCAACTTTTCAGAATGGAAAGAGCAAGTTGAGTTCACATTGGGGGTACTCGAACTGGATATGGCTCTTCTTAAAGATAAGCCAGCTCCACTCACTGAAAAAAGTACCCCTGGGGAAAAGGTTCTCTTTAATACTTGGGAGAGGTCTGACAGACTAAGCACCATGTTTATGCGAATGACTATTGCCACCAACATCAAAACATCACTTCCCACACCTGACAATGCTAAGGACTATATGAAAGCCATTGAAGATAGGTTTAAGACTACAGACAAATCCCTTGCTGGGAAACTAATGGCAGATCTTACAACCATGAAGTTTGATGGCACTCGCTCAATGCATGAGCATGTCATTAAGATGACCAACCTTGCTGCTAAACTCAAGAATTTGGGATTATCAGTGGATGAGACTTTTCTCGTCCAATTTATCCTAAATAGTTTACCTCCTCAGTACGGGCCTTTCCAAATTCACTACAACACTATTACGGACAAGTGGACAGTGAATGAATTGGCTAACAAACGGGTTCAAGAGGAGGCCAGGCTGAATCAACAAGGTATTAAAGTAGCTCATCTCGTTCAAGGAGCTGGACATAAAGCTGGAAAAAAAAAAAAAAAAAAGAATAAATCAGGCCAGAAAAGGGCACCACCCAAACCTAATGAGGCTAGTCAAAACCCCAAGAAGAAAAAGAAGGAAAACGTATGCAGATTTTGCAAGAAACCTGGACATTTTCAAGCAGACTGCATTAAACGTAAAGAATGGTTCGAAAAGAAAGGTAACCCTATGGGTTTCGTAAGTTATTTCGAATCAAATCTTACTTATGTTTCTTCTAGTACTTGGTGGATTGACACTGGTGCGCATGTTCATGTTTCCAATTCAATGCAGGGATTCCTTACGATCCAAACCATAAACCCAAGTGAGAACTTCCTTTTTATGGGGAACAAAGACAAAGCTCTAGTTGAAGCTATTGACACTTTTCGTCTTGTTTTAGAGAGCGGTTATCAGTTAGACTTATGTCAAACTCTTTATGTTCCGTCTATTTCTCGTAATTTGGTTTCTGTAAGCACACTTGATAAAGTTGGTTATTCGTTTGAAGTAGGAAATGGTAATTTCAGTTTATTTAAAAATTCTAGTCGCATTGGTTCTGGAATATTGATTGACGGGCTATACAAGTTACATCTTAATAGTCCATTTACTAAAACCCATCTTACACTACATTCTAAGGAAACAAAAAGAAAGTCATCTAAAAACGACTCTTATTTCTTGTGGCATAAAAGACTGGGTCACATATCCAGTGAAAGAATCAAACGATTAGTAAAAGATGGTGTCCTTTCGGATCTAGATTTTACTAATATTACAGTATGTGTGGATTGTATTAAAGGCAAAACAACAAAACACACAAAGAAAGGAGCCACAAGAAGTACTCAGCTTCTTGAAATAATTCATACAGATATTTGCGGACCCTTTGATGTTCCAACCTTTGGGGGAGAAAAGTACTTCATTACCTTTATTGATGATTACTCACGTTATTGTTACCTATACTTGTTGCATGACAAATCTCAGTCTGTGGATGCTGTACAAGTATTCATTACTGAAGTCGAAAGGCAACTAGATAGAAAAGTGAAAATCATAAGGTCAGATAGAGGTGGTGAGTTTTATGGTAGGTATGATGAAACAGGACAGCATCCTGGACCTTTTGCAAAACTCCTCCAAAAGCTTGGAATTGTTGCCCAATACACAACGCCTGGTTCTCCATGGCAGAATGGTGTAGCTGAAAGGCGAAATCGTACATACATGGAAATGGTTAGATCCATGATGAGTCATGCCAACTTACCTATATCCTTGTGGATGCACTACAAGAAGTTGCACTTTTAGCGACGTTTTTTAGCCACGTTTTTAAAATTCGTCGGTAAAAGTATATTTTTAGTGACGTTTTTTAAATTCGTCGGTAAATAGTGAACTTTCGCCGACGTTTAAAAAATTCGTCGGTAAAAGTTAATTTTTACCGACGTATTTTATTGGAAACGTCGGTAAACTACAATTTTGCCGACGTTATAAATTTCGTCGGTAATAAAAAGTAAACAATTTGTAAAACTTTTACCGACGTTTTAAAAACGTCGGTAAAAATCATATTGGCCGACGTTTTCTTCAAGAACGTCGGTAAATACCACTTTTACCGACGTTTTATTTTCGTCGGTAAAATGAAAACTATTTTCGTATAAAAGGAAAAAAATTTGAAAACATTTTACCGACGTTTTAAAAAACGTCGGTAAAATTAATATTTACCGACGTTTTATTAATTTTACCGACGTTTTAGAAAGGTCGGCAAAAATTATAAACGTTTTTAAAAAAATTAATAAAGATGTTACCGACGTTTTTTTTGCTTTTGGAGACGAATTTTTAACGTCGGTAAACGCCTTTTTTTTCCCTCCCCCGCGCCAAAGCCCCTGTTTTTCCTCTCTTTTCCCTAACTCTCTTTTCACTCCTCTCACTCCCGCTGCGCCAAAACCCTCTCCCGCCCTTTGTCGATCTCTTTTTCTCTCCCTCGCTCGCTGTCTCTCCCACCACCGGAAGTCGCGCGAATCGCCCCTTTTCTTCTCCAATCCCTCTTTTCCCTCACTCCGCGTGAATCGCCCAAATCTCCCTCCCTCACTCCGCGTGAATCGCCCAAATCGCCAGTCCTAGGAGCACGACCACTGCAGCAGCCCCCGGACGCCCGCCGGACGCCTCCCCTGCACCGGACGCTGCTCTCTCTCTCTCTCTCTCTTCTTCTCTTTTCCCTCTTTTCCCTCTTTTTCCCTCACTCTTTTTTCCCCTCTTTTTCCCTCACTGCGATCTCTCTCTCTCGCTCCCTCACTCGATCTCGCTCTCGCTCTCGCTCGCTCTCTGCTCTCTCTCGCTCTGCTCTGTCTCTCTCTCTCTCTCTGCTCTGTCTCTCTCTCTCGCTCTCTCTCTCTCTATCGCTCTCGCTCTCTCGATCTGCACATTATCTCTCTCTCTCTCTCGCTCTCGATCTGCTCTCTCTCTCTCTCTCTCTCTCTCTCGCTCTCTCTCTCACTCTCTCTCTCACTCTGCTCAAGGTCCAGCGAAGCCATCACCACACTTGCCAACAGATCGCCACTCACCAGTCGCCGGTGCCACGCCCAGTCGGAGCCCAGGCCCCAACCACGCTTTCTCCGGTGCCAGGTACACGGTTTCTTCTTCTTCTTCCATTGTTTTTCCCCTTTTTTTTTTTCTAAATCTGCTGCAACTGCTCTCTGTTTTTCTAAATCTTCTTCTTCCATTGATTGTTGTTTTTCTCCATACTTTAGTGCATCGTTATCGTTTTTCCCCTTTTTTTTCAGAAACTTTGATTCCAGGCTCAAGCCTGGTCTGTTCATCTATATACATACATGTGGGTCTGTTCATTGTGAAAGTAAATTATAAGAGGCATACACAAATACCTGGTCTGTTCATCTGCTTGTTCCACTTTGTCAAGCTCCTGAAAATCCAGATTCGGTTCAATATAGGTTGCTGAGTCAAGTGACTAGGGTTAGATCACATGCATGTTAATTCTCTTGGAAAAAAACTAACAAAAGAAAGTTAATCTTTATGTAAAACATGTGAGAAACTCAACAATGGGCCTCATAACTTGCTGGTTTTCATCAATGTATTTAAGGCAGACTGATCAAGTATGATTTTCAGGTATTAGGAACATGCAACATTATTTGATCTCTGTATTTTCCATTTGAGCAAGGATTTGCAATCTAGAAAATAGAACTACTTAGATTCGGATGTTGTTTCAAGAAACCCTTTTGAGTATCTTGTGCATTTGGTCATATTCTACAACAATTTGCCATTCTGATCATTGGCATTAACGACATTATCATCTTAGTGTTCTCAATCTAGGGTTGGCCTAAAGATTTGCTATAGACCAGAAACCCCAACTATAGAGTATGAAGATAGATTTAAACCAAAGGCTGGTGGAGGTTATTCTCTGTAAGCTGTGAAAATCAATTGGTTTGTTGCTACAGACTTGTTAATCATTAACCATGTGTCAAATGTTATTATTGTTCTTATCACTTATCAGAACCTTAGTTTTGGCCTGAAGATTAATTTGCAAGACCAGAAACCCTTTAGGTGGAAGTTATTGTACCCTGTCAAATAATATGACTTTAGCCTTGAGCCGTTCATTCTCCATTCTGCTGTTTCATATCACCTGGTTTATGAAGTCTAAAAATTTACTCTTAATAGTGTTTTGAAACAGATTTCCTTAACCCAGACTAGATCTAGTGATCATTTTTTGGTTATTCAGACCAATCGCAGGCAACTGAATTTCCACCATTCTATCCTCTAAATAAATTTGATTTTAGTGCTCTAATGTTGAAAATTGGATATTATGGATTTGTAGGTGATGAAGCGCCATAAGAGGAATCCTAGTGACAGTAGGAGGCACCATGTAACAGACCCACATTTAGTGAGACTCTAGATTAGGTTTCCTGGTTATGGTCTGGCTTTGAGCAACAGAGATCAAATAATGTTGCATGTTCCTAATTTGAATGTAAATAAATCAATTTGTTTTGAGAATTTCAACCATTTGCTTATAATACCCTTTTTTTCACTGGAAAACAGATTGGTAACACCATGTTTTATACAGAAATAAGTTGAATAACCCTCCTGGATATATCATGGATTTATTCTAGTAACATCAGTTTCAAATAATTAACCACTATTAATTCATGATATATCCATTTGGATCAATTTCCAAGACTAACTGTGTTTTGATTCCAAGGATTATTGCTTCACAGGTCCTTAAGGGTTGTTTGCCTATCACATAAGATTTACATAAATGTCATATATACAAATGTTCTCCAAATTTGAATCAGTGGGGATTAATTCTCTCCAAATTCATAGATTTATTATTTTTAAAGGTTCTTCTTTTTTTTAAGAATCTCTAATAATGAAGAGCTTCTTAGTTTGGAATACTTGCTCCAAAATTCTAGCTAGAGCATCCTAGACTCCTAGTAATAGGAAAGACTTTTCCTCATAAGACTCTCTGTATGTACTCTGTATAAAGATACTTACAAGTAATGTAATGGATTGGCATTACATTGGCCCCTCCTAATTTTGAAAATCTCCCTAACTTCTCTCTCTATCTTGAAGAACACTTTCTATTATGAGTAGGACTCTTTAAAGTCCCATTTCTAAAAAAAATTATTTATATACTAAATAAAAAAACACTGAAAAAAAAATACATAACATAAAAAAATACTATCAAAAGCACTTTAATTGTGGTTTTTTCTTCAAAATGTCAACAATTAAATTGTTAGCTTTCTCCATTGTCTTCTTCAATTCATCTTTTGACGTTTGATACTTGTCGCAAAAAGATGCAATATGGATCCTGTTTCCAAATAGACCTATTCCATGGCAAGCTGATCCTGTTTCCAAAATTAAATTGCCTTGCAATACCTGGCTTTGCCAAAGTATTACCATCCTCTTTCTACACATGGACGGCAAAGATGTATCTCCATCGGAAAAGATGATTGGAGCAGGCCCAATGAGCTGGACCTCATAAACACATTCAATTTATTCAATATAGGCGAGTGGATTCTATTTCTAATTGCTAATTACTTGTGATTTGGTCAGATATGGACAGGAGTTGGATATTACATTATCGGAACCGATTTAGTGCGGAGTACATAGCTGGGGTAAACTCATTTATTGATTTTGCAAAGGCGAATTCGGGCGGGGCAGTGTTGATTAACTGCCCGTGTAACGATTGTTGTAACCATCGGAAGCATGACTATGTAACCGTGAGAAGTCATCTGCACATTAAAGGAATGATGGTCCATTATCTACGGTGGATATATCACGGGGAACCCATAGTTCAACCCGATGATTCGGATGAGAGCGATGATGAATCAGAAGATAATCAAGATGGGTACAATGAGTTGATAGATGATCATCGTAGGGGAACTTACTTGGAGGAAGATACTCAAGAGAGGGATGATTTTGAAAATTTGTTGAATGCTTCTCAGCGAGGCCTTTACCCAGGATGCAAAAGCTCAGATACTCTGTTATCGTTTGTCATCAAGATACTCCACGTGAAGGTAGAAAGTGGGTGTAGCAATAAGTCGTTCGACAAGGTCCTGCAGATTTTTAAGGACTTCTTACCCGAAGGTCATGTGGTGCCGGCATCAATTTACGAGGCGAAGAAATTATTGCGTGACTTGGGCATGGGATACAAGAACATAGATGCCTGCAAACACAATTGTGTGTTGTATTGGAAGGAGAATGCTCAATTGGAAAAATGTCCAGAATGTGAAGAGCCTAGGTACAAGATCAATGATGGCAAGCGAAAGAAGATCCCGCATAAGGTGCTCCGTTACTTCCCATTGATACCGAGGTTACGCAGATTGTATATGTCAAGGAAGACAGCCACAGAGATGAGATGGCATAGTGATAAGCGCGTTGACGATGGGATAGCGCGGCATCCGGCTGATTCAGTGGAATGGAAAGAATTTGATGAGAAATATCCAGAGTTTTCCCAAGAGACACGTAATGTGAGGTTGGGGTTAGCCACTGATGGATTTAATCCTTTTGGTAACATGAGCACCTCTTATAGCATGTGGCCTGTCATACTTATGCCCTATAATTTGCCACCATGGATGTGCATGAAGGAGCCATTCATGATGATGTCATTACTTATTCCAGGACCAAACTCACCGGGAAACGATATCGATGTATATCTGAGGCCCTTGGTTGATGAGTTGAAGGAGTTGTGGGATCATGGTGTATCTACTTATGATGCCTCCACTAAACAAACCTTTCAAATGCATGCGGCTGTGATGTGGACGATAAATGACTTTCCTGCGTATGGTAACTTATCTGGGTGGAGTACAAAAGGTTATAACGCATGCCCCTCGTGTAACGACACCTCGTTAGGGGTGAGGTTGAAAGATAAGATTGGGTACATTGGCCATCGAAAATACTTGGAAGTAAACCACCAATGGCGTAGAAGCAAGGCCTTCAACGGTCAGCCTGAGCGTGAAAAGGGGTCTTTGGATCTACCGGGGCAAAAGGTACTAGACCAGCTCGAAGAACTACATCCGGTCAGGTTTGGCAAGAATAACAAAAGACCGCGTGAGTCTGGAGAGTTGAATTGGACAAAGAAAAGCATCCTATTTGAATGGCCCTACTGGAAGTGCAAAAAACTCCGACACAACCTTGATCCTATGCACATTGAGAAGAACATCTGTGTAGCCTTGGTTGGAACAATGTTGGGCATAAAGGGCAAAAACAAGGACACCGATAAAGCGCGTAAGGATTTGAAAAATATGGGCATCAGGCCAGAGTTGCATCTAGTGGAGAGGGGCGATGGATCCAGCTTGAAGCCGCATGCCTCTTACACTCTGGCACCAAAAGACAGAGATGGATTTTATGAATTCTTGAAGTCGATCAAATACCCAGACGGCTATGCCGCGAACCTCTCGAGGTGTGTAACCTCGAAAAATGATAAATTGGCTGGTTTAAAGAGCCATGATTGCCACATCCTTATCCAACGGATCCTTCCTATTGGCATGCGTGGCTTTGTGAATAAGGATATTTGTACAACATTGTTTGAGTTAGGTAGCTTTTTCCAAGACCTCTGCTCGAAAACACAGAGACACGACGATTTGAAAAAATTGGAGGAGCAGATAGTTTTAATATTGTGCAAGCTTGAGAGGATATTTCCTCCTGCTTTCTTTGATGTGATGGTTCATCTATCGGTTCACTTGCCGCGCGAGGCCATTCTTGGTGGACCGGTGCAATATCGGTGGATGTACCCGATTGAAAGGTAATAGTTGATGACCATCGAAAAATTATTTATATATTAGTGCAATTGCCTTGCATTGGAAATCGTAATAGTTATCATTTGTTGTTTAAAGGTTTCTGAAGACACTAAAGGGGTACGTTCGCAACAGAGCACGACCTGAAGGTTCAATCGCCGAGGCTTACATTGTCAAAGAGTGTCTCACTTTTTGCTCAATGTATTTAAGGCAGACTGATCAAGTAGAGCGTTATGACGATGGTGGCGAACGGGGTGCGGGGATGTCAATCTTCACACAAACTGTCCGTCCCATCGGGCTGATGCAAAGGGCACATGATCCTTCTCAAAGGGAGCGTGACATGGCTCATTGGTTTGTGCTGAATAATTGCCCCGAAGTGGAGCCGTATCTACAGTATGTGCTTCAATCTAGCCATATTTATGTTTTGCTTGTTAACTCATTTATTCATTCTCTATTCGTACTTATTCATTAAAAGCTATCTTGAGTAGGGAACACAGGAATTTAGTTCAAGACCAAAGAGGTGGAGACATCGGGCAGATACAACGAAAAGAATTTGCAGAATGGTTCAAACAACGTGTAAGACATAAAATATTATCATTTTAATAGTTTGATATTATTTGAGTATAAGCTTCAAATAACATCAGTCTAATACATTTGTCTTAATATGCTTATGTAGATGAATCAATTGCGAACTATAGGGTCACCAGAAGCTTTTGATGAGATGTGGTCATTAGCAAATGGCCCCAGATCCCTAGTGAATCTTTACCAGGGGTGTGATTGCAATTGCGTCCGATACCACACTGTAGACCGTGAGAAATGTCGTAGGAGCCAGAGTAGCGGCTTGGTCGTGGAAGGGGAATACGAAGGGGTGAAACATGACTACTATGGCTACCTCTGCAAAGTCTGGGAATTGTCCTATCGGCACGGGGGTAAGGTGGTCTTATTTGAATGTGAATGGTACAACACTAGTACCAAGCACAAGATAAACATCGAAGACCATCTTACAAGCATTGATATCACGGGTCGGTGGTGTAAGGATGATCCATTTGTCCTACCAAGTCAGGTGAAACAAGTCTTCTACGTCAATGACACCAGCAGAGGAAAAAATTGGAGAGTTGTAGAACGGGTCAAGACTCGGGGAGTATGGGATGTACCCGCTAAGCGGGATGACGACGGTGATGATGATGATGTGCCGGTTGATGCATTTCAGCAGGACGAAACGGCATTTGTTGTCCCAGTCCTCGTCGATGGTACTAGTGACCAATACTCTAGGGGTGATATAGATCATGAGATCGTTCTCAGTGATGAGTTAGCATCAGAGGATGGCCAAGACGAGGATGAAACGCTGGCGGAATACGAAGATGATGAAGGGAGTGATGGTCATAGTCAGGAAGATGATGACATGGAATATGACATGTAGTGTTTACTTTTAATTTGCACATGTAATGATTAAGTAAATTAATAAAGAACTTTTCTTATAAAAAGTATGCTTAATTTCATTCAATTGTTATATATGCTGTGTGCTATGTTATTACCTAGCTTGTTATATTATGTTCATGTTTGATTTATCCGTTGTTGCTTTCCTTTAAATTAAAATTGAAACGATTCAATTTTTCAACTCTAACACAGAACATATGAATACACATCTCAAATACTGTCGTGGCAAAGACTCTCAACGTGTTAGGGAATGGACAAATGAGTTTGAACATAAATCATTTGAAAATGAAACTCCAATAGCAAAGCATGGTTCCCGCAAAATTCAACTGGCTCAGTGGCTGAGACTGTGTGGCAATTTCATCCCTGAAAGATATATAATGATAAAAATTGCTGAAACATTGCCACGGGCTTGGGATGCTGCAAAAATGAGGATATTTGAAGTCTTACGACCATGGCATGCAGTGGAGTTCGTCAACCTATTACAGTCATTTGAAAAATGTATTCATCCCTTATGGATACAGTTCCGGAGAGAGAAAATGGCTGAAGGAATATCTGTTAGAGAACATTTGCTAAACAAGGAGCAATTGTTTTACGATCTCAAAAGAAGAGGATTTGAACCAAATATTGCAGATCTGGTGCGTTCAATAGTAAGCACTCTACCACCTCCTTGGCCGGTACAAGAAATTCATGCTAAACTCAAGATTAATTTCCTAGACTTGAGGGAATTAGGAGAAATGCTAGAAGAGATCGAGGTCGACATTAAATTTCAGGTTTTGCACATGTAACGATTAAGTAAATTAATAAATATATTTTCTTACATAATGACATGGTCACTTTGCTTATATTCACGTTGCGAATATTATTTATTGTTGTTAATAATTATTTATTTTCCTTGTCACTTTGCTTTAAGTCAGATTGCAGATATGCCTCGGGAAAATAGGGCGAAACGTGCTCGGCAGGTCGCAGCTGCACTCGGGTTAGCTCCTGTGGAGAGCACACGAGAGCCCTCGACGCAGCCTACGCCAGCTGCACTCGATGTTACACGGGCCGGAGGATCAGGGACCACCCCTGAATCGGCAGCCCCCCAGCCTCTGCCGATTCAGCCCTTGATAGAGCAGCCCTCGCAGACCCAGGCCCAGCCCTCCCAGCCACCCGCGAGTCCTCATACGATCGGGAGCAGCGTCGGTGAGAAAATCGGAAAACCTTTTAAACTGTATAATGGTTCCTCTCAATTTATATTTGTGCTCTTTAACTTCTTTTCTTCTGATTTGATCACCTCAATTATCATTTGTGCTCACTAACTCATTTAGCATTGTCGTCTTAGCAGCATCAGCCTCAGCTTCGGGTGCTCCGAGCCGCGTAAGGGGTGTCACGCGGGGGAAGAATGCAACGAAGCTGAGGAGACAACTGGGTCATAACATCCCAGTCCCGATCCCCAGCTCCAGTCATAGGCCAGAGGGGGAACATGCCCCATCACTGGCTAACCATCTTGGGTTAGCCATTAGAGAGGTTGCCCCAGTTAGGCCTCATGGCTGGAAGAAGCTTGACTCCGGGATCAAGCTTGCCGTCATCGCTGCAGTTAAGGTAAACTGAAACGATAAACATCAACCAAAGTTGTTACAGTTGTGCTCCTCATTACAATATCTGATTATATTTTGTTATTACTAGTGACTAATATGGTTATCCCCTAATTGCAGCAACTCTTTGAGATCGGAGATTACGAGGGTGATATGCAGCTTAGGGCGGACATTGACCGCCAATGCGGGATCTTGTATAGGGGTTGGAAGTATGAGCTGCATACCCACTATCTCGAGCTCTTGGAGCAGAGGGTTCCCCGACCCCAGGACCACCCGGCAGAGGGTTGTACTTTAGCTGACTGGCAGCAGATGATCTCACAGTGCTGGGAATCACCAGCCTGGAAGGTGACCTTGGGATGTTATCTACAACGACTAATTATATTCCAATGTAATTCTATTAGTAACGATTTTTTAATGGATTTTATTGTATTATTGTTTTTCTATGTAGGCAAAGTCAAAGAAAGCGCAAGAGAGTCGAGCTCAGTTGCCATACAATCATACGAGTGGCTCCCGGTCATTTGCCTCGAGGATGTCTCTGATGGTACTAATTATATTCATATGAAGAAACTTTATTAAGTTTATCAATTTCTAAATATGTTGCAGGGTTCATATCTAATATAAATCTTTTTCAAATGATAGGCGGCACAGAATGCCGGTCAAGCGCCGCCCATTACTCAGTTCTTCCGCGACACCCACTACAGACGATCTCGTAATGAGTGGGTAAATGAGGTGGCGCAACAGAGACATGTACGTTTCCTAATAAATGGTTTATGATTGCATAATGTCATAGAAGTATTCTAAATCCTTTATTTTTTTAAATGGCAGGAGGCCTTGGTGCAGCGGACTGAGGAGCAGTCGCAGCCCTCTGTCACCACTCCGATGACTGAGGAGCAGATTGCTGCTGATGTGCTTGGGAAGAGGTCGGGCTACGTAAAGGGGTATGGGATATACTCAAGGACCTCTTCCTCTTCCACACAGTCTCGGGCACCGGACCCTGAGGTGGTCGCCCTGCGCGAGCAGCTAGCCGAGCAGGTTGAGCAAGGCAGGAGGCAGGCTGAGCAGCTAGCTGAGCAGGACCGGAGGCAGGCTGAGCAGGACCGGAGGACACGCCAGCTTGAGGCCTTTGTTCAAAGGCTGGCAGCTGTAGCAGGAATAGATCCGGCCGCCTTTCTTGACACCACGGGGGGGACCACATCTGCTGGGGATGGCACGGCTCCTGGAGGATTATGATGCGACTCTTTGGTTAGTAGAATACTCCCTTGAAATTTGCACATAATAACTAGTCGAAATTTACAAACCCCAGGTCTTTTGATGCTCCAAATAAAAATACAAACCATATCAACTGATGAGATGGCTACAGATACACCGGTTAGAAGCACATGTCCAAGGAGGGGGTGCTAATGTGCAGCATTTACTGAGTTAGAGGATGCAGGCAATCCAACTTTATACAATTAGCTTGTAGACCTCTCACCTTGCCCTCCTCTGGGCAGCTCCACTTTTTAGCTAGTAAAGTCATGGCAAGGATAAAGTGATTTCTTTTTGCTATATCACCACCTCATGTTTTTGATATCTGAAACCTAGTCCCTCCATCATTTGGAACTTTCTTTCTTTCAGGTCAAACAGTTTCTGTTACTGTTTGATATTCTTCTATTCATAACTGTCAATAGTGTAGGAATTGTATGGAACAATAGCTTGACTTGGTCTTTCAAAGAAAAGGGGGACCTAAAATCCATGCATTAGCATTGTCCTGATACAAGATCATGTTCGGTTCTTTTGGTCACTACCGGCCATTCATGTACAGCCATAGCAATATAAATATCAAATCAGAAACTCTTACTTTTCAAATATGTTTTATTAGATGGCTAGAAATTAGACTCGCCTGCCAAGCCCAATAACTTGGGTTTGATTAGTTTGAACTGACATAAAACTATGGAGGGTCCTTTTGATATATTTAGTTTCAATTAATGAATTTATGAGATTCTCTGCAACATTCCTGCTTTTGATTCTATTTTCTGGTTTAAATGTTTTGGCCTCTTTGACTTTTGGATTTCACCAATTGGGACTATAAAATGTACTTCCTAAAAAATGTCAAATGCACACCTTTATGAAGAGGGCTTGTAATGAACATGTTTTAGTTGATTTAACTCCATTTCACTTGGCTTTTCAATGGTACCATTTCTAGTTCAAAGTATTATCTTTTATAGGATTTTTTCTATCATTTTGATAGTTAATGAAGTCTTAACTTAAATGAGGGGTGGTGTCTTAACCAACTCATCTATACATTTTTTTTGTTCAAAGTATTATCAGCCAGTGATTGCAATCGTGTGTAGGTTTTTATTTGATGGTCTGTTTGTATTTGATGGTCATTTTTAGATACTCACCTTTGATTTTACATTTTCAACCACTTGTACAAATACAAGTTCTTAGAATACTAAGAATTCAAAAACATGAAACAAACAGGCGCAAGTGTGTTCAAAGAGTTGGGATCCTGACATCCAAAATGCATCAGTCTGTAGTAGTGCTAGGGATGTACATGGGCCAGCAAGGCTGTTCCATTTTGCTGTCTGGCCTATTACTCAAGTTTGGGTTTAGCTCAAAGACCAGAAAGTCAGGCCTACATCCAGCCCATTTGTAAAACCACCACACAGTTTGTGGGGAAAATGTTGGACAGGGCCGACCATCTAGGCATATATAAGCCCAGTCTGACCTGTTTCAGCAATTAGATTTGGGTTCAGCCCACTAGACTAAAATCACAGCCCCTATCGAGCTTTATTTTGGCAACTCTGAGCTACTGAGTCTCAGGCTGGTCTGATTCATGAGCACCAGGGGCTGGACAGAAATCCAGTGGTACAAACGTTTGGGTCTGTGTGAAAAGGGTATTTCCAAGTGAAATTTGTACTGTATATAGAAACCCCAAATGCTTGTGAAACCTTGTCCAATAAATTCTTGATTCTCAGCATCAGGAGGTTGTTTTTTTTTTCTTTCTTTTTCTAAGATAGGATTGGTTGTGTGGCAGGGAACACCAAAAGTGAGAACTGTCATCTTCCACTTCACCTGCATTAAATGTCTTGTCTGCTGTGCATTATTGCTAAAGACACGAATGGATTAATTTTTGTTCAGTGCAACTTTTATTTCTTTCCCCATCTTTCTCTCACAAACCATTTGGTTTTTAGGGTTGACCACGATGGTGACCGCTACCGTGATTTTAAACCATGGCTCCAAGGTTTACTAGAGGACACCCTCCTTTTGTTATGAGTATTTCACTGCCTTGCATCAGATAATTAACAATGATAGATGGAGTTAGATTTTTGTGCTAGAGAGTAATAGGAGTGGACTTCAGTGATCGCCATCATATGGGAATAGATCTGTCATGGACTATGTTAAATTGAAAATTCCTTATATGATGCTAGTGTAGATTTTCACAGTTAAATGTCATTCTAATTTACATGTACGTAAGTGAAAGTTTAAATATCTAAAAGGATCTTTGCCGACCATGTTTTTTCACATTGATTTTGACTTTTGATGAAAAAAAAAATATTATCCCATTTGTTTTCTGTTATAGAGATTAGAAGAGATGGACGTCAAGAATATTCCAATTGAGGATGGGAAGAAACAATTTGATGTTGTTGAGAAGGATGATGTTGTGATTTTACCTGCTTTTGGAGCTGCTGTGGAAGAGATGTTGACTTTGAGCGAAAAGAACGTACAAATAGTTGATACAACTTGCCCATGGGTGTCTAAGGTACTATATTCAGAAGTCAGAATGAATTATTGGATTATGTTAATTGCTGGCCTTATTGTTAATTTGATCTACCATTCATTTTATTTTTCTCTGCCCCAAATTTTTGTGTAAAGGTCTGGAACACTGTTGAGAAACACAAGAAGGGGGAGTACACGTCAATAATTCATGGTAAATATTCTCATGAAGAGACAGTTGCAACTGCATCTTTTGCAGGGAAGTATATTATTGTTAAGAACATGGCAGAGGTATGATCTTGCACTTTGTCCTTTTTGGTTACTTTTGTCATGTGTAATGATTTGCATCAGCAATGTAACTTTTATCATTAACATTATATGTTCTACATTTCCAAAATGAACCAGGCAATGTATGTATGTGATTACATTCTTGGAGGTAAACTTGACGGATCTAGTTCAACGAAAGAAGAGTTTATGGAGGTACGCGTTTATGTGATGCAGTCAGAGATGCAGTGCCCAACCACAGAACATGCTTAGTATAGTAGGAGCAAATAAGCTTTTGAATGCACTAATAGATTGGATGCTTGTTGGCGTGGGGGGGGGGGGGGGGGGGGGGGGTTGCCTTGTCAAATGTATCTTAAAGATTGGCATGCACAAGTAACTTGCAATCTTAAATTATTTCAGAAGTTTTATTGCTATCACACACACACACACACAAAAAAAAGTTTTGCTGCTATTTATGTCTTTTTAGGGTGGTTGTGGCTTTTGTTTTTGTAGGCATTGATATAACAAAGCTTCAGATTCATGGCACTGTTGGATTTCTATATCATGGGATTATAGAGGTGGTTCTATGTGGTGCTAGTAATGAGGTTCCAGTCAGCGTACAGCACCAACTGATTGAGTAAGGGTTAATGCAGTTCTAGATTTCATTTTCTTTTTATTTTATTTTCTTTTCTTATCTTTTGTTCTTTGAATGATGTGAAACCTCAACTCTTTGGATCCAAACAGAAGTTTCAGTTTTTTATTGGGGATGATCCAATCAGTTTATATATATATATAGGTATATCTTTTATTTATAAATTCATTAATTCAAAAGATACTAATTTTGTTTTTGTTTTTGTCATTGCAGATTGATGGACGCTTTTGGATCGGATGCACACTTTGGCGTAGTTTTGTTGTTTTTAGTTTATTTGTTTATGTATATTGGACAATTTTATTCAACTATTAGAAATTTTTATTAATTGTACTGTTATTTTTAGGAGATGAATGATTTGATGAAAAATGTGGATGATTTTGTTTGGATTCATTATTAATTGTATGTTTTGTTTGGATTCATTATTAATTGTATGTTTGTGGATGATTTTGTTTGGATTCATTATTAATTGTGTGTTTGTGGATGATTTTGTTTGGATTCATTATTAATTGTATTGTGAGTAGGTTTGTGGATGATTTTGTTTGGATGAGTAGGTTTAATTTCCTGTTACAGGTGTATTACAGGTGCATTACAGGTGTAGGGAAATTTTAAACGAAAAACAGGAATTGTATTTTAAAAAAAAAAAAAACTTTTTACCGACGAAATTTATAATTTCGTCGGTAAAATTCATTCTCACCGACGAAAAATAAACGTCGGCAATTGTTTTATATTTTTTAATTTCTATTTACCGACGAAAAAAAACGTCGGTAATTTATTTTTATTTATTCCATTGTATTTTACCGACGAAAATAAAACGTCGGTAAAATATTTTTATTTTTTTATGTTTTCTTTTTAATGTTCCCGACGATAAATAAACGTCGGTCAATATTTTATTTTAATTTTTATTTATTCCTTTTGATTTTACCGACGAAAATAAAACGTCGGTAAAATATTTTTTATATCTTTAATATTTCTATTTAATATTACCGACGAAAAATAAACGTCGGTGAAATAGTTTTTATTTTTTTATTTATTTTCTTTTTATTTTTACCGACGAAAAAATAACGTCGGCAAAGTGTTGTAATTTAATTATAATTTTCCTTTTTACTTTTATCGACGAAAAAAAACGTCGGTAAAATACATAAAAACGTCGGTGAAAATTATATTTTTGCCGACGGAAAATTAATTCGTCGGTAACGGGTTTTCTTGACGTGATGTTACCGACGTCTGACCGACGAAATAAAAAACGTCGGTAAAAACTTTACCGACGTTTTTTTGACTTTTACCGACGAAATAAAACGTCGCTAAAACTGTCTTCTGTTGTAGTGATGGATGCTCTACGCACAGCTGTTTATATCTTGAATAGGGTTCCTAGTAAGGCAGTTCCAAAGACACCTTTTGAACTGTGGAAAGGATGGAAACCTAGTTTAAGACATCTCCAAATTTGGGGTTGCCCAGCTGAGGCTAGAGTCTACAACCCACATGAAAAGAAATTGGACCTTAAAACAATCAGTGGTTACTTTATAGGCTACCCAGAAAAGTCCAAAGGATTTAGGTTCCACTGTCCTAACCATAGTACGAGAATTGTTGAAACCGGTAATGCTAGATTCTTTGAAAATGGTGAAATCAGTGGGAGTAATAAACCTAAAGATGTGATCATTCAGGAAATCAGGGTACCTATCCCTTTACCCTCTATTCCGAAAGATGTTGGAAATCCTCCCGTTGTTGAACCATTTAACAATGAGGAAAATCCAATAAATGATCAACAACTCCATAATGAGATTGTCACCAATGAACATATGGATGAAGCACCAGAGGAACCAGCATTAAGAAGGTCTCAAAGACAAAAGAGATCAGCTATTTCCGATGATTACATGCTTTACCAAGTAGAATCTGAAGAATGGACAATTAAAGATCCGGTTTCTTATTCACAAGCCATTAAGGATGTTAATTCTAGTAAATGGATTGATGCCATGAAGGAAAAATTGAAATCTATGGATGAAAATCGAGTATGGGAAGTTGTTCAATTGCCTCCAGGACACAAACCAGTTGGCTGTAAATGGGTCTTCAAGACCAAACGCGACTGTAAAGGCAATATTGAACGACATAAAGCTAGACTTGTTGCCAAAGGTTTTAATCAGAAAGAAGGCATTGATTATACTGAGACTTTTTCCCCTGTGTGCAGGAAGGATTCTCTTAGAATTATCATGGCATTAGTAGCTCACTATGACCTCGAGTTACATCAAATGGATGTGAAAACTGCCTTTCTTAATGGAGACTTGGAAGAAGAAGTCTACATGCGTCAACCTGAAGGCTTCATAATTGAAGGTCAGGAAGACATGGTCTGCAAACTTAAGAAATCAATATATGGACTGAAGCAAGCTTCGAGGCAATGGTACGTAAAGTTTTATGAAATCATTACTGCCTTTGATTTCAAAGAAAACATAGTTGACCCTTGCATATACCTCAAGATCAGTGGGAGCAAGTTCATATTTTTGGTTCTGTATGTTGATGACATATTACTGGCTAGTAGCGACCTTGGTTTGTTACATGAAACAAAGGATTATCTCTTTAAGAACTTTGAAATGAAAGATATGGGTGAGGCTTCCTATGTGATAGGAATAGAAATATTCCGTGATAGGTCACTTGGTATTTTGGAATTGTCTCAGCAAGCATATATTGACAAAGTTCTAGAGAGATTTGGCATGATGACATGTTCCTCTAGTCCTGTTCCACTGCATAAAGAAGACAAGCTTGATCTTACGCAGTGTCCACAGAACGAATTGGAACGTAAAGAAATGGACAGATATCCTTATGCTTCTCTTGTAGGAAGTTTGATGTATGCACAGGTCTGTACAAGACCTGACATTAGTCATGCTGTTGGCATGCTGGGTAGATTTCAAAGTAACCCAGGAATCGCTCATTGGAAGGCTGCAAAGCAAGTATTGAGATACCTCAAGGGAACAAGGAATTATATGCTCACATACAGAAAATCAAGTCACCTACAGGTGACTGGTTATTCGGATTCAGATTTTGCTGGATGTCCTGACACCAAACTTTGCACTCTTGGCTATGTGTATCTCTTATGTGGAGGAGCAATATCATGGAAAAGCCAGAAATCCGAGTTGCTTTACACATCCACCATGATGGCTGAATATGTGGCATGTTATGAGGCTGCAATTCAAGGAACATGGTTGCGTAATTTTATCACTCAGTTTGGAGCCTTGAGTTTCATCTCTAAGCCATTAACTATTTACTGTGACAATGACGCTGCAACCTTTTTCTCCAAGCATGACAGGATATCTAAGGGATCCAAACACATGGACCTTAAATATCTATCACTGAAGCAAGATGTTAGATTACAGAAATTTGTCATTGAGTCTATACGTACAGATTTCATGGTCGGCAGACACATTCACGAAAGGACTACCTCCAAAGACCTTTCAAGGACATACTGAAAGCATGGGTCTTGAAGATAGTTCTTAATTATCATTTTCTGCCATTATATTTCTGTACTTGTATTTGACATTTATTGAGCTCTTAATGCAACTCTACATCTCCTATTTCTGTTTTTTCCATTGTGTACATAATTATGTTTGGATAAATGATAAACAGAAACAGTCTTTAAACAAAGACATTATGAGACCATTATGTAAATCTCATCTTATGGTCTAGTTATGACGGTTGTAAATGACGTAGTACATGGAAGTAAACATGTTGCAAAATAATATGTGCACGCCATGACTCTCATTAACAACCGAATTAGCCAAGACACTTATGCTAACCGACTAAAGGAGTGTTTAGCATATAATGCGCGCCTTATGATTCCTAAAAATGAAAACATTAATGGATCTTCCTATTGACCAAGTGGGAGACTGTAAGGAAATTAATTTAGGCCTATTACTTGGACCACAAGTCCTTTCCTTTCTAGAAGTATGGTCATAATAGGAATTCCGTTTTCATAGGATACATATGCTATAATTACTCAAATATGGTTTCCTAATGAGATAGTTTCCTTAATATTCTCTACCTTGATGGACGGTTGAGATTAAATCTAAAGTAAACCTAATTGGGAAGTTTGGTCCTCTCTCCACCTATAAATAAAGCCTTTTGTCCATCACAAAGGCTACACACAAAACCTCAACACATTAAGGTTTATAGGCAAGGAGAGGGAAACCGAAACCATCCACCCAGCCTTTTCTTCGACGGATCTCAACAACAGCGCCAGACAGCAGGATCGGAAAGCTCTCTGCATCAGGATGTCTGGAGGTACTCTTCAACTTATTTAAGATTAAACTTTACCTGTGATTATCATGTTGTTCACGATCTTAGGGTTCATGTTAATGATGATATAACACCTGTTTCACAACCTTCCGTTCTTTATCAAATCTAACCATATTAATGAAAATCTTGCTCTGATACCAACTGATAGCAAAAATGGCCTTTATATTAAAACTTTAACGAATTAGATTTGCAATCTAATGGTATGATTTACATTAGGAAAGAAACTGAATTGAAAGGCATATCTAGATCCAACGCAAAAATGATACAGAATACCGTAGAACTTTAACTCTTTCAATCTTCTCTTAATACCTGCTAATAGATGGGAATGCCAAGCAATTGTGTGTGAAGATGAGAGAGTTCCCAAGCCTTTTTATAGGCTACGTTTACACTTTCCTCCCCATTTACAGAAAGCAGTCTCACTACTGCACGAATACGGTACGAGCAGGGATTTTAAGGGACGTGCCTCTACTGAGAGAAAAACAGTTGTTGAAAAAATCAAACAAGTAGTGGTCATGTGGACCACCACCTATGATCTCCAACAGGCAAATGTCGAAATTATTTCAACGAAACATGAGAACCAGACTCTTTGCACTCATACATTTTACTCGGACACTCGTGTCCTTAACTAGGTGAGGTACAACTGGGAATGAATGAATTTTATTTTACTGCCACTATGTTACCTTGAAAAAAGCGTTATCGTGCCAGATCAGATTATGAAGATGTATTATAGATAGGTTGCTTCGTTTTAAAGGGAGCTGAACTTGTCAACAATTTTAAAAGCATCAATTATCGAACAGATTACTACGCGATACCTCAAGTGCTTGAATCTTAAGCAATTTGTTGTGTTGTCCCCCTAGACGAACATGAATCTTGCCGTCAGGCAATTCTCAACGCAATCGATATTTTTAGTCGCTCGACACAATACCGCCTTCATGGTAACCTCACCTTGAAATTTAGCTAAATCTGAAAACACTCTCTCTCTCTCTCTCTCTCTGTGTGTGTGTGTGTGACACAGTTGACACGGGAAAACCAAAATCCATATCCCCTTTCCAGGATAAGCTTTCAATGGGCCTCAACCTGGCCCTGGACTAAGTCTGATACACAGACTTGTAGTAATCTGAGTTCAAAGGACTCCACCCAGATTTTGTTGAGGGTCCAAACCCCTTAATGAGCCAGATCTAGGCCAAAAGTCAGAAACTTATACGGAGCCCGTTTATGTTTTATGCGCGTCTATCATGTACATATCATATACATTAAGAGATTCATTTACGATAATTTGGACATTCTTCAATGAAGGTCATATAAAATCACCAAGTATAACTTTTTCTGTGAAGAAAGAGGAATATGCTGAATATGAAAAGAAGAAAGTTAAAAATATAAATTTGAAGAAGTGTAACATATCTAAAGATTTGACCGAAGATAGTGTAGAATGAGAAATCAGAATTCAAGCAGCTAACTCTAACTCAAATATGCAAAATACAATAATATTAACACAAACCATATAAGAAGAGAATTTCATGTTCTCTCTCCTTTGTTTCAATTCAATTATAATTGATCCGGAACGTTGGATCTGGGCCAAATTAACCATTGGGCTAACTATGGGTGGACTCAGTCATGACCCTTATCTGAAGACAGGTGAGGTGAACCGAGCCCAAGTTCAGCCTGTTGACAACCTTGCTCCCCACTTTTCTAGGGATAGTACAGCACAGAAATATAGGGGACGAGGGAGGAGTGTGCTTGACGATTGCTCACAATCCAATTCTGTATCTATCTACGAGGCTTTCTCATCAGGACCCTTGTCTTATTATAGCCTCAGGCCTCAGCTACCTTTCTCATTGACTTTTTTTATTTCAAGTGACAAGAACACCCACCCATCTTTTATGTTGCAAAAACAAAACCTCGTGAATCTGAAATAGAAGCAGAGCTTCAAACAATACAGTGGCCAATACATGGATGGGTCGTTTGAAAGCTCTAGTATAGTTTGATAAGTGCAGCTTTAATTATAAAGTTTTAGTTTATTACTTAGGTAAAGTTATAAAAAAGTTCTTATTTCATATGTTAATTTTCACCCACTTTTTAAAAATTACAATGTGGATCACAAAATCTGTGTCATTTTAAAATTTTATGACGTCATTTCATCCGAACTATACTTATAATAAGTTCCGCATGGTCTACCTCTATTCGGTTTAACTTAAAAAGCTATAATAAGCCGCTCTCTTTAGCTTATTTCTTTTAAAGACAAAATAGCAATAGCTCTAAATTTTAAATAAGCTCTAAATCTTAACACGTAGAGTTTCCAAACACCCCCTAAGTGTAAGATAAAGCATATTATAAAATTTAAGAATTTTTTTAATTTAAGGAGGAGAAGCTAATCGCCCATGTGAGAATTGGTGGAGTGGCATAAGGCGTAAGTTTGCAAACCCCTTGAGTGATCAGGACTATGATTCCTCCCTTTTTCGGAGTTAGAGGTCTTGGTATCGATTCTCGATTTCCCCTTTTGAAGAACCGAAGGTTGAGTTCACTTATGCTACCACCTGGTGGCCACAAGGATTTTACTGGTCTTCTATTTGGACCTGTAGGGATTAGTCATGCCCAAAAAATTGGATACCCTCCATTAGCCAAAAAAATAAAAATAAAAATAAAACTATCTTAGAATTGCTTAGCATGCATTTTTGCGAGTTTTGCAGGCACCATTTGGAGGATTAGATTAGCCGGGTTAGTTAAACACTTCAGGGATTCATAAAACCCCCAGATGGGGGGGGGGGGGGGGGGGGGATCTAATTGCAATTTTGGATGGAATTTAAGGGCAGTGGAGTAAATGCCTAGGTGGTTACTCTCCCCAGTGCGTACGTAATGTGAGATCCGTGTTTGACCAGGAATAAGAAGAGGAGAGAGATTGCGTGGGAATCCATTCGATCAGAAGATAAAGGCCGTTGGATTTGTTTAAGGCAATCGAGGCCTGAAAATGCTGTGTTCTAGCTCTTGCGTGTGGGATCTGCGTGTGCATGATCCACGGATTTCGAGGGTATTTTGCTTTCATCTCCTCCTTCCTCGCAAAATGCACAAACACCCATGCTATATGTATTCACATCAATGCTGCGTAATACATCTATGAATCCAGTACTTGATACAATGAAAATCACTGACCACTGTCTAAGTCAAAGGAATTGAATCAGAGGACCAAAGTATTCCAAAGAAATCCCACTAATAAGGGAAAGCAGCACCTTTCTATTTTGCAACCTGCAAGCTTGTATTATTTACCTGATAAGTAAATGTCAAATAAGTAGAAAAGTAATGATTAAGTAAAGTAAACTTTCTAATAAAATAAAAATACAGTTGTTTCCATAATGTAAATTGATTTGGAGTAACATGATCAGTCGTCGAAAGTGGAAAAATGACCACTTTATTTTACTTGTAGTTTTAATAATATAAAGTCTTTTGGTGCTAGAAAAGTAGAAGTAAAGACTTTTTAGTAGTTGATACTTTACTTTCTCACTTGCTGTGACCAACCAAATATAGTAAAGGAAATTCTTTTACAGTTTTATTATTTCGCCATATATTTTACTTCATCATTTGAAAAAAAAACATTGCCATATGTAAACAATGATTATAATTTTCTTATCTTTTCTTTGAATTTCAGGCATCCACCGATACTATAAGCCTTGCAAAACTTTTTGTTTCTTTGAAAATCTCAGACCTTTGATCTTCTCTTAAGGTAGTGTTTTTAAAGATTTTGCGCACAACTTGTTGACTTTTTTTTTTTTCAGCAACCTACGGGCCAGATTATTTCATTTTGGTTCCATTACCTTTGGGTGACCAAGGTATCTTTTTTTTTTTTTTCTTTTGTATTTTCCAACACATAATTACTGGAAATTTTAATTTCTAGAATTTTAGGCACCGATTAGTACTGGGAGGCTCCAAACCTCTGTTTTGTGTTTTTCTTAAATTTTTCAAATGCCTATCATCATCTATACAGAAAGGGACGAGTTGTTTTTCAACAAGAAAGTTTTTTTTTTATTATATATATATATATATATTTTTATCATTTTGCTATCACAAGCTCATCACATGTATGAACCAACTGTTTCTCTCCTCCAAATCCGATACTATTGTAGCCAATATATATATATATATATATATATATATATTTATGATTTTTGCCTCAGAGAGAACCGCACGCAATGATTATGTACCTAAATTAAGGAGAAATGATCATATTAATAATCCAATGCATTCACATATAAACTAAATTGAAATGATGAGGGTTCAACTCATTAGATGTTTAGTTCAGGTTTTGGAAAAGAAAAGAAGCTAAAATTAAAGAGAAATGATTTGTCCATTTAAAAAAGATGCCAAGCACAAAATAGGTCCAAAACTTTGGCACTTATATATATATATATATATATATATATATATCTTAAATAGAGGATAGGAGAATGTTTCTTACAGCATCAAGTTATTAACAATCTGTAAAGTTAAGATTCACTAGATATTCTATCTAAGACCATCAAATAGATGATTAAAGTTGAAAATCAAGCTTACCCTTTATCTACTAAGCATTCATTGCGTCATGGCTTTAAACTGGATGGCTAACGTATGAAATCTAGCTAGCCTAATCCATCTTGACTTCCAGTTTATGACAGGCTAAGATTTTGTCATGTGTGTCTGTCCCAATGAAGTGTAAGATTCATCAAGCATTTGCAAAACTAAGAGCACATTTGTGTACCTTCCAAGGAAAAGCGGTTCCATAATTCTCTCTTCAATGGAATTTTTTTTTTTCTTTACCACCTTGCTTCCTGCTCATTGGAAATGCGTTTTTCATATAATTATGAAAAGTCTAGCTCATTTTTGTGATTTTACTAACAGAAAATTGGCAATACCAAATATAACTGGTTTTTGCTATGAAAAAGTAGTTACTTTTCCTCGCTTTTTAGTAAAACCGTAGTTGCACAAACATGCTCTAAAGGTTCAACAACAATAAAATAGAATATGTGTCACGTGTAGGTGCATGGGCCAACTACATTAACATTTGTGGTTCATCATAAGAAGGCATGCTTCGCTTTTATCTTCCTACTTTTCTTTTCATGGGCTCTGAATGATGACTAGCTAACAACATTCAATGAACCTGAATTTTAGGTGAATAATTTACAACACGTAAGCCTAATGGGGTCATTTAGCTCCACTATAGTACATGCTGTATTCTATATATTTTGTTCCAAATCTACTCACTTGATATGTACTATAGAAGATCCGCACCTGTCCCATTGTTGATCCATGCGGTTAATGCCGAAAACTCAATTGAATGGGAGAATAAAGGAAAAGGAAAAAGTAACTAAGAACTCAGAAGGTGAAGAAGAAGTAGAAGCTTTCCAAATAATAAAGGAGAGAAAAAAAAAAGGATCAAGGAGAGTATAGGTAATATAAAGAACTCTCTTGACAGCAAGAAGGGAAGTAAAAGTCCAGGATCACTCACCTAGTTTTCATACAAACGAAGTAGCCTATATCTTTACCCTAGGAGGGAAAAAATATACACTACACTTCATTAGGGAACGGCCTTAAGAAACTGAACAAGTAAGATATGGAATATGGAATGAAAGGTGAAATTCCTTCATTCCTCTGATTCAAAAACAAGGAATATGATTGATTCCTGTTGGACAGCTCTCCATATTTTCTTCTTATGAGGATTCAGGGCTGGTCCCAACTCAATAGACAGGCTCATATAATCAGAGAGTTACACTCCTCCTTATATATATTATAAAATTAATATTTCCACCTCTGTGATCACACTATTCTATTAATTTATTCACCTTCTAGGGATGTATCTTAACGCTTACTCCTTCTTCTTTATACCAATCTTCTTGTTCATCAAGAGAGAGAGAGAGAGAGAGAGAGAGAGAGAGAGTTTTATGACTTTCGTTCTTTCTCTTGAGCTCTTGACAAGAAATCTATCCTTATTTCAGAGGTCTGTTTCTCCTTTTCTTTTTCTCAATATTATGTGTTTTTTCCTGGTTACCTAATATGTTTCTGAGAAGGTACGTGAAACAAATTCACATTCTCTTCACTTCATTGTTCCTGTAAATTTGATGTTGTTTTTGAAACAGTAGAAAAAAAATCTCGTACAAAGCTGAAGTAATGAACCGTTTGTTGTGGAGTTTTTTTTTTCCCCGTTAAGAAAATATAAATGGATGTGGTTTGATTTTGTTGTTAAGGCGTGCTGGTGCATTAAACAAGAGTGTGCTAATTAGGGTTTCACAGGAAATCTTGTTTCTTCTTACGTTTAGTTAGATTTAGTCTCTTGGGCAAGTTACAGTACTCTTTCTTATAAGATATGCTGCTGGGTTTCATTGAAGAAATGAAACCAGATATGAGATGGGTCTTTTGGAAATTGAAGGATAAAATGCCACTTTCCTATATATACCATCTTCTCTTGACCTAAGCATATAATCTCTTTTTAAGTTAAGGCGCTCTGCTTCTACCATTTTTTTCTCTCTGATCTAAGGATGTTGGATCAAATGCAGATTGAGATGATGGCAGGGAATGCACAGATGTCCGTTCCTCCAGGTTTCCGATTCCATCCAACGGATGAGGAGCTCCTCTACTACTACCTAAGGAAGAAGGTGGCATATGAGCCCATCGACCTTGATGTCATTAGAGAGGTTGATCTCAACAAACTCGAACCTTGGGACCTCAAAGGTTAACACATTTTCATCTTTTATATCTTCATGGTTGTAGCTGTAGATCATCATCATCTAAAGACATCAAGAGGCCTGCTAGTTACATGAAATTGAAGGAAAAGGCAAATAAAAGGAAGACTACTCTCAATACTATCATCACCATATATATTGTTTTAAAGAGTCATGTAAAAATGAAAAAAAAATACCATCATCACCATCCATGGTTTTGAAGAGGCATATAAAAAGCGAAGGAAAGGAAAAACATCTTCTTCTTCTTCATCTTCAATGATTTGAGTGTAACATCCATGGATCATGTTTGCGGTCATGCAGATAAATGTAGAATTGGATCAGGGCCTCAAAACGAGTGGTACTTTTTCAGCCACAAAGACAAGAAGTATCCAACTGGAACTAGGACTAATAGAGCAACCACAGCTGGATTCTGGAAGGCCACTGGGAGAGACAAGTCCATTCATCTCAGCAATTCCAAGAGGATTGGTATGAGGAAAACCCTAGTTTTCTACACTGGTCGGGCTCCTCATGGCCAAAAGACTGACTGGATTATGCACGAATATCGTCTTGATGACGAGTACTCAGACCCACAGGTAACCCTAGCTAGTTGTTTCTCTTCCTTTGTATGATGATTGTGAATCCATTTTGTTTGAACAAGTGTTTCCTTCACAGAAAGTGTCATTTTTATGAATGGTTTAAAAAATACTGTACGGTCAAAGTTGAAATAGTTATGGATCCGCCCTTATATCTGTAATATTGCAGTGATGTTGGTTTGTTCCTCCCCTTTTGCCTCAAACAAAATCATCCAAAAACAATAAGAGAAAGAAAAAACTACAAATTTTTAGTGTTAAAATCCTTTTAAAGTGTTTTAGATGTAAATAAAATGACAAAAAAGAATGTAATGGGTTTGAGAATGGAAGTCCAATTATAATATATTAAAGCCAAGGACGATAGCTTTAATTTTGATTGACAACTCTAATTTTGACTAATAGTTACGTCTTTTTATTCAAATGTTCAACATTTTCTCTCCATTGTTTATCTTATGCAACTACTACTCACATTTTTTTTCATCAAATCACTCAACTCTACTCTCCGCATTTTAAAGAGGTGCTTTCATAATTTTTTTAATATATGATTATTTATGTTGTAATGGATGGAGATACCGTGTTGAACACAGATTATTGTGCTAATACACTTTAAGTTTAGGACTATACCCACGTGAAATCAGTAACGGAAATGGACAAAACCTTTACATATAAGGCTATATGAATCTCCAAAAGGTTTCAGCCGAGTTTGAAAATCATGCATGCATGTACGAAAGCAGAAATAATTCATTTTTCACTGAAGTCAAGTAGACTTGCAATAAAAATCAATCCTTTGATAGAAGTTATTTATTTGTTGTTGCCGCTATGTAGTCTACTCCTGGTCATATTCTATAACAATATAGAAGGGAAATGAAGGAAAACAATCCAAACGCATCATTGTATATGACGACTTTTCATGGGATACATGGTGATTTCATTTTATGTGGAAGATGAAAGTTGAATACTTCGTTTTTTCTGTAGTTTTAGTTTCTATTTATGTCGCTTGATTTTGCTGTTATGTAGATTAATTTCCTTTTTTATTTCTTTGGTTTGGGGGGTTGTGGGGTGGCTCTTTAATTCGTGCCTGCTTTTCTCTCCTTTAATACAATTCCTTTTACAACTTGGCAAAAAAAAAAAAAGTTCCTATTTATTGGTGATAAAGGAGGACTTGCGTCCTTGTGATGAAATGTGTTCCACATTGATATGCATTTCTAACTTGTGTAAAACTGAAAAAAGAAGAGGAGAAAAATAAATTTAAAGTAGTTCCCATCCCTTGCCCTGATGAGAAGCTCCCATATATATCTTGGATTGATGACTTCCCCACAAGAAACTGTAGAAATCCAAAAGAGTATGGGTGTGTTTGGTTTTTACTTACTAAATATTTTTTCTTTTTAACTTTTGAAAAATTCAAAAGCCCTTAAAAGGTATTTCTTTTAAACGGACACTTTAGAAGTAAATATTAAAATTAGTTTTGTTATAAAGCAAACCTGGACTCTCATTGCTTACGAAAGGTACTTTTTTCTTTTTTGCAAAAAGGGAGCAGATGTACTGTGAGAAGCATATATTTTTTCTCTCTCTTTTTTTTTTTTTTTTTTTTTCATTGTGTGGTCTACTTATGAAATCCGAACAATTCAAGATCAAGAACAACTTGTGTATTGATGTAGGGTGATTTCACTCTAATGTTAGTTATTCCAATCATTAAATTGATTATTATTAGAAGTGATTAAAATAAACAAATCATAGGAAGTAAAGCTTATGGTGTTTTTAGACATGATAAATCTAATGATGGGTTGACTTTAGTTGAAGTGAAGTTCTTCTATAACCAATAGAATACGTCTTAATTTTAAGTGATTTGGGTTTTGTAAATGTACCATACTATTAGATTTATATGCTTGCATATTGAGAACCAAATGATGTAGGTCTTGATATATCTCGTTTTTTATGAGATAATGAAATCTATCATGTCACATAACCTGTGCCGGCCTTGTGACACTAGGATTTTATATGAGGTGATTCTATACCTATAAAGGGTTATTTGTATTTTTTTAATATAAAATTTATAATATATTATTTAACTAGAACATGCAAAAAGCCGCTTTTTCTATATCATAACCAAACAAATTGAGTGCTTTTACTTTATAGAAGCATATACAAAACTAGTGCTAACTAAATAACCCTTTGACCCCCTAGAAGCATAAATCCGTGCCTTACATAGAGGGGCTCAACTATATATGTAAGACTCTTCACCCAAACAAGGTAATATTTGAAGGAGATTCCTTTATTATTTGGCATGCTATGCAAACTGGAGACACAATCCCTTGGCCTTTAATGTCGAAGATCAATGAATGGATGGTGACCTTATGTCGAAGATTATCAGCAAATGTAACGATGGATCAGCTAGCAAAAGCAGCCCCACCTTAAGAGTTTGTGTTCCACCACTCCCTTCCTCTGTATATATGAGAGACTTATTCACCAGAGGTTTGTATGGTTTGTATACAACAAGGGGTACATTGCATAAAATAAAATGATGCTTGATGGTTTTAAGGAGTGCAACACCTCTTCTAACACTAGTGCAGGGATTTGGTTAGTTTATTTCTTACTATCTGCAGACGCCTTGTTTTCTGTTGTTGTTATGATCTTCAGTCTACTTTGTAACTCTTTGTTTTTCTAATGTAATGCCATCTCTTAGCCAATAATAATAATAATAATAATAATCCTTTCAAGATAGTTACTATCGATAAGCTAATCTTAGGTAAGTACTTTTCATTCTTAAGTACCCCATAGTGTTGTAGCGATTTTGTTAAAAACAGTCGATGACTATTTATAAGAGTACAACCAAAGATATTTACTCAAAATAGAAAACCTCATCACTACCTAATCACATACTAAATAGTAAACATAATCAAATAATAACACTAGCATGATGTAATCTAAATCTAATCGAGTCATAATCTAAGATGAACTCATCATTTCCATATCCAAGATTGTATAAAATATTGTCACTCTCCCTTAACGGCATGATCCTTTCAAGAAAAGATCATGAATTGGATACAATAAACACAAAATTTTGGCCTTGGTTTAATATCTCACAAAATTATCTGTCATACTTTACTAGTTATCATTGCCTATCTATAAAATCTATCACTATCACATCTTGCTCATTTTTAGTTTGTCGAAACAAGTGATCTATTAGATCAAATCTATCGTGATTCTCTTAAAATCTCATAAGACTTCACGAGAAAGACGAGATTGGGGGTTGGGGGGGCACCATAAATATGTGAATGAGTTTAGAGGAAAACTTTTTGAATTGCTGAATTGTCTCGATTGTCTTTCTAATATGCATATCTTTTTATCACAAGCATGCAAGAGAAAATGATTTGACGATCGAAATCTAGAAGTTCAGAGACTTCAAAATAATATTCTAGTGATTGAAGAAGAATGGAATAAGGCAGGAAGAGGGACAGGTTCGGACAAAGCGGGTTAAGGAGAGAGGCCGAAGAAGTTAGAGATGGAGGATGAGGAGGATAGTGATTGGGGAAAGATGGAAGAGGGTTTGTGGGGAAGTGATTAGCGAAAGCACATAGGAACATGGCTGGCCAAAATCTCTGCCATGGGCTTTACCACCACATAAAGTTAAGTATTGTATAAAAGAGGAAGAAAGAAGATAGATAGCAGCACATAAGCCCATAAAAACCACTACTATAGAGGGCAGGCCATGACTATATATAGATAACAAAGACTTACATTAATAAAGAGAGAACTGTCAAAAGAAGAAAGAAAACTTCTGAGGGTCAGCGGAGGTACTGCAACTCCCAAAAACAGAGAAAAAGTACAAAGGACGCGTGACTCTACCACCTGACTGCGATAACAACCTTTGGAGGCACCAATGAGGCGAAGGAGAAAAATCAGAGGTACATTACTCCCAGAGAATTAAGGACTGGGAGGAGGGGACTGGTTTGAACTCGAGCAGGAAGGGTGCTTAGCCTCTCCTTGAGGTGGTCAAGTAGGATTGTCTTAGCTCTAGATAAAGAAGCCTTCTTTCCATAGTGCTTGGAATCATTTCTGAAGAGCCAACCCCATGTAAAAATCCAAGAGACCACATCTTGCCAATGTGTTGTAGTAATTTTACTGAGAATAGCTTATGGCTATTCTAAATCTACTTCCCCCAAAATGAAAATGAAAATAGTTTTCAAAGAGCGAATGATGTTGTTCTGATGTTCCATGTTCATGACATTTTACACGGTTCTAAAATTTGAGGTTGAACTTTTTTCCCGGCAAGCAAATTTGGACACAAGAGGTAGAAAACCATTTCTTGTCACGAATTCGAATCACATCTCAACTTGGAAAATGTTTTTCCACTCTAGACAATAAACTGAAAAACTGAAGAAAATGAAATCTATAGCTTCCACCCTCAACAAAACCAAATCATGATGGAAACAAACTGATACAAAAAAAACTGTCGCACAAAAACGTGTCCATAGAAAATGAGAATCTCATAGTAACGATGAACAACGGAATATAACTCTTCCAAAATTATCACTTTCATTTTCTACGGAAAATGTTCTGCTCAAACATACAATATTATGTTCAAGTAGCTTCCTTTTCTTCGTTGTATGTTGTCCTAGAAATTCTGTGAAGTTATATTTTAGCTTCAGTTTTGTAACTGATCATATTCAAATACATTATGTTTTATTAGTCTTAGTAGGGGATTATGAGTTCTTTCTCCTTTCATTCATTTATTTTGATTTTGTGTTGTAGGAAGATGGGTGGGTTGTTTGTCGGGTGTTCAGGAAGAAGAATTATCAAAGGGGTCTTCAAGCAGAAGGCATCGTGACCGAAGAAGAACAATTCAATCAACAATTCAATCACTCCAAGGCAAGTGGGTCAGCTCCATTTGAGCAAAAACAGAATTTTGCATTGCAATTCCCTTCCACCTTCAATAGCTCAATGCATCTCCCTCAGCTGTTGAGCGCAGAGTCTGTTGTTACTGCCCCTTTCCTATCTCCCCTTTCCCTGAACAACATGGACATCGAGTGCTCTCATAATCTGATGAAGCTAACATCTGAAGGAGGTGGGATTGTTCAACAGGAGACCTTCAATGGTGATTACAATTTCCTAGACAAGCTCCTTGCATCCCATCAAAACTTAGGGCAGCTCTGCCAAAGTAAACTAGCCCCTCCATCCCAGGTAGGGGACATAAACATTGGCTCCTCAGTTGAAAGATTTCCATTCCAATATCTTGGATGTGAAGCAGACTTCATGAAGTTCTCTAAGTAAGAATGAATGGCTTACTTGGTTTGAGTGGAACTACTATGTCTACTAATTTAAATGTTTTAAGCCTTTGAAGTGAGCAATATGTATATATAGTACCTGCAATGTTTTGGGTGTGATTTCTTATTGATGGATTTGGGAGTATGTTTCGTTCTTTAGGAGGCAATCTGATTAATCATAAGCCCATTAAGGGCCTGGACATTTGCATGGACTTTGATTATATGGAATTTTAAGAAATGTGTTTCTGTCGATGTGGTTAAAATTGAAAAAAATAAAGGTAAGCATTTGAGCTTTAGCTCCATGGTTTGTGTTTTCATCTGGGATCTTCTGTTTGTATTTTTCTTTTGGGGGCTTGTTCCTTGTAAGTTTGTATAATCTTCTCTTTCATTTTAATAAAATTTCTGCAATTCAGTTGAAACGATCCGGTGCAAGAACTTTTGGAGAGGGTTCATCGAGCTGGGTAAAAGTGATGAAGCGGACCTAGTGCTTAGTTGGATTGACCCAAAAAACTATCATCAAGATACACAAATAGCCATCAAATAATATCATTTCTGTAGGAAAACAAATACTCAGCCATGGCCCTAGCAAATTAGAATCCTGCCTACATCACCACATATCTTTCAATACCCCTCACCCCTTTAATATTTCTTGATTTGAGCCCATTTTACTGAGATTTTCTAGGGACTTGATTCAATGCAAATGAAGAGGCCCTAAAATTCAGCCTAAGAGTTTATTATATCTTTTAATCTTTTCTTTTTTCGGCAACATGATTTAATCCTACTTCATCATCTTTAATTTTTTTTTCTTCTGGTACCTATGCTCTCAATCCTATATTAATAGGACCTTCACTTTCCTATATGTATTGAATTATAGTAGGGTGATTAATGGCTTGATAATCATTTTCCATATTTCCTTTATTCTATTTTCATATGCTCATTTTTGGAAACTCACCTTTAATCTTTTATTCCTCGCCTTTAACTAGTGTCGTAACAAATTAGAAAAACGGGTCCTACAACTAGAAGTTTTCATGGGGTAGGTAAGGTTTGGCCAAAGCTTATCCGAGGTCAACCCAATTAGTTATTGGGCTGCACGGGCCTATACAACCTTAAAAGATGAGTTGGGCCAACCTAAGCTTGTAATGCCTCCATACCACACACATGCATGATATTGTCCCACGAGAATGCCTCATGCAAGATAAGAGTATAAGTTCTACATATAATTTCAGTCACTATCCTTTCTACGGTCGATGTGAGACTCCAGGGCGTCATTTACATATGCACCATTTACGGCGCGCCCCTTTTCTATAACCATTTTCTCCTAAACAACAACTGTTTCCGGCCCATCAAACGGTGTAGGCATCATCCTGTAGAAGCAATCAACTTGTGTGTTCGGATTCAACTTGTTGATGGTTTTTTTATGTGCCTCCCAGATTGGACGAATTCCAGTGTAAAAGAAGGATGTGATAAACCATGTATCTATGTCAGCCTTTGACACTACCCACATAAGTCGAATTGTTTGGCCCCGCACTGTTGGTAGCCAATGTTTCTCCTACAAAAACCCCAACCAGACTTCTGACATAACAAACAATGTTGAACACCAAGGGACCCTATGAATAAGACATACCACAGGGTGCTTCATCCTTATTCCTAGCCTGTGGGCCCAATATGGGCCTTATGTGCTCGAGCTGATACTGAAATGGGCTAGACAAGTACATGTACTGATCTCACTCAGCCCATCTAAAACAAAACTAAAGATTTGAGAGAAACTCATAAGAAATACAATTTCTGTGGCTTCAGTACTTGTGAAATTTCTTGATATTTGGTATCACTGGTTTTATATTATAAGATAAATAGGAAATTTCTTTACAATCATACATCTAATATGTTTTTGCTTTGATTTGTTGATGTTATCAAAGATTGATGGAATAAAATTAAGATGCGATAACGTACAATGATTGTCCAACCTATAAATAAAATTATGGGCTAATGATCCACTAGCCACTACACATTAGGGTGGTTAGAGCATCGAGTTGGAATTTAGGTACACAATACCATGACCTAACCTGGATGCTGACCAATTCAATTCAATTAAAGCTGTGCACATGTAAGATGGCAATTTACCGGGTCAAGCCCACAATCCTTGCGGAATTGAAAATTGAAAGCAAAAGCTTAAATATTTATTCATATGTTCTCATAAAGAGCCAAGTGCCAAGAAGGCCCCCCCCCCCTAACAAAAGAATTCTCCATGTTCTGTCTATTCCACTACCATACACACATTAACATTACATTACAAACAAGTTTCTTTTGTTCACTACATTCCAAACACCCTCTCAATGATTCAATTCATCAACCCCACATTAATTTTTGTTCACTGACAAATCTGGCCCGTTGGTCTCCACCTACTCGTGCCAATGGTGGACCGTCCAATGATTGATTAAATAGGCCACGTGGCTAAATCTCTTCTACTAACCTCGGCCGCACACGCTTTAGCAGTTGCTCGAGCGCGACATCAACGGCGTCGTTGAAGCCCACGTCAGACGCATTCGGATGCGCGTACGTGATCCGCGGGATCATGTCAATTACCGTGGCTCGCATTCGCGCCACCTTCTCCGCCGGAATCTTCAGCAGCTCCGCCTCGATCCGCCCCCACTTCTCCTCCTCGAGGTAGACCGAGTACTCGCCCCGGTCGGCCGGGAGGTACCACCGGTACTGAGTGTAGGCCGTGTGGGGCGAGAAGAAGACCGGGATGCACCCGGCAAGGACCGAGTCGAACACGGACCGCCGAGTGAACGAGTCGCCAGGCGGCTGCATGCAGAAGCTCGACCGGCTCATCACGCTCAGGACCCGGTCCGGGTCGTGGCACTCGCTCGCCCCACGCGCGCACTGCAGCGGGCGGCACCGAGTCGACTCGGCACACTGTTTCACGATCGCGTTACGCACCTCGGCTTTCTCGACCCCTGTCCGAGTGGCCCCCACGAACGTGAACAGGTGGGGCCGGGGGCTCTCCCGCATCTTGTTCTGCCACGTCAGCATCTCGTCCCACGTGGACGGGTGGAAGTAGGACGCGTAGGGTATCCCGAACTGGTTGGACCCGTGCCACGGATTCCTTTCCACCGTCAGCACGGACATGTTCAGGACACGTGGCAGCTTGAGGAGGGTGTTGGCCCCGAAGTCAGGCCCGTCGTTAGATCTCATGAAGTCCCAAGCCGTCCGTCCCAGGGCCAAAAAGTGGTCCCCACCCTGATGTGCCTGCCACGTCGGCTGCTGACTCAGAAACTCCGCCAGCTCGACCGCCAGCCTGTCGCGCACCGACAAGTCGGGCTCGCGAAAGTGGCTGGACACGTGGAGGCCTCCGTAGAATGGCACGTAGAAGAGTTGAGCCCTAGCCGGGTCCCACGTGCGGCAGTGGTGGTTCTCCACACGTGCGTGGAAGATCATCTCGGCGATGAACTGGTGGGTGGCGTACCAGCTCGGCGACCCCATCTCCGGCAGCGGCCGGCCGAGGCCGCGGTTCTCGACGTGCGGGCACATGTCGGTGTAGACGCTCAGGCTACGGCAGTCCCGGAGGAGGCCGGAATTGAACTTCTCCGGCAATTCATACATGTACACGTGCGCACCCAGATCGCACGTTCGCTTCATCATCGGGTTCTGGCCGTTCTTCTTCTGGGCCACGGAGGAAGATATGACAATGGTTTTGGCGGGCAACCAGTAGAAGAGGAAGAGGAACCATGAGAAGAAGAAGATGAAGATATATAGAGGGTGCTTTGTAAAGACAAGGAGATATTTGAAATGGGTTTCTTTCACTTCTTTGTCTTTGAAGAGAGGTCTGTCTTTGGCAGCCATCAGAAGGCAGATAAAGAAAGAGAATGGGGTTCAGGTGGGATTTTGGGGTGTTTGGGGTGGGATGGTTTCTGAAGTTGCAAGGAAAGGACAGAAGAATAGAGGAAAAGAAAAGTGTTCGGCACAAAGACTTGTTGTGTGTGAGTCGTTTCTGAGTGCTGCAGGCAACAAAAGGGCTGGTACTTGTCACACCCAATATTTCTTGAAGGCTGTTTTTTTAATGTCTTCAATGGGTTAATTAGGTTAATATGACATGGTCAACCTTGTGTAAGAAAGCGTGTCATAAGGACCAAGGTGAAAATGGGATGGAGGTGATGGGCCATCCACACAGCACTGATGGTTGAGATGAGATGATTGAGACAAAAATAAGAGATTCGTTTGGGTAAGATTAGTCTCTAATAATAAGATGCATGTTAGATTTGATTAGATGCATGTTTGATTTGATTAGATGCATGATACAATTTTAGTGATCCGACATGATGGTTAATCAATAGGAAGGTTGACGAGGTTGACAGCAATATTTTTCTATTCGTGCATTGCATGTCAAGAGGGGAAATCCACGTGTTACATAGCGATAGGCCAGCCTGCATGGGAATTCAATATATATAGCTGGCGTCACCTTTGATGCGAGGCTCTGCGGCAGGACGAACTTGGGAAGAATCTAAACAGCTCAAAAATGCTCTTCTTCGTTATTTTATTACTCAAAAATGCTCTTCTTTGCTATTTTATTATTATTATTATTTTGGCAATGATCCAATTGAATTTGAAGTGCAATTTGAGTATCAGGACATATATAACATGGTGGCATTTAATTAGTTTAATTAGAAGCATTTACTTTGATCGATTCGATCAATTAAGATTTTATGTGTGTATAGGAGAGAGAACAAGAACTCCGCCTATGTTGGGGTATCCTTGACATAGCCGGTTTCAAGCCCGAACAAAGAAAGAGGGTTGTGCGTTAGGTAGCCGACAGCAGCACAATACTCGGTCGGATTTTTTTATGAATTTGAGATCTAATGAAATTTCGTGGGGGCGTCCCCTACTTAGCGACGCGCTATATGGTCTGAGTACAGTGATAAGTGAGCAAGGACCGCTACATCGGCGCCCGGGTGCAGTGCTAAATAAGCAAGGGTCCTTACACTTGGCACGAGTGTGGGAGGTAAGGAAGTTAGTCCAAAATAGAAGACTGAGATTATGTACTTGGAACATTGGAAGCTTAACTGAGAAACTTATGGAAGTGGTGGATACAATGGAAAGGAGACGAATCGCAATTGCTTGCTTGCAAGAGACAAGGTGGATGAGACAGAAAGCCAAAGAAATTGAGAGAACTGAGTATAAGTTATGGTATACAGGACTTAATTGATCGATGAATGGACTCGGCATAGTGGTAAAGCAAGGACTTAAAGGAAGATATAGTTAGTGTAAAGCGATGTAGAGATAGGATTATTGCAATTAAGTTAGTGTTAGGAGAAAAGATAGTGAACGTAATTAGTGTTTATGCCCCCCAGGTGGGCTTAGGAGATGGACATAAGGAGAAGTTTTGGGAATACTTTGAAGGAGTGCTACTAGAGATACCACAAGGCGAGAAGGTCTTCATAAGAGGAGATTTGAACGGGCATCTAGGACGCGATGTAGATGGATATATAGGAGTACATGGGGGACATGGATACGGTAATAGAGATGAAGAAGGGAATGATATTTTGGAGTTTTCAGTGGCTTATGATCTCATGGTAACTAACACTTTTTTTAGGAAGAGAGAGGAACATTTGGTGACTTATAAGAGTGACTCCTCAAGGACACAGATTGGTTTCTTCTTAACTAGGAAAAGAGATCGCTTAGCTTGTAAAGATTGCAAGGTTATACTGGGGGAGAGCTTGACTTCCCAACATAGGTTATTGATTATAGATGTGCAGCTACAAAGGTGGACTAGAAAAAAGAAGTTGTATAGATGCTCAAGGACTAAATGGTGGAACTTGAAAGGTGATAAGAAACTAGCATTAAGGGAAAAAGTACTAAAGGAAGACATTTGGGCGGTAAATGAGAGTGCAAATAATATGTGGGATAAGGTAGCAGAGTGCATTAGGAGGGTAGGGAAAAAAGTCTTAGGAGAATCCAAAGGGAGTGCTCCGGCACAAAAAGAGGCATAGTGGTGGAGCGAGGTCATCCAAGACAAGATAAGAGTTAAAAGAGAGTGCTTTAAAACTTGGCAAAATGATCAATATTAAACAAACTTGGAGAGGTATAAAGAAGCAAAAAGATAAACCAAAAAGGCAATTAGTGAAGCAAAGGCAAAGGCTTTTGAGGAGCTATATAGGCGACTCGACACTAAGGAAGGCGAAAGAGAGATATTCAAGCTTGCCAAAGTCAAAGATAGGCGGACCAAGAACTTAAACCAAGTTAAATGCATTAAGGATGAGGATGAAAAGGTATTAGTAAAGGATGAGGAGATAAAGGAGCGTTGGAAGAGCTACTTCTACAAGTTATTTAACGATAGCAGTAGTAGTGACATACGATTGGGGCAACTTACTTTTTCTAGGGAAGAATCGAATCATATGTTCTATAGGAGAATCAGTAGGGAAGAAGTTAAAGAAGTATTGAAAATGATGAAGAATGAGAAAGTGGTTAGGCCAGATGGTATCCCTATTGAGGTTTGGAGGTGCTTGGGGGAGGAGGGCATAAGTTGGTTGACAAAGCTTTTTAATGTAGTGCTAAAGAACAAGAAGATGTCTGATGCATGGAGGAAAAGTATTCTTATACCCATATACAGGAACAAAGGAGATATTCAGAATTGTACGAACTACCGCGGGATTAAATTGATGAGCCATACAATGAAATTATGGGAGAGAGTTATTGAGAGAAGACTAAGAACAACAACAAACATTTCAGAGAATCAATTTGGTTTCATGCCTGGGAGATCAACCATAGAGGTTATCTTTCTCCTGAGAAGGTTAATGGAACAATATAGAGAATGTCAGAGAGATTTACATATGGTGTTCATTGACTTGGAGAATGCCTATGACCGAGTTTTTATGGAGATTTTATGGAGAGTACTGAAAAAGAAAAGAATGTGTGTCGCATATATTGAGGCGATAAAAAATATGTATAATAGAGCAGTGACATCTATAAGAATGACTGGCGGGGAGACTAAAGAGTTTTCTATCACGATTGGTTTACACCAAAGTTCAGCGTTAAGCCCGTACTTGTTTGCCCTAGTTATGGATGAGATTACAAGACATATTCAGGATAAGGTGTCGTGGTGTATGCTATTTGCAGATAACATTGTTTTAGTTGATGAAACGAGAGAAGGAGTGAATGCTAAGCTAGAATTGTGGCGGGAAACTTTAGAGACAAAAGGGTTTAGGCTAAGTCGATGCAAAAGGAATATATGGAATGCAAGTTTAGTCAAAGTAGGACACTTGGTAACTTAGAAGTAAGTTTGCGCACACAAAAGATTATAGAGAAAGAAAACTTTAGGTACCTTGGATCTATGGTGCAACAGGATGGAGAGATTGATACTAATGTAAGTCACAGGATTCAAGCCGGGTGGGCCAAATGGAGGAGTACTTCGGGGGTCTTGTATGATCGGAAAGTCTCCATCAAGGTTAAAGGAAAGTATTATAAGGTGGCGATACGTCCAGCGTTGTTATATGGATCAGAGTGTTGGACAGTAAAGCATAATAATGTTAAGAAGATGAAAGTTGCGAAGATGAGAATGGTAAGATGGATGTGCGGGATCACAAGGAGAGATATGATTAGAAATGAGGAGATTAGGGGCAAAGTAGGAATAACACCGATTAAAGATAAAATGAGAGAAAATCGACTGAGATGGTTCGGCCATGTTAGAAGGCGCCCAATGGAGGCACCAGTTAAAATTTGTGAAAGCATGGAGATTGGCCGGAGTAGGAGAGGGAGAGGGAGACCCAAGAGAAATTGGAAAGAAACTATTAAACATAGCATTGCCTTCATGGATCTAACGAAGGACATGGCCCTAAACTAATTTGATTAGCCTTGTCAAATCCATATAGCCGACCCCACCTAGTGAGAAAATGCTTGATTTGGTTTGGTTTGGCTTGGTTTATAAAAGAGAACAAGATATATGTATCATTGATGAGATATGTTATATTTTTAATTATTAAAAAAGAAATATTTTTTTGTGAAAAAACACTCGAAAATTCTTATTGAGTTGAAACCTAGAGAAAATGAGAATCCACTTGGTGATTGTCATCTTTCATGGCAGTAGAGAAAAGGCATATTATTGACCACTTTGTTTTTGTTTTTGTTTGAGATTTTTTTTATACAGTAACCTACAGTCCTTGATTTCTCCCCTTGTTACCAAAATTGGTCATTTTACCCAGACTTTATCCGTACAATACGTACTGCTACGCAGACCAAAAGGCTTGTTTTTAGTTGCGAAATCACAATAAATGTTGCGATATCACAATTTAAGTTGCGATATATCGCAATTAATGTTGTGATATCACAAAAAAGACGTGAGGTTTAAAAGTCCACGAATGCATTTCTGTTTATAATTTCATTCCATCCCGTTACTTTCGTCCCTGGCTTGGGTTCTCTGCGTCCATGTTCTGCAAGAATAACTCCACATTTGACATAAACCAGATTATACAGCATGAGAGATAATTTTAGTTCCACCAAAACAAATTCAAATAAAGTCAGATTTAGCACAGCATGGGTTTCAATTCTTCAATTGATGCTAGCAGGAAGGTCCATAGAACAATACAAATAGCACGCATGCTTACCAAAGAAGAAGGGGTGGGGCAATAGTTTTGATACATATGGGGCATCAGCAGGGCGCGATTACGATTTTTAAAGGAATTCAGGTTTTGATCTGAGGCGACCGCCCCAAACGCCATACAAGTGAGTCCGCCCCACTCTGATGCTCCGAATGATGTTGGTGCAGACTCCAACAGCAGTTGATCATCTCAGTTAGAAACCAAAGCATTTGGGGTTTTCTAAACCAACAAATAGAGATAAATAGAAAGAGGAGGAAAAGGAAAGAGAATATCAGATCTCGATAAAAGAGAGAGGGAATAAGAATTACCATGTTTAGTAGGGGTAACTACAACAACACCAAGCTCGGAACGCCCAGATTGCGAAATAATGGTGGCCGAAATCCCTAGTCGATGGAGGCAATGGAGACGATGATGCTTTGTCGACATCAAACGGACGTTGGCGGCCTTGTGTATTTGTAAATAAGTTAACGAGGGAGGATGATGGTCAAATTCGATTGGGGGAGAGAGTTACCGTACGTGAAAATGAGGAATAGTCAAACATTGAGGGATAAACGAATGAAAAGAGCTTTTCGATTTGTGCTATCACAATATAAATTGCAATATCACAACATAAATTGTAGTATCGCAACTTTATAACTTGAGGTATCACAACTTATATTGTGATTTCGCAACTGAAAAAAAAAAAAAAAAAAGTTTTTTAGTATGCACAACAATACAGATTGTACGGAGAATGTCTAGGTAAAATGACCAACTTTTGTAACAAGAGGGAGAAATCAAATACTGTAGGTTACCGTATAGAAAATTTTCCTTTTTTTTTTTGTTTTTTTTTTAGTGTGGGTCCTATGCAACTTGACTTGGTGTTGGAGGTCTTTTATTGGGCTATTTTTTAAAAAAGAAATTAATATATTGGAGGTAAATGGCATGTGTAAAGGATCCACTAGGGCCACTAATTAAGCACCATTAGAGCTCTTAGATTTGCTCTCTGATCCTAAAGATCACAGAAAATCTCTTTAACGTCCCAAACAAAATCCAAGGGATTCAATCGATCTAACTCCTTGTGTTTTACCCAATCACATTCTTAAACATAACCTAACAAGATTGTATTTTACTATTATAGTTTTCACCAACTAATTGTATGGCTAGCACTGTACATGCGATACTCTCATGGTCATCATCTGTTGTAGGGCCCACGAGATGTCCCATTGTGAGAAACCCAAGATCCTGATTCCAAAATCACAAGAAAAAATAAAGGAGGCAAGTTAGCCCTCTCAATCTCATTCATCCAGGGAAGGTTGCCAGCCGCAGATTTCTTATGTGCTGGTGATTGTCTTTCCTTTTCTTTATTGTAATATGAAGTGGTGATATGAGACAGAAATTTATCTTTATTTATCAATGTCTATGTGGCACTATTGGCTTCTCTATGCTTTGCTTTGTATTCATTCATCTTTTCTTTTTGGGAGGACAACATTTTTATTTTCTGGAACTAAAACGTCCTATGTACCTTATCAGCATGAGCTGACATGTAGGGCTGGTGTTTTAAAGTCTCATTTAACGACAAGAGAGTGTGGATTTCATGATGTTTGTAAATGCAATGCCAAATGGCATTTACACCATGGATTCAGATCTCCAGTTTGGTCCAAACTCAAGGCTGCTGCATGGGAAGAAAAGAAATTTGAAGAGGTGTAATTTTTTTTGAAAAGATGGGATGTAGCATCTCAACCTCATGTGGCAATGTTTTGTTGTCCCCACTATGGGCATCCAGGCATCCAATCAAATCAAACGTACAAATCTGCAATTTGGGTAGCTATCCTATCATATCATTACATGTTTAGGAACTGTCCCAACCGACCACACTAAATGAGAATGAGAAAATATCCTATCATCCAGTCAATAGTCAATAACTAGTGGGTGGTTCACCACATAGACTCTGCTTAATCGTCCAAAGCTTCTCTCTTTGGTGAGATCAGTACCCTACGTTGAAAGGGCATCCCTTGAATGCTCACTGGGCCAAAAATTAAGAATGTCCGTTGATCAAATGGGCCTGATATGTGCCATTAATAACCTGAAGTCTTGCTATTATTGACTGGTTTAGCCCCATGTTTTATTTTATTCTTTTTATTGCTTTTTGTATACAACGCCGAAAGGTTTGTAGGATTTGTAAATAGGCCCCTGCATTTTTATTTTAATACCTTCCGTGCCCCTAAAATCAATAGTCTTTTAACCGCCATATGCTTGTAGACTAAAATGACATTTTTGTCCATCACCTTTATCCTTATATGCATAATTTCAAATGCTTAGAATCAAAATTTTTTTTTTTTATACAGCATGTAGCATTAACAATTTACTCAATGGGAGAGAAAAACCCTATATAAATTTTTTCTTTTTATAAATACGAGGTTCATTTCATTAAACCGACATTGATCATGATAACAATAACACTTAAACTTATAACTAGTTATGATTCTTTAATCCATACATGACCCACCATTAAATTGATGAAAGTTTCAAAATACATAATTAAGCTCTATGCGTAGGGGGTGTAAAAAAATATTGAGGGAATGGGCAAATGTAAGAAAATATATTAAATTTTAGTATTTGCGACGAGTGGTGTTTGGTGCTATTTAAAAGAAATATTAGGGGGAGGGGCAAATGTTTTAAAAAAAAATATTAGTTTTTAGAATGTGCGGGGTTCTTAAATTTTTCTCAAATATAAGTAGTGCTTAATTTCCCAACCCTTGTACCTGGGCCCACCCCCAATGATGTATATGAGAGGGTTATTATTGAAAGAAATCATTGTGTTTTTGCAAATAAAAATATATTCATTTTTGTTTAATTGATGTATGGGCAAAATTGTCATTTATATAAAAATCCAATACAAATCTCATGATGGATGATCATTCTTGTTAGGAATATTGATTTTGGGGACATAAAAGGTATTAAAAAAAATAGATACCTATTTATAAATACTAAATAATTAGAAATCCATTTACAAATTCTATGAACAATAGAAGGGTCTATATAAAAAAAAAAAAAGCTCCTGTTTTTTTTTATAATCGAGAGTATCCCACGCTGACCTAAGCCTTCGGACCGAGCCACCTCCTTGACCGCATCCCCACGTTTCATGAATGGCTTTAATTTCAGAAATGTCGAACTCAGCAAGTATGAAGCTACTGTGTGTGATGGTGACTCCCATCAATCCGGGCTTTGAAATTGTGGTGGATGTGACACTGCAACAAATTTAAGAAAAAGTTGCTGCCGACAGCTTTGAAGAGGAGTCCGGAATCCGTATCCTTTATAGGCTTTAAGTTCATTAAAAATAAAATGAATGCTAAAATCATGTTTATAAATAAAAATATTAAAACTGAATAAAAAAATTAACAATAACTGTTTTTCTTTTCTTTTTTTCGCTTAAGGTTATATATTTGACTTCCAACTATTTTGGAATGCATGTGAAGTCCTTACCTCCGTGACGCATCGGGTAAATTAGACTTTTACCTAGACAAGTGTCCATAAATATTTAACTTTAGAAAAGAAAATTGTTGAAAAGATTGTATTTTCTAATAGAACTATTAACATTAAAAATTTTGAAAATTAGTTTATTAATTTTTTTTCTCTGATTTACTCGTTCTCCGGTTTTTTTAAATAAAAAAGAAAGAAAAAACCAGCTGTTTCATACATTTTGGATTGGTTCTTTCTTTTTTTTTTTTTCTTTTTTTTTTACCACTAATCAATGGTTCAGATCTTTCAATCCCATAAGAAGATTTTACAATTTAGTGCTGCCCCATTAAATTTTTCAATTTTTAAAAATGGGATTCTCATCTGCCCCTTTGTCACAGTTTGAGATATTTCACTCTTCACAATCATCAAAGCATCATTGAAGCTTGTTTAACTTCTTACATTATATAAATATTGTTGTTCAGATCACCCACCGCCAGTTACTGCAATGATTCTGCTGACAAACCACATTCAAGACAATGTCAGTCTCTATTATTCAATCATGCTTGAAGTTGAATCAAAGTGAATCTAAGGAAGGAGGTTTCTGTTTTACTTTTCTTCTTTTTATTCCCCTCATCACATGTGCAGCTGTGCTTCTTTCTGTGTGCATGAAACTGGCGCATATATTGGACACAAGTTCTTCCCAAAAGTCAAGTCTCCCTTCATAAGCTTCGAATTTTCTCAGGTCTCATACTTCAGAGTTCAGACTTCCCTCGTGCACATGACCCAAGTCATCTCACTTGGTAGGACCCACAATACGACCCCTTTGCCTGGGCCCAACTATGGATGCAAAGGTTTTTTTTTTTTGTACCCCAACCAGGAGCTGAGACCCAAGAGGAAACCCACATACACACGGAAAGGTAGCCCACTCAAGTAAAAAGGAGGCCCGCATAAGTGGAAAGAAGTGACATACCTGGAGTTCAAACTCTGGACAACTAAGTAAGAACTGACGCACCTTACCACTCAGGTAAGGAGCTGTTCTTGGGATGCAAGGATTTAGTTATAATACTTGTAAGTTAAGTCCACTGTGAACTTAAGCCTAGACCCATTGGATCCATAACCTTCGTACCACACGTGCCCAGTTTGTCAAATGAGCCTAAATTGGGTGCATCTCAGGTGGTGGTTTTTTTTTTTTTTTTTTTAAATGGGCCATACCATGTCAGATTCTTCTCTTCTAGTTCCTTGGCCCAAATCTAACTTATCAAGTCTTTATAATAAGACCAATATTATTTGGGCTGGACCTGGTCCAGTCTGTAGTCATGACTTGCGGCCCATTTGCAGTGCAAACTCCAAATAATCCTAACTTTCCATGTAATAGATAGTCACTATCATGATGGAAGCTCTATCCCATTAATCTAGGGAAATTACAACCACCAATGGCATCCATAATTTGCCTTTGATCAAGTAGTTAGGAATCATCCAACGAAGTTGGATAATCACCCATTCAAAAAGCAGGCCATTACATGAACTTGAATCAAGGATTATAGACCTCCGCAAGTAAAATATTGAACCAAACAAGTGCAACATGGAAAGTGGCCTTTACTCACTTGATAATGAAAGGATTCTGGGTTCAGATCAACATGACTTCAAAACATGTATAACAAATTGGAAAATTAGAATGTTTTTGTGCTTAGGATCATAATTCAAACCATAAATATTAGTCATTAAAATAGGGGAAACAAACCCCCAGAAAAAACAAAAGGGACAAGTAAAACAAGTAGCCGGTATTGTTACAAATGCACACCATGTATGGTAGTTGTAATGAAGAAAAAGTGATTAGTGTGGAAAAAAAATGAGTGCAATGCAACAATTTTAGACAGGGCATTTCTGCGCCAACGGCTCACAGTCCTTGTATAACTCCAGGCCTGGCTGGTCTAGTTCCTCTTCTTTGAGGCACGCGCATTGCTTGCTCATTCTCCCCGTCAATGCAATTTCTAGTGGCCTCTGAATTAGTCTTGGATAGCCTACGTCACACCACACCTGGACACATGCATAAAAACATATTAAACTGAAAAAAAAAAAAAAAAAAGTGTGACCGTTGTTGGGGAGGGGAACAGGCTTCAAAACATATTAAAAGAAAACTGCTGGGGCAAGTAATACAAATTGCTCAGCACTGAACCAATGTCAGGAACTCCTGCCTTGAGTTCTCTGCTAAAACTCGCATCATGAATCTGACAACATAAAGCTAAGGTATCGTAGCAGAGAAAAAGAAGTTTCTGAAGTACCAAACACACCCATTAAATCAAGGTTCAACCAAATAATGAGGCAAGAAGTGCATGGCTTAGTCTAATCCAGCATAATGGAGTCTTGGTCATAAGGGAATATTTCCGGTCACACAAGAGTCCAGTAGATAAGAGTAGGCATAAAAGCACTTACCTCTCCTCCCTCTTGTTGACTCCATCTTGAATTGCAAGTGAGCAGTTTAGCTTCTTCATTCTTTTGTTTTTCTAAAAGCTGAGCTCCTCGGGCAGCCTTCGCTTCAACTCCCTTTAAATACTTTGTAGGATTTCCTTGGCTATCATAGTAGCGGCCTACTAGTTTACCAACATATCTGACAAGAAAAGAATTATGATCAGAACATCTATCATACAATGCCCAAAGCCTCTTACCTTCACCCACATCAACGGAAAGTTTATCACACTAAACGTAAGCTTTACATCCATGCTTAAGTGCATCATTCATATAGATTCTATCTAAGGGCATCTTTGTGTAGCCCATTTCCGCTGAAAAGGATGTACTTTTCTGCAAAAAAACTTCTTTTCATGTATTTGGTGCGGCAGTTTTCCGCGGAACTGCTTTTTCGCCACTTCAGCTTTTTCCTTCCTACGCATGGAAATGGACTTCCTATGGGAAGAGGTATGGTAAGTCCATTTCCACGGAAAATTGACCCCCCATTTCCTCACTCCCACCCCAACTCCACCCAGCCACCCTCTCTTCTCCCTCCCCTCCCAGCCCCCTACACACATACCGACCCACCCACTTAGTAGTTTTCACTAAAGAAATCCGCAGCTGCACCAAACAACATTAGCACCAATTCATCGAAGAATTTTTTTTTGCACCAAACATGAATTTCTAACTTCCTCATAAAAACTTTTCTGAGGTATTTAAAAATCATGGAATTAGCTGATATGGCAATTTCATCTTTCCATGGAAGTTGCCTCTACACAAACGTGCCCTAAAGCATTACTATAAAGGAAATTAGGATTTCAAAAATGGGTCAAACAGGAAAACAAGATTCACAACACAGCTCATCGCATTTTCATGATATTAAGCAAAATTAATTTTCCTATTTAGTAAAATATATCTTTTACTCATTCAAGAAAGGAGCTGGTTGATTATAGCTATAATTGATGTTTTGGTTTACCCAAATATGACCCCATCATCAAATGGCATTCTTCTTCCAAAGTGAAAACTACTTCTGAGAACCATCTAGAAACAAAAGATAGAAAGTGACAACTTTAGATAGTATCACTTCTATGAAAGAGGCAGATTGTGAGAATGTGCAACTCACATGTAGGTTCTGAAGTAGAAATCACGCCAGTCAACTACACTTTTCACCTGTAGAAAATGGAAATGAGACATGAAATTCTTAATTAACTTCTTAACAACAAAAGTTATATCAAGAAAAAGATGATATTAAGAAAGGCTGATATGCTGACAGACTTGAGAAACAGAAAAATAATGTCAAATTCACAGAATAACTAGCAAGTCTGATCTGGTTAATGCATCTAGTTTCCAGAAACACCAAAACACTGTTATTCTGATAAATTTGCTAAAATACTTGGGTCTCTACAGACACACACATGACAAGCCAAGCTTCTCATCAGTGTGCCCACCATGCAAATCTTTGACCAGAACCAAGCCTGTCCAATTGCCTAGGAAGGAATAGGTACTAATATCAACAAGTTGTCCAAGGTTCGTTTATCTCCTCCACATCCATTTCATTAAATCAGCAAAGTGATCTTCACGAGACAAACATATTACTACCAAACTATTAGGGCATACTAGTAGCAGCCAACTTTTCAGTCATAACCTGCTCTTCACATATCGCTGTGACATGGACCCAGTATACATGCTGAAACTGGAAGAGTAGAATGCAGATTTATCTTGACAGACTAGTGAAGAAAGAGATTGTAAAATTCAGATAATTGTCAAGTTTTAGGAAACTACACATTTGATGGTTTCTGGAAACTTAACATTAAAAAATTAATGGGTCATCAGAGCTCATCCACCAAATAGGGAATTCTAAGCATGAAAATGATTCAGTTAAACTAACCTCTGAGCGAGAAGGTGAGAGCGACATTAATTTGAGACACGGCACTTCAAAGGACTCAAATCGATAATAATAATAATATATTAAAATTTGGTCGATTCTTAATGAGACTATCTTGTCACATTAGAAAGAAAGCAAAAAGGTTGCTAGATGATTTTTCCATCTAGCTTGACCTTTATGTAATGAGAATTCTTTTCTCCATTGTTGTTCTTTCTTGACTATTCATTATGTCATACTACTGTTCTTTGTTGCTTCTACTCTCTTCTTTATCTATAACAAATAGAAGATTATACTCACTTCTATTTTCAATACGTTTTCTTAATAACCAAGTATCTAAGAATAAAAAACTAGCTTACATGCTGGGCAGTTCAAGATATAGTTAGAAGATACCCAAAGTTGAAAATTATATTCCTACACAGGTTTCAAATAGAAAATAGCGTTCATATGAGATACCAGTGAGGTTTAAAATTTATTACCTCTGAGCTGGACAAACCTTGTAATGTGTCAGTCAACCCATCCCCTGCTCCAAGAGGGTAAAAAAAAAAGGATCATAAAATATATTAAGCCAGTCTACGCTTGTAAGTAACATAAGTTATCAACTGTTGTTCCCTTAATGAATCTAAAAACAACTCAATGTGCCATTTAGAAAACAAAATAACCTGGACCAGAATAGCTTGATAGATTAAAATGCTTATTGCTCGTATAAAGTACAACTGGATTTACAACATCCAAATATAGTTGTCAATTTCCAGGTGTTCATACAAACAGCAGAATGGTAATTGCAGGTTTGCAACCTGACCAATGTGGACGAGCATGCAGACTGTGGAGAAACTAATACTCAAAAAATGCAAAATAATGTACAGGCACTGGCACAAGCATTAATCATATATACCTTTTGATTTTACCTGTAAAGTTTCCCGAAATGAACGCACGAGATGCATCCCTGAAATACCATCAGCAATTGTTGACTAAATGAGTTAAAAGTCGATGAAAAACTGTCAATAGATGTGCAAAAAGAACTGCCAATTGGAACCAGTCACAGTAATCTTGCAACCAAATGCTTCTTTTTTGTATATCATGCTTTAAACTAATTAGGTGAGACCTGAGATTCAGATAGTCGGCTATTTTCCTTTTAAAGGTTTTATTTTGTTTACCTGAATTCCGATCAACCTAATTCTCTTTCACCTACAATCGGATATTCCCTAGTTGGCCTAATTTCATGGCTAACATTTAAGTCCAGGACAGAAGATTAAACCAGGATTAAATAAACAAATACAAAATGGATGAAACAACAAATTGATTGGAAAGAATTAAGTAATACTGACATTACTAAGTGATATAGTCACCCCCATTCACTAAAAACGGAAATCTTCATATTTCAAGAAGGTTGAATTTCTTAACATAAGCACTAGATGAGGCCTTACAATCAGGTCATTTCTGCGGAAAATGTTTCGTCTCTATAATCTACCAGTTCAACATAGTGATAGGACTAGTTTAAGTTGTAAACTGCAGTCCTATGTCAAGAACCAAAACCATAGTCTACCTTGCCATAGTCCATGTCGAGAAATGATGACACAAGCAAGCCTCATTTGAACAATGTCTTACCAAAGAAATAGATGACACTAGGACCTCAGAGTGTGTGAATGGCAGAACTCGCACTAAATTGTCAACTACATCCTAAATATGTTAACTTACTTCAAGTGTCCATGAACTAACTTAACAAACCACACAATGGGGCTGCATCATTCATAGGAAGTGGATGATCTAATCAGATGTAATGGGTGTCAAAAGTAACAAACCTGCCAGCAAAGTGATTGTAACCCCCTCCTGGACCATAATGACTTCTTCCTTTTGTTACATCAAACACAGATCTGTACTTGCAAAAATACCTCACACTCAATTCAAGAGAAATCAAATGCTTCAATAACAGATAAATTATCACCAAGAAAAGGGAAAAGAAACACACCCCAGAATTCCAAGGAGGATGGGCAATCCATCATCAGTTCCATTGTACATGGCCAGCTCTTCCCTGTTCCATATCCTCTGGTAATACAATTTTCACCAACAATACAATAATTAAAAATCACCATAGATTCAAAACACAATGCTCTGCAATTCAGTGAATGAGGACAAAATGCTATTCCTAACAAAACCCTAGCTTTCCTTTTTTTCTTTTTCTTTTTCTTTTTTTTATGGGCTGTAAAACCCTAGCGTCGCCGTCAGCATCATCATAAGTCAGCATCTGAGCCGTTGATTTGATGAGAAATTGAGGGAAAGAACAGATTTTGAATGGGGAGTAGAATGACTGACCGATTGAAGAGGAGGTTTATGAGCAAATCGGAGGATGAAAGCAGCAAAAGCGACTGCGATCGCTAGCCCTAGAAACGAACGAAACGCCAATCTTGACAGCATTGTCTTCAGTTCTGCTTTTGCAGAGGTGAAAACCGAAAACCGATACCGTTACTGGTTGTATCCGTAACGTAAAAGATGATACGATCTCTCCCAAGTCCCAAGACGAACTGAGACGGGGAGGAGGAGGTGGCAATGGAACTGAGTGTGGGAGTTGTTGGAATATGGATTCTGGAATGGGCCTTCGATCCATGGGCTTTTTGACTCAGCCCATGGATCCATGTGATTTGTTTATCAAGGTGATTAATTTACTATACAATCTAATTACCTGCAATAAATGAAAAGTGACCCCTATTTTTTTTTACCATGAACTTGATCCTCACCTCCCAAGGCCCCCTCTTGCCACCCTCCACATGCCTCGAAGTTGGAAAATTCGGTGAGTAGACTATGGGATTATGTCAAGTCAAAATGGTTGAAAATATAATCACAAGGGGTTGGCTCAGGACCACGGTTCCTCCCTCTTTCAGAGCTAGAGGTATTGATATCGACCCCCGATTCCCCCTTCTTCATAAATCAAAGGTTAAGTCTATTTGTACTACCACCCAGGGGCCACAGGGGTTTTACCCAGCTTCTCTCTAGGCCCGGAAGAAATAGTTCAGCCCAAAGGGTTGGGAACCCTCCATTAGGGAAAAAAAAAAGTGATTGAAACCAAAGGACCAAACAGCAATATCCAAACAATCAAATAACTTCCCCTTTAATGGAAATTGAATCGAGAAAAGATAGAGATTTATTATACACCCATCACCTAGGTAAAACTATGAAAGCTTAATATCATGTGCACTTAGGGGTGTTCATGGGCCAGGCGCGGCTGAGGCATATGCATACCTGGCCCGGCTTTGGAAACCCAGGCCTGATCCCAGCCAGTGCTAAACACGGGCCTTTGCTAGTGGCCCCAGCCCAGCCACCTTACACTTGTCAGCCCAAGCCAGCCTATTTAGTCAATCAGGCCTGGTCAGACTGTGCTTTGTATCAACTATTTTGGGCTTTTAAACAATTTTGGGTGAACAAGTTACGAGACTACACATGATCCCTGTTGTGAACCTTTAGCTTAATTTCATGGAACATGCACGAGTCATAACACCATTAAGCCATGCATAGTTTTGAGTCAATGTTTTGGACCTGAATTGAACTCAGGCCAGGGTGACCATAACCCAGAACAAACATCTAGGGATGATCCCTGGCCAGGGCAGCCCATATCCAAATAGAGGCTAGCCCGTATTATATCGGATTTGAGCATTTCTTTTAGCCCATGGGCTGCGCTTGAACCTAATTTTTGGCCCAACAGAGTAATGGGCTAGATCTGTGCGCACTTTAAGATTTAGGCCCACCATATAGACTTCTGAGACTGGACATGAAATCATCAACATATAACTTTCAAATCTGCTGGACCAGTCTGGGTGCATTTAAACATATAGGCCCAACCGTAGAGACTTCACTTCAGTGACTGGACATGGACATATAATTTTCAAATCTGCTGAACCAGTCCTAGTTTGGAGCTCATTTTGGTGGATCCTGGCCTGAATTTTAGGCCCAAAACAGATGGGATTGTCCATCAAGTTTTGCAGAAACCAAAGTATTTTTAAAAACTGAAAATTGAAAGGCTTCATAAAGTAAATAAAACATCTTAATTTACACTCCAGGGGCAGCAATAAAGGTAGCAATAGACCACATGGTAATTAAGGTCTGAGACTGATACATACAAGGCCCTAGGGTGACAATTTTTGGCTGACCCACCAACCCAACCCACTAATTTACAGTTAGGGTTCGAAAATTTTTACTTCAAATTTGAGTTTGTGTCGAATCCCATTAGGCCCAAATAAACCTGGCCCCGAAAAGGAATACACAAAACAACCCAATTGACAACACTTTGATCAACCAATCAGGCCCTAAAATCAACCTACCAATTCAGGCTTCAACTTAAATTATCTGCAATGTTCAACAACACTCACAATTGATAAAGAAAAAGAAAAATGTTCAACCATGCTCATCTTTGCATCTCTCCCTTTTGGGTGTGCTCCAAAAAAACTGTCAATGTTATCTCATGGGTCATCTATTCTACATTTCTACTAGATTGCTCCCAGAATTTTAGCCTCAAAAGGATTGTGCACGTGCCAGTCGGCCAATGGCCCATTTGATCAGGGACAAGATATGATTTGACATCTCTGAAATAGTGACACCATCCTTATCACATCCACGTCAGAAAACCACCCCAACAACCCAAAAAAAAAATACAAAAAGAAAAAAGAGCTCCCTTTCATCTGCTTCGAACCCTATTTTTAATCTATCCTGCAGGGAATTATCAGTGTGCTGAAACTTCCTGTATATGAGAGACTTTTGAGCCTGAATTGGTCTAAGATTTACTTTAATTGGAGAAATATGAATATGAACTATTAAATTGACCATTGGTAAAATGTAGTCCTATTTTTTTATAGGGTCTCTCGCTGTTGGTCGATTGGTTAGGGACACTATGGGAAAGTATGTATGTGCGTAAGTTTGAAACCTTCTAAGACAAGAATAAAAAAGTTTAATTGTGTCGGATTCAATTTGGAGTGAATTTTCAGATAATATTCTATTAAGAAGGGACTCTGTGATCTACACAAATTTGATCCTACAAAGATGAGCCTCATGCTCTAAAATCAGTCACCGAATCTTTCTTGCATAGAAACTACCTTGTAAGAAAGAAATGCGGCATCCTGCATTTCACTTCTACTAGGAGTAGTAAGCCTGTAACACAAGTCATCTGAGTGCATATGGCATTTTCGCCTTAACATAAGCCCTGTCTAAGCTGCAAATTTTAGCCGACACACTCACGGTTGAATGGTGTTGGCGTCTTTGCTTCATGCAAACATCCAAAGATCAATCCTTGGTTCCTTTTTTTTTTTTTTTTTTTTTTTTTTTTTTTTTTTTTGATAACGTAGGGTTCCTAGCCCTTTGGGACAGAATAATCCCTACGGGCCCAGGAGAGAAAGCCGGGTAAAATTCCCCTGTGCCCCAGTGTGATAGAGCAGTTTCGAACCCACAACCTCCGGGTGCAAACCGTAGTCCTAGGCCAACTGAGCTACCCCTTGGGGTTAATCCTTGGTTCCTCATGTTATAGCGTCACCCCTATCTTAGTGGCCCAATGTAGCAAAAAACCAAAATGCAAAATGCTGTCTCAAACTAGTTTTCATAATGATCAAGTACAGCCCAATATTCAAGAAGGTGGAATTCTAAAAATTTAAGAAGCCAAAAGAGACTTATTGAAAGTTGGTTTACAAAAAATTTTAACATTCACTTCAAATGCTCTAAAGACATTATTTGATACTATTGTCAGAAAATTCTAACACTTGCAAGTCTCATAGTAATTCCTCAAAATAAACAGGCACTCGGCACATTACTAAAATTCCCAGATAATGACCCATTCTGAACTAGTCTGAAGTAAAATCTTACTCCATTTGGAATAATTTTCATAACAAACTGATCGAAAACCATGACATGAGTGATCAGACTCCTATTTTCGTAGTCAATACTGTCGACTTTCATTAACCAATCCCATGGTGAGCATGATATTTCAAGGTGCAGCATTGACTTTTAGCAGCTTGAATTTCAAATGTAGGCTCCACTGGTTGATTTATGGGTCCGAACACTTTGCAATCTCTTAGCCTGGCCTGTAGAGAGAAGAGTAGAAAAGGCTGTTTGACAGGATATGCACAAGACATGGAGCATTTTAGATAGAGGAAGATCAGGGTCTTTTGCATGTTTTGGGCCAACAAACGCACGCGAGCTCTCAGTGATGAGAGAAAGCAAAGCAAGTAGGGAGGCAAAGTGGCTATCCATCTATCAAGAAACCATAAATTGTGTGTGGGAAGTGCAGGTAGGTATGGTAGTTGGCCAGTCAACCTCAGATCACTGCCTAGAGCCACATGCAGTGCGAGTTGATCATGGAACAAGAATCTTCTTTGAGAGCATTCGTTGGGATCTGTAGGGTACAAAAGGACCACCCCACATGCTCCCCCTTAATATTACTCAGCTCTTTCTAGTTTCTTCTCATTTTTATGCCCTTTCTGTTGGGGCCCTTTTGTTTCTCTTTCAGTTTCAATTTTGTTAGCAGTTGGCCAAAAAATTTGAAAAATCTCCCAAAACCCATTTATTTAAAAGAAAATTGTTATAATTAAGAAACTAGGTTTTGGCTTTGGCTAGTAACTAGAGTTGGCTCATATTCAATATTTACCAAGTCGAATTCGGATTATCTAAAAGGCACCAGCTTAGCCAAATGCGGAGTTAAAAAGAGTGAAACTCTATAATGGGGCCTACATACTGAAGTTCTTGCTACTCAAAACAAAGGCCTTCCCTATGTATGTCACATCCCCAATAGTAGCTGATCCCCCCTACATGACATTTACCATTTGATAAAAAAAAAAAATTGATAATGATTTAGGGATATTTTAAATACAAAGAAGACCTTAATTTCGAGCGACTTGGATTTTTAGTAGGTAGGGTTCGCTGCTGAGTTTCGATACTCTAGAATTTCTCTAGGTGAAAGCTTTGAAAGGATCCTGCGCATGACAAATCATATATGAGACAGATCAAACTCACAGAGACTCAAAGTTTTATCAGTGTTTAGAAAGAATCATGCGAAATGTGCCAAAGATTATAAATTCAAATAGAAATCTTCTATCCTGAATGTTTTAATATTGCTACAAGCAAGTAGTATATTCACTTCTCTTCTTGGTCCCATTGCATTAAATGTTACAAAAATATCACGACCAAGGGACCTGTTGAAGATAACCCTTACAAACTCTCATTTCATTTTTATAAAATGGTGGTCCTTGAAAGGAAAGTTGAGAAAAGAGAAAGCAAATTATACCTACTGTAAGAAATCTGGTCCACAAAGTATTTCTTGCTCGACAGAAAGGACTCCCCAGCAATGTCATTGCCACCTCGGTTCGACGTGTTGCGCCTATCACCAATTCACCACATGACCCAGGACAGAAGTCCACAGACAAGTAAAGTAAAAAATAAAAAAGAAGAAGAAGATGGCTGCAGTGGTTGAAATTTAAGAAGAAGAAGATGATGGCTGCAGTGGTTAAAATTTGACCAAAGGAATTACTTTCCTTGTCATTCATGACAAACCACAAAGGAAATAAGAGTTGAGGGATGCTGGTATTATGTTGAATGCCAACAAGAAGACAGGAGGAAAAATTCCAAGGGCACATAGTACTTAAAGGTAATCTGACTATTATATGATTATCTATGGTAATCCAAAGCTTTTAGTAATAATATTATCCTTAACAAGAGCAGGGACTGGTGAGTTAGTGTTTGCAGTCGGCACGGAATGGGCCGAATGACCAAACACCATTGGTGGGTGGAATGCATGCTGTTTGTTGTTGTATCTTTGACCAATCCACACATCAACATGTGGTGGCAGATCCTGCAGACATCCAAAATTTTCTCCCCGTTTATTATGAGGATTGCAACAACTTTTTTAAGGTCAATGGTAGCACAATGAGTTTTCCGAGGAGAAAGTGAGGATTGCAAAAATTAAATCTTGTACTATAGTAAAATCCATATTATTCATGTTTAGTGCTGCCAATGTTTAATTCCTCATAAAAAAAATATAAAAATGAGTTAAAATTTTTATGATTCCTAAAAATATAAATTCCAGGTGCAGTTGCAGCAATTAACTATTTGTTTGCCCCCACACAAACGTGTTAGAGTATATGCTTCTTTGGTATGTTATATTCAATAAAAAAAATGTTCTCATTGTTGGAACCATTTAGAACTATTTTGTGCTTGTCGGTCAGTAATTTTAGTGGACCCTATAATGAGAAGTATATTTTTTTCAGAGTCGTATGGGATTCATAAACATTTAAAAGGGGGTTTTGTCAAAAACACTTTTGTGAGATGCATGTATGTTTTTAATGCACTTTTAATACTTCAACCAACTTTCCAATGCACCTTATCCATCAAGAAATTTAGTCATAATTTTATTTTTGAATCAGTGACTCTGGGTGTACTAATGTCAACCTCGATAGACTTCTAAAAAAGTGCTTCCTTTCAGTGCGGGCCAACTTGTGATTTATCCAGTTTGAGTAGGTTGGTGTATGTGGAGAATATAGGATTATCCAAATTAGATATCACTCTTATGGGACAATACCAACTCTCAATGTTAAAGCCTCAAGATTTAAGGATTTCTTGTGTGCATTTACTTTTGCGACAAAACCCAACAATGGTTCTTGTTGGAGCAATAAAAAATAATGATAATTTATAAGGGCATGTGTGTGTGATTTTGAATGGCTTGAATTTCTCAAAGGTGGCCGTTGTACAAAATAAAAAGTAATGGAAAAGGGACTCCAAAAAATTCAGATGATAAGAGAAAAACCCAATTTAGAAATGCTCATTTTCTAGGTGGAAGTCGATGAGCTAGGCCCAAACATAAGAGAGCTGATTTTTTATTAGTGTTGGTAAGATAGTTTAAGTATAATAGAATAGAAGATATGGGTGTTTCAAGAAGTAAGTGCCATTACAAAATCGAATCCTCAAAGAAAAGTAAAATCTCATGGTTAAAGCTGCAATATACATGGGCTTGTTCAATGTACATGTCTTGCACAGGAGTCAATGCATGATGTTGAGGTCAACGTCCACCTTCGCTCCTGAGCTGTCAAAATTGTAATCAAGCCCTCGCCCTCACTATAAAATCTTTGTTATGCGGTTTCCATCACCAATTAGTCTGGGGATAAGTGGTAACTCAATGGGGTGTAAGATCGTACAAGACATGACAACTAATGGTGCTCACCTATGACGGCACCAATAATGGATGAGGTTAGAGATCGAATGATCCAAATGGAACCAACTCATATATACAAATTTTTTATCATGTGCTTTCCTCCTAATATTTTCATCTGTGGCCCTCAAATTTTCACGATTTAAAAGATACTGTTATCTTTTAATTTCAATGCCACCGACAGTCCCATTTTAACTGATGTGAGGTCCATGGGATCTATGACATTGAGAAGGAGACAGTGGATACCGGGACTAGATTGATCCAAATGACACCAAGTAGGCTCCACCAGTTGTATCGTATGGTACAAAACATCTTCACAAGAGCTTAGTCTGTAGATGATGTGGTGAGAAATGATGAAGTGAGACATCCAAATCAACATTCATTGACACCCACGATTTGCAACATAAAGTTGGGCCCCAACCAAAAAGAAAACAAATCGATTATCATCATTCCAAATTGGCTCCACTGAAGTGAAGTCCATCATGGCTCATCCATACTTTTTATTTTATTTTTTATCTATAGGAAATAAATGGATTGCTCAAAAGTAAAAAAAAAAAGAAAGGAAAAAACAAAAATATCTAAGTCCATGACATCATGACAACACTACATACAAGATGTCACCATTAACTAATTAACTGGATAATTCATGCAACTAGACCCAGTATACCAGCATTGGAGAATATCAGGTCTTGATACTTTACATTATCCAAATGACAGACAGATAGAGAATATATGGTTAGAAATGATGTATTAGGAACGACCTATGAACAATATAATGTGTCATTTCAATAGATCCTCCAGATTAATTTCATTGAGTTTTCACTATGTAAGAGAAGATGTCTTGACAACCATGACATTAAAGAGCATGTCTCCAGTCTCCAGTACAAATAACATTATACAACTTTAGCAGCTCTAGCCTCTAGGGATGAGAAATGATGCAATCTAGCCGACAGGATTGCAACTTCAAAGTTCCGGATTGGAATCAGACAGTGAGCCCTACCACTAATAATCCCAACCCTTCAATCAAATCCACCACAGTTGACACAGTGATCACGGTAAAATTCTTCCTTGGACAGCATGTCCTTCACTATGGCTATGCGTTACCCAGCATGCAATTGATTTTCTTTTGATGTATGATTTTGATTTCCTACGTAAGAAATGCAAAAATACTCTCTACCATGGAAACTTAATAAATGTTGGGATCATGAAATTATCTTCTTGCACCTTTTCTTTCTATACTCCTTTTACTTAAAACTTGGGCTAATACAGATACCAAAATACAATAGGTGGTTTCTAAATTGAAAAAAAAAAGAAAAGAAAAGAAAAGGAGATACAAGAGGTGGTGGTGGTGGCACCACATGCCAAGTGGGAAAGATGTCCAAGGTGGAAGCCACTCATCAAGTGGGCCCAGCATATACATGCTCAAATTAGTATAGTCCACATATTTGGGTTGATGGGTATGTACGAAATAAAGGGTCAACCTATTAGGTGCAGAGCACATGTACAGTTGAATTGGTACCACAGAACATTTCTTCTGTTAACTCTGATTTTGTAGTACAACTGAGACCCACCTGATGAATGGGCCTCCATGTTCATGCGTCACATCCTCCTTGTGGTGGGCCCAGCCTGGTCATCCGGTCTCCTTTAAGAACTAGAGACGTAAAATGGGTCTTGAAAACCCACCAAGGACGTGAATTACACTACAAAATAAAAACCTATATGTCTATTGGGCCTCTAGTTGGGTCTGGGCTTGGCCGAGGACCTTTCGAGTCCTGGAATTTAGGGTATTATTGGAACATGGACCCAGGAGTTAGCCCCAGTTTCCGGTCCATTTCATTTTTCAGCAATTTATATGAGTCTCCGAGCCGAACCCTAATGTGTTGGTGGGTTTAGTTCAAACAGGCCAGAACTTGTCCCGGCTTGGTCCATTTACTTATTTAATTGGAAGCTACTCTTTAGCCCAATTCTAGCCCATGCTAAAGGTCATTTGTGAGATTTAGCATAGCATTTTGAGATTTTCTAACACTCCATAGGTCATTTGTGGCTTTTCAGGTGAAACAAGTCCGTAACAAAAAAAAAATATATTTTTAAAATGCTGAACAGACAATTTATCGTTATATTATGTTAGAAATCTCTAGCATGAAAAACTTTCTCAACATGTTCAAAAAGATTATTTCACTGCTGAATGAACTTTAAAAAGAGGTCTGCCTTTATGTCGGACAATAAATTTCATCATATTCTTTCGTGTCAATGCACATTTTGATTGACCCAGGAGCTGGTCGACTATCATAAGGCATGGGTATGTCCCTATGTCTTATGTTCAAAATCGACCCAAATTCATTTAATTTATATTTATGCAGGTTTAGCAGGCTATGCTGGGGAATTTGCCTGGCGAGCTGAATACCTTATAAATATCAACGTCATCATAAAAATATAAAAATATAGGGAAAAAAAAAAGGAAAAGAAAAAAGATTCAAGGCCCAAGGGACATTTTGAAAGATCCATTCAAGATGAAATCATTTTCAAATTAGAACCAACATCAATGGTGCTTGAAAAAATAAAAAATAAAAAACTTGAACCCAATGAAGAATATAAAGGCACTTGATGTATCACGTATCAATGGTCGTGGTAGAACGTGACCCGCTGAACCGGGTCACGTGCTTCCCTCCCCGCTCCTCGTTAATCGCGCTGTCTGCGGCAGGCGCGACCAGGGCGGCAGGTCTTCAGCGCCGTACCATCAACTGCCAGGTGGTCCCCACCAACCCCCACTCACACACGTGTCCCCAACGTGGCAACTGCCAAAACGGACAATAACTCCCCTCCGCAGCCCCCCCGCCCCCCCGGCCCCACTCCCACTACACGACAAAACTCAAAAATCAGATAAAAATCAAATACAACATGTGGCCCACCCATGATCTCCTATTGATCGCACCGCACGTATTCCCCGCCAATCATCATCTACATTTAATTGGAGGAAGGTAAGATGTGGGGCCCACATTAAGCGTGTACCTGTGGCATTGCCCATGCCACTAGTTTTTCTAATCCGTGATGGCGTGGCATCCAAAGAGAAGCCTACGTGGCAAATGCCCCTATGCGGCATAATCTTCATCGACGATGGCGATTACATCAAAGAGGATCGATCAAAGGCGGGGACCACGTGAAACGTGGCGGGTTTTGTTTTATTTAATTGTTGTTGTTATTGTTATTATTTGTATTTTGGAACTTCAGTCAAGAGGAAAAAGAAAGTTGAGGGGCTTTTTGTCAGTTTTCATTTGTTAGTTTTTAAGTGGTAGAGAATCTTTGGTTTTAGCCATAAGCTGGTTGGTCTAAATGAAGAACTTTGACTATGATAAGAGATTAGGATTTATGTAAAACAAGAGTCTTGTGGATAATCATCTTAGATTCTTATTATATGCTCTTTCGGCTCGGCTCGGCTCGGCTCGACTCGTACGTCTTCATTTTGTACTCAAAGATTTGAATTTTCAAAGGGGCGTTTGTCATTTCCAAAGGCAACCATGGTTGTTGTTGAGACTTGAGAGAGTATTTTTAATTGGAGTGTAATATTAGAATGATAATTAGGTGAAGTGGATGTTTTTTTTATCTCTTATTCTCCCATGCTATCCATAGAAACTATGGTAATTAAATGGAGATTCCTTTGTTAAAAAAAAACAGTTTGTGATTCTCCATCCTAGGCCCAAGTTAATATATTCATTCCCATAAATTCTAGCTCTAGAGTTTTGTATGCATTCTACCATTTTTCATCAATTAATCTACTTGAAAGACAAATAATTATATAAGGATTTCCATAGGGCCTCTTTTATTTAAGGCATGTTTATTTGCATTATAATACATTGAGATTTAATGCTTAGGATTCCTACCATAACTAGCTAAAAATGAAGATAAAAATGAATTATCAAACATGAGCATCAAATAACATTTTCTTTTAGGAAAATATATATATTGAAAAGAATGTGGAAGATGAATAAACAGCCATCACTCCAGTAATTATTTCTCATCATTTTGATTTTATCTTCCTAAAAGAAAAGGTCATTTGATACTCATTTTTTGAGTTTTACTCATGATCTTCATTTCTAAACCACTGTAGGGCCTGTTTGAAAAAATTAATGGCATAGTGGTATGGATCCTGTGTATTTAATTTTTATGTATTTTAATACTAACAAATGTATATAAAAGTTTTTATTTAATAAATCTGAAATGAGTATATGTGAAAGCATATATTCAATTTCAAAGTCATACAACTTGATTTAGGCCATGACTTTTCACTTTTTCAAAGTGATAGAACAGGAGGGAAGAGAACTTGAATTGGCATCTTGATGAGGTTCAAAGAAACAAAAGGGCTGATGGTTGATTAAGGACTGCTGAATGCTGATTGATAGGGAGATTCTTCAACCTTGGCGCTCGTGGAAGACTGGAAGCAGGCCTCGTTGTCTTTTTCGCAGAATTTCAAACTATGCTGCTGCTTATGGACATTGGGGGAGAAGAACAGAAAAGACATGCACGTGAGTTACAGAGCCCAGCATGCATTGATGCTGCATTGCCGATTTCGAAAATAACCTCCTCGTGGCTCGTATTTTAATAAAGCTCTTCTCCCAACCTCATGTTAAACGAAATATTGAATATAAAGATCCAAATAATCCGGAATTGATTTTTTCAATCCAAAAATATATGTAGTTGATATTTATTCACACAGCACCCAAAACCAATAAACTTCAACAAACCCTTATTATTTCAAGATTTTCAAGAGATTTCTTAAATCTTTTTATAATATGCATATCTTGAGATTTTTGACTCAAAAGAACTTAATCTCCAAGGTGGTGTATACTAAATCCATCCAAACACCTACCAAGTAAATCTGAGCCGATTTCGAACACAAGACATAGGGGGGAAAATCATGTCCAATGCCGCTCCACCAACCCCGGCCCAAGTACGCGGACTAAAATTTCAAGGGATTATCACGCACAATTCTTAAAATTACAAGTAGACCCATATAATTGAAAAACAGTGGGGTCAGCCTATATTGAAGTAAAAGTTAAAAAAAAAAAAATTATGGTATTTATATTAAGCAACTCATATTTTCAATAGGTAATCCACACCATGGAGTTTGACTCCAACCCTAGAATCAATTTAGCGACTAAGAGGATCTAGACTCACTATTAATTAGCACGTTTGTGCAGCATTGTGGAAATTCAAATCCATGGAGAATCTTTCTTTTCTTGTGAACTCCGCGTGAACGGATTTTCTATGGAATTCCCGGTAATGAACTCAGATAAATATTTAATTTGCTTATCCTTAAAATAAAATAAAAGCCACATCAAATATGGGTTTTACTCTAACTTGAGAAACAATATTTACCTCCACCAATGCTTTTTCCTGTCAAAAAGCTTATTTAAACACATAAATAAATATGATCTCAGACCATGACAGGACCCGATGGACATCAAGCTGAGAAATTATTCCACGGCCCTGTCCTTAACAAGAGTTTCTCTTTTACTAGAATTTATTTTTTTTTGACTCATCCTTTGAGCACTTGTGCCCGGACTTCAATCTCCTTTGCTTTTCAACTTTTTTTCAAATCTGTATGGGACAGTTGTATTGTTTCTTAGGTCCATGTCTATCCTTGTTCTTGAACGGTCATAATCGTAGTCGAGCCTTCACCTTTACCAAAAAAACTATTACTGTACTATTTTTTATTATCAATTAGTTTTGAGATAAGTGGTAGCTCAATAGAATATAAAATCCTATAAATGATATTAGAAAGTGGTAGGTGTTCGAATCATAAGATATGTATTTTGCGAGTTCGAGTCGCGGAGGTGATGGTGTGATCCTATCGTTGTCGGCACTTAGCTCAGTTTCTTACCATCCAAGGTACGTGAACATGCAGAGGTGATCAGGTCGATCAGTCTAATTCCAGTCATCGATAAAGATAAGATAATATACAATACCCGATAGGAAGGAATTAGTATATTTTAAGTACTACACCCATCAATTCTGCAGTATTCCTTTCTCTTCAAACAAAGGCCAACACCGACTTCATTCCGACAATTAAAACTGATATGTGGGCCCACATTTTTTCCGGGAAAGATTATACATCAATCTTTTTCTATTGTTTCTATTCTAATATTTAAACACCAGCTGCCCACACTACAAAAATAGTCAATTATATGAAGAAACACCCTTCTAATTCCTTTGAAATATAGTCAACATTTTCATCGACTATGAAATTGTAGAGGGTGAGTGTGATCGAGAAGAAGGCTGCCAAAGCTATCTAAGTCGCTAATCAAAGAAGAGATGATGATGGTTCTCTCAAACTAGCATGAAACCATGTGGATAACAGAGGCTAAGTCCTGAATAATATATTAAAACTAATATCCCATTCATATAAATCTATTTATAGCAAACTAATTAAAAAATTCAAATCAACAAAAAAATTATGAAAACCCAACCTTTTATCATTTAATCCACGTCAGCATACATAAAATAAAGATTCATATGCATTTATGTTCATTTTGAATATTATATAAAAACTTTAAAAATAACTATAATTTATATAGTTGTAAGACATCCTTTTAAATTGGGTTACGTCCACATAAATGGATCCAACAGACATTTTATTGAAAAGGCATATATTTAGCTCAAAAAACACATTTTATTGAAAATGCACGTATTATGTGTTTTTGAAAGGACATAGCGACAAATGGACGTCAATAAGCTAATGTGGCTTCTCCTAAGGCTAGAATTGAAGAAATCTTTTAGATTTTTTTGAGGCTTTTTTGCAAACAACATTCAGCTTCAAAGAGAAAAAATGATAGTGCTACAAGTCATTACCAATTATAAACCATCATGTTATCTCTCACGTGCCATATCAGGGGCAATCTTGAAAAGTTTTCTACGTATATATTTGTATTGGATTTTATCTCCCATGTTTGTATAACTCTTATCTTATTGTATACGTCAATTCTCAAAAAAGTTCTCTCTTTATGAACTGCTCATATAACACATACATAGGATTAGAACTCACAACAGATCATTGTTGAATGCCTGCACTTTCTTACATTATCTTGTCTCTGTGCAGAGGCTTTGTGACAATATTAGTAATGAAAAAGATGTCTTTGCCTGAACCACGTCGGCAGCGGAAAGGTGATACCCAAATCATGCAGTAAAGCTAACATGGCTGAAACAAACCACTATGTCCCAATATAATCCAACATGGCCTAATACGTGCTAATATCTCATTGCTTATTAAAAAATAATCTCTCTCTCTCTCTCTCTCTCTCTCTCTCTCTCTCTCTCTCTCTCTCTCTCTAAACTACATTAACATTCAAAAATCACATTCATGGGGCCTCTATATAACTATTTTTTAAATTAGAAAAATCAATTTAAAAATGTATTTCCTTATCTATTTGTTGAGTCGGTGACAACTGAATTGCAAAAGTAGAGAAATTCAGACACTATATATAAAATACGTATAGTACAAATTTAATAAACCCCACCTCAGAAAAGAAAAAAGAAAAACTTGAGAAACCCCACTAATCCACTGCCTCATATCTTTGTATTATGATGTTTGATGCGTACCACCACCATATTGACCTTCAAACATAAATAAAAAAAAAGTGAATGCAAGCACCGACGTTTTCAATGCTTTCTTCAATCACCAACCTTCTTTTCTAAGTTCATCGAATGCGAAGCTTCCTTAATCACAAACCTTCTCAGGCAGAGAATGCTTTTGAATATAATAACCTTAGCTTCATCATAAAGTAAAAATCATGGGCAATATGGGTGTGAGAAGATCTTCCTTCTATCCAGAACTACCATAATCTCCTCTCTTATTCCTTGTCCATCGCATTCATTCTATAACAATTCCGTCACCTCTCTATATATATTAAAAAAACAACACCCTCTCCATATCTTCATCGATGATGAGGCAATCTCTTTCTTCTTCTTTTTTCTATTTCTTTAGTCCCTCGGATAGAAAAAGTTGGTAAATTCCCATATTTTTCTCATTTCAGGTGCATGCATGACCTCTGCAAAGGTCCAACGGGAGTTATATATTGCTTCACTATAGTTAGTCTCTGTACTCCCACGGGCAAGTCTGATGAGTTTCTTTGCTGAAAATCTACTGGAATAAGGCTTTTTGGCTTTTGTTTAGTTGGTATCAAGCATGTGACTTCTACTTCTTCTTTTTTTTCTTTTTTCTTTTTGTATATATGGAGAACTACAAATGATTGTCAGTAAATATAAAAAAAGAGATGTAGGTAAGTACAGAGAAATAACTCACAAGATCAAAGGAAGTCTTAGAGGACTTATCCAAATGATCGGAGAAGGAGCTGATCACTTTGGGGACCTGAAAAGGGAGAAAAAGAAGCAGTCAAAGGACCCTTACTGTGGGCAGCACAGGGTTCTCCGATACCTAAGTTAGTGCAGGGAAGCTGACCGGAGAAGAGAGAGTCGTGTATGGTTGCATGCATGTAAATGTGTAATTGTGTGTACCTGGTTGGGTTATTGATCGCTTTATATGAGAGATCTTGGATATTTGCTAGTGGACCTCATGATTTGACTGCTAGAGACTGATTAGCCCATAGAGCAATCGATGATGGTCCAATACAGCCCACAATGCATAAAATGAGAGTCCGATCAGCGCAGACTGCATTAAATGCCAGACAAATTAGGCCTGATCTCGTCATGCCTTGTTGGCGGATGGGGTCCCATCAGACCCTTCCTAGGGCCCTATTCTGATATGGCTGCAGCCATTGGATATGGCTCTGTCAGAGATTCGGCGAGGATGGACGGCCTGGATGGTGACTGTCCCATCAGCACGTGCCTTCGCCCTGCCACGTGTCCAAATGTCAGACGTGGCTATTTATGCCTGTTTCGGGTAGTTGCTCCCACCTCGGCTGTAGCCGAGACGCACACCGCTTTCGATGGGGAGTATGGCTGAGATGGTGTTCGTCAATGTTGGTCTCGGCCAGCGTTCCAGGGTTCATGTCGAGACGCATGTACTCAAAGCACGTAAAGGCTGGCATTATTGCTAATCTTGCACATTAATTAGGAGCTGCCCCACACAATGTGGTTGTGTGTAAGTCTTTCCTTTTATTTTTCTAAGGGCTCTTTTATATGTTTAGTAAATGACAAAGCTGAGAAATCTTCACCTGGTAAAGAAATAAAAGGAAAAAATAATGAGGTGGAGACCACTTGTAGAGAATCAGCACTTCTATTTACTTTTACTACACCAAAGATTTGTAAAGCATAAGCACTTTTCTTTAATAGTAATTCTCCGGCCGGTGCATTTCAATTTAAAACGATTTAGATGTAAGAAAAAGCATTTCATAATTAAAATATATTTAGTTGAGTCTCAGATTTTATTAATAAAAAAAACTAATATCACTAAAGAAAGGGTATTTTCTCCACCCCATTAAGAGTAATTTTTTTCTACATGGTTCAAAAAGTGTATTGCTTTTCTATCTAAATAGGGGAAATCTGTTTCACTGCTCACTAGTGAAAAAGTCTCTCCCTACTTTTCTGTGTAGTACCCAAACAAGCCTAAGAGGAATTCACTACTTAATTCGCAAGTTCAGATTACTCAAGTGTTTCCGAGGCCTTGAATCAACTTCATTGTCTCAAATTATTTTGGAAATACTTCAGCGAAAACAAACTTTAATTGGAAAACACAAATAACTTGTAAATATGAGGAAAAAATGAAAATACCTATACTTAATGTGGTAATTTCAAGATATTTTCTTGCTATTATTGTAAAGTCTCCAACTTTTATGAAATTATTTATGCATAAATACAGTATTCCTCATTTTTTATTATGTTCATTTATTTCATTTTCTACAGTCTTTACCAGTTAATAATCCAAGGAAACAGATCCTGAAAACACCCACTTTATAACTCTGTCGTTAATAAGATCGATGTTTACATGATTTGTGATAGAAACTCTATACTGCTCTTTATATGAGTTGTATTTGAAAATTATCAAGGGCAACAACTGCTCCTAGGTTAGGAATGGTCCAACCTAAGGGCCCATCACGTCCCTAGCATGACCAATCTAAGCCCTTAAAACTTATTTCCTATGGAATCGGGATCCTTTGAGTGTGTCTACGTACAGTGATAATGAGCCGACCATTCAAGGTCCGCCACGTCACAGCAGGCAGCCTATGTTCGAATGCATGGGCAGACCGTAAATGGTTCATTTGCGATCACCGTGGAGTTTTTCCTTACCAAATCCCGACTCTTCCCTATGAACTTCTCATCAAGTTGTGTAGCCGGCTGCTTCATTTGTCTGGCAAATTTTGGCATGCGTCCCACTTTATATAGCCTAGAATTTGGAGAATTTGAAAGTTTATATTCTTTTATGGCACGACTGCTATTTCTTTTCTTTTTGGCAAATAGGTATGTCTGATGGGCTTGCTGAGGTCAACGTTCATTCTCGCTCTTGAGTGGTTATAATTATGGTCGAGTCCTCGCCTTCATCATAAAACCATTTTCATGCCGTTTTTCATCATCAATTAATTTTGGGATAAGTGATAGCTCAATGAGGTGTAAAATCCTATAAGTGGTATCAAAGCCGGATAGGTCAACCATTATTGTACCATTTTCCATCATAAATTAATTTTGAAATGAGTGGTAGCTCATGGGGTGTAACATCCTATAATGTCAGATTGCTTAGAAATCTTAAATTATTTGCATGCTTTGCGCCACACAGGACAGGTCTTTGGCCATGCCATTTTTTATTGTCCCACTTCAAACAGAAGGATGAAGCTTGAAAGGTGGGGGAGAAATCCAATATAAAAAATACGAACGAGATAAATGGTATTCCATCTTTTGCCAAGTATTCAACGCTAGAGTCTTGCAGAGCTGAAAAAAAGTTGATATTTTCCTTTCCGAAAGGCGAAAGTGAGACGAGAAGACAAAACGTTATCAAGATTCAAGACCATGTAGAATCTTCTTTCCTTGGAGCACAAGTAGAGAGAGCTCTCAATCATTTCTCGACATGGAAAGAAAAGAAGTAAAGGAGGAAAAGGACATTGATTCCTATAGATGATTAAATGATATTTCTGGATATCATCTTCTTAAATATCAACACACACGAGAGCGTGCTGACTGCTGACTGTGACCGGTTTGAACAATCACAGAGTCATTTCATTTTAAGTAATGATGCAAGAAACAAGTGTAATACCCTTACCTTTCCACTGTGCCCCATCCCCATGTCTAATTAAACTCTAAAATACACGAACGAGAAGTTATTAATTTTGGGTAGGAATTTAATGGGGTTGGATTTGGGCAGAATCACGGTGGATTTGGACCTAAATCTGTCATTAATGACTAGGTTTTCGATCCAGATCTGACGTGAAAAATTTGTGTTGTATTAAGATCCGGCATCAACTTGAAAAGGGGGATCAAATTCTAAGCTAGGAACCCAAAATAAGGTGTAAAGTGCATTAGTGTAATTGGATAATAAAAATTTTAAAAATATTTTCTAAATATATATATACAAATGAGACTATTAAATGGTAGTGATTAAATCTAAAAAGAATTTCAAAATATGAATATAAAACTCAATCCTTTTAGACCCTAAAACCTATAAATACGTTTAATATGTGAATATATTCATCTTGTATCTAGATCCTCGGGTTGGACAACACTTCTACATCTTGTATTAATGGGATTCGGATATGGATCCATATTTCTCCCTGTTAATAAAAAATATGATTCCAAACCCACTTTATTCGCAGTTGGAGAGTTCCTATATGGGATGATTGGATATCCATTTGCAACCCTCATCTTGGGGCAATGGCTCATTAGATCAATGGCCTATATTATTAAAGATAATTCATGAGTTTGGCAGTAGTACAATGCACATTTTGACACTGATGACTTTCATTGTTCATGCTTTGATGTGGTGAATCATGAATGTGGCTGTCGATATTTCATTTTTCTTTTCACTTTTCCCTTCATCACCAAGAATACAAAAACAAAAAAAGCTAGCTAGAGCATTCTTTAGAAATGTTGATATCATAATCAAGAGGGATTGGTCAATTAAGGAAAGCATGAAAAACACATCTTGACCTGGCTGGGACCTGTGTCGTACGTGTGGAACAAAATTTCTGACCTGTGAATGACCAGTAGGCTTGAAACTTCAATTTTAAAAAGACAAGGAAGAAAGTAACCAAATGTAATTGGTCAGTGAGGCCTTTTGATTCGACTCTACCAGGCCCCTCACATCCATTATTCCCTTACACTCATTGGAGTCACATAGGCCTTTTGACCGTGCATGAAGACTTCTTACATTAACTTTATTTTGTATCCAATTGGATTTTGGAAAACTTTCAAGCCATATCAGATTCAATGAATTCCAATTTTCTCTGCATTAGCAAGGTTTCAAGCAATCCACCGACAATTTTCTTTATTTTTTTAGATGATTGTCATGCATTCAAATGGGTGCAATGTTAAATAGAAACAAATGGGGCCATTGTTTAATAAAAGTGTTGATTTTCTTGTGTGACATGTGGAGAGGGAAAGTAGGTGGCTTGTTTGGATTAAAGAAGAGACAGACAGTATAAAATTACATGATTTGTGTTTCCTAATCCTGTCTTTTGTCTGCAAGAACTCTGAATACCACATGGTGTGGTGATTTCCGTGATTCTTGGTCAAGAACATGAATTGCTTGAGGGGAAAGTTTGGGTCCCTTGTGCCATTTCAATATAAAAAAGAACAAGAAGAGAGGAGATTTGCATTTCAATATAAAAAGGAATTACAAAAGGAGAGGGGGCCATCAATCATCATCAATACAATTACAAAAGCCAATGGTAAATTTCATTAGATGATTCTGCTCCAGTAAAATCAAAGTCTATATATGTATCAAGTTTTACAAAAGTGATGTCTTTTCTCTCTCATATGTACACACAAGTGTACAAAGTAATGAGAACACAAGCTTGACGCGGTGGTCGTCTTTTTGACTTGATCCCAATTAATGGGAGTTGTCTTTGTGAGTGCTACTTTTCCAAACATAATTTATTAAAAATGTGTTTACACGTGGTTGTTTCCATTGGAGGGATAAAAAGGCAATGTCTTTTTTTATTTGAAATGTTAACCTTCACTGAACAAAACTTAACCGCATAAGAGAGGAATATTGAAAAGCAAAAAAAAAGAGAAAAGAAAAACACAAACCAACGCCACCAAAATCAGACTCACTAGGAGTCTAGGACCACCCGAAATAAAATGTGCCCATTCAACATATTCCCTTGCTTACATTAACTTTGCTTTCCAACAAGGGTAGACATAGACACAACCACGCGGGGTACAGTCGCATTTATCAAACCACGGTGCGCTTCAAAAAATTCAATAAGAATTATAGTTCCACCCTTAAAATAACTATGGAAATCCTTTGTTTGCCCCCAAAACTAGACTACCAATTAAGATCCGCACTCCTCAAATGAAAATCTTAAATCTGCCACTAGTGTCCAACATATTTCATTTGTTGCTTCAGCCAAGATCTTAACAAGTCTCCACGTTGTTTTGGTACCTTGGACTACTAGTAATCTAGCTCTTATCCAATCCCACATCCAACCATTAGCCCTTTTGTATTTAGAGCATATTTAATGAAGGTATTGAGTGGAGCCTATTTAAGAAAATGAAGCTAGCTTGGAATGCAAGTCCTCTTGGATCAATGTTCTTGAGTGCGGGCATATTTATGAAAAGTATAAACCCCACAAAACAGATGTTTTAATTCTCTATAAAAAAAATATTATTCAATATGATCTGGGCCCAAATTAAATTGATCTAGCTATATGAAAAAACTGAATTATTTATAAAAACTTTATTGGAATATTTTTTAAAGTTAACAATTTAAAGCTAGGTCCTTCAAGTGGAATATGACAATGACTATAAATTCTATGAGGAGACTATTTTTGAATGATTTAAATGTTTTATTATAAGTGGGTCAAAACTCTTCTATTATGATTTCTTTTCTTTTCTCTTTTACCATCTCTATCATATGGATAACATCCATGGACATTGAAATTATCCTAGTTTTTAATTTAACAACTTTAAAGGCTAACACTCTTTTAAGCATAATAATTTTTTTATTATGAGCTTCAATCCAATAGTGGGCGGAAACAATTGATGAAGATTAAAATTTGGCACGATGCCAAATCAAAGTAGAGATATAAGTATAAAAATAGGTAAACCCATCAAAAGTGGGCCGTATAGAGTTCGACTTTACATGGAATCTACTTCTAGGAGAAATTCATTATCCTTTTAACTAAATCTTATGCAGATCAACTTCATCCTATAGTTTTCACTTTTTTTTTTTGGGAAAGAAAAGAACTTCAATCAATGGGGCTGTTGTATATCACATTATCCTCCCACTTGGATGAAAAAACGTGGTGCTTGAAATCATTAGTCCTCTTCAAAGAGTGTCAATTCCAACCTTACGTGGATAACGAGTACAATCCACGGTGGGGACTCCCCACTTGACATCATCATCAGGCACGCGTTATCTTTAGTGGTGGGCTCATTCATGGATTAGAAATATGGGTCTGATGGATCACTCTAATTGGGGGCCCCACATAACTGTCTACCACTATTATGGTCATTTTCTCTACACCTCTACACCCAAGTTTGAAAAAAAAATCAAAAGAGACCCTTTTTTTTTTTGGGTCTGTATATGTGATCGTTATTATTGTTTTGGTGGACGATTTTCTCATGTGGACGTCCGTTTCATATGTGAAAATGATTCTCCACCACAAGCTTTCGATACACATTAACAAATGATATTAGTTTTCAATCATGCACGTTATTCGATGTGGATATCTATTGGAGAGGATTTCATTGCCTTCATATATCATGGGAAAAATATGCTCGTACTTAAGGCCCATTTGGATATATACAGAATAAAATATTTACAGATTTAATTATTACAAAGAATAGTATAGAATAGAACAATGCAATATTATAATATTTTTGTTGTTTGGCGATTTTTTAAGAATTTTACAGATTTTAAATTGAGTTGTTTGGAAGGTATTATAATTAAAGTAAATTACATTATTAGAAAAAAGATTTATTAAATATTTTAATTTAAATGTAATTTACCACATCTGGATAAAAAAGTAGTGTGGTATAGTAAAGTTCAACTACGATGTTTTTACTTTAAGTTGCTTTTCTTTTATCACATAAAACAATGGTAAAGTATAGTAAAGTAAAGTCAATAAAAAAAATAACTACTTTACAACTCTCTCTCTTACTTTGTTTTACCACATACTTTATCTCACCTAATTTTACCTCACCTTTACTATGATATGGCATCAATCTTTATTTTACTTTACCACACCTGTAAACAAGTCACTTTTACTTACCATATAAAACTACGATTAAATGTAATAAAGTAAAGTTGAATAAAAAGAAAATACTTTACCATTCCTTCCCACTTTACTTTACCAAATATTTTAACCCACCTTTACCGTGCTGTGACATTTATTTTTATTTTACTTTATAATATATGTAACATCATGATGGATTTAAAAGTCTTTACTTTACTTTACTACTTTGTCATCGTCATTTTGAAAGATTCTTATCTTGTAGAAAGTTTTCTACAGGAGGGAGTTGTTGGAGAAAATATTGAGCTTTTTGAAAGAAAATAATATTTTCTTTAAGTTTTTCGTGGGTTACCAAACGCATGAGATTTTCTTCTTTAAAAAATGAAAGATTATATTCTATAAAATATTATTTTCTTGTATTTTCTTGTGGGTCCAAACAGGCTCTTAGCATGCCAATATAATTCATATATGACAAATTATAAGAAACTTAAAATATGATTTTTTTTTTGAAAAAATCATATTAAATTATAAATTATAAATAAAACATAATTTTTCTTTTAGGATTGGATTTGATAGTGAGTTGGTCAAGTTCAGGATAGGTCTCCATTTCTAAACTTTGACCCAATTCAAATTTAGGTTTTCTCTTTCGATTTACCTTTAACTTATTTATTACTTAATAAATCTTTAAATGCGAACAAATCTTCAAGTAATGGTTCATATTTCATTCATCAAACGAGCATTTTTGGAGTGGGTTGGCATTACAAGTCATAAACTTTTCCCAAGGCAAGTTGGGAATTGGGCAAAGAAATTGCCATTTGCGTCGTCTTAAACACAACCGAACTTGACCCATCTCCATAGAGTTTACAAATAAATCTATTTTGTATAAAATAATATAGGTGGAAAGATGGAATCACATGCATTTTGCTTAGAAGAATTTCATTTAGGGCTTGTTAGACTCGTCGCTATACTAAGCAACTAGTCCAATAACCCATGCTGAGCACAGTATCTCCATACACTGCAAAATAAATAATCACATATTAAAAAAAATTACCTATTTCCATAAGACAAGTTGGATAAAATAGAAATAGAGAAATTAGAGCAAATAGGATATAGTTACATAGAAACAACTGAAATATGGAAAAATGAGTGGGTAGTTGAATGAGTAGTTACATAACCGACGGTCAAAATTGAAACAAAAACCTCCTAACTTAATATATTATAACTAGCATTATAACCCGTGCTTAGCACAGGTATGGCCAACACTGCAACTTAAATATTCATGCATGAAAAAAATATCCATAAATTTTAGAAAGAAAGCAAAAGAATAAAAGATTATAAGAGTATCGGTTTATGTATTATAAGAGCTAATCACATAGAAATAAAAGAAGAGAAGTGGAGGAGAAAGGAAATGGTAGCGTTTGGGTAGAAAGAGAGTTGCAAAAATGAAAAAGTAAAAGTTTGAGAAGTGGGTAGTAGAGGTAATTTTTGGTAAAAAGATATAGTTAGTTTGCATGACATAAGTGGGGATAAAACTAAAAAGATTTTAAAAAGAGAATAACTAATTGTCAAAATCATAACTACCCGTCAAAATTAAAGCAAAAAACCTATTGGCTTAATATAGTATAATGGTTCCAACCCCCCCACAAAGTCAAGATCATATACACATAATAACCTATGGTCCCAACCCTTGGCCCCCTCAACATCATGTACACATAATAACCTATGGTCCCAAGCCCCACAAAGTCAAGATCATATACACATAATAACCTATGGTACCCCCCCCCCCAGTTGCATGAGTAGTTACATAACAAAATTATAACCGACGGTAAAAATTGAAGCCAAAACCTCCTGGCTTAATACATTATAATTGAATTGGTGGGATTTTTGGACATGTTAGCGTAACCACCTTTTTGTGGAAACAATGTGAAAAATGGAAACTTCTTTTTTCCAAGATTCCATGGTTGGTGGGTTCTTTTCGCAAAAAGAGATTTTTTATTTATCAATCCAAAAGAGTTTAATTGAGAAAAACCTTAAAATATGTATATTTTTTCACAATTACAGGAAAAATATTCATGGTCCAAAAAGATAGGAAAAAATAATCTTTCATTGCGCTAACCCGAGAAGAGATAATGCCTTTCAACCAAAAGGCTTTGGCAATGTTTGTTTTCCAAGAGGTCAAGCGGAATATGTACATAAATTATTTTATTTATCCAGATTTTTAACTTTTCCTATATTTGGTTAGTCATTAGAAGTGAAAAAAAAAAAAAGTTTTAGCCGCCTAAAAAATATACTTCTAGTTTTCATCCACAAAAGATTATAACACTAAGTATGCATGTAATGTGGTTACTTTAGCAATAAAAAAAATTCCCATCTCAATTCAAAATATCTTATCCAGCGAAAACAAATGAAAATTACCCCCCCCCCCCCCCCCCCGCCCCCCCCCCCAAGTCATTGCCGTTTTCACCTTTTTTTCACCCCCAAAGTCATTGCTGTTTTCACCTTGTTTTTCACCTTTCTATATTTCCTTTACATTACTTTTCCAATTATTTATCCAAAACCCTCCCCCAACTCATTGCTGTTTTCACCTTTCTATATTTCCTTTACATTACTTTTCCAATTATTTATCCAAAACCCTGGAAAAAGAAGGTATTCATCCGTACAAAATGTTTTAAAAGCCAAGACAGCCTTTTTCAAAACAGCACCACTTGATTTGATATGTAGATGGTACATCAATTCATGATCAAGTAACCAACCCTAACCAACTTTTTCTTCTTTGGTTTTTGGTTTTTAACCAACCCTAACCAACTTATAACCACACACATGAAGAGAGAAATTTTTAAAAGGAGCAACATCTAACAAGAGACTCTTTGGAATTCTTCTAGGAAAAGCCAAGAAAGTAGAGGCATGAAAACCACCCAATCCAATCCAAGCCCAAGCCCTAACCCTAGCCCAAGCCAAGCCAAACAAGTTTCACACACACACAAGTCCCCATAGGTCCCAAATGCAGCCAAAAAGGCTTTATGTAACCAAAGTAATAAGGATAACATATTCTATTCCATATTATCATATAATAACCATTCTACTTATATAATAATCTTCTTATCAGGACAGTTAAAAACAGGGATGGTTCAAGTAACCACCTCTCTCTCTCTCCCTCCCTCAAATCAAAACCCCACAAACACAGATGAAAATAGGGAAACCCCACAAACAAACAGTTGAAAATAGTAGGGAATTGAAAAACCCTAAACTGAAAAAAAATCGCCGTAGTCCCCCAAGTCCCAAAACAAGAAAAACTAGAAAAAGGCACCCCCAACTCCCCTCTTTCTCTTTCTGTAGGGTATATAAACCCCTCAACTCCTCCTCTTGTTGTCACTTCCTCACCATCTTTTCCTCAAAGCTGTTTTCTATCCTGTGAGAAAACTGCAAACAGCAGCAGCAGCCGCGTAGACGAAAAAGATTCAAACTTTAAGACTAATCCAATCTCGATTCGACTCGTTCACACTTTGGGTTTTCGGAAAACTCTATAAAATCAGTTGGCGTTTGAGTTTGGATCTCTATTGAGTTTTTTTGTTTCTTTTGGATAAAAACTGAGGTCTGTTGTGTTTGGGTTTTGTGTGAATAGATATGGAAAACTGAAAAAAATGTGATTTTGGGATTTACGTTTTCCTTATTTTTATCTTTCTTTGATCTGTGTTTTAGGTGTTTGTGGTGATTTTTGAGGGGGAAAAATGAAGTACGTGCTTGTGACTGGTGGTGTTGTTAGTGGGCTTGGAAAAGGGGTGACGGCAAGCAGTATTGGTGTTGTTCTCAAGGCGTGTGGGCTTCGGGTTACTTCTATCAAGATTGGTCTGCTTCTTCTTCTTTGATTTCTGAAATTTTTGGTTTTATTTTTGTTTTTTTGGTGGATTTGGTTTGGGTTTTTTTGGGGTGTGTTTGGATGCATCTATATCCAACCTTGAGCTTTATTGTAACATGGAGGACTGAAACTGCATTATTTAGGATGTGGTTTTTCACCTGGAATACAATGGATGTTGGGTTAGACAAGGAGCTTCTTGCGACCATGCATCTATAGAGACGTCCACACGTGCCCTTGTTGTTTGGAATCTGTTTGGTGATGATTTTATGGGTTAGAGCTTGGATGTGGTGTCGTTTGTCCTTGAATTGTTGTAATTAATGGTTTTGAATAAGTGGGGTAAGGAAGATTTGTTTTGGTTAGGCTTAGTTTGGAATATTTTTGACCTTTTGGGTTGTTCTGTGTCTTAGAAATTCTTGTAGGAAGGTCTTTATATGGTTTGTTTCAACAAAGTTATGTTTGGTGCTGTCTGTTCTGTGGATTAAGATCTATGTGCTTTTTCATTTTGTTTATTTATTTATTTTCATATGCACAGATCCATATCTGAACACAGATGCTGGAACCATGTCGCCTTTTGAGCACGGGGAGGTTTTTGTCTTAGATGATGGTGGTGAGGTAAAGATCTTCCTTTAATGCTGTTTGTATTGGGCGTTGTTAATTTTCCAAGTCGTATGTGTTTTCAGAGTTTGGGTTTCTTCCTGGGTTTTGCATGACTTCTTAAATGGGATTTGTACTGTAGATGTTGGGCTCTGGCACTGGCAGCCCCACTTTCATTCTTCTCATCATCATATCTATTGTCAGCTATTGATTTTCTTAGATGTTGAAATCCTATCAGGTTTTTAGTTATCTATCTGATAATATTGATTTAAGATCCATTTTTCATAGTACTCAACTTAGGCTTCCCTTGCACTAGAACCCAAAAGTTTTTTTTTTCCCCCTAAAATCATTGCAGTTTGAAATACTTCCAGAGTAGTAATGGTTCTAATTCCTTGGTGTTGTCCGCTTAATTTTTAACCTGAGACACCAGCCCCCACCTTCCCTTCCTGTCTTTCTAATTAGTATGTTCTGGAGCTGTTGAAGTAACCCTATTTCAATGTTTTTTTAGAAATTAAAATAAGTTTTATTGTTTTTTTTTTTTGGGACCTGCCTTATATTTGTAAAATGGTTATTGGGATATTTGTCAGTTACAAATGATGTCATCTGCTTGTGTTTCTGAAGGTTGATCTGGATCTTGGAAACTATGAAAGATTCCTAGGTATTAAGTTGACTCGAGACAACAATATAACCACAGGGAAGATTTATCAGGTATTGGGTAATTAATCTTGTGATTATACTTTAGGTCCTTGAGCATGTGCAAATTGAGTGGAAAGATCATAACCACTCTTGGGTTATAATTTCTTTCTTTTCTGACTTGTCCTTTTAATCTTCTGAAGTTAATCATTATCCTTTCTTGCTTATTTTCCTGGTGATATAGTATGTCATTAACAAGGAGCGAAGAGGAGACTACCTTGGGAAGACTGTCCAGGTTTCTATCTTAAGCAAGGGTTACTATGGTCTTTTTTATTTGTGCTTGGCATCATTAAGCAGAATTGTGAACATGTGCTTTTGTTCCCTTTTAGGTTGTCCCCCACATTACAGATGCCATTCAAGAGTGGATTGAGCGTGTCGCCATGATACCTGTCGATGGAATGGAAGGTCCAGCTGATGTTTGTGTCATAGAATTGGGCGGCACCATAGGTAAAAATGAATTTAAGCTTTCCAGTATGTGAACTCCATGTGTTATAAACTGTTATCTTTGGTGGTGTGACAAAATGACACTTCTTTTTGCAGGGGATATTGAGTCAATGCCATTCATTGAGGCTTTGGGTCAATTTTCCTACCGTGTAGGTAAGGGAATTCGGCATGTAATTTTATTTTAACCCAGATGGCTCTAGATAATACTTAGGTTTTAGATCACTTGAACAATTAATTAATCTTTTATTTTTATTCTTGTAGGTCCTGGCAACTTCTGCCTTGTTCATGTCAGTCTTGTGCCCGTTTTGAATGTTGTTGGCGAACAGGTAGGTAGAACCTATTTGTGTAATTACCTAATATAGGCCAGATTCATGATTATTAGCTATTTCTTTATTAATTAAAACTTTCAGTGTAGGATCCGTAATTATCAATATCAATTATACTATATTAAGCTAGGAGACTTTGGGTTGGATTTTTACCATTAGTTACGATTTTGAAAGTGAGTTACTCCTTTCAAAAATACTTTTACTTTTCTCCACACCTATCTCATTCCAACTACTTTGAAACCACCACTCACGTCTCCTCTTACTATTCCACTTTTGAAAGTTACACTCCTCCTTTTCTATTCAGAACTCCATTCCCTTTCTTCTCCTTTCTCTTTTTTTTTTATCCCATTAGCTTATAGATTACATAAACAGTACTTTCATGATAACCTTTTATTATTTTCTTTTCTTTTCTTTCTACAATTTGTAGATATTTTTTAATGCATAAATTCCGATCATACCTGTGCTGAGCACGGGTTATTATGCTAGTCCGCAATTATTAGATACTGCTTTATTCCAAATAGAGAGAATGGTATGGAATCATTCTTTTTTAATGGGTCCTCTATCAAAACTTTTGGGCCTGTGGGATGGGCCCAATGGGCTGGCCGATCATGGATCTGGCCTGCATCGGTACCCGGCACTGCAGCAAGCATTTTATTTTTTTGGATGTTTCAATTTGTAGCTTATGGGAGGCTGAAGATATGTGCTTGTTTCTTTCTTCTTTTTTCTAAAAGCAGCAGTTAGGTTTAACCATCCTTTGGTTATAATTTTCTTTCAGAAAACTAAGCCAACTCAGCATAGTGTTCGGGGACTAAGAGGACTGGGACTGACACCGAATATCTTAGCTTGTCGTAGTGCTAAGGTCTCTCTCTCTCTCTCTCTCTCTCTCTCTCTCTCTTATTGATGGTTGTGGTATTCTGATATCTATTGAATGTCTTGGACAGCCACTGGAAGAAAATGTGAAGGAGAAGCTGTCACAATTTTGTCATGTTCCGGTACTGTAGCTCGAAAGCATAGAAGACTAATGTCACTCCATTTGTTTTCCTTAAATTTCCTATTCTTTTTTATGGGAATGCTTACTGGGTTGAATTTTTTTTTTTCAGGCAGCAAATATTGTAACTCTTTATGACGTTTCAAACATTTGGCATATTCCATTGTTATTAAGGGTAAGTAATATTTTGCAGAATTAATCTGTAAAATAATGTGGAAATTAATTGATCTATTGTTTGTCTTTTCATTTTCTTTAAATAATTTATCTACTTTTTTTTTCCAGAGAATATTATTCTGAAGTTTATTTTTTAAAGTATATTTCATCTTTAATCATGCAACTTCTTTCTTTGAATAGGATCAAAAGGTACATGAAGCAATTCTAAGAGGACTGAACCTCCCAGGGTCAGTCGAAATGAACTCATTCTACATTTTGTGTCCATATCTTTCCTTTTTTAATGAACTATGCAAATGATCTCTACATTATGTAAGGCTTCTTTTTGCAGTTTTTTTTTCCTCTGCTCTTGTTGAAACTTTTTCCTTTTCTTATTTGTATGGCAGTGACAATAAGAAGCCTGAATTGGAAGAATGGACTAAAAGGGCTAAACAATGTGACACATGTCGTGATCCTGTATTTCCCAAACATTTCCTATTTTTTAATTTTTTTTTAGTGAGCACAGTTTCATAATTTTGTGATATTTTAAATCATTTGGCTGATGCATGGCCTGGTTTACAGGTGAGAATTGCCATGGTCGGAAAATATACTGGCCTTTCAGATTCTTACCTCTCTGTGTTGAAGGTGAATATGTCATTACATCTGAAAATATCTTCTTGCAGCACTTGTCCATCCCTCATTATTCCATTTTCTATATTATTCTATGCATAATTGTCCACGCCTTGTTAGTCTACATAGTTTTCATACCTTGTTACTCCATACACTCAGAAGTGCCTTCTTGCCGTAATTTCCTGTACCTTTGGTGAATGCTGGATTTTGCAAATTTTAGTCTTTTCATGTTGAATTTCATTGTTCAACTAAAAGTAGATGTATGCAGTTGTCATATGACCGTCACTATCAGTTCCAGCCCATCATACCATCTACATTTTCAGTATCATGCCTACAGAAATTGGCAGATATTCAGTCATAAGCTTAATGTTTCAACCTAGCAAAAGATGCAGCCCAATTACCAATTGATCTAAGAGCTTTGGTAATTCAGCCAACCGGCAGTAAACCATGGAACTCCTTTTAAGCATAAGAAAATTAGCACTGCCCAAGATTCAATGCAGACCCCATCATGAATGAGGGCCTTTTCAAGTACCGTGGGCATGTAGTCCTCTCCAACTTCCTAAAAATTTACAGGATTATTTTGCCTCCCATGTGCTTTGCTATATGTTCAACTCCAGTGTGGCACCCCTGGTTGCAAAGTTTGATATATTTGGTAATAATGCATACCTGATTTTCTTTATCAAGATTCAAGAACAGTCAACTATGTGGACTGGCTCTCTTTCTTAGAACATGTTCAAGCCTTTTGGCCTCTACAGTAGAAGGACCAAAAATTATTTAATCTTGAACCTCCTTTTTTTTCACACTCAGAAAACATGCATTTTGGTACTTGCAGACCCATCGATATTCCAGGTTTTATAATGCTTTTTATTTATTTTTACTTAATGTATGATGTTCTTCTGTTGGAATAGTATAACATACTGTCGGTGTTTTAATTTGTTCCTCAGTATTTTCTTTTAACTTTTATTTGTTTGGATTAGAACCTATGGTGCTGTTACCTGATTTTTCTCTAAAAAGAAAACCGCGGAGGATTTTAGCATGTAAATTTTTTTTACTTGGCATTAAAATGTATAAACTGATTCTTAATCTTATCATGTAGAACAATATACGAAAGTGTTTGTTGGATCCATTTTTACTTTGGACTGGTCATGGATCTTATCCTCATCTTAGAAGCTTGCACCAGCATACAAACAGAGAGACTGGCCGACTGGGTACTATTGTCAAATTCCTGTACCATGAGATCCGTATTTTAAGCGCATCCCTAAATATTGGCAGTGGATAGGGTCATGGATCTTATCCTCTCTCTTTCACCATGCTTAGGTTCCAAAGTGACAGCAGATGCTCCCGTTATTTTATTACAATAGTAGATTTGTGACTGGGACAAGAAAATTATATGTATTGTGAATAGCCGATTTAGAACTGGAGATTTTCATTTTAAGAAACCATTATCAGTCTGCATAAGAAAAGGCCAGTATGCATCTTATTCTGTCAGTCATCTTTTTTCCATTTGTTGCAAGACTGTTCTCTAAAGCAAATTCTATGCTGCAATCTCAATCAATAGAAGCTACAATTTGAATGAATACAACACATGCATGCATGAGAGCAAATGCTAGTAATCTGATAATTTCTTCTGATAAATAATATCAATTTCTAATCTAGCTTTAATCTAGATCACTTTGGTTGAATAAACTGCTTCTCATTTGCAGGCCCTTACCCATGCATCAATTGTTTTCCGCAAAAAACTTGTGGTTGAATGGGTTCTAGCTACTGACCTTGAAGATACAACTGCGAAAGAGGTTTATTGATCTGTTAACTGTGGATTATATATTTCTATCTATCCTTCCTCCTGTATTGAGAATTTGACATTGTATTGATCCTTTGTATATGCAGGCGCCTGATGTTTATAAAGCTGCATGGAAACTTCTGAAGGTGAGCCTGTTGTCAGTAATTTTAATTCCCAAGTTTGTTCCGTACTTGGTTACTAGAATCTTACTTTCTTGCTCTTATCTTTTGCTTGCCTTTTCCCTCTTAGTCCTAACAGTTTTCAGTACAGGGTGCAGATGGAATCTTAGTTCCTGGGGGTTTTGGTGACCGTGGGGTGCAAGGAAAAATTCTGGCAGCAAAATATGCCCGTGAAAACGAAATACCATTTTTTGGCATCTGTTTGGGAATGCAAATTGCTGTGATTGAGTATGCACGTTCTGTTCTTGGTCTTAAAGATGCCAACAGTACAGAGTTTGATCCAGACACAAAAAATCCTTGTGTTATTTTTATGCCAGAGGTATGGACTTGGGTTTACAACAGCACCGTTTTGAGTTCTGTCCACTTTTTGTTTGTGCTATCCACATTTCTGCTATGTAACATGAGTCATATACACAGGGTTCAAAAACTCATATGGGAGGCACTATGCGCCTTGGATCGAGGAGGACACATTTCCAAACTACTGACTGCAAATCTGCTAAGTTGTGAGGACTTGAAACATATTCCTTAATAAACATCCTTTGTTATATATCTTCCTTGTATTTATGTTTGATAGCCAAAAAAGTTCATTTTCTATACAAAAAGAAAAAAAATGGATGTGCTTTATTCTTGGCAAGTATTGATAAAGTAGATCTTATTCCAGCAATCTTGCCCTAATTGCTTTGCATTTTTTGTTAGATATGGCAATGTAAACTACATAGATGAGCGGCATCGGCATAGATATGAGGTTGGTGTCATTGATGTCTGAAGGGTTCATTTCTATTGCTGATATGTTATTTTTATTTTCTTTCAGAGTTGATTCTAACTAGGTTTATTAATTCAATGACAGAGAGTGGGGGACTCTGGAGCACATGGAGAAATGTGCCATGTGTGAAGCGTGTTTCTTCACCCATCCCTCTCCCCCTCAAAAAAATAAATAGATAGTAGTAGGAAGAAAAAGAAAACGAAAAAAGAAAAAGGGTGGTATGATAAAAATATATGGTTAAACTAAAATGACCACCAGTTCATAGTCAATTTATGTGCAGTCAATCTGATTATTAGATTGGCTTGATATGGGCCATGGCATGCTCATGGTGAGTAGCGCTTGATAAATGGCACGGTTTTTGTATATGGCACTCATTCAAGAGGCAAAGACCATTCTCAGTCTTTGTGACTTGTGCTTCCTTACAGGCCTTTTAATTATTGTAGTTATGCCAAAGACTGTTGTTTCTCCCTCATAATTCCACTGGCTCTTATGGTGTGGAAAATTTAATCACTTATGTAGGTCAATCCAGATATGATATCAGAACTTGAAGCTGCTGGTCTTTCATTTGTTGGCAAAGATGAAACAGGCAGGCGCATGGAGGTATGTATCCTTAGCAGTTAAACTTTTTTATATCTTATATTGTATTTTCCTCTGCAATGATTCTTATCGTGCTTATAGTTCTTGTTCTTAATTATTTATCCTGATCAACAGATTGTCGAACTGCCAACTCATCCTTATTTTGTGGGTGTTCAATTTCATCCTGAGTTCAAGTCAAGGCCTGACAAACCTTCTGCACTCTTCTTAGGTATTATATTTGTGACTGAATGGTGGGAAAACACCAGTGTCATTCTTCAATTAACACGTGTCAACCGATATGTGCTTTCCTCTTACAAATTCTTGTCTGATGCCTTGTTTGGTTTTGGTGGTTTGGTTCAGGGCTGATGGACAGCATTAAAAAAAAAGTGGTTAATAGTAAATTTTAGGGACATGTTTTGGATATTTTGGATTTTAACTAGAAGAGCGTGAACAGGTGGGAGAAAAAGTAACATTTCTAAGTTTCAGGTTGAACCAGGATCTCAACTAATTTGGGGCAGTAAAGGTGTAAAAAGGTGGCATTAGGCATCATTCTGTTCTTACTTCTGCCCCAGAACATATTAAGCGTCTATTCGTCCAAAACATCCCGAGTTCCTATATGGTTTTGGGAGTAACCTGAATGCAGCATAAATACAAACAAAAAATGCAGTTGGATATCCTTTGATGCATTAAAATCCATCTAGTTTCATTAGTTATTTTAATGATCCAATTATATCAACCTGAATGCAATAAATACAAACAAAAAATGCAGTTGGATATCCTTTGATGCATTAAAATCCATCCAGTTTCATTAGTTATTTTAATGATCCAATTATATCAACCTCACTAATGCGGTGTTTAATTACAGGTCTTATAGCAGCATGCAGTGAGTTTGAAAAAACTCCCAAGCAAACATGCAGCCCTCTTAGCAAGGTAGTGCCAAAAAACATTATGAACGGCATCACGAGCAATGGAACATACATGACAAAGACCTATCCAAATGGGAACAGGATTAAGTCTGCTAATGGATCGTTAAAAAGCAGCATATATGTCAACGGCAATGGCGTGCATGCCTAATAGAAGCAGGAGGCAACCTTTTTTATGTGGTTTGATTTTCCTTTGACGATGGTCACAAATTGATTTTGCACGAAGGGATTGTTGGCAGACTTCCGGATCTGGTCTGTAAAGTTGTTGAGTTGAAAAGGAGGTTTTAGCATAGGTGCAGGAGCTTGATTCCGGGCTTTTAACATGGAATTGCCTGCCCTAGTTTTCACTAGTGTATTGAAATGTTGGATTTAGGTTTGGCTTTCTTGTTTTCCCTGTTGAATTGTGACTCGAGGAATACCTCTCACAGGACTTTCATGAGGACATCGTCGCTTTCCCCTGTACATTATAAAAAGAATGAAAAAGAGAACAAAGCTTGGCATGTTATTATTTGTAGTAAGTTAACTATTGAGTTGATATGTTTTCTTCTTTAGTATTACCAAGTTTTGATTTTTGGGATTTATCCAGATGGAGCATATTTGTGAAATTGTCAATTCCTGTACCTTTTTCAATAGATGATGGGGTTGCCTTTGCTCAGCTAGTGATTAGCAGCTAGCTCTTTTCATCCATGTGCTGCTTTGTGTTCTACCTATATGCATGTAGTACCATCATCAAGCATGAAGGCGGTTAGCCCCATGCCACCCAGGTACAACCGGATCCTGTTGATGATCCTTGGATATCACACATCAGGAATCGTGTGAGAACCAAAATAAGTCCTACCTGTACCTTTCAACATGCTGCCTCTTCCCATGGGCACCAATCCATTGTTAAGTCAATGCTGCACCTTCCACTCCACGGAAAGGTAGGGGCTTGGGTTGTTTGTGTCAAGGGGGGAGGGAGGAAGAGAGGGAGAGGGAGAGAACCCAAAATTTGATAACCACCCGCTCACGCCCACGTATCTTTGCCTACCACCCAATTTCCCAACTTTTCAGTGCGTTCCCAAAATTATCCTAATCAGAGCTGACCCTGTTGTTAAATCATGTGTGGAACACATGATCAGCTCCATTGGCCCGATTTTAACGAGTGAGATTGAGCCACTGCGTGTGTAACTGGTGCAGTTTGAATTCAAGAATGACGCGTCCAACAGCATTTATTTGGGGTTTAGCCTGCAGATGCATTTGATTTTACAAAGCCTCTTCCTATATATATATATGGGGTCTACATTTAAGACTAATAAGATCTAATAACACACTGAGAAGTTTAGATGTATGTAATATTTAATCTAACAAGGATTATGAAGTCATTGAATGAGTGTCTTGCAATACAAAATGGGTGGGGTTTTTTTATTTGCAATTTCACATTAAGTGCCCGGATAACTGATAAGCAATGGTTGTCCAAGAATATTACGGTGTTTACAAGGATAAAAAATCAATGGCTTTGTGTTAAATATTATTGATATAAGGTTGGGATGTAAATGAGTCCCCAATTCTCCGATTACCCAGAGGTTTCAACCCGTTAAAAACCGGGTCTAAGTCCTTAATTGGGCCCCAATAAGTAAATGGGTCTGGGTCCGGTTCCACCTAGGTTCGGACCCGTGGACATGAGACCCCACACATTAATTTTAAAAAATCTCTACTAAAAATCATGTCTTTATTAATATCTTTCTCTACCTAGACCCGGACCCGGATTCAGACCCATCTCATATATGATTATGGTTCCAGTTCCGGAGCCAACAAACCAATTCCGAAATGGTTCGGTTCCACTCCTTAATGGTTCTGGTTCCAAGTTCACCAGGGACCCGGACCGGAACCAACCCGTTTACAACCCTAATATAAGGACATTGGATTTGGGATAAAAATATAATGGACCGAGGCCCAATTCTAGAAACTCCAAAGGAAAGAATTGTGGTGATGGTGAAATAGGAGGAATTCAAAAAGGCTAACATGAAAATATTATTTCTTTCGAAGAGTGACAGAAAAACTATGAGCAATAACTTAGTGAAAATAGAAATGGCAATAAGGCTAATTAGGAAGCTTCTGACAATTTGTAAATCGAAACTTGAGAGATGGATGTGTGCCAAGCTAAGGCAAATGAACTATGGCTCATAATTATACAAACGACAAATAAATGAGATAAAGCTTCAATGATGATGATAATGATGACGACGCTGATAAAGATTGGAAAAAATGGAAAACAAAAGATCTTGGAAAAAGAAAGGGATATAAAGAATAGAAAGGTAAATTTATTTTAAAGGCTTACTAAATCAAAGCTAGTAGATTAAAAGTCAAACAAGTTCACAGAGGATTACAAAAAATATCTTAAATAGAAGTGCAGCCCCAGATGACATTAGAGAATTAGGTTCAGAATGCACACCAACCAGCCAAGTCAAAAGCCCTACGTATACATGCATATAGATCTCATAAAAACAACAATCACAAATACAAATTGTGACATGAGATTATAAAAAGCTTTAATCTCACCAGTTTTAAAGCAGTTTCTCATGGACATGAATGTGGAATCCAATAAGGGCTGTCATATAATCCTGCTTCAATTTACAGATTCAGGACTAATGTCATTTTCCTAATGCTTAAAAGAACTGGAACTTCCCTCTTTTTTGTAGTCCACTTAAAAGCAACAGAGAAGTGTCATCGGAAGAACTATACCAGCTGAGTTGATTCCATATCTTTTTTTAAAGGGTTTCCCGCAGTTGTTTAATAGTGTTACAAGATTGGCTGCACTGATTCAGTTGTAGAGGCTTGATTGATGGATTCAAGGTGCCAGTTGGTAATGTTTCCTGACTCAATCTTTGATATTCTCAATATTCTATTGTGATAGTTGTAAAGGGTTTGCCGGTGGCCAATGCTGATATATGTTATACCTGCAGCTTCAATTTGCTTGTATAAATGAGCCTGCAAACAGTAATGAAATGGTTAGAAGAGTGCATTGTCTACAGCATGCAAATAAATATGACTACTAAGGACAGGTTCAACAAAAAGTAGCTTCTTTTTCTCTTTTGTTAAAAGATAACAACAAAAAGTTTGCTGAAGCATTGTTTTCTCTCTCTCTCTTGTACTGTCTTTTGCTTTTCAATGAAATCTTGTTACCATTCAAAAAAACAATAATAATAAAAATAAAAAGGGTTTGCTCAAGCATTTGCCCCCAAAAAATATGTGCAGGTACATAGTCTATTTGATTCAGCACTTCACTTGACCCATTAATAACATGTGGAGTAGATCAGGTTCAGAAAAAAAGCGGCTTATTTTTCTTTTTATCACTCAATGTCACTCAAACATTTGCTCTCAAACAATGTGTGCAGGAACAAACCAAGTTTGATTGATTGAGCACTTGCCCCACAAATAGTAGGTGCAATGTGCGCATTTTGGCTTTCCTGAAAGAACATTAAATTTGTGCATCTCTTCAGGCTCGGGATGGTGATGGGTCGGGTTAAATTGGGTTGACCGCCTTGGCCTGCCCCTATTAGGGGATGGTTTACCAGTGCTTTTGTCAGGTTCGGGTTTTGGCTGCCCCATCCACCCTGCCTGATTTACGACCAGTATACATATTTCTGGTAAAAAAATGCCCCTTTTAGTGGGCCCCACCTGGATGCATTACAATCATAGGAGGCATGGGAACGGAATTTTTTGAACTTAGATGAGCAGAACAAGAGACATCAAGCCGATCAAGGGACCCCTAGCCCTTAGTTTTAAGTCCTTATAAAGTTTAGTGGTTATACACCCTGCAAGTTTGTGATAAAAATACAAAATTGAACAATGAATAATGTTAAAAATATCGGATTGACTGAAGGTGCGCCCCATGCCCTCAAAAATTTAGGTGGAAAAAAGGGACGTTCCGGGCATTTTGTAGAATACCACATATGTACCCATATAAATGCTACATTTTCTTCATCATATTTTGATATCTTAAAAATTTTAAAAGATGGCCGGCATCAAATCCAATGCAACCCAACCTTTAATGTCATAGCAGGTTTACTAGTATCATGAACCCGTCACATGTTAGGCGGGGTACAGGGCATGTGTGAGTCGAGGCAGGTTGGGTCTCCAATCCATTACTGTCTCTACTTTAAACATGGAGAGAGAGAGAGAGAGAGAGAGAGAGAGAGAGAGAGAGAGAGAGAGAGTCATGCTAAAGCAAGAACAATGTGACAAATCGCAGAAAAGGGGCAAGTTGGTCGAGCTCATTGGTCTAAGCATCTAAAAGAGGGGTTTGTGGATAGTGCTTCCACTTGGTCATTGTTAATGAGAGAGAGAGAGAGAGAGAGAGAGAGAGAGAGAGAGAGAGAGAGAGTCATGCTAAAGCAAGAACAATGTGACAAATCGCAGATAAGGGGCAAGTTGGTCGAGCTCATTGGTCTGACCAGCTAAAAGAGGGGTTCATGGATAATGCTTCCACTTGGTCATTGTTAATCATATGGTGTAAGGTGAACAAAATAGAAGGCTGAAAAGAAAAGGATAAGGTTCACAACCACACTCATTTTTAATCGAATGACTAGCCACATCTTATGAAATTGACTTTTGGTAAATGCCTAATCCACCAGCCCCTCTAATGAGACCAACAAGCCCCACCAAGTGTGTCACTTTAACAATCACAGTTGCATGATGCCCGGAGTCGCTGTTATCTTCCAATAAATACATTTACTGGTCAAAGATATTAACATATTTACTTTTGGTAAGTTACCTAGACTAGTACTTGCATTGAGCATATAGGTGCCTCGTATGATAAAATGAAGCATGCCCAAAAAATCCTCTCAAAAAATTGATGGTCCTAGTTGTTCAAATGCACCCCACACCCCCAACATAAAAAAGACATATCAACAATAATAATAATAATAATTGTGGACCAATGGCCGCCACCATCCATTTAATTGGATGGCTAGGATTAACTGATAAAGTAGATATCATGGCATTGTATAATACTTGATGGTGACTGACCAAATCAACTGTTCTATCACCAAAGGTGATCCTAATCAGTACTGTTGTTGGGTCAGACAGAGCACCATTGCTTTTGCTCAAGCATCATATAAACCTCTTCAACATTCAACTTCAGTCAAATGTAACAAATACTGATACTATATATGTATGCATGCATTCATGCATGTATATATCTATGTAGGAGTAGAACTTACCTCATTGGCCTCATCTAAAGCACTCGTAGACTCATCCAATAAAACCAGTTTTGGCTTCGAGAGAAGCAAACGAGCGAATGCGAGACGCTGCTGCTCTCCCAGTGAAAGGACACTGGACCACTCATTAATTGAATCCAATCCATTAAACCTAGATACAATATCGCCAAGGCGAACATTCTCTAGCACTCGAAGTAGATCATCTTCTGAAGGCTTCTCAGTTTTATTTCCCACATTTGAATCAGGCATTTGCAATAAAAATGGTGGTGTATCTGTGAAATAAAATATATAATTAGATCTCCAAACTGACATTAGGTCCTCATAAGAAGTTAATGCAGTAATTAGTGAATGACAAGAGGCCACTCTGACCAGCAGACCCAGTCTTTCCCTACCATATAATATGTTGCCTGAAAAGACAATTCTGAAATTGGATTGCTAAATTTAGCATGCAATGCTCGCCCAACAAAAACTCTTCCAAAAAATACAACATAATATAAAAAGATTTTTTAGAAATTGCGCGATGAACTAAGCCAGTCCTGGAGTTCTGGCACATATCACAATCGTACAACATATGAACGTACAGACTAGCAGCTGCTATTTCCATGTGATATATCAATTGAAAAAAAGGTTATTTGATAATTATAATTGAAAAAAATATTATTTGATAATTATATACGAACGTGTGTCCGTGGATTGATGATGCACATCTATAGAAGCTTGAATGATCAAGGGGGTGGTACACTCCCAACTAGCAGGTGGCAATTCCTCACCGAACCTGCCAACCCAACCCAACCCAACCCAACCCAAATCAAACCTGGTAATTCCTATTTGGCTGAACATTTTTAACCCAATAAACAAATGAGTTGGGTATGGACTGAGACCACCAACCTGATCCAGCTAGACCCAACCTGAAATATTCTACTTCAACACACCAACTCAGGTGCAAGTGTGCAACTCCATATGAATTAAGAACCATCAATATTTCAGGTCTATGGTTGAGGCCTTATCTAATTGAGAACCATATACAACATGCTCAGGTGACCTCATACTCAAAAACATTTCCACAATTTACAAGATATTGATGAAGGATAACATTTCTTTGCAAGTATAACATGCAACATTTTAAAATGTCAACTATTGAGACGTTGAAGATGTGGCTTACAGGGTCAACAATTTGCTTTTCTTAATTATTATTACGTTAGATAGATTTCTTAAGCAATTTGCTTTCTTCCTCGATGGTCTCAAATATACTTCCTAAAGAACATTAATTTATAGTTACTAATTATTATTGAGAAATGCATACCTGCATATTTACCCTTTTTTGGAACTGGAAGTGGGGCTTCAGTCCATGTAGGATATAATAGCTGCTCACTAAGTGTCCCCAAAACCACATATGGCCTTTGCGGAAGAAAAAATATGTCCCCACTTCTCGTATAGTTTGAATTGTCAAGATTCTTATCTGTCTTTGGTGCATTTGTTAGTTCAAGGGAATCTACATCTGGATACTCTGGAGGAACGGGCAGTTCAGGATCCCCTGCTTCTTTTAAATAGAACGTAACTTTCCCTTTGCCTGTATTCCAAAGACCAGCCAAGGCTCTCAACAACGAAGTCTTTCCACTCCCACTTGGGCCTGTTACCTATAGATGGAATAAAGTTTTATGTTAACTTCATTACTTTGAACAAAAGAGCTACTGTAAGGTATAAAATATACACAAAATAACTCACCAGCAAGTGGTCCTTGTCATTAATCTCCAATGATAAGTCCCTAATCAGAGTTCTATTAGTTTGTGGTGTTTGTAGGGTCAAGCTCTCAATCTCCAGTAATTTACGGCATCCATCCAGCAGCACAGATCCATTGGCTTGCAGGGGAGATGGATCCTTCACATTGCTATATACAATGCTAATATTCTCGACAGGGTTGGAGAATTCTAGGCCACTGCTGCTATCTAGAAGATCATCAAACTCACCTGAGCATGTAAAAAAGGGTCAATGGAAAGGTTAGGATTAAAAATGATTAGCTAGGAGAGATCTAAACAAGTGTGTACAGAGACCACAGGTAAGAAAAAGGAAATTTGATCCATTCTCAACTATTAAATCTTTTTCTTTCATTTTGATTCCCTATTGCAATCAATGAAGGGATTCAATAAGCATTGTTCTGAAAACCAGAATCCTATCACAAATCATGCCCATGAATTGAATCGGGTCGAATCATGGATCCTATTGTGAATTGTATGATTTTAAAATGAAAAATATTTAAAAATTAAGAAAGAAAAAGAAAAAAGTAGTTATTCATAATCCATCCATTTTCCCCATTCATAGCAGTGTAAATACAATGAAAAATAAGTTTATCATACAATCATATCAAGGGCTAGCAATGGCGCCAATAAGCTTTTGCTTGGCAATGCAGGTTGATGGCCCACCAAGGGGAAGGGGTGGTGGGTTGAAGAAGACGTTGTTGAAGGTAGTAAAAATATATAGGATAGATTAGAATGGAAAAAAAGAATTCATGTAGTCGACCAACATGGTTGGAACAAGGCTTTGATGATGATGATGATGCAACTATATCAAGAACATCATGACATATATTAATATATAATAAAAGAAATGTACAAATAGTTAAATAAGTTTAAGGTATCAATATATATATTTATTTTTCTTATCTTTAAATCAAAATATAAAAGTAAAAATAAATCCAGACCATGAATCTGTCACCATTGGATTTCTCTTTAAGTTACAAAAATGTTAATGAAGAAAAAACCAGAAAAAAAAATTATAAAAAAGAAGACGACATAAACAAGCCCTATATGTACACTCGAACACTTTTACCAAATGCATATTCTTTATTCATTTTTAAAACCTCCCCAAAGCCGCAAAACTTCTTACTAAATAACATTTTAAAAGTAAAAACACTAAAAGAAAGAAAGAAAAAAGGTAAAAGATTAGAAAAGGCAGCCCAGTGCACGAGGCTCCCGCCACTGCGGGGTTTGAGGAGGGTCAGATGTACGCAGCCTTACTCCCGCAAGCGGAGAGGCTGTTTCCGCGTTTCGAACCCATGAAACCCAGGTCGCAATGGAGCAACCTTTTATTGTTGCACAAAGGCCCGCCCTCTAAAGAAAAAAAGGTAAAAGATTATTAATATTAATTTATTAGTTGTAGGCTGTACCAATGAATCACACATGATGGCCAAATTACCCATATGGGTTTTTTAAGATTTGCACACAATGCACCTAGACTAATCTACTATTCCTTTCTATTTTTGGTGATTAATATGTTATAAGTCAGGACTTCAAACATGTTTAGAGTACGTTTCTGTTTTGCCTGTGTACTGTCTAGATAGATAAATGTGAAGAGGCGAAGTAGCAAAGTTGCATACGACAGAGAAGAAAGTAAAGTACAACACCTAGTCGATCAATGACAGCTGAAAAGGCACTGATTGCTTGGAACTGGTACACGATGAGTGAAAAATCACTAAGTATATGGTTGAAGGCAGAGACAGATTGGTTAATTACTCCAAATTCAACTTTGCCTGAGAAATACATAGGAGCAACAACAGCAGCAGGAAGAATCTGAATCAGGTACCGATAACCACTGGTGAAGAATTCCAAATTACGAGAAGAAATCAACAATTCCTGCATAAAGAAAAAAAAATGTCATATATATATATATACATATGTAATATATAGGCAAATCTTCCTGTACATATACTTAGCACGGTATTACTGTGACTCCGTGAAAGGCAGCATGATGGGGCATATATATATATATATATATATATATATATATATATATATGAGGCACGCTACAAAACTCCCTGGGCGTTTTTCCCTTTTTTAGCCAATGAAAGTGTAACACATGTCATCAATGATATACATATCCTATTCTCTCTCCTATACATTCTTCTAAAAAGGTGGATCTCTCTCTCTCTCTCTCTCTCTCTCTCTCTCTCTCTCTCTCTCTGTGGGCTTGCTCCCGTGTGGATGTCTCGCATAGGAGACCGCGAAAGAAAACCTATGGGGCCTATCTAGGGCGCCATCGAACATGAGTGAGATGGGGGAATGAAAGATCCAAATGGGACCAGCCCATGTATAAAATCTCGAGTCCATTTGGTAATTTAAGCCCCTTGATTCATGGTTCTCAAGTTTAACAGTTTTAGAATGCACCTTTTTTTATTCAATCCAGCAGCCAAGCCTATTCGGATCTATGTAAAAGTCCCATGGGATTTGTGACATTCGGGAGCGGGTAGTGGATGACACTATGACAGGATTGGATTGATCATGTGGGGCCCCAAGTGGGCCCCACGGTCATCTCACTCTGTGTGAGACATCGGCCCAGGAACATATGCCATAAATATATATATACATATTTTATATGTCTTAATCAATAATAGTAAAATTTTATTGAATAAAAGAAGTTTCCATACAGCCTGCATGATCAAAAACAAAGAAAGGGAATTAAAGCATTATACCCAATGCTGAGACAATCATACAAGAAGTAACTCTAAATCCTATCAACCTCTTGCTTAGCTAAAGCGTCCGCCATGCCATTCACACATCAGCTAAAATGACAAAAAAAGGTACCCTTGAAGATGACACCAAATACTTGATCCCATCCACGTGGATGTATGCAACTATGCATATGACCTAAGTAGGGTGGGATTGGAAGGTCTAAGTGTGGATCAGAGTTGGGAAAAAATCAGCACAATCCACTGATCATAAGCATCTATTCAAGGGCTCCTAAGTCTAGTGGTTTGCATACACCGATATTTTGCTCTTTAGGCAGCAGTCAAATACAATGAAATGTTGTACAAAAAAAAAAGGTCTAAAAAGATAGGATCCATACACTCAAATTTTCAAAAGCACTTCTGAAACGCTGCAGTAGAAGTTGCATTTCATTTCCCTCACCACCATAGAAAGCAATGGATTCGGCATTTTCTCGAACACGTACAAGCCCATAACGAAAATCTGCTTCTTTTTTCTCTTGCATGAAATTCAAGGTTACAAGTCCCTGAAGATAAAAGAAAATTATTCCTATTTATTTAAACAAATTAAAAAATTGCCTGAAAGTTTAAAAAAAAAAAAAATGTAGTGTTAAAAGGTAACAGAATTACCCTTCCAAGAAATACGCTTATCGTTGTGCCACCAAGTGAGTAAACAAGAAGAACAATAAAAAGTGGTGGATAGATACCATAGAGGATATTGCTAAATGATATCAAATCCACAGCAGCATTGAAGAGTGTCAAAGAAAATGAAAGTGCAGTTCCGGTAAAAGAATTTAAATCATCAACGATCCTTTGGTCTGGATTATCAATTATCGATTGCGATTGGATCCTGTAAAAGGTCTGATTTTTAAAATAGCGCTGCATGTAATAGCTTGTCATCCAAGATCTCCACCTTAAAGAAAGTGTTTCTCTTGCATAATCTCTTAAAACAAAAAACTGCAAAAAAGAATAGAAGAAGAAAATGTCAAAACAGAATGGATATCACATAGAAGAAATGAAAATACAAATGGTGGGGCCTCAGCTTATCACACATCCAAACATCATAAATTTAAACTTAACAGATAGCAAAGGAGACTAGATAATGCAAGTAACAAGAGAAGAATTAACAGTCATGAACTTATCAATATCACAATGACATTACAGCGAAACAGTGAAATTCGTTGCTTTAAGATTAACCAACTGAATCTTTTGAATTAACGAGAATACAATTTAGAGTCAGATGGTTCTTTTTATTAGTTTTGATTGTGCTGCAAGCCAGCCCCACAGTAAGCCAAAATAGTCTGACCCGCTGGTCTAATCAATGTGGACAACCAGTTTTACATCATCATAAGAGCTTGTCCCAACTATATTAGGGTTAGCTACATGAATTCTGTTTCTTCATACAATTCCCGGTCAACCACTTCTGCATCATCCTAATTAAATAATTATGAAGTAATTACTATTATGGTTGTATAACAGATACTAAATAGGTGAAGTCGAGTGATTTTTTTAATAGATGCAAAACTACTTGCAAGATAAAAAATGAAAGAATCAGAGTATAATAAAATTTGGTCTGAATGATATAAAGAAGCGTTGAGGTAGCAGAAATATGCTGTAAAAGAAGTGAAAACCCATCACAATCAGCAGGTAATTTGATCATCTCCCACTGGATACAACTTAACATGATTTCAGGTTATTCGGTAGAACGAGAAGGGGAAATAAATGATCTAAACATCCTCAAGCAGTATATGTATATTCAACAGAAAATGTTTTCATATGGCTTGAAGAGCAATACCTAAAAGAGTGCAGCAATATGCTCACCGGAATTCCACCAGCAAAACCTCCCAAGTAGTATAGAAGCTGCTTCGTAAATTGTTCCTGATCTTTGTCTATAAAAAAAAGTTAAAAAACAGGGCTACTTACATCGAAAGGACAGATTTGATAAACAAAGACTTAGCATGACATAATATTATAATTATATATATATATAGAGAGAGAGAGACTCACTAGCAAGGGCATTGTAGAAATCACGTCCAAGAAAATTAAAGCCAACACTAATTCCTGTGGTCGCTAATGTGAGAGCAAATACAGCAGCAAGCCTCAGCCTAGCTTGGACCTTATCTTCTGATGACCAATAAGGAGAAGCAACTTTCCAAAATCTCCTCAAGAGTGTTTGAAGATCTGGACCTTGTCTACGCCCATCAGCCCCATACTGATGCAATAGCAACAGGCAAGTTATGACTAGCAAAGCAGCTACTTCCAATGCACAAAGACCATGAGGGAATTTGTTGAGGTCAGGGAACCAAAGAGTACAAAACTTAAATAAAATCTTCCCTTTTTAATCGGTAACTTTAAATAAAATATTTCATCATAAAACATCTACAGAGAGATTTGAATTTAAGTTTTTTTATTTAACTTTATTTCTTTTTTCTTCTTTTTTTTTAAGATCTAACAGAATGCAACAGGATGATCATAATGAATTATCATAAACAAAAATAAGTGTTAGTTGGATAATAATAAACACCAGTATGTGACAGTTGTTGTCATATAGTATGTATAAGCAAAATCCATACTGTGGGGGAAACATAATGAGGGATACCTATGAATAATGATTTAAAAACTAACAAAGTTCCAAGCCAATTTATCCAAATAATTCATTTTTGTCAAGCAACAAAGGATTTGTAATGTCACCACCATTGCACTCCAATTAAAATCACAGAGGATTGAAAAAAAAGAACAGAATTGAAACACGGGTGGCGCTACATTGATGAATTGACCCCACTCAATGCCGAAGTTAATGGACCATCTATCTACCAAAAAAAATTAATAGGCCCAACTTTTGTTTTTTTAAAGAAAACTCCCTTTTTTAGACATTTAATCATTAACTCTTCATTTACCCTAACTTAACCTCTAAATACGGTATTCTTCCCATATTAGAAAGAGAAAACCCTAACATTTAGAATTAGGCATATAGACTCCCAGCCCTAACCCAGGGGCAGAGAAAATAGATTATTTGAAAATTGTATATTCTATTTGCCGAATTATCGAAAGTAGATGACAAATGTTGATGAAGGGGAAAACAAATTTATTCGATTTGTGGAAAATAAATCTTTTGTTGATCCCACTCACTCGAATTTCTGGATCCGCCACTGAATTGAAATGAGTCAAAAGTTTAAATTTTCCACAGCAAAATGAAAGATAGAAGTGTTGCCTGATTAATTAGGAATCTCGCAGGAGATACCCTTTTTTTATGACTTCCAACATGAAGTTGTACCAGAAAGCGCATTAAAAATCTAAACTTTATCTACAAAAGACGTTGAAGCATATATTTTTTTACCACCTAGGGTTTCACCTCATCTATTACTGATAGCTGTTCAGATGATGTTGTCACAAGTTACTTTGTGATCTTGACATAAGAAGTCAAAGTAGAGATTTTGATGAGATAGAGAGAAAGAGATGTGCAATCATGTGATCCAGTACAATCCATTTCCCAACAGAATCGTAACCAAATTCATTTCACAGATCGCCAGACGCATACAAAACCAATCTGAAACCGAAATCAGATCGAAAGAAGAGCAAGTGAAATCATCAAAGCAGCAGTAAGAGAGAGAGAGAGAGTAAAAAATGATACCTTATCTTGTTGAGTGCTGGTGTTGGAATCTTGAGCAGCTGCAGAAGAAGTGAGTTTAGTAGAAGAGGAAGAAGAAGAGAGAGACTTCCTTCGACGCATCGAGATGATGGTGGTGAAAGAGGGTTTGCAGAAGATGCCAGAAGAAGAAGAAGAAGAAGAAGAAGCAGAGGAGTGAAAAGAAGAAGGAGAAGGAGATGGTTTAGAGAGATTGGGAAATGACAGCAGTAGCATTTTGTTGTTATGAGGAGCAGCAGTAGATGAAGCAGCAGCACATGGGATGTGTGGGACTTTATAGAAAGTATGCATTGCTGTCATCAGCAGCTTCTTCTATAAGCATTCCAAGAAAAACTTTTGATGAATGTCTTTCTTATTTCAATCTATGGGATGGGAAAGAATTGGAGAGTGGTTGGAATTGCAGTCATGTGGAGTGTTTCATGTTCTTCCAACTTTTTAGTGCCACAAATGAATTATCTATACTGTGAGATTGCTTGCAGGGTAGTCCTTTCTTTAAGGAGGTTTTTATATAAAGGCCCTTGTAGTTTCTCACAAGCTCAAAAGGGCAGCCTCTGTTTTTGTTTTTGTCTTTTTGAAAAGGATCCCTACTACATTATTATCAAAAAAGGGCCAATTCTCTTAAGCTCAAGCTTATGATAAAATAAGTCCAAGTGTGTTGTGGGACCCACTTAGGGACTTGCATGGGGATGGAGATAGGGGGGATTTCAAAGACTCACTGCGATCATCCTCTCTATAAAAAATCAGCCTCAATCGTGATTTTTATTATCTCTATATAGGTCAAAAAGTTTAATGGTGAATAGTCCATTCGGATCGATACATAGTCTATCCAACGGTCTAGTAAATTCATATTTGACCGAATATTGGTGGACATGTGCAATTTAGGGGGGGTCCATGTGTTTGGATGAACCAAAGATGGCCCCATAAGCTCCTGTATTTTATATTTGTATGAAAGGAGTCAAGGACCCTTGATTTGATTGTGCAACATGTGCCTGCTGGCTTTTTAGATTAAATGATTGAAATAGCCTTTATTTAAGCTTAACTGAAGTTACTCTCAGTGGTGCCTGCCTAGGTGCTCCTGCTACACCGAAAAAAGCACATCAATGAAAAGGCTTAGATGTGGATTAGAAAAATCAGTATGCATCAAGCTATTCAAAGGATCCTTGTCTTTCATTTTAGGTCATAGCTACTTTGTACAGTTAGACTATACTAACCACCGTCAGTTTCACAGATAATAAATTTTAGCATGTGACCGTTTTGCCTTATGATACATGATATAAATGGTGAACACTATAACTTTGATCAGTGTGTGTACCCACTTAACATATAATTTGAAATCAGGCCCAATTTAACACTCGTATGATCTTTTAATCCCTGTTAGTAAAAAAAAATTACAGCCAAAAGACAAATTAAATGCTAAGGTTGGTAGATTAAAGGGTTTGGTAGGCAGATTATTTGCTTTACCCTCGTCCATGATGAAACCTATAGCCACGACACCCTCAATGGGTATGCATTTTAATGGGTCCCACATTCAGTATATAGCTGACAATTCTCAATGGCAAGCCACTGTTGGGAGCAAAGTCCAAAGTTGACAGCATTATGAAAATACCTCATTGAAAACATGTTTGATTCCAAATCATTAGTAAACACATTTGAATCACAATAATTGAGAATGAGTTGGGTTTGGGTCCGGCCCCTGGTGTGCCCAGGCAATAGCCAGACTACTGGTAAGGGCTCGTACCCAAACTCAGGCACAAAAGGGGGCCCAGGTACAAGACCCGAACCCAATCTTAAAATCCAGACTTGAATAAAGGGCTTCTATCATCAACCCAAATCAAGCCCAAGCTACTTTCACGCTATTATTACAAATATGGAAGGTACCAGATTGAGCTTTGTACAAATTGGGGTCAACCCTAATCGACCCAAAGTCGCAAATCTCACCAACCCTACTCCATCCCCGATCCAACCTTCAATGGGTCAATGGGTTTATGATATATGATACCAAATCTACCACATCACCAGTAAAGATTTGATATCAATTGTTTTTTATTTCTTATTTTAAGATATTATAATATTTTATCTATGATGGAATTGAAGCAGGTGTGGTATCACATAACGTAACAACCCTGCTAGCTGTCCCGACTGGGAGACCGGGCCATGCAGTCGGGACGAGTAGACATTCTCCATAACGTAAACTCAACAAAGTTACCATCACGCTACTCTCCTTAGATTCCATTTCCACAAGAGAGAAGAATCATCCGGCCATCCTGCGCCTCGCGTAGAAAATTAAAATATATATCACATCAAACAATGGAAGAATGGGTGCCCCCAAATATCAGAGCAATTTCCCCCTCTATAATGGATTTCTCTTTTTGCACAAACACACCCGCATGATGATTCTGTCCATTTGGCAACAGTACTTAAGGTGATTAAGGTGGAAAATAAATGTGAAAACAGTATAACTATCAACAATGTATTCATTGGCTTTATAAACAGCTAATCCATTGTTTTTTTTAAAAAAAGTTGACTTTTCATTGCAGAAAGACTATTATAGGGAGGTACACATGTCCTATACAAAGCCAGTTGATTAAGTTGCTTATTTGGATTTCTGATATGGTGGATCGAGAAGTAACACTTGTGAACATAGATTTTCTTGATAACAATAAAACCCAGATAAAACTATCATTCCGCCCTCGCTTGCTTGCAGACTATGCATTGCATCTTCCTAAATTCACAACTTTGTGTAGACTTGGTCCAAATCACACGTAGTGTACACGTACGACAATCTGTTCTGCTGAATCAATGCCAATCAGCAAATTTCAGATCTACATTGCAGTTATTACGGCCGAAGAACATGCTGAAACACCTTCATTAAGTGAAATTTGCATATGACAAATTAGACCATTGGTTTCATGGGCTATCATATGGATGGGCAGTAGACTCAACATCCTTGTCTGGTTACTTCTTTCATATGATCATCTCTGCAAGAGGGGCAATTAAACAAGTTTCACGTGCAATAAGCATGATAACTTACATTCTCTGACTGGTTAGAGTGCTTTCAATCTGATCATGGATACCATTGTTAAAAGGTAGCCCATCACCCTCAAGGTTCAGGACAATAACAGTCCTGAACACCACAAACATTTGCCACATGCCGCTTAAAATGGTGACAGCACTCCTAGAACTTCCAGGAAGCACAGCATGAAACAGGAAAACTCGAGGGTTAATTCATTTTCTGTCTACAACCGTGGAAGGAGAGAAAAAATCACAAAATAACTACTGGCACTAGGAAATCATTAAATATGGTCCGTGATGACTTACAGTGATGGAAATGAAGATCCATGAAAAGGCGAGGATTGATAAAAGGGACCCACACAAAAGACAAATTTGTAGGAGTTGTTGCCGCCTCCTTGGGCTCAGCCAAGTGATGTAGCACAGGCAAACCCCCAAAATTGATTCACCATCTAGAAAAAACACCTGCCAATCCAATTATTTAGAGAGATCTTAAAGACTTGTTAATAGTATTCATGCATTACATACTAGTGCATATGCAAAGTCAAATGAATTTCTGTTTCGCCAGTAAATGCCAGCAGTAAATAATACATAAAGATTTTTTTTTCTTTTTTTTGGAACTTTACCAGTATTGGATATAGAATAATTTATAAGAGTAACAGTGTTACATGTTGGGGACTAGTCACTCACTAGTGACAATCTTGTTCCGCAACATGTTACACTATATATTTAGAGCATAAAATTAGTGACAGGCTTTCCTATACATGCAACTGTTTCATTTGAATGAAAAAGTCCCTGTCGGATCATTTAATACAAATAAATTAGGTTCTGAGTTATGGTCAAACACTCAAATCTACTTTGTGACACTTGGACAGTTGGTCACTCTGGGTCATGTTGATGCGCCAGCTCACATGCTTCTAGACAAACATTCTGTAAGAGGCATATAATAGTGCCTTTCCCCTACATGTTTGATGTTTCCATGCTAGGTAGTCTAAAATTTCCAAGGAAGCATATGACAATTAACAGCAAATGTACAAACATACCGGCAGGCTATTGAGAAGAGCCAGAGTCGCAGAGACATGGAATGTGTAGGCTATCATCTTCTCTAGTACATTAGGAAAATACGTGCATAAACTGAATGGCCAACGAGGCTGATAAGAAGTTAATTGGATGGAACGGGCCTCAGCTGCCACATCTCCAACATAAACAAAAGTCCCTCCACAGTTGCTTGATCTAGAATCAGAATCCCCAAACTCTGATGAATTCCCTCCCTGCTGCAAGCATTCCAAAGAATAAGGTCTTGAATATGTGATCTCAACCCACGTCAAACCTGGCATTTGAACAGGCACTAGGCACTCTTCATCCTGAACGGAATGATTCAAACAGCTTTATTTAATTTACAAGATAGTACTCCCAAAATGAACAACATGCCCCTGACACTGATACAGTATAGAGAGAGTTGTTTGAGCTTAGAAGTTTTTTATCAAAATTTTGAAAAAGAAAAAGAAAAAGAAATGCACCCCCACCCCCATATATACAAAAAAAGGAAAAAAGAAAACAAAAGAATAATCAAATTGAAAATGGTAAGATTTGTATAACAATGGCGTTCACACTTAAAAAAAAAAAAAAAAAAGAAACTTTCATTCTGATAATATTACAGCACCTAAACAAAATTTTCAATATCAGAATGATAAGAGTTTTTTTTAGTGGAAAATCAGAGAGAGATGCACGAAGTTCTATGCTTCTCCTTCTTATTGATACTGGGAAAGAGAGAAGCACATACCTGTGAACATGGACAATAGCTTCTGTTCATTCCTGTTACTTGCCATCCATCTCCACATTTCTTCAGGTTAACAACAGCCGTAGCAGGCAAACACCTTGCACCTTCTGTCTTATTCTGAATTATGCCGCTGCTATCATCATCTAGCAATGTCAAATTAAAGCAAGGTGCACTCCTGAATGCTGTAAGCTCATCTGGGCATGTGAAAAGGCCATCAACTAGTTCAATGTTCGTGCTCTCTTCTATCAAAGAACGAGGGATACAGTACCCTTTTCTTCCATTGGCTTCCCTCAGACTTTGTTCTCTTGAGTGCTGGGATTCTTTAAGTGTCTGGTCATCTAAGAGTGTCATTTTAGCAATCCAATCTTGGGGGCCATTGATGGGCAAGCCATCCAGTGACACAATTAGATCTCCATGAGATAAATAACCAGACAACGGTGAAGATGGGGGCAAAGTCAAAACCTGTTCATATTAGAATGATATAGTGAAACATATTATCAAGAAAAGAAAAAACCACTAATGAATTTATGAGATGGCTAGAATGTCAGAAATACCATGGGGTTTTCACAGTGTATGTAAAGAGGAGACAAGATCATAGGTAGAAGGAACAAAGCGAACCCACAAGCTGCAGAAAACTAGATAGAGAGGTAGTAGTTCATCAGCTCCTTACCTAGAGATCATACAGCACAAGAAAAAAGAAGCATACAAGCATAAAAGCCAGGAGCAGCGCTACAACTATTTAGAAGAAAAGCCATGTTAATCTCTTCTTCCCCTTGGTTCAGTAGCAAAATGGGGCATCATACTAGCATGGCACCACCCACCCACACTCTCCGCTAAAACATGGACCCTTTAATTTCGTGTTATATATAGACCATAGAAAGAAACTAGTCTCAGGACAATCCAACACAAGAACCTCCACAAGTCCTACCATACCCCATCAAAACTCTTATCTCTGCCCCAATATCATGCTCCAAGCCCCAAAGCACTAGCATCCAGTACATCCTCCAAGTCCAAGAAGTTAGCTGAATTTATAAATTGCAATTTGCAACACGCAAAAATTAAAAAACTAAAAACTAAACCTAAAAACGAGAAAAAACGTAAACAAGGACACTTTGTCTGGAAAGAATGAGAGATAAAACAGAAAAATCTTTTCCACTATACATGCAATTGAAGGAAAACCTTCGTTATCCAGAACTCTTTTGCAACACATCAATTTTTTGGAAGACTGTTGAATAGGAAAAAGATTAACTCACAATCGCATTATGCCAAATGCCTGCACAATATATGCGAAGGGTAGAGAAGCGAGGTAGACACTCTATCAGTTCGTAGTTGAAAGCAACCAAAGCCCCTGGGAAAATGATCGCTAGAAAAATGGCAATGTATTCGATATGTATGCCCTCACTGTTCATTTTTGTAGTGGTGCCTACAGTACCCGCAATGAGTATCTAACTTCAAAAAATTACAAAGTCAAGAAAGTAAAACTAACAGGTTTCTATATCTCACTTTCATTTGGCATTGACATTAATAGAAACATCTTGTCAACCGCAAAAAACATGTCAAACTAACAAGGAAATATTGTATTGACCACAATCCACAAATATAATGGAAGTCTAGCCTAACAGCATTTTCCTACTTATTTATAAACAAAACAAAATATGGGCACAAGACATGCTATGGATGTTGACAGGAATATGCAATCTGCCAATCTTAGTATCTCTTCAAGCACATTGTGCCAATCTGGCATGTGTGAGAAGCCCACACCATAAGTCAGGTGAGGCCATTGTAAACATGTCTTAGATGGATGAAAAGCAGGCAGGTCCACCATTAAGGAACCGCACATTTTTTAATATTATTTTCTATCTAACCATTCACTTGGATACATGTGTGGCCCATCTAATGAGTAGAGTGGCCTGGTTTTCGTCTGGGACATGTTCATGTTGAGTCGTTGAGCTAAATGGTTCAGGTATGGAACATGAGTGCCAATGTTGGCATGTGTACCACAAAGAAACATTGAGACCTTTATTTGCACAAAAATCTCCCACAGATTTCTTGAAGGGCAATACAGTTCAAAAGCAAGGGAAAAAATCAAATGTAAACTAAAAAAAAAGTGCTGTTCACAATTCTTACAAAGAAATCATCTCAACCAAGAAAACCTTGCTAGAGGGACTAAGTCCTATTCTTCTAGGTATTGCATCATCATTATTATTATTATTTTGATTCGTAACATGACTTTGGATTGACAGTCTTTTAGGTATTCTTCAATTTATTGTGACAAACATATAATGTGATTTTTGGATTGACAGTCTTCTGGGAAGTCCCAGAAGACCTACTGTTCTAATCTTTCATAATATTAATGACTCCAAATAGGGGTGCTCATGGGCCAGGCCAGTCTGAGCGCATTCTAAGCCTTGCCAAAATTTGAATGGAGGCTCTATTTTAGGCACAAGAGCTGTTCATGGCCCCAACTTTTTGCCCCAGTTAAATGGGCTGGACCTAGCCCTAAGATGCTTAAAGGCCCAGCTCAGTCGATATATTTAAAACAATAGGATGTATAAGTTTTTACAAATGGGTTGGACCTAAGCCTGACTTTCGGACCCATGGGCAGGTTACATGCCTGAATTTCAGGTCCAATTAATAAATGGTATGGGCTTGGACAAGTTGTGGTCCATCCCGATCCAACCCACTAACAATTTAGCACCCCTATGCAGAGCCGGAATGTTGCAAAGAAAAAAGGGTAGAGGTAAAGGTATTTTAATACTTTCCATTGAATAATAGTAATGAACTAATATTTTTTATTTCAACAATTGAACCTAAGTAATGGTTTTCAAGTTTCAACCTATATAAATGGAAAGAATCCTAATTATGCCCTTCTTCATAACTTCACAAATCCGCCCTAGCACGCACATCTTGGCTCTGAGTACTTAAACTTCTTGTTTCTTTGTTGCCAACATTTAACTTTGTGCATGTCTAGCTGTCATCTTAAAAATGAACCTTCATTTGAAGTAGCACTTGATGATGATCAAATAGCATTCTGCTCTCATCTCTATTTTGACCAACCTACTCTGATCATATCTGCTATTTCCAACTCATACCTTACATGATTGACCTGAGACATTGAAGCTTATGACACTTAGGTACTAAGTTAAACTTAATTTTTTTGTGTAAAATACTTGTCCCTATGGAATCCATGGGGTATCCGTCACATCCACGTCATTTCTAGGCATCATATCATCCAACCATCACCATAATTTTGTATTAAAGAATGTAAATATAGAAGGAATGGTCAAAATTCATAAGGCAATGTAGATGAAAGGGAGAGTTTCAATTTGAACACAAATAGTAATTGACTTTACTCCAGTAAAGGATATAGGTATAACATTTCTTTATCAATTAATCAGCATGCCAGTAAGTACATATGCAAATCTGCAATACCAGATTGTTCTATAAATGCTGTGAATAGCAGCAACCAAGAAGCTGACCTTGCAGCAGCAACAGCATGTCCAAATTCATGAACAGCTACAGAAATTAATGTTGAGAAGATCATATATCCAGCATCTGTAAACCATATGTGCAAACTAGGAAGCTGCATAGCCAGTCAAAAGAGATCATAAATGAGTCAAGCACAATTCAAGTCAAGTGTAGCCCTAAAGATAGTGGCAGCAACAAACCAAAGGAGAGAGGCCAAACAATACGCCCTTCGAAAGATGCCTAAGATCACTGCTCCCATAGTATAGAGCTAAAGCTCCAGCTGATTCCCGAAGTAAAATCTGGCAACCGAAAGAGCATCAACCTATGAAGTAAGTATCTGAAGGCCCAAATCTCAAATCAAAGTAACACTGCAGGAGAAATATAAAGGGATATGTAGTGTATTTGAGTGTGTAAATTGCAAAAAACAGTCCTAGCATGGAAAAAAAAAAAAAATGGAGCGCAATCACCCCCATTTTCCTTTTATGATAATTTGATATCAGTGACTGAATCAAATATTTTGTTTCCAAATGTTGGTAGAGAAAAAAAATGAGATAACCCACACTTCAGAAAAATATGCTGATCATGAGATCCTATCATTGTATTCAAGATGCCCTCCTCATTACAAGTAAAAAAAAAAGGAAGGAATGCACTCCTCATTTATGATATGATTATTCACTTCTTTGCACAAAGTTATTGTTGTTTGTAATTGTGAGTGAAGGATGAATTACAATAACATTGAAAAAAAATATGCACTGTGGGATTGAAACCTGATTCCTTGTCTACCAAGATATGGTCCCAAGTTCATGTCCTTAAAAATTGAAATGTTTGAAATGGTGAAACCAAAACAAGAATAGGGTGTCAGCATATCTACAACTAATAAATGAAAAAGATCACAATGTTCTAACCAATGTAGCTATAATCAACACGGCAAAGCTAAATCCGACCCCCGCCGAGAACCAAACTCGCAAGAATCTGTGAGCAATAAAAGTACAAAATTAACACCCAATTTTCAGTAAGAAAAAGAAATTAGAATTAGTCCAATGGAGATGTGATGTAATAAAAGAAAAGACATGCCTGGCATATTTATGTCCAAAAGAGAAGAGGGGTTCATTGAAAGCAGAGATCTTGAAATCACAATACCTGAAAAATCACAAGACAGTTTGGGTTTGGTAACAAGAGGAATAAAATTGCAACTATGGGTTTTGTTAGTGTGAGAAAGGGTTTTGAACTAGTACCAGCAAGAGAGAGTGTGGTAGAGGTTACGAGTGTGGAGAGGCAAAAGAGTTTGTGGCCTTGGAGTAGACCTTCTCCAGCGCCGACTGGCCATTGATGCTGTGGCCTCTTGGTCTTTTGCCCTTCGGCCTCTGCCTACCCACACTAATAAACTGGGCCAGGGCCAAGTCACAAGTCACAAGTCACAAGTGGGGGAATGGGATGAATGAGCTCACAAACAAGTATACGAGGAAGAGGAACCTACTAGATTGGTCGCAACTGGGTCAAGCTCACAAAGAATATAATAGCCCAAATTGTGAGGGCTGAGGCCGGGCTCAAAAAAAAAAAAAAAAATCCTTCTTTTTCTATGACATGGGTATCCTAAGTCTTTGAGACTTTGAACCAATAGGACTATTTTCAGGCCGGGGCAGCGCCCACTAATTCTATACAATCGCACATCCCACCATATATATACAAGACATGGGGAGCAAACCCACTCCTTATGCCACTCCACCAACTCTTAGGTGGGTGTGCGGCCAGGCTTTTGAGCACAGGGAGTGCATATATCTGACTGAAACAATCAAAAATAAAAATAAAAAATATTACTATTTTTTTATTTCTGCATTCCATAGTTTTGTAGTCTTTTTTACTTTTAAATATGGTCCTCTTCTCTATAATTAGGCACTTGATTTATTCATCAGTTTTTTTTTTCTATTATAAAATAGGAAGGTAACAATGGTTTCCAAGCTTTTATTCTTTTCCTATTAGATTTGTCAGGGCATCAGCTCTCATGGGGACCATATGATGATAGAATTTACATATTAATATTAAGTAAAATTTTTGGAATTTTGTTTTCCTGATTCGTACATCCATGGGTTCCAAAGGTTAAGGTTTTTTTTTTTTTTTTTTCCATCATTTAGTCCCGGATTAGCTTCTGATAGCTGCACATTTTAATGTTATTTGTTTATTTTCCTAGTTTCAGAGACTTGACCAGTAGCAAGCGAGCAGTCCTTCAAACACCACTAGCAGTCCACTCAAGGGTTTAAAATGGATGGCCATATTAGTAAAAAGCAAATCTCATGCACTATCTTAGATCAACTAGCTATCAATGTCTCATCAAATATGATTTTTGGGCTCATGGGTAATCTTCCCCTCGCCCACCATGCCACCTGTCAGAGAACGTTGGGCAGAACTAGACAATGGTCACTGGTTGAAATGCTGCAACCAGATAATTGACCATCCACTTACCATGATAAAGCAATCACAGCTCTAATTTTCTCACCAAAAAGATTTCACCAGTCTCCCTAAAAACCAGGAAGAAAAAGGGAACTTTGCTGTCATGATGACAATGGCAATTTTGTTACATCCCAAGTTTGAACCAACAACACGAAATATATTTCATGCTGCAGGAGATTTCATCCCTGATGAACATCTGTTTACGAAATTCTGCAAAGCTAAAATATGGAAATTTTATAGAAAAATCATAAATCTTGCCACCAGTCAAAACCATCTTGCCAATATACATTATCTCTGCCTGAACTGTTATTCACTGTGTTCACTTGATAACTCTTCTTTAAGGGGGGAAAAAGTCTATTGCATTAGACTGATAATCAGGAGCCCAACTGCACAGGACAACCAGCATCACATGAGGATGCCAAATGGCTAAAGCCACAAGAATCTTTGTATCAGACATTCCAATGCTGAAATGGAAATCCAAGGGCTGGAGATCATCCTCTGCCTCATAGGCTGAATCCAATCCATGCTTACACATGGGAATTGGGAATACCATTAACCCCTGTATCCACCCATCTGGGAAAATATTCCAGTTGCCCCGTGACCGAGGAACCTATTTCCATTTGTTCACGTAACCTAGGAATGGCGGCAGCTTTTTATCCTCTGGTAAAACAGAAACACGAACAGATCGCCTTAAAACGGGAGTGTCTGAGACAACATTTTGAGACATTTCTTTTGATCGAGCCATTTCTTTCAATCTCTTCTGAAAGGCGGCACTGCAGAGTAACCAACATGTGGAGTCAGGAAACTGATTATCAGAAGATCAAAATTCCAGGACTCTCATCCTTCTAAGCTTCTTAAACAATACAAAGAAAGTAACACACCATATTTTTGAATAGTGCTTCTGAAGTTGCATTTGGAGGTTCAGTTCTCTCACACCCTTTGGATTAAGTGAACCCATCAATCCATCAAGCTGAAAAGAAAAGAAAAGAAAAGAAAAGGGTTAAGTCATACATTGGCTATTGACCAGTGTTCTGAAAAAACAGACTGAAAGCCCCATCATTTCGCATTTGATCAGAACCAATGCCTTGGACAGTTTAGATCAAATGAAATCATTCATGTGTCACAAACAGGACAGAACTGTTTAAATAGATACAAACCAGCAGTTGGACTGGGCAGAATGAGCGGTTTCACTGGTTTCAATATAATCCAAATTGTTCTTGTTATTGTTATTATTATCATTACTACGATGACGATGGCGAGGAAGATGAAGATGACATGGTGTCAGCCAACACCAGATTAGTGGGACGAGGCTAAGAAGAAGATGATGTCACGGCAGACCCAATCTAGATGAGCCCATAGTACAGTTGGAAGGTGTTTGTTTATCGCAAAGATAAACCTGCTTGAACTGTCTGGTTCAACTGCTATTTTGTACTAGTTTTGCCAACTTTATATATAAAGGTCCGCACTGGTTTGCTGAATAGGCAGTTTGTTCAGGATTAAACCATATAGGGAAAAAATGCCAGATGAATCAATCTAAACAGCTAGACTGGTGTCACAGTCTAATCCTATGCAATGGTTGGCTTGTGATTTTGAATGCCATGCAAGCGTCTTTTATACTAAAAGTCCAGAAAAATAATCCAGTCTTCAAACACTATAGCAAACAGATGCGATGACAGAAAAGTTCACCTTTGACAGGACACATACCTCCTCATTCGAAGCATAAAAACTCCATCCTTTATGATCTTCACTTTCTATGAATAACCTCCCTTCTCGTCGAAAAAACCAATAATGATTGTGGTGCCGGTCCTTTCCTAGAGCATCAGTTCGTATGAATCGCTTTTCCATCTCAAGGTCGAACTTTTCTTGCTGTAACAAATTGAATAGGAGGTTGTCAGTACTTTCAACCAGCTACATGAGAAACTAATGATAATATGCATATATAATCCAAATATACAGCATGGGTTCAATGGGAACACAACAGGGGTATGATGGGAACACAACATGGGTACATCAAAAACAGACTTTACAAAAAAAATATTAGTACCGGAAGCAATGCTAGAAGATTCTGATGCCTATTTTGAAGTGTTTTCATAGCATGAATCCCTATGCAATAAAATCAAATTACAAATATATTGACAAAATTTCATTTTCAAAAAGGAATAAAATGGTATACCCATTTAACTTTTCAGCAACATGTGCAATATCCAGCTAGTAGAAAGCATAGCATGCATAAGACTTAGAAATTCCAGTTATCTCATCATTTTCCAACTTTAGGGTTATATAGAGGTTTTTTTTTTTAAGTACACATGCATAATGATAGTATGACAATAAAGCCTGTGAAAAAAAGAAGATTGGTAAATATACTCTTTGTTCTTTCATTTTTCTTTCTTTTGCTTCTTTTTCTCTAGAATGTCTTTCCTCTCGCAGCTTTTTTAGCTCAGCCAGTCTAGAAGCTTCCTTTTCTTTCTCCATGGCAATCTTCGCTTCCAAAGCTTGCTTCATCATTGCTCTTCTTGATGCTAAAATGTCACGCTTACTTCCACTTGAAAACCAAATCCAATAAAAAAAGATTTTAAAGGAAGAATGTAAAACCATATGAATAAATGTATTGAATAATTAAAAACACACTGAATTTAAAAAACAGACATACTACAGAGCTAACGACAGGCATTTCAAGCTCTTTAATAGAGGTTGGATTGTGTACACTTGACAAGCATGTAGGAAAGTAGGAGATCGGCCAATAGAACCTACTTTAGATGTGCAAAGTACTGGACAATCCTAACATTTGTTGGTCTTTTGTGGACTTTCTAAGTAAGGGAAAAGGATGATCAAAGAAAAAATGAAGTTTTGTTGACCAGCACATTTTCTTAAATAATCATCCGACAAGGGTTAGGGGTTGTTTGGATGAAGAGAGTGACAAACAGGTATTCAATAGAAGGTGTAGAAACTTGAACAGAAACACTTTTTTCCAGAAATTTACCACTTCTCATTACTAGTGAATCCCCACTTGTGTTTGGGGTTTGCTGGAGAAAGTACGTAGGATAACCTTTTTAAAAAGTATTCTAAACAATAAAGCAACTTTTGAGTAGCCATGTGCTAATTATCGAATAAAAATTTGGTTTCACCAACGAAATGTGTGATTCCACTACCCATTTTGAGGGAAAATAATTTCTCCTACTTTTGCAAAAAGCACATCAAAGGAGAATCTCTCTTCTCCCCTATTGTCTCTTACAAAGAGACAATCAAAATGATGTTTTTGGGTTTCTCTAAGGGCATGTTTGTGTAACACTTTTCCGCGGAAAACCCATTTTTCCGGCGTTTGGTGCGAAACAATTCCGCGGAAATGTTTTCCTGCTTCGTCAGCATTTTCCTTGATAATTGTGGAAATGGGTTTCCCATGGGGGGGTATGGGAAATGGTTTTCCTCGGAAAACTTCTTCCTCACTCTTGTCCATTTCAACCCAAAAACCCTATAACTCTTTCATTTTTTTATTTCTTTATATAAATTATTATTTAATGTTAAATAAATAATATACATGTTATGTTATTTTCTTCAAAAAATTATATCACCAAATAAGAAATTTTGATTTTCTATAAGGAATCCACAGCCACACCAAACAACATCTGCACCAATTCAATGAGGAAACTCTTTTTGCACCAAACATGAATTTCTAAATTCTACGGAAATCTTTTTCCGAGGTTTTCATTTCTATGGAATTTGCTGACGTGGCAATTTCCTCTTTCCGCGGAAAGGATGTGTACACAAACGTGCCCTAAAGAAATCAGATTCTCTGCTCCACTTTTGTGCTCAATCCATGGCCCTAAAGATTTTTAGATCAAAGTGAACTTCGGAAGTGAACTTCGGAATGTGGTCCATTATAAATCCCACACAATGAACATTTCTGATCATTTGCCAGGATAAAAGTAATATTAAAGTGTAACAAAAGGTGTCAAAGACTAGGGTTTCTCTTCATAGATTTTATACGAAAGTGATTTGATTATGTTTCAATCGCATTTGTTTCTATGACTATGTTTCGATCGCATTTCTTTCTATATAGGACACATTAATGCATGCATGTATATGTACTTCAGTATTTTCTATGTGCAAGTATTTATACTTGTAAGCATGTCAGGAGGTACGCACAAAAGTGTGCTGCCGTAATACCTTATTCCTAAATGATGGGTTTCATTCGATGCAGGTGTGTCCATGTTCACATCCCTCTGCATATCCTTAGTTTGCTCACAGCTGCGCTCAGAATCAAAAGAATGTAAGCTGGTGCACTCAGAAACACCATTTTGCTGGACACTATTGTCGTTGTCAGATATCATTTCTTTCAGCTGCTTATCCTCTCTTCTTTTTCGCACCTCTTCTAAATCTTCCTCCCTCTTAGCAGCCACAAGAGCCTTCATTTCACTTATGTACACCTCTAACGTCCCTTTAATAGCATCTGTTGACAAAGCCCAATTTACAAGTCCACGCAAAATCTCAAGCTTGACACAGATACTGAGCTTGCAGTATTGCCCACGTTTAATCATTTTTATGTGGTCAGTAGAATTTGTTCCCTTTTCCAACTCAACAAAATCACACAAATAATCCGTCCAGTTTGTTGAAGCAATCTGCACATTTTAAAAAATTAATCAATGAAATAAATAAAAAAGAGGGGTAAGCTAGTTTATTATAATTGAAAAGCTCTTAAGAGGAGAGAGAATCAGTTCAGATAAAATCAAGTAAAAAAATGAAGCAAGTAATTATTTTCAGTACCATTTCTTTTCTCTTCTTTTGCTGGGTCAAAGCATAATACTCTCCTTGATCACTAATGAGCAGCTTCAGAATCGCAGAGTGCAGTTCCAAAATGAGGTCAGAAATGCCTTCATAGACAATAGCATTTTCAAAGTCCTCAAGAGAAAATGGTGACAGGTGCAAAACCTTGGCAAAAGATGAGCAAAAATCCCAAACCATTAAAAGGTCCCCTACATTTTCCATGGGAATGATAAAATGCTGGGAAGGCTTAGGACGCTCAGAAAAGATGGGATCATCTTCACTTGGCTTTACTAACTCATCATCAATGGGATACTCAATCCTCACTACTTTTGGATTCTCCTCTTGTATGACCTGGCTCGATTCTTGCACTTGGTCCGCATTTTGGTTTCCTGTCTCAAATTGAAGGTTGGATCAGAACATAGAGCATCCCATTGAGCCATCAATATTGTCAATTGAGGAAGAACCATAAAGGGGAGGAAATCAATAATGAAATATTGGTGCAATAAATTAAACTGCCCCACACTTCAAATCCAAGAAACAAGTGTAAAAGAAGAGAATTTCAGACGAAAAATGAAAACATGCTGTCTATGGTGCTGAGTGCTGACAGCAGCTAGCACCATATGTAATGTGTAGGGCCAACCAGTTTTAACAACTCACTTATTTCACATGCCTCTCTGTGTATAGGTACTGGCTCAAATTTCACTTCAATTGAAGAGCAACTTTCACTTCAATCGAAGTGATATTCACTGCTGAATAGTTCATGTGTAAATATGTGTTTTCTATGAGTGACAATCCAACAGTTCATGGCGCTACATTTGGAGTAAACTTAGGGCCAGTTCCTATATCGATGGGTCAGTGATATGAGCAGGTTTGGTGATTGATCACACAAAATGGTCCAGCATAAGTTAAATTTGAGAGACAGCTGCCGTCAACACCATACCAACAACAGCTCATGGCAAGTGGAGTTACTTCTTTTATTTATATAAAAAAAATAACAAATAAAGGACCACTAGACAGGCATTCTTGCATGAAAATAAGTACCGAGTTTAGAAACTTTCAGTCCAGTGGTTGAATAAAAGTAACGTACACATCAACATCTTAGCCTTGTCCCATCAATGTATCCATGATAGGGAAAATACAGAAAGATATACAATTCCAGAGCAAATAAGAAACTTACTGAGGACATAGAAAATAAAATAAAAAATAAATAGAAGAAGGAACAGCTGAAAAGTAAAGGAAAAGGAATTGTTGCAAAGAGAAAAACTGTAGCAAACAGTTACCGCCACATAGTAACCAGCTCAGGAATCTTTCTCAAATCTCAACCAGTTCCAAAAGACCAAATGAGGGGAAGCATATACAGAAAATATGCAGTACTAATTGACTAGGCAAATATATGAATAAGCAAGAAAATATACTTTTCTTTTTCTTCCTCATAGGCACATTAGCATTTTCCATCTCTGCCGTTCTCTTCGAACCAGCTTTATTAGTCTTGAACTCCTGAGTGTCAAAGAAACAGGTAGAAGCTTTAAGGTTATCCTTAAATGGTTGCAACTATCTATCGGCAAAAACTGTCTGTGAATTCAAACTTGCAGAGAGTTCAATGGCTTAAAACGCTTTAGATACATAAGCAGGCAACTTACCTTTTCTCTGAATTCCTCAGGTGGTTCTGTGGAGATCCCATGTTCCATTGCCAATTTATGATGAACCACCCATGGATCATTCTGTGAAGTTGACTCTTTGATGAATAATTTTAGCAGATCTCTTGAAAAAGGAAGCTTCTTCCTGATCAAAGTTTTAGGGTCCTCAGTAGATGTGCTAATCACTTTCCCGCTTTTATCAAGCCATCCCAATTTATAACAGCAGCTTCCATCGCTGGTTATAATTTCCAAAATTTTGCAAGGACAAACTCCATCTTCCTTTCTTCCATGCAGCTCTTCCCCTTCTAAAAAATAGTCCTTCAACCTCTCATATATCATGGTAACAAGATCATTTAGGTTCAGCATACCTACCAATCGAATAATATCTAATAAGTGAATGCTTTCACATGGGAAATGAATACAGTTCAAATTATACAATTAATTCCGAGAATGAAATACCATGTCAGAATCTAGTAATGGCTCAGTCAACACCACAGTTGTCGGAGTACAAAATGTAATACTAATACAAAATAAACTTTTATGTAACTGTGCATATGTATAATTGCTAAATTACTAAAGACTATCAGCATAGTCGAGTTCATGGATATTAGGAAAAAGAAAACAAGCAAAAAATTATGTTATAATTAATTCAGATGTAATAGAATTTTCACGGTTCTGCATGATTACGTCCATTGACATAAGATCTAGCTGTTGGATCATCAATCATTACATTAAAAGTTTCTGTTCGCTAGGAACCATGTATCTGGCCCACACTCCCATTTGAACAGGTTTTTTACTTGAAGTGAGGTTTTCTGGTAACCACCCACGGTAGACCCTCTCATATTAAGCATCACATGGCATCAACATTAATGGAAGCCAATTCAACCACAGCTTTGCTAAACAAAGACCAGGGTGCATGATCAAGCATGAAGATAGGAAAAATACTTACTGAATTGGACTAGACGCAGTACATACTCCATGAATTCTTTGGGGAATTTCTGACTTTTCTCACTTGCTTGATGCTCTGAAACCAATGCTTCCTCAAAAGTTAAATGCATCTTTCCTGTAGCTTTACACTTCCATACTCTCTGACGATATAAATTTATCCGTTCCAAGTATTCTCTGCTTCAGGCTAAGGAATAAATCTAATAACAACATTATAAAAAATAAAAAATTTGACACATTTGGAAGTGTAGATGTACAATTCCACCAAAATAAATTCAGGGGACAGGAAGATAGGGAGAGAACCTCACACCCACATCATGATGTAGTCAGAACAAAGCATCTCTAACCCATAAATGAGACTGAGTCTTAATGTGCTCGATGTAGGTTGTAGATTTTAGGTTTTTTGGGGTTTTTTCTTATAGGTTTTTGGGTGATGTGATTATGTATTTTTGTAGTGAGTGTCTAGGTCAGGGATCCGTTTTTGTTGGTAGATGTGGTTGCCTGTCATTTTTAGCTGTCCCTAGTTGTTTCCTGTTCCTGGTGGAATAAACTCAATTTACCATGTCAAAAGAAGAGAATTACATATGAATTATGATCAACACACTCACACTACAGAGTCAAAACTTCCCATCGCATCCAACTACCTAAGCCAATGTTTTAAAATGTGTAGGCCTGAAATGAGAAGTTCTAATCGCCAAAAGGGTAGGCATTAAGCCTTAACATGAGGGGCTAAGCCTCGTGAAAACACCTTTTTAATAAAGAATAATTATATTTAAAATATATATTATGAATAAATAACAATTAGGTTGTTTTTAAGCATTTCAATGAATTAACTAGGGTTGAATTAACTTAAATCGGGTTATGACATTCTTTAGTTTAAAAAATTAAGTAAATAAGCTCTTAAAATTACAAATTGCAGTTTATGGGACATGTACGCTCTGATATGAAGCGTGAATAAAGCCAGCAGTTCTGAAAAGCCTTGCCCGAGGCAAGCCTTTGAGGCATAGGCCCCAAACACTTCTGAAGACACAGACCTAATCTTGATCCCAGTAAAATGAAACCTAGCTTTTTTAAGTTTAGAGTGAGATAGCTTTTCTATCTCTGCCAAAAAATAGAAATAATAAAGAGCTCAAACTAACAACCAATTGCTTATAACACAACTTGATGATAAATGGTTTTTTTTTTTTTTTCCTGACTAAACAAACCAATGAAATAGCCAACTAAAAGCTGTGAATACCCCCTAATTATCAGGTTGACTAGGATATATAAATATATATATAATCAACCAACTATTTCTGCACACAAATATTAAGGAACATGTTTACAATCACATGTTAGGTATTATAAATATAATAAATCAAAAACATTAAAGCTTTTTATCATCAGCTCACAAGTTTTGAAGTGAACAAAATGGAGATACTGTAATCTATGCCTGACGGGAAAAGATATATGCATAAAAGGCTACATGCACATGCATGTATAGGTTACTTTTCGCTAGAAATAACAATTTGATGTTAATAATAATAATAATAATAATAATAATAATAAGCTTTCATGAGTAAAGTGAAAGCAAGGGAGGTTTCCAATTTTCTGTTGAAGTGCATGCACATTAGCCAGAAAAAATTCTCATTGGCAATTTGATTGTAACATTTTAAATTTGTAATCCGTCAAATTATCAAATCCCTCAGGCTATATGAAATGAGATGGGTATTGATACAAGTGCAACCACAGGTATGGCTGAGGTGTACCTGAATATTCTATAAATATAATTCAAAAATTAACAGAAACATCTTCAAATTATCTCAGTGATAAGAACATTATAATACTAAAATCGCACTAGAAATTTGTTCCTTGCCAAATTGATTCAGGCAGATGTTCCTCGCCAAATTGATTCAGGCAGAAACACACATCTCAGGGGCTTGAATTCAGTTCCAAGCTTTTGATTAGATCAATAAAAATACAATTCCCATGAAAGATTTTCAGAATGTGTGACTAACATATCTTCTACATCCATGATGTTTCCAAAAAACCCCATTTCTCTTAATTTGCTATCAGACTTGCACCATGCCTTTATACCCCATATCATTTGCAAGTACATGGAAAGCTTTTCAAAATTCCCAAGCATATCAAGGCATCTTTTGCATATCCATGAAATACATAATTGCATTAGATAAATGCATGGAGGGAAATCAAACCATATAACTACAAACAGTAAATCATTACAGTATGTGAATCTACAAAGGGCTGAACAATCTCACATGCACCGGCACTGCTTCGCCAAAAGGTTGTGGGCTCACTAGTCAAATTCAAGCAGCAGTTCCCATACGTGACAACTATAGAACAATGAACTTTCTGATTAATATAATGTATCAAACTATCTCTATGATCTCACAGATTAAAACAGAACCCATTTCTTCATGGTTTGGGTTGTAGTCATTCGCTGAACAATGTGGCACGGTTTGTGCTGTTACATCTACAAAAAGTTGGCTTTTTTTTTTATATATACGAATCTAAGTCTCACACGACGCATTTATTTAACAAAAACCCACAACAAAATCAGCTACAACAAGAAAACCAAAAAGGATACTCATAGCTCCTGAATACTTCGTCTGTAAAACGAACCGTCCAGACTTTCTCTTCAGGTTTCAGATCCTCAGGAGCCTTTGCAAGTGCAAAGGGCTTGTTTTTCAACAGCGGCATTCTTTCAATCTCACTCCTCCGCCAAAATCACGTTCAAGAATCCTGCTTTCAGAAAGAAAAAGGTAAAATCCAAACACCCCGTTTCGAAAATCAAACAAGAAAATCAAACCCATGTCAGAAAACAAAGTCCCAATTAAAACCCTAAGAAGAAATGCCATTAGAAAAAAGACGAAAATGAACAGAGTATGAAGGTTTTGTTGACTGGTACGAGATCTAATTGAGGGTTGAGATGAGGGTGGAAGCTTGTTTTTGCAGGTGAGATTCGAAACCCTAGCAGAAGAAGAAGAAGAGAGAGAGAGAGAATTTCGATTTCTTACGCTTTCGCGGGGTTTGGAAGAAGAAGCTTCGGTCTCTTTTGCCGCCTAATTTTTTCTCAGGGAGCGGTTGGTTGGTTATTGAGAGGTTATGAGGGGAAATGGAAGTAAATGCTTATATGTACCAAGATTTAGGTCCTAAAAAGGTGGTAACCTTACCCCTTGTTGACCTCCCATCATTTTAAATTACTTTACTTTTACTTTATGAAACAAACATATTTTTACTTTTAAGGAAAAGTATACTGCTCTTTTATACAGTCACTATTTTTCCACTGATTTGCAAGTTTAAATTAATCAGTTTATTACGTTTCAATTAATTATTTTTTAAATTGATAACTCCAAATCTCAAGCATTCTAATGTATCAAGCCGGAAGGTTTTGGATTTAATTTATACTGAAAGTTATTTCAGATTCTATAATTATTAGTAAGTTATTTTCAGTTTCTGCAACTACTAAAATACTCTCCCTCTACTTTTCACTATTAAATTTTCGTACTTATGGAGTCTCATCTTCCTCCTTTCTAAACATACATAGAATCTTATCTTTTCGTACGTACCCGTAATTAGCACGGGTTTTTAACTTGGTGGAGATTACTATATAGTCCATCTGTCTTTTATCCATATGAGCCACTCAGCAGTAGAGTCAACTTGCCGAGTTTACCAACGTTGATAACTTGTTTCTTTTTTACTTGCATTACTTTCTAATAGATTATCCAAGCATGGGAACTAACTTGGAATCTGTTTTGAAAATGAAAATGGAATAATACATTGAGTCTACCACACAAGAAGAATGACAAGGGAACAAAATAGATATGATCTTCTAGCAGGATCCTTTCAACGCTTTGGATCTCCTGTTATTCCCAGTCGTACAACAGGAAAGAACTGTGAATTGACTCTTTGAGTCTTGAGTGAGAGTTCTACACTCTTGGGCCCTTTTGCCTTCGGGCATATCTGTGTAACACTTTTTCACGGAAAAGTTAATAATTTTTCTTGAAAAATCTATTTTTTTGGCGTTTGGTGCGGAATAATTTCGTGGAAATGCTTTCCTGCCTCGTGGGCATTTTCCTTGATAATTGTAGAAATGAGTTTCTCATGGCGGGGTATGGGAAATGATTTTCCTCGGAAAACTTCTCCCTCTTTTCTTCACTCTTGTCTATTTCAACCCAAAAAGCCTATAACTTTTTCATTTTTTATTTCTTTATATAAATTATTATTTAATGTTAAATAAATAATATACATGTTATGTTATTTTTCTTCAAAAAATTATATTACCAAATAAGAAATTTTGATTTTCTATAAGGAATCCATAGCCGCACCAAACAATATCTGCACAAATTCAATGAGGAAACTCTTTTTACACCAAACATGAATTTCTAAATTCTACGGAAATCCTTTTCCGAGGTTTTCATTTCTATGGAATTTGCTAACGTGGCAATTTCCTCTTTCCGCGGAAAGGGTGTGTACACAAACGTGCCCTTCAAGTTTGATCGATTCACAGTAATTTGTGTTATACTTGTCATGGTAAGGTTCTTTGAACAGATTCTAATTTTGAAAACTTGTTTTATCCCTGTTCATGAGAATGAAATTTGTGACAGTAGTTCAAACTACCAACCAAATATGTTGTGGGTTATGTCATTACTAGCATCATATAAAAAAAAGGTGCAAACAATTATAAGGGTTCATCAGACAGTATGTACTATTGTATGATTGATTATGATTTATGCCCCCACATGACAGAAGAAGGATTGCAGGCAAGGCTATTAAGAAGATTTTTTCAAAAAAACTGAAGGACCCAATATTCATTTGCATGGAAATTGAATATGCAGGAATTGAAGTTCAAATAGATTCTGGAAAATGACTTATAAAGGGGAGGATTCCAGAAAATGACTAATAAAGGAGAGATCTTTCAATTGTCATTTGTGATATTCACCTTTGTTTCTTAAGTTTTGTTCTTCTTGAGAAATATTAAGTAATATTTAGTCTAAATTATATTGAGATGGTAAAAATTACAATCAAAATTAAAACCTATAAAAATAACAACAAAAAAAAGTTGGTTAATTTCAAAATGGCAGCACTTTAATTTATTTGAAATCAATTGAGCATTTTACTTTTAACATTCTTTTGAAATCAAAAGAATAAATCTATAATAAAAAATAAAACTGATAAAAACAACATGAAAGGACAACATGAAAACAAAAGTCCATAGACAATCCAATAATAGAAACAACTTAGAGAAAAAATATAAATCCATAAAAACCTATCACCACTAACACTAAGTAGTGTTTGGTTCGCTGTAATGGTTTTAGGCAGGAGTGGAGAGTGGAATGAGTCTGGAATAGAATAAGGCAAGAATGATGATTTCCCTTTCAACCTTTAGTTTTACTGAAAAATCAATCCAATAATAGAATGGTGATTCATGTTCTTGCATTTGGTACGCTGGAACGATGCCCAGAATGAAATAAATTTTACATAAGAATGACCAAAATACCCTCCTCCTCCTCCTCCTCCTCCTCCTCTTGCCCCCTCCCCCATGCTAGTCGCTTGCTGGGAAACAGAGGGGAGGATCCATGCAGAACACCATTCACCTGCATCTCTCTGCATATCTTCTTCCCATTCCACTTCCTCAAATCTCTCTCACCCTTTCCCCTTTCGCCTAAGCCCAAAGCATCTCATCTCATAAACCCTAACCCTCGCTTCCAAAAACTAAGAGAGGCATCTTCCAGATCACGAAACACAAGAGAAGAAGAAGAAGAAGGTGAGAGCATTTATGGCGGCCTCATCGGACCTTTCCGAAGTAGCAGATGGCCCGGTCCTTAGCGTCATTACCAAGTGCATGCGTGCCCTCCATAAGAAACGCAGCCACATCGTCCAGCTGGAAGAGAGCATTAGGCAAGGCAAAACCCTTAAGGAGCAGGAAGACATGATACGATCAAAGGCCGCCATTGTCGCCAAATAGACGAGCTTGAGAAGCTTCGCTAGCCCCTCCCCTTCGCACTCTAGGAGGAGCACTCTCTCTCCTCCTCTCCTCTCAACAACAATACCACATGTCGCCGCCGCCTCCTCCCCTGTCTAAGACAGAAGCATCCTCCTCCTCTGTATTTGAGGACGATTCAGGCGTCGAGGACCTTCTCAAGCTCCTCTACTTTGGGATCCTTTTCGACGTCAAGCCACAGAGCAAATTCACCTCCACGATGCTCACTAGGACACTCGAGAGAGAGTGTTGCCTCACATAAACCGCAGATGTCGACCAGGATCCAAGCAAAGGAGAGGATCCACGCAGAACCCAATGCATAAACAGCAGCCCCAGCACATAAACCTGCAACGACGATCGCAGATGTCGCCAGCCGGACCGATGGGAAACGACCTTTGAAATTGGGGCTTTCTGATTCCACTAAAGAAAAAGAACAGAGAAAAGGGAAGGTGGATGAGGGAGGAAGAGGGGGGTGGGGGGAGGCCGGTTGGGGATGTCGTCGAGGCCTTCCGGCTGGTCTCCTTTTCAGCTGGTGACTGGGAGGAGGAGGAGGAGGGTGGAAGAGGGAGGAGGGGTTGATGTGATAAAGGGGCATTTTGGTCTCAAGAAAAATTTATAAAGGGATGGAATGACCATTCCATTACATAAAGGAATGGTGATTCCGAAAGTAATGGTCATTCAGCTACTTTTTTGCGAACCAAACGCGGTAATGATCATTTCGTTTGAATGACCATTCCACTCCAACCTTCATTACAGCAAACCAAACGCTACCTAAAAGAACTCATCAAAGCCGAGAAAATAATGAAACATAACTATGATAAAAAGCAAAAAGACATTAAAATACAAAAAACGCATAAAAATGAAAAAAAAATGAGTAAGGGAATAGACATGACACGATGATGTTGCAAAAATCATTGATAATATAGTTGTGAGAATCCTCGTGTTTCGTTCGCTCTCGTTAATTTGAATTACATGATTAAAGGGAGATTAAAGAGTCTAAATTGAGTTAAACCCCATCTAAAACTGAAAACCATGATGGGATTGCATGAGATAAAGGATAGAAAGTTCAGATGATAAACTCTTTAATATGGCATCATATAAGATTTGCTTATCGGTAACATCAGTTAAGAAAACCTAAAGATGCATTGATTGATTAGAGACCGTGGTAGATTGAACTCTTTAAAAGAAAACTCCTTTTAGATTAGTCTCTTTATTTAGATGGCTAAAATCAAAATTTTCTCACCAATCCTTAAAATCTCCCCCTCAAAATTGAAATAAAAAATAACCTCCAATTTTTCAATCAATTGAGAAATTAGAATCTAATTTCAAAATCAGATCCTATCCCTTTCATATGTAATAATGGGGAGAGAGAGTGCGCGTCTAATGCATAAATCAATCTATAAAGTTGCTAGTTCTATAACGATAAATAAATAGCACTATAAGATTCAACACATCAACTTTAGCGGGGTGTACAAATGGATGAAACTCCTTTGAGAATTGATATCGTCCCGATTTGACGCAATCGGACTATATAGGTCCCAAATAAATCAAATCCAAAAATATTCCAACATCACATGAATATGTAGTTAAAAAAACATAAATCCATAAAATTAATGGTGAATGAATAATGCTGGAAAAAAAAAACTCAAAATCTGACCTGTAAGAGCCTTCTCAATCTCCTATCATCTGCGTGATGCAAGAGAGAGGAAAAACAAAGCCCAAAACCTTCTTTATTAAGCATATAGAAAAACTATGTTGCGGAGTGCTACAATGACGACGGCCATAGCATCTATATATAAAGATCAAAACCTACACTGAAACCCTAAAACCTGCTCGTAATTTAACTTTTTTCTATTAATAGAATTTCTAACAAAAGTTTCCAACTCAGACATGAAAGGAAATAAAAAGAAATAAAGAGAAATCTACAGGATTACTAGAATTTGGATGTCTTCGATATCTGGCCGTAGAATTGTTGTGGGGCCCACATGCTCCAACTCAGACATGAAAGGAAATAAAAAGAAATAAAGAGAAATCTACAGGATTACTAGAATTTGGATGTCTTCTATATCTGGCCGTAGAATTGTTGTGGGGCCCACATGCTCTACCTTTTGATCACAAGACTTGCACGATCTAAAAGTTCACTCATGGGAGATAGGGGTGTACATGGGTGGTTCGGATCGGTTTAGAGGGGAAACCATCAACCAAACCAAACACATCAGTTTTCTATTTTTCCAAACCGAATCGAACAGGTTCAGTTTGGTTCGGTTATATATATATTTTTTTCTATACTTTTCACAAGAAAAAAAATGGTAGTTCAATTGGTGAGAGACATTGGACTTCAAGTAATAGAGTGAGGGTTCGAGACTCCTTCAAGTAATTTTTCATATTCCTTTATATATTTTATAATATATATTTATACAATTGGTTCGGTTAACTGAACGGTTTGAAGGAAATCCGAACTCCAAACCGTGACCGAACCGACCTACTACAATCCGGATCAGTTTAGTGGTTTTTATGTGCACCCCTAATGGGAGACCCTTGTGGTGCAAGTGTCGTTTAAGTTGGGTCAGCTTTGACCCATCAAATAGGTGGGTCTAAAACGGTTGCACATGAGATTCTTTTTTGTGCTGAATTTTTATGAAACTCGCAAACAAGCCCATGTGCTTCTGTTAATTCCCAAAACAGTACTTGATAATCAGATTCAAACATAAATTGGACTGTTTGGATTCAAGTTTTCCATCAAAACTTGTCAAGACCCTTGCATCGCATCTTAGGATGCTCCAACTATTGCAAATAAGCCTCAGCCATAACAAAAATTAGATCTTCATCAACTTATACATAAAAAATTACTACAAAAAGATTCCTTCTGATGCTCTAGCTCTATAATTAAAAAGGATAAAAAAATTGATGAGGATATCAAATATAGGATAAGAGCTTGATGGTTTTGAAGTGAAAAAAAAATCATAATTGATGTATCCTAACAATATTAAAGGAAATTTTTTATAAAGCTGTATTAGACCAACTATGATCTATACAACAAAATATTAACCAATTAGGAAATAACACATATAAAATGAATGAGAATGTTGGGATGAATGAAATTTGAAAAAAAAAAATAGAAACAGAAATGAATGCTAATCACATTCCAGAGCATTAAATGATAGAATAAAAATAGGTTCATTCGAGACACTTTAAACATGTTCAATGTTGGTCAACAATGGTGCCAGCGAGGGACCCTCATGGAAAGGTGGTAAGTTGAAATGGACATAAAAAAAAGAGATAATTAGCCAAAGGTCCCTAGATTTGAATGTTTCCAGCCTCTAATCCAGACGAATTCTTTTTAAGGGCTCTGGTCCAAGCAGCTAGACTGTTTGCAGCCAGAGGTCCCTGGATACAATTCTCATGACTGATTTACCCTTTCAACCATTTTAGGCATAAAATTTTGAAATTTCAAAATTACAAATTTTCCGTTTCCCCTCCTCATTTCTAGGTAAATTTCAAAATCACAGATCTGATCTCTGCGACCGATCACGCAGGCCCAAAGGCCTCGTTCCCACCATCATCGAGACCTTCCCCGTCCTCGAAGACTTCGTCGTCCAGGGACTCAAGCTCGGCAAGAGCATGCTAGAATGCGCCGTCTGCTTGTGCGAGTTCGAAGACGACGAAACCCTCCGACTCCTCCCCAAATGCAACCACATGTTCCATCCCACTGCCGTCTGCTTGTGCGAGTTCGAAGATGACGAAACCCTCCGACTCCTCCCCAAATGCAACCACGTGTTCCATCCCAATGCATCAACATGTGGCTTTCGTCTCACACGAGATGCCCCGTTTGCCGCGTTTGTTATTCCTTTTCATCTTTGTTGGTTCTCTGACACAACAAACTTTGATCGGTACTTTGCAAATTATGTGGGCTTTTCTTTTTCTTTTTTTTGCATTTTTAAGCACTTTTTTGGAATTCTATCAAATCTGCTCTAACTTTTCTTCAGTTTTTTTCTGTAATGATCGTTAGAGTCAAGAGTTAAGGTAGCTGTGACTAGGAAATGAGTTTGCAATAGACTCAATTTATCTAGGCCCTGCTCACGTGTTTTTCTTTGTAAAAGAAAGCAAATAGCTAACTGTAATGCACTAAATGCAAGGAGACTGGGCTCAGGCCTCGACTGTAGCGGATCTCGTGCTGGGTTTCGCCGGGCCCCACCTCAAGGGTCTTCGCTACCGCCGCTGCATGTCGCCCCCATCGCCGGAGAACAAGCGATGTTGCGCCGTTACCGTCGAAGGAGAAGAAGACCGGAAGATGAACGATTCCGGTTCCTGTTGCAGAGAAACAGAGGAGGAAGAAGACCTTGATGGGTCGGTTCCAGCTTGGGTGAGGTCGGGTCAAGTTTAACCTGGTTTCAAAGCCCAAAAGCAAATCTATCTGAGTTTTTGAGAAATTTATCTGTGTTGTTGGCAAATATATATGAGTTCCCGACAAATTTATCTGAGTTTTTAACAAATTTATCTGAGTTTCTAATAAATTTATCTGAGTTTTTTTGAAAATTTATCTGAGTTTTGAAATAAATTTCTTTACGTTCTAGACAAATCTATCTGAGTTTTGGCTAATTTATCTGAGTTATGGGTGTTCCATCCCACTGCATCAACATGTGGCTTTCGTCTCACACGACATCCCCCGTTTGCTGCGCTTGTTATTCCTTTTCATCTTTGTTGGTTCTCTGACACAACAAACTTTGAATGGTACTTTGCAAATTATGTGGACTTTTTTTTTTGCATTTTTTAAGCACTTGTTTGGAATTCTATCAAATCTGCTCTAACTTTTCTTCAGTTTTTTTTTGTAATGATCGTTAGAGTCAAGAGTTAAGGTAGCTGTGACTAGGAAATGAGTTTGCAATAGACTCAATTTATCTAGGCCCTGCTCACGTGTTTTTCTTTGTAAAAGAAAGCAAATAGCTAACTGCAATGCACTAAATGCAAGGAGACTGGGCTCAGGCCTCGAGTGTAGCGGATCTTGTGTTGGGTTTTTGAGAAATTTATCTGTGTTTTTGGCAAATATATATTAGTTCCCAACAAATTTATCTGAGTTTTTAACAAATTTATCTGAGTTTCTAACAAATTTATCTGAGTTTTTTGCAAATTTATCTGAGTTCTGAAATAAATTTCTTTACGTTCTAAACAAATCTATCTGAGTTTTCACTAATTTATCTGAGTTATGGGACAAATTTATCTGAGTTTGGACAGACTTATCCGAGTTTGTGGCAATTGTACTTGCATTTTTCTAAATTTATTGACACTTTTTTGAAATTTATTTGGATCTTTTAAAATTGATTTTCATCTTTTGAAAATTATTTGCGTCTTTTTAATTTGATTTTCATCTTTTGAAAATTTTTAGATTTTTTGAAATTTATTTGCGTCTTTTTAAATTTCTCTATGTTCTTTTGATATTATAGCATTTTCTTAAATTTATTTGCATTATTTCAAATTTATTTGTATTTTTTGAAATTAGCTTTTGTTTTTTTAGAGTTTAATTTTGCTTTTTTTAATTTTATTTACATCTTTTGAAATTTATTTTCGTCTTTTGAAATTTATTTACATTTTTTTAAATTTATTTGGATCTTTTGAAATTTATTTGCTTGTTTGAAATTTATTTTATTTTTAGAAATTTATTTGAAATTTGTTTCCTGTTTTTTGAACTTTATTTGAAAATCTCATTAGTGGAATTTTATTAATCGTGACTAATTTAATGGTAGTTGATCATTATTAATGGCTTATCCCACTAATCATGGGATATGATTTGAAGAAAGGGTAAATTAGACACTTTAGGTTTTCAAATTTGGAAAAAGGACCTTTCACACTATAAAAAAAGATTGTGGACCTAAGGCAATAAAGTGAAATGTTCAGGGACCTTTCGCCGAATCCCCCTAAAAAAATACAACTTATTTTATGATTTGACCCATATTAGACTAGAATGGATAAAACACAATGAGTTCATAAAATCAATGGTTGTTGTGGGGGGGCATTTGTTAATGCCAGAATAATTCCTGATCTCGATTTTACCCAGCTCGGCCAGAGTGTCAGCCTGGAAAGATCTTATGACCTATCTCAGTGAAAATATCTGCGAGGTTCATCTCGGCCGTAACCTGATCCCGGTCCCTCCTGTCCTTCAGCCATAAATGTGCTGCCACGAGCTGACAGAAAGACTGGGCGTCAGACCTAGATAAGTAGCCAGCCTGATTTCATGGTCTCATCCGTAGCTATTGAGGCAAAAGACAGGTTGATGAGACTTCCCCTTTTTACCTACCACCACTCATGAAGGATCTGGTGAGACTCCTTTCCCAAGAGTCAACTCCCATGCCTATATACATGCATGAGGTAAAACCACCAAAGGTTTCTTCTTCCTCATTCACTTCTCTTTAGTTCAATCACCAAACTAACTCAGGCATCGGAATGCCTTCGACTGTCTACAGTCAGGGGCTTTGACCTCTTTCTCTGCTTTCCCTTTAAGGTTTCAGGAGGTTAATCTTTTCCCAAATAATCAAATTGAGAGCATAATCCTCTCCTAACCAAGTCCGTAAATTTTAGGCACTTGCAAATAATTTAGATATAAATTCACATTTACAATGATACATTTCCATCATCGTGAGCATTGACATGCATCCAAGTGGATCTCATGTGGTGCTTGGATCTTTACCTCTCGCCAAAAGGAAAGGAAACCCTCATTAGAGGTTTAATATGATTAATTTCCCCACATAAGCTTCCTCCAATAAAACCTTATAAGACACAATAAAGATCCACACACAATATTTATCTACGTATCAGATGAGACCCCTCACTTTACATTCTTCATAATTACCCGACAGTTGTGTTTTAACCAATCTATCAAAAATGATGAAACTACATGGCCGATGTGATGCTATATATCAAGGTTGGAAGAAATGACCTTTGACTTCATGGACATCCATAACATCAAAGAGATTGGTTTTCAACATTTTTGATTTGTGAATGAATCCAAACAATGACCCATATCATAAAATACAACATTCACTAAAATATATATGTAGGGAGAAATGACCCACTTCAGAACAACTTGTCAAAAAAAAAAAAAAAAAAAAAAAAATTAGTGTTGGTTGAGCAGCCTTCCCCATCACATCATGAGAAAGACCCACTTCAGAACAAGATCTAAAAGTAGCCTAAAAACCCAACATCATTGCATTTTTCACACAACATGTCTATCCCTAATTCCCCATGTATTATTATGATCAGCTAGTATATGCTAAAGTAGTTTCACCAGAAACTTCAAAATTATTTGATATTAACCAGTGCCAGTAGCACCAAGGTCCTGCTTGTCTTCTTCTTTTCCGGCTCCAAAGACAGGCCCACCTTTACCAGCAGCATCCTCTACTTTATCTTCCACCTTATCGACCCTGATGCCTTTCTCATTCTCTGTGGATGATAGAACTGTCCTGACCTTGTTCCCTTCTTCTGGAACCGACTTGTATGTGGTGGGTGTAAGCGAACGCATTGGTTGAGCCCCTTGTGCTCCTGACATTATTTTTTCCCTCTCTCTCTCTCTCTCTCTCTCTCTCTCTCTCTCTCCTATTCTCCCCACACTCTCTTGCTTCCTTACTTGAGTTACTTCTCCTCTCCTCCTACTTGCACCCCCTTTATATAGGGGGACAGCATTTCCTGGACGTGCCACGTGTGATGCAATATGCCACGTGTCATTAGCAATGACACGTGTCCCACTTACAAAGATCAACGTGGTGGGTGCTGTCTTGGAGGATGGAGATAAGTATGTCTGTTAGAAGATCCTCTAGCTATTCCATTGTAATGCAAGCAGGTGTTGGCCAAATAAATGCTGGTGAAGGACCAGTTTCACTGACAAAAGATATCCACTCGTCTAGTGGTCAGGATCTTCGCTCACTGTTCATGTGGCCAAGTACAGTCCTCCCTACATTTGCCATTTGCCAGACATATCAAGAAAGGGAGAGAGTGAACTCATTATACATCAGGGCTAATGTTCAGTCAGGATTGATTTAGCTTCTACGGGTCTGAATGCAGGCCTGGAACTAGCCCATTTGCAAAATATTGTATCAAGCACAACATTCATGGAGACACAGAGGGAGGGAGGGAACTGGGCCAACCTTAATGAGCACTATAAGTGCAGAAAAATATACTCACAAGCTTAGGATGCCTTCAAGGACTTACTCAAAGTACCAAAGAAGTAGCTGCGTGTCTGGCGAACCTGAAAGGAGGAAGAAAGCGGTCAAAGGACTCTGGCTGGGGCAGCGCAGGGCTCTCCGATGCTCAAGTCAGCAGTGATCGGAGAAGAAGAAGGAAGAGATCTATTGTTTCATGTAAGAGAATGCCTACCTCCATTTTCGATCGTCCCATGCTATATATATGAGAAGTTGTTTTGGTGCCCGTGCCAGTGGGCCTCACGACGTGACTAGGGTCTTATCAGCCCACATAGTCATTAATGAGGGTCCATCACAGCCCTCATTACATTTAATGAGGGTCCGATCAGCCCACATAGCATTAAATGCTGGTCATGTTGGGCCTGACCCTGTCTTGGCTTATTGGCGGCTGGGGTCCCATCGGATCCTCCCTCGGGCCTTGCCCTGATACAGCCGCAGCCATTGGACATGAATGTCAGAAGCGTGTTGAGAATAGACGGCCCGGATGGTGTCCGTCCCATCGCGGCGCCCTCATCCTTCCACGTGTCCGTATGCCGCCCGTGGCAAAACAGGCTCATTTCGGGCGACCGTCTCCACTTCGGCAGTAACAGAGGTGGCATCGATTTCGGCAGAGTCGATGCCGGGAGATCTGGTCTCAGCCAGCATTCGAGACTAGTGCCGAGGTGCATGCATCCGAAGTGAGTGCCTATACCGTCTACGAACTGACCCACACAAGCACTTTGTATCATTTGTAATATGCATCTTTCCTTCATAAGTTGGCAGCTTAACATTACTTGCTTATTCTTGAAACTCACCTGAAATTACTGAGATTAATTTTTTTTTATCTAATTAATTAATTATTTTTAGGAAGTTAATTGGGTGCGAGCATGCGTTCATCCACGGATTGCTGGTCTAAGTTAGTATGGTTTGGTTTAGTGGGCCTGTCCAAAAGGTAGTTGTTGTTTACGGATCACAATGCAAAACAAACGAGAAAAGAAAATTATGAATTGAATACATAGGAATTAAATTCATAGCAATTTATGGTCAAATGAACTTCACTGAAAGATTACTAAAGTAGAATGAGGTGAAGGATACGAGACAAGGGGTGGAAGCTTTTAAGGTGGCGATGTAGAAGGGAAATTGGCTTTCCTAGAATTTGAATTACTAGGATGATGGCTAGGTATTCATTTCTCACTGCCCCTTCTATTCAATTTCCACAAAAAGTGAGGTTTATTTTGGATATTCACCTTTTGTTTTTTCATTTTTAACCACTTGCAGAATTCTAAAGTCATATTGAAGTGCAAAGTCTTGGGGCATATTTGTGTAGCCCATTTCCGTGGAAAATGTGGTAGTTTTCTACAGAAAACTTCTTTTTCATGTGTTTGGTGTTGCAGTTTTCCGCGAAAATGCCTTTTCACCACGTCAGCTTTTTCCTTCCTAGGCATGGAAATAGACTTTCTACGGGGGAGTATGAGAAGTCCATTTCCACGGAAAACCGACCCCTCAATTTCCTCTCTCTCACCCTCACTCCACCCAGCCACCCTCTTTCTTCCTCTTCCCCTCCCAATCCCACCCACCCCACACAGATACCCACCCACCCACCCAATAGTTTTCACTAAAGAAATCCATAGCTGCACCAAACAACCTTAACACTAATTCATCGAGGAAAACATTTTTGTACCAAACATAAAATTTTGACTTCTGCGGAAAAACTTTTCCAAAGAATTTGAAACCCATGGTTTTTGCTGATGTGACAATTTCCAATTTTCACGGAAATTACATGTACACAAACGTGCCCTTGGTCTTATTGAAGTACAAAGTATTGGACCACTGGGAAATCAATTACATGCTCCAAACAGGCCCTAAATATTGGTTCAATGCTAATGGTATCATGGGGACTTCGGTCAATGCTATTGTGACCACAAGAACTCTGTTTTGTCTGTCGAGGTCCTGGGTCATATGATCACCTTCTCATTCAACCATTTTTTTCAGCTCAATCTAGCCAAGTATTTCTTTTATCATATCCCCCTATTGACAATGTAGAGATTTTCTTATTACATATTACAAAATCATTTCAATAACTAAACTCACAACAAAACCCAACACAGCACCAACTAAAACCTCTCTCTCTGTGTGGCCAACATATTCTTTCAGTGGAATGTAATTATTGTAATCCCTGTTCAAATCTTCTTTTCCAACAACTGCTAAACTTGATGGCAATGAATTGGTTCTTCTTGCTACATTGTCTGATCCACCAGACACAGGCATCAAATTCGGCATATAAGTAGTTGGTTTCTCAGACAAAGAAAAGAGAGGAGGCAAACTCTTTGAACTGATGGAGAGTGTTTCTTGTTTAGAGGTAACCAAACCATCTTCTTCCGGACAGAGAGTTGAGTTCTGTTGGGCTTCCAGTAATATCTTGTTCAGTATCTTGGCATGGTATCCAACCTCCCTTCTCACCCCCTGTATGTATTTTAAGCATAATCTATCAATTCTTCATCGAAAACAAGATAGAAAAAGATATAAATACTAAATCTGAGTAAATGATTGATTAGCACAAAATGGAATTAACATGTTAAGACACTGAAAAGAGTTAAAGACCAGCTCAATAGGATTATACAAGGAAAAACCTTTATGATAGATCTTCTGCAACTTAACAGTTCAAACCAGTGTTTGGTATCATGTTAACAATTTATCAGGCAGTTTGCATATTGATTTCCAAACCTCCATTGAGTAATAGAAGAGAGACTGAACTTCCCAGTTGTCCTTAAGACTAACAATAATAGGAATGCATAATGCGTCTTTTTAACCCTTTCAAAGTCATAAATCTTGACAGGTCTATTTTGAGAAGAATGACTGTAAGAGTTGCAGCATATCATACTGATAAGTATGATATATACACAATTCAAAGAATCACAACTTAATTATAGAAATACCTAGGAATTGTGAAAGGAATGAGGCATGGTGCTCTATGGTACACTGAATGCACTTAAATTACAGTAGAGCTCCCCAAGACACTTAAAACTCTCTCCTTCCACAGGAATGAGGCATTGGGCCCTTTGCGTGGAACAAATAACCAACCAATTTGTCAAATATGCACCGCAATCGAGATTTGGGCTTCATCCAAAGACAGCCAAAGGAATAATTGAAACTTACTTGAAACTTAAAAAAGTTTCGTGCTTATATTGCAAGAGACGCCTACCTCTGGTGTTTCTCTAGCACTCCATTGCAGTTCCTAAAGCCATACTAGTGCTTTAAACTTTTTATCAACCTACAATCATATATTTCAAATAGAGTATAAATGATAACCAATTCTCAACCATATTATGTTCATATTTCAGTGTCCGAAATCATTCATAATGTGGGATCATCTTCAATACTCAAATGGAACAAACACCTCATACCCTGAAAAATCTCCACAATCTAATTAATGAAACTTGTGTAGTTGCATGTGGACTGTCAGACTCTGGATGTATTGATCAGATGGCAGTGATAATCCAATTGGGCAACTCTTTGCAGCATAATCCATCCATTCTCATCAGTTGCATGAATAAATGCATCACTATAAAATCAGCCCAGCAACTACTGAATTGCTAGTGTTGGACCTCATGAGTTGACTCATTAGCTCTATTAATGTGGGTTTAGTATTGTATACTGCCTCTTCTATTTGTTTAGCAGCATCAAATACTACTGCAACAAGAAGCCATAGGACTAAAAAACATTTAACACAACATAGCAATCAAGCAAAGAATTCTATACTAAACTCATCCTAATTCAATATAGCTGTCTTATGTGGTTGATTCTGAAAGCAAATTGGAAACAGGGGGGAGTGCTTACATTGAAAGCCCAGGAAAAAAAAATATCAGAAAGATGAGCAAGATACCTGAGCGTCATACATGACAATGGCAGCAAAGACCACAGACATGCCAAATACTGAATCTGATAGGCCTCTGCATTGAATTAAGCACATATAAAAACAAATTTCAAATCCAGGTAAAAGAAAACCAAATGAAGAAAACAAAAAAATCCTAGTAATCCAGCATCAGAGATTAAGTAGCCATCATTTTAAAAAGAACCCAACTTTCACAAACTACAAATGAACAGTTCTCATCACCTTTCAAGACCAAGTGAGGTCGCAGCTGCAACAACTCCCTGCCGATCCAACATGGATAAGAAGAAAATAGGAGAAACGAAAAACATCAACAACAGGAACCCATTAAGATCAACTCAACATCAAATGATTGTGATCGTAGTAATTTGAAGAAATTGGGAACGGAGATTGAAATTTACAAAAGAACAAAAAAGACCCAGTAAGCAAAAAAACCGCCTCCTTACCGAAGAATGCGTCGAAGGCATTCCACCAGATTGAAAAACTGCTCTAAATTTGAAACCATTTCCATAAAGAGCAGAAGAGAAAGGCTTGGAAAGCTGTCCAATTACAGTACAAACAGCAACTGCCACAAAAGCCTACAGACATGAAAATTCACACGGAAACCATAAATCTTCATATGGGTCACGTTCCCTTGCATTTTTCTCTCGATAAAGTGAATTGGGTCAGCTGAATTCACCTTGTTTTGTGCAAGTTCTGCAATTTCTTCCACTCCAAACTTCATACAGATGAAGGAACTTCTTCGCCTTTTGAATTGAAGTGATTGGAAAAGCTTCTGCCTTTTGCAGTGTGAGGAGAAAGTGCGTGAAACGGGACAGGGAAGAATTGCAGAAGAAGATAATAACATGTTCTCCAACATCCTTTTTTATGGTTCCAGTGGATGCGAAACGCAGAAGCAGGAATGCAACTTGCAGAGGTTTTCTTTGTGGCTGTAAAAGAAACTGCTTTATGTATGCTCTTCCAGATTTCTGCTTTTCTTACAAATTCTGGTGTGGAGTGAGTAGAGTTTAAAAAGGAAAGATACACGTTTTCACTGAAATTGCTATCACACTCATGTATTTCTGTATCCGTACTCATGTATACAATTAATTGAAAATATTTAGGTGATAAGTAGTTATCACACTCATGTATTTCTGTAACCGAACTCATGTATACAATTAATTGAAAATATTCAGGTGAGAACTAGTTCCCATATATTAGATGAGATTTTTTTTATAATTGGGCCCCATTTGGAGATAGGACCAAGGGGATAGAAAGATCTATGTGAGACCACCACAAGTATCAAATTTATCTTCAAAAGCATGCCCCTAACCCCTTCATCCATGGCCCCACAAATTTAATGGCTTCATATTAAAAAAAAAAAATACTCTACTCTCAATCCAACGGTTCAGTCCATTCAGATGTGTGACAATCCTTGGGATTAGTGACTATTAAGGAGCTCCCTATTGGTTGCTATGTTTGGATGGGTTGCTAGTTGGGCCACGCAAAAAAAAATTTATATAATAGGTGAGAACTAGTTTTCATTTGAATATTTCCCATAATTATAAACCTAAACTTTTTACCAAGTTATCTTGGATAGGATCAAAAAAGAAAAGATACACGTCTTCACTGAAAATGCTATCACACTCATGCATTTAATTTAGATGTGAGAGATGATCTATTATAAACCTAAAATTATTAACAAAGGGGAGTATGCCAGTAAGACATTATTATTTTTATTTATTTTAGATTAGGAGCCATAAGCTTGTTTTAATTTCATGGACAGTTTAGAACTAAATAAGAATTGGAGGTGTTGTGGAGGTATTTATGGTGAGAACTGTGGATGTTTGGGGATTTTTGAAGCTGGTGTTTGAGATGTTCTCTAGCATTTGGAATGTCATCTTTGGGAGCTTTAATTTGAATACCAGCGTTCTGAAAAGTCATTTTAACCTTTCCAGTGCATGTGTAGGAGAAAGTTTGCCTATTTTATATGCCTATTGATACAAATACACTCAAATATATAAATGTCATTTACTTTTTTCTCAATTTTTTTAATTAACTTTTGGGCACCTATTTGCATGGGGCATTTTGAAAACAAAATTAGGACCTGCCAGTGCCAGCAAAGATGGTATTCAGTTTTCATTTTTAATTCTCACGTAGAACAGATCACCTATAGCAGTTGTTATACTTTCAACGTCAGTGAACCAATAACAGTCCTTCACGTCATCCAAAAATTTAATTAATTTTCTTTTCTCTGATTTAAACTTTTTTTTAAATTTCAAAATCACCTATATTTTTTTATGATGTTGCAGATTGTTATTGATAGGTGATCCGGACACATTGAGATGAAGGTATAACAATTGTAATAGGTGATCCGGACATGAAATAAAGGTAAAACATCTCCACCGGGGTCAGGACTCTTTATTTTTTACCTTATGAATACTTAGGTACGTGTGTTTCCAATTTCTTATTCCAATTTCGAGCACTGTTGGTTGTAAAATCAAGAGTCTGGACTTTTAAAACAAGCCGAGATCAAACCCTCTGTTTATCAGATTTTAATTATGGCAAGGATTAAAACAATTTGGACTTGGAACTCAGATTACTCCAACAAATAAATCATTCTTACTTGCACAAACCAACCGAATGCACAAGTCCCCAAAATTCCTTACTCCAACTTCATGCTATTTGACAAGAAAATTTTTAGTGCCCCGCAATAATATTGTTGGGGTATAGATGGGCACAAGCCCTTTCTTGGGGGTGGGAGGGTTCCCTCTTTATTTAAAACTCGTTTGTCACTAATCCTAATTTGGCAGTAATCTGGCCATTAACTAATGTTGAGTTTCATCACTAACAACTCCTATTTTTTGATATGATCATTAAAAACTCTTAAATTTATTTAGCTAGCTATTCACACCAAAAGCTTAAGCTATTCGGCGCACTTTTGGCGGCACGATTTTTTTTTCCTCGCCGAGTCGACTCTCTTGAAATTCGAATTTACGACGGATTGTCTTTGATACTAATTTAAATTCATTTAGCTAACCATTCGTACCAAACCCCCTAATGGTAGGGAAAATATAAATATTTTTCAATACAAACCACTTTGAACAAATTTAAAATTGATGACTCGAAAATCAAATGTTGAGATTATCTAATGAAGTGATATGTGGCCCACCCCCATCCTCCGGGCTGCATGCACATCCCTACATGTAACCTCAAGGGGTGGATGAGTATCAGGTGGCTCCATGGTAGAGGTTTGCACCAAGCTGACAAGAGAGGGGCCTAACTATTAGAAGAAGAAATCAGACAGGAAATCCGGAATGAGAAATCAAACATTTCCGGAATTTGCTGTATTATAGATTTTTAATATCAAATGCCAGATTTCATCCAGGATTTGTGAAGATTCCAAAAAAAAGAAAAAGAAAAACTCAATTCCAATCCCATTAATTTTCTACCATATGGAAATGGTTTTTGGTTTGATTTCCATAGAATTCAAGTTCAACAAATGGCCCCTTAAAAATCCTGACTTTTCCTTAAAATTCGCATTTCCAATAAGACAAAATATTCAAACAAAAAGAAACTCAAAACAATATAAAAGTCTAATACAACAACCAAGCATTTGGGTGGGTGCCTTTTATTCTAGTTTCTTTTCAACTACTGCCAGCAAAAGCCCTAATGACCACAACAATCACTTCAATGCCCACCAGTTTGGACCTGCAAGAGACAATACAATTGCTTAATTTATTGGAAACATGAGAATGAAAATAAATTGAAAACAGCAAAACTACTAGGGAAGAAAAGATCTAAATGAAAAGACAATACAATAAAAATATTGTATCCGATCCGAAGTGCACAAAATAAAAGAACCACAGGAATAGGACTTGTTACAAGCTATTAGGCCGATATGGCATGGATACAACAGGGACACACCACATGATATGACATGAAAACGGATTTTACAGGTAAAAATAGAAATATCAGTGTGTTTCCTATTTTGAAGTATCTAGAATTCCAGATATCAAGTTACAGGTAACAAAGACCCAGAAAGACAACACCTACTATCAATAAACCAATATTATATAAAAAAGTATAAATTGGAAGAAATATACAAGGAAAAAACCATGGTGTCAATCAAAAGGATGCTTTCAGAGCATTCTTTGGGATAAATTTGTGCAATGTAAGGGACCACACCTCTGATGATTAGCATGACAGCCTTGCTTTCAGATCCTCTGCCACTGCATCAATGAACTCTTCGGTATTCAGATAATGGTCTCGCGTAATTCTGCACATAGAAAAAAGTTTAAGTAAATTCCTTCCACAGTTTTCTTGATCAATTGATCAACATAAGAGCAGCAGCAGTGAAGGAAATAGCTTATAATTAGTACTTGGATCCATGGATGATAAGTGCAAGATCTTTTGTCATTTTCCCAGACTCCACTGTTCCAACGCAAGCTGCTTCCAGTTTCTCAGTGAAATCCAGCAGTTTAGCATTGTCATCTAACTTTGCCCTGTGCAGATGAACACAAGTAATTAATAAATGTCTAGCAATCCTAAGGTTTCTACACAAGCAAGATATGGAAGAAGTAATCATTAAGTATAGTGAAGAAACCCATGCGGCCTTGCAACAAATTTATGTTCGACGCTTTAATTAAATAATAACGAAAATGTGCATGAAAACAAACAAAATATTCAAAGAGTTCCATGATAAGCACTTTATTATATCTTCTGCAAAGTACCCATTTATTGGAACTAGCAGAGTTCCTTCCACAAATAGTGGACAAGAAATTGATTAAACAAAAGAAAGCTCTCAAAGTGCTCAACTGCATAGAGAAATTTAACTGTCCATCTGTAGTGAACTTGTTAATAGGTTAAGAAACTCATTCTCGAGAAACCAAGATTAGTGTGATTGACTTAACAGGGAAAATGAAACCAATACCTGTGTGCAAGTCCTCTAGACCAAGCAAATATTGAAGCAATGCTATTTGTACTGGTTTCACCTCCCTTCTGATGAACACGGAAATGGCGTGTAACTGTTCCATGTGCTGCTTCAGCTTCAATAGTTTTCCCATCAGGGCACACCTGAAACCATATTTAAATTATTGTGATTCTATAAGTGTGCACTACCATCTATGCATGTTAGAGTTCATTCATTTTGTTCCTTGGTTAGAAGAATGGTACACCCATTCTCAACATTCTCACTCATGAGTCTCCATTACAGCCATATAACATTCCTTCCCAAAAGGTTTTAGAAATTATTGGCATTGTAGAGTATACTTTCAGGGATTCACAAACATATCCAAACCAGTCAATAGCATCCTTGATGGAAACAGGCAGACCAGCAATTCATTTGAGTCTTTAAACTTGCATCCATAATCCATCTCATAGGATGCAATGATGGCGTCAAATGACCCATCGGGTTTGATGGTGAAAGGTGACGAAGAACTATTTAACCTCATATGCATGAGTTCATTTTCTTATGGGGAAGGTGAACTATTTTACTAATGGCAAGTTTGTCATTTTCCTAATGGATTCCTTGGAAAGAAACTTCTATAAAAAAAGATGTGAAGGGTTAAGGGTGGATACCTACATGTGACGGTCTTTCACTTCACTTTTATAGTGGGGATGGTGGAAAACTATTTTTCTCATATAATTGATCTTTCTACCTTCATGATGTGACCAACAATGACTCAAAACTCTCACCAAGAGTGTGTCACCCTCCCTTCTCAGTTTTCACAGAAGCCACAAGGAAAATACCAAATGTGCCATAAAACTACCCAGGGTTTTGAAAAATCCCAACGGTGAGAAATAGATCAGCCAAGTTGAAGCCATAGACTTGGAGGAGACAGGTATTACAATTCTCCTTCCTGTTGTCCAGTCCGAGCAAAAGCACCTAAATATTGACCCGAGAACAAGGTCATATAGTGAAACCTTCCATTAAATTTTAAGGGCATTCATCTAATTCCGTTTTCATGGAAATGAGTTGCAAGATCTCTCAGCTACCACAACAGGCCTGGTCCAGAGACACATCTCAATGTTTGAAGACTCCCAACATACAGATAGTCTAATGAAGATATAATTCAAAGTGCATCAAGTTTGTCTGCACTAAATCCAATTAGTTACTAAGGACTGCCAAATTTCCCATAAAATTTTCATTTTCTAGTCCTTCTCAGAGTTATATTCTCATGTAATGTAAGCAGAATACAGTAACATCAAGACCTCAGACTATGCTATTGTTACACCCCATCCCGAGTTAATCAAGATTAACTCTAGTTAATTGAGGTTAAAGCAAATTAAATGTCATTAATTGATTCAAATGTGATTAATGATCAAAGTGACTCAAGTTAATTACAAGAGAATGAATTAAGCATAATGAAATGAGTTTGAGAGAGATTGACATAATTGCGTTGATTTTAGACTCAATTTAGAGAAATTAAGGACTTTTCCATAACTACCGGTTTTAGCGTATTTCGTCAAATACGGTGAAACTTGATGCCATCGTGTGTATCTCGACGAGTACGTCAACTTTCGTAAAATACTCGGTTTCATTTGACCTCAAATGAATGAAATGAGTCTTGATTTGACTTAAAAAATAAATAAGTTGAATGAAGGCGGTTTATGTGCAAGATTCACTTGTATAAGGTTCTGAAAGAACCCAAGTAAGATTCAAACAAATGTTCCAGCAACAACAAGAACCCTATATTCATGTTTTCTTGCTTTTTTCTTCGTTTCTTCATTCTCAAGTGTTGAAAAGATACTTTGCAAGTGGTTTTTGGAGAGGAATTTGTCTTCTTCATCTTCTTCATCAATTTAGTTGGATTTCTTGAAGTTGAACAGAGGAAGATCTCAGATTTTCTTACATCAAGATACACAGTGAGTATCAAAAGTAATTTCAGCTGTAATTAGGTTTCTTAGACCCTTTTCCATCTCAAACAATTTAAGAGAATTCATTTTGGGGTTTGTTCTTGATGTTAGGGTTTGGAGGTTTTGAATCACATAGAGATTGAAAAGAAAGGGGTTTTGTGTTAAACATCAATTAAAGGCAAGTATAAACACTTACTTAAGATTAGATGCTAGTTATGTAATTTTTATTTGATTTTATTGTTATTTTGTTAGAAATTGTATGTTGTATATTGATTGATTGAATTGGAAGAAGAAGGTTGTAAATGATTGCTTGATGGATTAAAAGTGTTGTATATGGATGAAATGATGTTGAGGAGGGGACAAGAGGTCCCATATTGTATGCAGGTTTTGAAGGAATTGAATACAGTGAAGAAGGAAGAAAGAAAAATCAGTTTCAGGTTCTAAAACTAAAACTCGTCACAAGTTCGATCGATGAGATTGAACAAACCGATCAATCGGACAGTCCTAACTGGGACATGATTGCAAGCTGATTGATCGGACCTAAAGCCCGATCGATCGGACAGTCCTAACTAGGACATGATTTCAGGTCGATCGATTGGACCTGAAGCCCGATCGATCAAAGGACTCAAATTGAGTCCATAATTTTTATAATTCTGATTGAATCAAATGTTCTTTTATGAGCATAAATGGTCTGTAAAATTAGTCTTGAGACTAATTCTAATGCAATTGAGGACTAATAAGTCAAATATACTTTCCATAAATTAGTATCCATGGATTTGGAACTTAAATGGATTAAGTGTTATCCAAAGGGTTACCGAAGTTGAGTAGTTGGATTTTCAGGATAATATTAGCTTCTAAAGCTAGCCAATAAGACATAGATTAGTTAACTGAAATTAATAGAATTTCAGAATTAATTTATGAATTTAAAGAAAAAGAGCCTATTGATTATATCAAGGCTATTAATACTGTTTATACCTCCATAGGTGTTGATTAAGGGGACTTTACTGTACAAAAATTCATATAATTTGTGGCGTCCATCGAGAATAACACGTACATTAAATAACTGAAGATTACACCTAGATGGTTGGTATTATTTAATTGAATTTGTACACTGAACTGTACCGGAAATGAATCATAACTTGAATTGAATTCTAAAAGACTTGTTTATTGAATTGAATCTGTTAATTTATAACTGAACGGAATTAAATGTTAAACTGTATTGGTTCTTGAGTCTGGCACTACATAGTGATTTCTTTAAGCTCATTAGAGTTGTTCCTACTGCAGCGGATGATTTGGGAATGTTCCGCAGCTCCGTGGTGATGTCAGTAGTCCCTGGCCCGGGCACTAATAAATCCCACAATACATGTTATTTGTATTTCCTTCCTTCAGGGAAGATGATTCATTCCTTTTTAGGAAGATGTGATTTGATTTGAAATGCTATTGTAGTTTGCCAAATTTAAATAAAGACTCTCATTGATTATGAATTGAATTGTATTTGTATTGGTCTAACATTGAATTAGACTGATTAAATGTGTAATTAGCATGTTCAATCACGTATTTGTTTATACATTGCTGAATTGTCGAATTCACAGTGTTATTGATGACATTATAGGCCCAGCTACCCTTGCCGGTCCTTCAGAGGCCATAGCACCAGTGGAGACGACCGTTTCGGTTCCTCCAAGAGGACTAGCTAAGTTGAGACGAAGCAATATCATATAATTATGATATTGAAACGAAAATTGAAAGAAAAACTTTGAGATGAAAATTTGTTTTGGAAAAATGTTTCACACTTTTCATTCCTTGCATTGTATTTAAATATGCAAGTGGATGTTTGTACATGTTGTAACTGAATTTTGTTTTATACGTGAGCAGTGTATATTTGTTTATATTCTGTATAATGTATAATTGATATCCCTTGTGAATTTTGTGTATTGAAGTTCACGGGAGTAAATATGGGATGCGACTCGGGCTGGCATGGACAGCTGGGCCTGTAATGCCATAATTAACACTGTGAATTTGACAATTAAGCAATGTATAAACAGATACATGATTGAACATGCTAATTACACATTTAATATGTCTAATTTAATGTTAGACCAATACAATTACAATTCAATTCAGAACCAATAAGAGTCTTTATTCAAATTTGACAAACTACAATAGCATTTCATATCAAATCACATCTTCCTAAAAAGAAAGGCATCATCTTCTCTGAAGGAAGGAAATACAAATAACATGCATTGTGGGATTTATCAGAGCACGGGCTAGGGAATACTGACATCACCACGGGGCTCCGGAACACTCCCAAATCATCCGCTATAGTAGGAACAACTCTAATAAGCTTAACAAAATCACCATCATGGATGAAAATAGCGGCCGCTACGATACGGCCGTAGCGGCCGCCACCACTACGCTACGGCCGATTTATCGGCCGTCGCACCCGTAACGTCCGCTACGGCCGCTACGACCACTACGGGGTGAGAAAAAATCCTACTTTTCAAAAAAAAAATTAAATGTATAATAAGACTTATTTCTTTTCTTCTTCTCTCCAAATAACATTTCTACACAACTCTTCTACCCTTTTATATTTAAAAGAACACCAAAAAGCATATGATCTCGCCGAATTACAGTCAATATAGAGAGTTCTTCTCAATGATTCTTCTCTAAGTACATCCTATTAGACACCCCCTTTGGTAGATGTATTTTTTTCTCTAGATACTCTTAAGTCTTGACTTCATGACATAATTTTTTCTTTTATAAGCCTTTCATTAGTTTCTAAGTTAGTATAACTAAGCAACATGAACACATGTGAAAAAAATGATCATTACTATTATTTTCTATTTATACAGCGATACAAGACTTCATACAGTGAGGGGACCGCTACGCCCCCTTCCCTTAGTTACTTTTGCAAAAAAAAAAAAAATTTACATTTTCTTTCATTTTACAATTTTCTGGATTTTCTGGAATTTTTTTGGCGATTTTTTCAAATCGCACCACTACGTCGCTACATATCCCCGCTACGCTACGTATCGCCTGCTTCGTAGCGTTTTGGCGGCGGGCCGCTACCGCTATTTTCATCCTTGATCACCATGTAGTGCCAAACTCAAGAACAATATAATTAACATATTAATTTTGTTCAATTACAATTAACGGATTCCATTCAATATGATCAAATTCAATGTACAATCCTTTACAGATTTAATTCAAGTTATAATCCAATTTGGACACAATTCAATGTATGAATTTAATTAAGTAATGCCAACCATTCAGGTGTAATCCTCAGTTATTTTATGTACGTGTTATTCTTGATGGACATCACAATTTATATAATTTTGTACAGTAAAGTCCCCTTAATCAACACCTATGGAGGTATAAACAGTATTAATAGCCTTGATATAATTAATAGGCTATTTTCCTTTAAATTCAAAAATTAATTATGAAATTCTATTAATTTCAGTTAACTAATCAATGTCTTATCGGCTAGCTTTAGAAGCTAATATTATTATGAAAATCCAACTACTCAACTTCGGTTAACCCTTTGGTTAAAACTTGATCCATCTTAGTTCCAAATCCATGGATACTAATTTATGGAAAGTATATTTCACTTATTAATCTCAATTGTATTACAATTAGTCTCAAAACTAATTTTACAAACTATTTCTGCTCATAAATGAATATTTGATTCAATTAAGAATCATAAAAATTTCGGACTCAAATTGAGTCCTCCGATCGATCGGGCATCAGGTTTGATCGATCGGCCTAAAACCGTGTCCCAGTTAGGACTGTCCGATCGATCGGTCTGTTCAATACAGACCGATCGGACCTGTGACAAATTTTAGTTTTAAAACCTGAAACAAATTTTCCTTTCTTCCTTCTCCACTGTATTCAATCCATTTATTCATGACCTGCAAAACAAATGGAACCTCCTGTTCCTATCTCAATCCTCATTCCATACATACACCACTTCTCCCAACCATTCATTCAATCATAATCCATTTCTAAAAATAGAGTTACAATCACAATTGTAACAAAATCAAAAGAACACTATATAAATTAGCATCTAATAAAAAAATAAATGTCTATACTTGCCTTTAATTGAAATTTGTTACAAAACCCATTTCCTTTGAATTCAATTTGAGACAAAATCACCCAATTGAAACCGTTTTTTAACCCTAACATCATAAACAACCCAAAACGAATTCAACAATTTGCTTAAGATGAAAAAAGAGAATCTAATAATCCTAATCACATTTGAATTCTTCAAACTGCTCACCTTATAGCTTGTCAAAGAGAAACCAGAGCTTCTCCTTAGAAAACCAAACAAGTTGATGATGAAGAAGATGATGAACACAATCCCTTTTCGAAAATCACTTGCAAAAATCCCTCTCTAAGCACTTGACAGAAAAGAAACGAAGAAGAAAGCAAGAAAATCTGAACATAGGGTTCTTGTTGTTGCTGTTTGAATGTTACTTGGGTTCTTTCAGAACCTTATACAAGTGAATTTTACATTTAAACCCCACTCTTAATACTTATTTCCAATTTTCCCACTCCCAGCACCCAAATGCCTAATGCTCTATCCCACATGCACATGCACACAAAAGCAACAGTGGACATACCAGTACTGATGTCATCAATCCAAGAGATCCAAAACCTAAAATGAGAAAAGGGATTATTAGATAGCAGGAGATGCCCCTTTAAAATAAAATTCAAAGAATTGAGTAGCTGAAAGGAAATGGAAATGCATGCAAACCTTGAGCTAAGAAATCACTCTGCACATCCCCATCATAGTTCTTGCATGCCCATACATAACCACCGTCACTCTTAAGGGCATACGCTACCATATCATCAATAAGTCGATGCTCATACCTATAAATTTAATTATCAGCTCAACAAAAACATTTTGAAATGCTTCAACACTGCTCATGAGGGCAGGGTATTTCACCATATTCCTGCAGCCTCAAACTTCGACTTCCATTTAGTCTCATATACCTCCTGGAATATGTCCTTGAACCTGCAGCGCAAAAGGACAAAAGCACATCATACAACACGCCCCAACACACAACATGCACGGCATAAAGTGCATGTGATTTAAACAACAGAGAGATGTAGGGTAGTATAAAGTTTGTTAAGTAGGATAGGCACAAAACCATTAGGAAGTTGCATACCTTCCGTCATATTTCTTAAGAATTGTATTTTTTGTGCTGAGATAAAGCGGCCACTTCTTCTGGTAAGCTGTGTTCATCGATGCATCGCCGAAAGCATAGATGGACTGTATAACCAACCAGGCAAACAGTAAAAGGAATTTAGCAAATTGAACCAGGTTAATTCATCTTCAAACTGAAATTGGCAAGTTAACCAAAAAGGTTGTTTGGTGTAGACCTCGTCAGTGTTGTACATAGACAAAGCCACCCCTCCAGCACCTGTGAAATTGAACACTTCTAACTCTTTTGTTTCTTCTTTCCCCTCTGTCATTTCAGGCAAAGAAGGAAACATTAGTGAAAAGACACAAAACAAATGATTCAAGACAGTGGTCATGAAAACTACAAAGACATGCTAAATCCTAACTTCTCAGCATATTTGAATTTGAAATTCTACAGAAGAAGAAATGGACAATCACTGCTGCAAAATACTACCTACCAAACACCAATTTAAGCTTTCCAGGGCCCTTGATAACTGTATCAGTTGCTCGGTATTGATCACCAAAAGCGTGCCTTCCAATGCATATGGGCTTATTCCATCCTGAAAACGGCGACGGTCAAATAAAGAATAGGAACTCTAATAAGTCATATCAATCAATACATTCAACAAAATGATAAGCTTAATAGCTTTTAAACAAATTTTCTAATGACTTTTGCAAGACTAAACTATCCTCATATTCTAAATTTTTACTATGACAATATATTAGTGCGCCTCTTCTACTTATTTACATTTTCTATAATATCACTGACATTCCACATTTTAGCCATTTTGTCCACAGATTTCTTATGAACCACCACTATGTCCACATGCATTCTGTTTCTTAATGGTTATTCTAAATAGAAGATTGTGATAGAGATTGAGAATCTGCATTACCTGGGACGAGGCGGGGGACGTTTTTGCAGATAATTGGCTCTCTAAAAACCGTTCCTGCAGCAAGTATACCAGATTAATTATAAATTAAACAGCCCATAAAGGCCTTTAAAGCACCAGAGAGATGAGTAGTGCATTTTTTCTTCCTTTTTCAAAGATAAGTTGTTCACTTTTTCTTCTCTTTTTTTTTTTTTTTTCAAAGAAAGTATCAAGGTAAGTTGTCCTACTGTCCTACCGTTCAAAATATTTCTGATCGTCCCATTTGGACTCTTCCACATGGATTTCAGGCCGAACTCCTTGACACGGGCTTCATCTGTAAGTCACAGACAAAGCAAGCTGTAATTTAGTAGCCAAGTCATTTTCAAAATGAAAATGAGATACTACAAAGCTATAATGGTATAAAAGTGGTTTCGAAAAAATGGTTTAATTGAATAGTCCTTTGCATTGAGGTAAGAAATACATACCTGGAGTTATAGTTGCACATTTGATTGCCACGTTATACCTGCAATGAAACCATATTCACTTGAGCTCCATAGAAAATATAAAATATAAAAGATGTCCAGCAGTCAAATAGAACACAAAATTATTGAAACTGTGAGTGAACAACAAATTCTACAACCATCCCTGTGATTTGTAGAATAATAAACTGAACATCTCTATGTGTAGCTTACTTAAGAGTAGCTTCTGCACTTTCAATTGTAACTTTATCATCAGTAGCATTGCGGTGAAGGAGACCTAGGTCAAAGTACTTTATATCCAACTCCACAAAGGGGAAAATAAGCTGAGGCATAGATCAAAGAATTGGACTTAGACAACCAAAAAAAAAAAACATAACATCATATTGGCAACTCCTATACTAAGATGATAAAAGAAATTTTCATAATGCAGTACATAGAAGCTCATGAACTACCTTATCCTTGATTGATTTCCAAAAGACCCTAGTCATTTCATCTCCTGCACCACAAAAGGTTCAGATAAAAGTAAAGGATAACTAATTAGATGAATCTTGTGGTGCTTCCAACTATCATGTAATTAATAAGCTGTTGCTCACATTTATAAAATTTTGACAATGTTATAGTATTATATAATTAAGAAAAATATTCAAAGCTCAAATGTGATAAACAATATGGAGAAAAAAAAAAAAAAGCAACCTATTTGGCAACAACAAGCTATTCATTCTGATCTAAAAGTATTTAGATATTTAAATGAAATTTTAAATTCTACCTAATTATAAGTTTTTTCATGAATGCAGCAACCACACTAGGAGTAAGTCAAAATTAAATCCAGTCCTACAAAACTAAATAAATAAACTGTTACCTAACCGAAACAGTTGACTCGGATAGAATCAACGCGGAGAACTCGGGAGATTCATGTTTTTCTTTACATTATTTAAAAATGAATACTTTACTTAGAAAATCTAAAAAAATAAAAAATTATTTACATGATTCATAATAATCAAATCAAATTAATAAATTTATATGTAAGCAAGAAAAGTTCAACAATAAGAAAAATGAAATATGATGCATGCGTGTAGGGTGGGGCGTTAAAATAACACAAAGCATAATTACTTATAACTAAACTTTAACTGTTTTAAAATCAAATTTACATATTAAATGTTTTTATTAAAATGAGATGACTCGTCCCTTGCATATTAAATGGTTTGGAATGCAAACAACTTTTTATTAAAATGAGATTACTCAGCCAAGTCTCTTTTCTTTTTTTCTCTCGCGACTCTCAACTCGGAGAGTTTTCCGAGCATGCTCGAAACCGCGCGGGGGGTGGGTAAAAAGGTATCGACATGCACATTGAAGGGAAGGGACGAATCTCAGATCGGATCAAGGATAAAGAGTGTGGCCAACCTTGAAACCATTCATCCACATCAATCAGTAACGATCAAAAACCAAAATCAAAGCCATACATGATGGATTTTAGTACATCAAAACATAATAAAAGCTATCTCTCTCAGATTCATCCCGTAAAAAGGAAAAAAAAAAAAAAAAATTTGTTTTTTTGAGAGGTGTTTTATAGAGATGATGGAGAGATCCTCACCGTCCATCTCCACGATGGGGTTTTGGACCTTGATCTTCTCGAAAGCCATTTCGGACACAGTTTCTGCAGAAGAGGAGAGGAGAGGAAAGGAAGTTTAAGATTCGATTGGATTGGATTTTGTAGTTGGAGACACAGACAGAGAGAAACGCACGCCGGCTGCTGACCATTCATAATGCGTTCTTCTCTTCAAAGGTGTTGACTTGGTATGTGACGAAAGTGACTGCCAGCTGTCGGTCGTTTGTTTTGACTGATTGGGGCTGCTTTTATATGCTCAATCTACAACAATGCCATTCATCACAAATCAATTGCCATATATCACGGTCATGTTTCTTATTCACGACTTTTACGGCACGTATTTGTATAGGTAATTTCATAAAACGGTGAAATTGTCACGGTAGCAAATTTTATAATTTTTAAATATTTTAGAAAAAAATTTCTGAGAAAGATAGAAATTTATGTTTGATTTAAAAAGTTTTATTTTATAAATTGGTATTAATGTTGTTTGATATAGCTACGGATTCTTTTAGTGAAAACTACTAGATAGGTGGGTGGGTGGGAGGGGAGGGAGGAGAAAGAAAGATGGTGATTGGGTTGAGTGGGGGTGGGAGTGAGGAAATGAGGATCAGTTTTCCGTGAAAATGGGCTTCACATATCTCCCGGAAGTTCATTTCCATGTGTAAGAAGGAAAAAACTAGTGTGGTAAAAAAACAGTTCCGAGGAAAACTACCACACCAAACACATAAAAAATGAGTTTTCCATAGAAAACCACATCCTTTTCTACAGAAATGATCTACACAAACATGCCCTTTTAGAGCCTGGATGAATCTATAAAAATTCATCCAATAATTGGGATGGAAAAAGGTTTTTTTCTTTTTTTATTACTGAAGTAATAATGATACATATATTATTTATTTGGGGCTTGGGCAGGTTGAGACAATGAAACTCAGACCTACCCTCACACCAAGAAAATTACTACCAAACCCACCCCCTAATAGAAACAGGTGTCCCCGTTTATACTTGACCCATTGTCATCCCTAATAACTTCCAACATATGAACTCAACCAATATATGAGTCTTTTATTATTGTAAATTGTAGCTCAAATTCAACTTTAGTAAGTCATTTTTATGTTTAATCTTAGAGAATTAGACTTGATACATTGTTTATAAGTCGAATGATATTCTTGTTTTAAGAAAAAAAAATGAAAAAATGAAAAAAAGTCAGACTCAATTTTGAAATTTGATCGTAATCTTCTATTTAAAACTGGGTACAGAACTCATTGAAAACTAATTTATAAAGTGAATTGAAGTAAAGGTTCATTGTGGAATTAGATAACAACTTTTTTCTTGTTCTAAAAAAAGAAGGGTTGATTTTCAAATTTGGTATTTTTTTTTATAGAGGATTTTACTGAAATAATCATTTTAGATGCACCATCTACTAAAACGATCATTTTAGTTCCCCTCCTACCAAAATGGTACTCCCGCCACAAAACCTTTTTTTAATAACTTTTTCGAGGGCCAATATCAATTCTTGCTTTGTATTGCAAGGGTCAATATCGACTGTCCCCGCATGACAAACACAGTTTCCGTCATTTTCCTCCTCTTTTCCCCAACCCAACCCAATGGGGAACACACAAATGCTCTGTCCTACACTAGACATTCAAATTAATTTCTCTTTACCCACCCCCACCGCCCTGCCGGAGGGGGAGACGGACAAGGATAGGGAGAGGGAAAGGGTAGGAGAGGGTGACTGGGCGGAGGTGGGCGGGAGAGCGAAAGAGGGAGAGAGATGTGAGAATGAGGGGAAGAAAGGGAGTGTAAAGAGAACGTAAGAGAGAGAGGAAGAGTAATTTGGGAAAGAAAGAGTGTGTAGAGAGAAATTTTGACAATTTTCTGACTTAAGTAATGTGTGTGGAGCGAAGGAATGTGAAAAGAGAGGTTTTGGTTGTGGCATTATAGTTAGGCATGTCAATGGGACGGGCCGGGCCTGGGCTTGAGTTGTCCAATCCCGTCCCAAAAATAGGACGGGCCTGCCAGGTGTTGTCCAATCCCGGCCCTAAATTGAACGGGCTTACATCTAATCCCGTCCCGTACGGGCCCAGGCTGGGACAGGGCTGGGCCTGGGCTTAGCCCGATCCTGAAAATAAGCAAAATATTCTTTAATTATTCCTACTGTCACCAGACATCGGTGTGAACCTGACTTTAAACCCTCATCTTTTTTCTAGGATTGGGACCGGCAATGCAATGCAACAAGCAATATGGCGGAGTTAAATTTTTTTTTTTTTTTTTGCTAGTGACAGTAGGAAATCAGAAAATCAATAGAAATGAATGAGTATACTATAGGCTATATGGGTCAAGTAATGCAGGAATGATTAAAACCTTTTTTTTTTCGGTAAGAGTAGAAAATCAGAAAATCAATAGAAATGAATGAGAATAAGTATCCTATGAGTCAAGTTAAAATAATGTAGCATCAATAAAAAAAACTTTTTTTTAAAATAGAAAATCATAAAATCAATAAAATGAATGAGAATAAGTATCCTATATGGGTCAAGTAATATAAAAAAGAAATCAACAGAAACTAATTTTCTTTTAATATGTCTAAAACATCAATTAGTGCATTTGCATCATTATCTAAATCACCATCACTAGTTGGGTCATGACTAAACTAATCTTGGGCAGAAGTAGAGAGCAGAAGAGGCAGAAGAGCGATTGAGTGTGGGATGTTTTTAGGGCTTGCAACGTCTTATAAAAGAGATGGACTGATGGAGGGCACAGTTACAAAAATGCCCCTCTTAACTAGCCGTTTTTTTACTGTTAGTGACGAGCAGTTTAGGTAATATAAATTTTTTATCAAAATTAACTTGGAGCGGGCCGGGCCGGGCCTGAACGAGCTGGGCATCCTCTGCCCAGTCCCAGTCCCATTTTGGTCGGGCTTTAAAATTATTGACCAAGCCCAATCTACTGGGCTCAAGAGTTTTTATAAAGCCCTGTATTTTCGGGCTTAGGTTTCAACCCGTCCCATTGACAGGCCTAATTATAGTGTACAACTCCAACTCCAACTCCAACTCCAACTCCAACTCACTCCCGTAGTACTATACAAGTAAATTACCTACTCAAGCCCTCAATGTTCAAAACAAAAAAGCAGTGAGTGGGCGACAAGCAAAAGTCCAAAACATCGGACAGATAGAGGGCAGCCATCCTCAACAAAAAAACTCTCTCCACTAAAAAGTGTTACTGTATGTTTTACCTTATATCCTATATGTGGTTGGTTGAAAATTTTTAAATTTAAAACCCCCCTCGAACGTCACACTCAATCAATGCCATAAATTCCTCACCTTTTGTCAGATTTATAGCTGGTTATTTCTCATTCCCATTATAGTATATTATGAATACGGTTCTAATGATACGACGCTTTAACCTAGATAAAATCCTGATTTGAAGCTGCAGAACTCCACTGTGGGGTTCATGTGTTCAAATCCAAACCTTTCAAGATAATCAGGCTCCAATTATTCAGGCTCCACTTATTCAGCAAATCCTAAAATTTTAGTTTTCTTTACCATTAAATCGATTGTATGATGACATTTTTTTAATTAAAATCTTAAGCATATTCATTATCATGTTTTTCATCACTCTAAGCATATTCATTATCATGTTTTTCATCACTTGATTGACATAAAATACGTACCCATGTAATTGGAGGTAAAAAAAAAAAAAATTTAAGCAGTTCAGATTTCAATAGATGGGCCGGACTTCCACTACTTTTAACTCTGGATCATCTAAGTTAAGCCTCATGCATCCTGCTAAAGGAAAAGGAAAGAGAAAAAGAAAAGTAAAAACAAAGGTCCAAACAAAAAGAGTAAAGTTTTTGGAGAAAGAAATTTCATTTCATGGATGAAGACTACAAATTTGTACAGAGCTCAAGAATAGGAGAATGGGGATACAGGAATCCCTTGCCTGATTTTGAAAATTGTAAAATGAAAAATAACATAAAGAAAAAAAAAAAGAAGATTAGGAGATGCTAATTGGTCCAACTCCAATCACACGGGTTCTCGATGCTCAGAGGCTACATGTAGACCGATCAGGTTGATCTCTCTCTAGTTGATTCTCATGGAATGCCAGCATCTTCCCCGCCTACTCAGATTCACTGTCCATGCTTTCCATACCCTTTAAACCTCTTCGCTTCTGCAACCACCACCACAAGTGTAATATTCAATTGAATGTCCTCTGGGATCGATGGGATGTGAGGTGAGGCCCATTACATACATGAGTATAGGATCAGATAGCCAATGTGCGTTCAATCAGATATACATGGTTGGTTCAGATCAAAGTATTTTAGACATTGAGAGGTTGATTGATCATGGCAGCATTACACCTCAACCACAAGACAAAAAAGTCGTACGGGTGTTTTTACAGTCAATCGTCCCACAATAAATGCCATAAAAAAACATCTAATTATCCATTCAACATAGTTTTATACTTTAGCTGTACATTGCCGAATATAATCAAAGGGAAAATCATGTACTGTAGATCCCACGGGCAGGTGACTTGAGAATATTTTCTCATCAATGGCTTTAACAGCATTTTTATCATTACAGTTGTAGTTATGAGAAAGACCACTAAAATCTTTTATCAACAGTGCAACAATGATCAAATATAATGACTAGACTCTCTAGCGAAACAAGTGATGGATAGGGTTATTCTTTTGATTGCTGACAACATGTAATTGTCTATTTTTGTTCTTTCGGTATAAGGCTTTTTTATACCTTTTGTTGGTGGTCTATTGTTTTTTTATTTGCCTTCTTTTTATTATAATGTTGCAGTTACTGTTAAAAAAAAGAAGTGCAACAATGAATTTCAACCGCAACAATCTAATAGAGTGTGTAAGTATGAGAGAGGGAGAGAGAGAGATGATCATGACCCATTCCGAAAAAAAGTCATAAAGAGGAAATGTGAGAACCATGGCACCTGGGAAACCTGTATACAGTAGTCCGTATACAGGAGAGGTCCTGAGAGGACCCAGATGGTTGTGGAGTTGTGGTAATGATGTTAGTGGTTGAGTGGTGGGTCCTCTAGTGCAGGTATCACTCCTTAGACCAGTAATCCAATTTAGGAAAAAGAAAAGAAAACCCGAAAAAATAAAAAACTGCCTGGCTAACAGTGAGAAGTTTACAACTGCAGACTATCATTCTTAATCATCCATCTGTGGATTGTGGTCTACTTAAGAGGCAACTTTTTGGGCCCCCGGCCCACCCAGGCCATGCCTAACATGAGGAGGTTGGGGTGATAAAAACCATGTGGGGCCCTTCATCTATTTATTACCTTGAAGCTTGATGATGGTTTTAGACAAAACTATTTTTAGGATTTCAAACTAATGGTGACTAAATATAGTCAGACGAGTTTGGTGGGTGCAAATTCATGGGATTGGATTGATCATATGAGAATGACTTAGGAGCACCTTTCCCTTTCTCTATTCTCATCATTTGTTCAAGAGAATAACGTGTAAATGGGGGCAAAAAGAAATTCCAAAAACCAAAGATAAAATATCTACTAGCATCTGAAATTTCAGGCCACCCTTTCTCGAGACAATCAATTATCAGTAGCAACAGAACAAGACCGTCAATTAAATGATCAGTAGCAACAAAACCATGTTTAACAGAAAAAGAAAGAAAAACCATATTTCACATAAATGACAAAGGTACCACCCCTCATAAGATTGCATTTGGTTATAGGGCAACCTTCGCAATTTTCAAACAGAAACACAGTTGTCTCATTAGAGATGCATTCAATCAATAAATAATAATAAGGAGATTGAAAGGAGAAAGAAAAAATATCAATAAAAAAAGATGCTTACCTTCTTCACACATTTCTTCTCCCTGACCTCATACCGACTCCTTGTCAAGTCAGAAAGCCACAACCCTGGAAAACAGTACTGCCCAAAACCACATAAAAGAAAATAAATGAAAAAACAGAAGAAAGGAAAAAAAAAAAAAAAAAAGGACAGAGATGCATCACAGGAAAATTACCCAAAAAAATCAAATACAAATGAAAGACAATTTTATTTCTAACTAATGATATACCTGAAGAGTCTTATCCACATTTTTAGCCCTCTTCTTGGGCCTCTGAGGGAGCTTTGTCCCCTTCATCTTAAGGAAATCGTCTTCTTTCTCCTTTCTTGACAGGGCTATGTATATCCTTGGCCACTCAAACAGATCCATATTTAACTTCTCTGCAGCCACACCGGCTTCTGGCTCTGATTGTGGCACAGATTCAACATTCATGGGTTCAGCTTGCACATTGGTACCCTTCTGCTTCTCCCCGCCCTGTGCCGAACACGGAGTCATCTTTTCCATCTTCTCTGATGATTGAGGAGATCTCTTCTCTGCAGATCTAGAATGAATGCGGCCGTTGCCGTTGCCCAACTGAGACCCGTTTCCAATATTGGATCGCTCCTCTAAGTTCCTGACCATAGTGACAGAGAAGGTTAAGACATGGGTTCTATAGAAAAAAACGAGAAATGGATCAAAGAACTGATGATCGATCACGCCAAAAAGAACAAAAAAGCGCACACACAGAGTAGATAGGTTTTACTCGGTTGAAGGAGAAAATTGCAGGAAACACTCAATACTTTTCCAACAAAAAGTCAAAAAGAAGGGTAAAGGTTTTCAAAGAAGACAAGAAAACAACTACTTCCAAGATCTGTGAAGATTATTAAACAAAAGCTGTTAATTCAGCTCAGATTTATCTGTGCTGGAGGAGAAAATAATTCAAGGTCTTTGGCCACCAAGAAAAAGAAAAAAGGGGAAGGATTGAAGAAGCAAGAAAGCAGAAACCTGTAGCCCATGGACACAGGTATGAAATACAAGAAAAAGTGAAAGAGACAACAACTATTCCAAGGGAGAGAGATCTATATAATCTATACTACTCACCAGTAAAAGGGCTACAAATAGTTTACCAAACAAAAAAAAAAAAGCCCACTAATAATAGATGCTCTATTACTATGGGTTCAGTAACAAAAGAAGAAATCCATAACAAATCAACTCCAAGGCCAAAAAGGGGGAAAAGGAAACAGAATAAAGGAAACGAACACCAAATACATGTCACCCCTAATCTTACCAGAAGAAAAAAAAAAAAAAAAGCAAGAAAGTGATTACAGACCTGTATTATTCCTAGACATGGATCTTCAGGTAATTGAACAGATTAAAAAAATAAAAATAAATAAAAAAACAGAGAAATGCATTCCATCCCAGATCCACATAACAAATACAACCACCTAAAGCACAAATAACTGAAAATATTGAAACCCTGTTCCACAAAAATCAAAGCAAAAATAAAATAATAAAAAAATCCAACTTGCAGAAAAAAACCCACCCCTTCACATGATGTCAAAAATGAAAAAAGAAAACCAACTCACATTTTCCACCTACCTGAAAACTCCAGAAATGTCCAAAAGTAACCTCAATGAAATAATGACCCACTAAATCAACACAACCACCTCTGCAAAAAACCTAAAAACTTAAAAAGGAAGAGAGAGAATATTGCAAACAGGCTCTTCCTAATTCCAACCCAGAAACAAGATCTAAGAGGCCAAGTTATCAAACAAAAGAAAAAAAGAAAAAGAAACAGTCATCTCAAACAAAACCCATCAAATGGAATGGTAAAACACAAAGATCTAAAGGTTGCAGACCTGCAGAGCGAAGATCCTGCAGTCGTTTCTCGGACAGGCATAGAGGGTCTGTGATTTGCAGTCCTATTATGAGAGGAAACAGCACTAGGAGGCGACATGGCCGCCGATGTCGTTCTCTTCTCCACCCCAGATACCACCCTCCGGTGAATCTTGACCGTCTGTTTTGCCTGAGATGGTGTCTCATCTGCCACCGCTCGACTCTCGGCCCTAGATCCTCGGGACCTCTTCCTTTGCCCCCACTGCAAAAGAATATCGCCGCCTCCAGAGCCACTCTCGTGGTTGATCTGGCTCTTTGCAAGGGTGTGATTTTCGGGTTGCAATGAATCGGAAACAAGGAATTGTGAGAAGTTATGATCTTGGCTCGAAGATGGGGTCGATCCAGGCCTGAATCTATGGGCTTTGCCTTCGAAACCATTGCAACTGGCGATTCTTCCACTGTCGGCATCGTCTTCCTTACATATACGCAAAATGGGTTTTCTTCCGTTGGAGAGAGGAAGACAATCCGGGCTCACTCTCTGGTATCTGTAGCAGAAAAAACAGAATATGGGTCAGCAGATCAGAAGCAGTATGAAATCTGAAAAAAGTTACTCTTTCTCAGTGCTATAAACTCAAAGACTAGAAGCAAAATCTTGGAATAATGGGTACATGAATATGTAAATCACTATGAAAAAATCCATAGACGAGCACATAAAAATGCAAATCACGAATGAAAAGAATCCTAGATGAATCAAGAAAAACGAAGGAAAATGAAAACCGTAGACTCCATATCTTTAAGATAAACCCACATTTCTTGCGATTGTACAAGATGAAGAACTCAAATCTTTAACCAATTTCAGTCAAAAGAACAACCCAGTACAGCTATTAGATTGCCTTCCATTGAGAAAAGATAAGGAACCCATTTTTTCTACAAGATGAGAGAGACAAGCCACTGTCCAGAATCCATTGATTCTTGGTTAAATAATACAAGATTATAAGATATTGGCTCTTCAATTGCTCGAGAAAACAATACCAATCCCTTAACTCTACGAGATAAAGGAATCTGGAATCGCTTCTCAATCTGCCTCGAAGAAGAAGGATCACTGCTAGATGGGGTTCTCATCAGAGACCCAACAGCCATTTGTATTGCAAAACAGGAAACAGATCAAATGAAGAAACTTCATCTATCCAAGAACAAGAACGGTTTTAGTGCAATCCCAAGCGTCTGGGATTCTCGCCCAGCAAAAATAGAGAAAACTGGAAAACTGGAAAAGGAATCATCCATAACCGACTATCCTCTGAAATGAACGCTTGTTTGCTCGACAACCAGAACAGAGAATTTGTGATTCTCCGTATACCAACTGATTCCATGTAGAAATCACACAAAATGATATGGCGCAAAAACAAGAAGAAACAGAGAGACCCAAGTAAAAAACCACCTCTTTTCTCCTGCAAAAAACTCCGACTCACACGAATTAGAGATATATAACAGAGACATCAAGTGCTGCATTATCTGTTTGTAAATCAGGAGATTCTTCGAAAGTACACACCTTGACGATGTTTGGAGAATCAGAGCTTCTCATTCACCAAATGGAAACAAGAAAAACAATGAAACTATTGAAAACCCATAAACCTAGCCATGGTTTCTTCGACGGCAAACGATTTGGGGAATCTTAGCAATTCCCATCCCATCCTCCATTGTCAAACAAAGCTGCTACCATCCTATTGCAACTCAAAAACCAGGAAAAAGGGGGAAAACAACTGAAAATCAAAGAAGCATGATACAAAATCGGCACAGGAGGCACAGTCGCAGTCAATACCATCGGCCTAGAAAACAAAATGTGATTTTTCACATGAAAGATGACGATTCATCGCAGTTGCAGCGCTCTCTAACAATCAGATTCATTCCACAAAACAATAGAAAAAACCAAGTTTCAGATCTCCTTCCAATGAATTGAAAAAAAAAGATAAATCATCAACAAACGACTAAAACCAACACTGGCCAGAAGTTCATACAGAAGCAATAATTCCAACAGAGAAAGAAGAAAATCCGATATTTGCAGAAATCGTCACGTATTCAAGGTCAAAACGTCGAGAAAAAAGGCAAACGCAAACCTCTGCTTCTAATTGCAAAGGAAGACATACAGATCCTTCATGATAGGTCAGTAATACATCAGAATGCCCTATCTATACCAAACTATACAATTCCAACTGAAGGAATGGAATTCCTCCTTTGGAGAAATCAACAGAGATTATCTTCCGCAACGAGAGCAACACGAATTGCAATTCCATCTCCACTGCAAAACCGAAAAGCGGATCTGGTAGCGGAAACGACTATAATCTCTGCGAAAACTCATCTCATACGAGATTTATTCCATCTGCTCCATTGAAAGACCAAAAAACAAGCGATTCTCGTCTCGAGATCTAGTGTAAAACCACTGCAAACACCAAAACACTCGATCCTTTTGCCAGTGATCGACAGAAAGCTCTGTAAAACCACTGCAAAAAACCGAAAAATCGTATGATCGAAGAAGACGAAATACAGGTTCCATTTCAATGGAAATAAGGGCAAAACAAGATCCGTTTCGGCTCCGGATTGCATCAGAAACCTATTCACATGAAATCCGAGAATGAGATAGGAAGAAAGATGGAATCATCGTCGATTTTTAAGAGAAAGATGTGAAAAAAAATTTTCTTTTGGTTTTTTGAGATTCCATTCGGAGAGATTTCGGTTCTTGAGAGAGCTTGCAGACCTCATCATGCCAAATGCCGAATGGAATCGCCAAGGAACGTAGCGTTTGGATTCTCTGCAAATTCTCCGGAAATCGGTACAGTAGCATGTTATTCTCAAGAACGGAACATCAAGGACATAAATCCGTTACGAAATCCGTTACGTTACAGAGGAAGAAGAAGAAGGAAGAGGAGGAGGAGAAGGAGCAGAGAGAGAGATAGAGAGAGTCTGGAGCAGCAGCGGACTCGAGAGGGAGGGAGAGAGAGCGCTGCAGAAATGGGGTTGAAATGGTGGCTTTATCGGGAGAATTTGACGAAAATGCCCCCGGATTATAATGGAAATATCTGGGATGCCCTTATGTACTGTGCAGGACTGACGTGGATCTATGTGGGTAAACCGGGAAACGAATTGCCACGCGTGTTAGGATGAATTGTGCACGTGTGTGGCATCAGCACCCGTTATCAGCTGCAGTTAGGTTAATTGATGAGAGGATAGAATCGATGGACGGTCTTCGTGAAGTCCATCAATATGGGATGAATCCGGATCCATTGAGTGAAAAAGGAGTGGGGCCTATCTATTCAAATCCGAACCGTTGATCCATCCATGTATATATCGCATATAATGAAATTTTACATCATCCAAGTTTGCCTTACTCTTTTTATTTTTTGTTTTTTTGTTTCTATATCCCAGCTAAGGGAATGGGACCTGGGAGGTGATCGGAAGTTGGACATGCAAGGTCATGGGGTCTCGCACATGCAAATAGATATAATTAACGCATTTGATGCAATAGTAACTCACATATGGAAGAAGAGGAAGGTTAGGTTTGGAGTGACTGTTTAATAAAAATAATGACATGGTTTTGCCCCTCTCAATTTTCTTTTCATCTTCAACAAACAAGAAAAAATATAGCTCCCTGTGTTTAGGAATGTTTTGTTTTACAGCCTTTTGCCCCTCTTCAACTTTCTATTTCCTTTAAGAATTTTAGAAAGTAACAAAGGTATTATTGACTTTTTATTTTCCTAAAAGATAGAGTCTTATGATTATCTCTCTCTATAATGTCATCCATCATTCTCATCTCATCGACTCATCCATTGCCAATGTCCCATCCCATATCAAACCAAGTTTAGATAGTATTTAATAAAAGCTTTTGCGTGGAGCCCCCTTAATAATATTAAACCGGCTCAGAACGGGGTCCCTTTGGGCCAATGCACTTGAGTAGGCCATAGTTTGGAAAAACATAAATCACATAAAATAAATGCTCTAATTTTCTATAAAGAATATTACTCAACATGATCCGGGCCAAAGTCAAATTGATCTATATGGGAAAATTGAATTTGTTTATTAAAATTTTTTGGAATATAGATATTTTCTTAAAATTTATCAATCTTAAGCTGGGTCATTTGAGTGAAAATATGATAAAGGTGTATAAACTATATATAAGGAGTTTGTTTTTGAAAAATTTAGATGTTTTATAAGTGGGCTTATTGTCGTTGAACTTTTATATAATATTTTCTTTTCTTTTCTCTTTTTACTATCTTTATTGTGTAGATGACATCCAAGGACATTGAAATTATCATGGTTCTTGATTTAACAGCCTTAAAGTCTAATATTTTTTTAATAAGTATTTATCTCTCTTTTTATAAGTGGGACTATTAATATTATTGATCAATCAACTTTGGCCCCACTAAAAGATAATCCTAGCTCCATCCCTGAATAGAAAATGTGATTAATTCAATATGATGCATGTTCACTATCAAGTTTTCATCTAATAGTCAGTCTTTGCACCAAGAGGTTGTAGGTTCGAAACTGCACTACCACACTAGGGCTACATGGGGAGTTTACTCAGCTTCCTCACCCGGAGCGATTAGTCTAGCCCAAAGGGGTGGGAACCCTCTGATAGCAAAAAAAATAAAAATACAAATACAAATAAAAATAATCTAATTAATAGTCAACCCAACGGTGGAATAAACTTGGATTGACATAAAATTGGAAGGCGCCACATATAAAAAATGTTTGCTTTGAGCAATTCGAATTTCAATAGATGGGTCCAATCCTTCTAACTGAGAATCTGGATTCAACATGATTAAAATTGCTCCGGTGGCATAGTATGCTTGAACATCATCTAAAATTTATTTTCAGTGGCATAGTATGCTTGAACATCATCTAAAATTTATTTTCAGTGGCAGATGATATAACAGTTGGAATGTTAATATGTAAGCATATAATTATGGGAGATGCTCCTATGAGAGCATCTCTCACCTTACTATGAGAGATAAAGGTAGAGGCCTTCACATTTAAGTTGTTGATATTGGATATGGATGTGAGGGCCCCCACTTTATCTCTCATAATAAAGTGAGAGATGCTCTCATAGGAGCACCTTATAATCGTAATTTTATAAGCACATGTAGATTGAATATGAAAGGATGGCAACATGTTAGGTTTTTATGAGTCGGCCGGCTAAACTTGGATTTACCTTGACCTAGCCTGCCCAATACTCAATTAGACTCGCAACAAGTCTATGCTAATTCTTTACCAAAAATATAAAGAGTTATAGTATTTGATATGTACCTTCTTGTAAAGTAGGTCGAGTCTAATTATTATTTTGAGGAATTTACAGCATAGGACCCCGTAGCACCCTATACCACTCTTGAGGTCCCCAAAATACCGTATACATGGATAAGGTCCTTAATGCGCCTTTTTTTTTTTTTTGGTCGTTTAGCGATTGGTCGATATCGACCATTCTACAGTGGTTGCTTTCGATTTTCAGAACTCAAATGGTTGATATCGATCATTATGCGGTGATTGCTCTTGATTTGCAGAACCCAAATAGAAATTGAGTTTTTTCAGGAGAGAGGAGAGTAGAGGGGAGGGGAGGAGGAGGGAGACGATTTAACTAGTGGAGAGCATGGGCAAGAGCCCATAGTTCACAACCTAGGAAGCTAGGATTAGTCTCAACGAACTTCAAGTATACTACTACTTGTTCTCTTCGTCTTTTTAGCTTCTCTGCACGTACTTTTCGTTATTCTTGAAACTTTGCGTGTATGGGTCTTTGGTTTTAGTTTGGGTTTCATTGATTTTCGTGGTTTTTGGTCTGTTATGGGATATGGGATTTGCTTTGCCTACGTTTTTCTCTAATGGGTCTCTATTCGTTTTGTGTTGAGTTTTTTTTTTCTTTTTTTTTTGGGTTTTAGCTATTTTTTTTCATGGACTTGTTGTTCTTCCAGTGCTGTTGCTGTTGTTGGCGTTTCATGGTCTTTTGATGTGTAGTAAAATGGGGTTCTGTTCGTTTTGTTTTGGGTTTTTCCTTTGTAGGGGTTTGGTTTTCTTCTCTATGTCCCTTCTTTGATTGCTTCTATTGTTGTAGAGTTCCATGTTCTGTAGATTATGTAGTGAAATGGGTTTTGATTACTGTATATAAGTTGTTGTATGTATTTATGTGTGATTGCTTGCTACTTTCTTGATATGGTTGAGGGTTTTGCCTTTTCTTCCTCTTCTCCCTCCTCCTCCCCTCCGCTCTTTTTCCTCCTGAAAACCCAATTTCTATTTAGATTTTGCAAATCGAGAGCAACAACCACATAATGGTCGATATCGACCATTTGAGTTATGCAAATCAAAAGCAACCACCGCAGAATGGTTGATATCGACCAATCGCTAAACGACAATTTTAATTTTAATTTTTACAAAAACGCACCTTGAGAACCTTATCCATACATACGGTGTTTTTGAGACCTCAAGAGTGGTATGGGGTCCTACGGGGTCCTATGCGGTAAATTCCTCTATTATTTTTAATATTTTATGCTTATGATTTTGTATAAAAGGGTCACTTACTAAATGCATTAAGAGAGCCCAAACCTGAATCGGACTTTGATAAACACCAATGGATCCGCATCTATCGCAACCCAATAAAAAGACTGCCACCACTACTAAAAAGGGTGGTCACCTAAGAACAAGGGGTTGCCCTATTGTTTGGGTACCTTTTGTTCTCACTTAATTATATATTGTTCGACCCTTGTGATCTTCTTCTCGCAGGGGCAGATTCTCTTCTATTGCCGTGCTTCACTCCCTATAGATTCTCTTCTATTGCCATGCTTCACTCCCTATAGGAGTAGGCTTCTTTATTTATTATTATTTTTAATTTATGGCTAGTGCCTCTCATAGGTCTCAATTAGGGGTGCAAAGGGGTTTGTCGGTTTTGGATTCAGAATCGTAACTGTTTTTAAGCCTTGATTCGAACTCATAACTAATTTTCTTGGTTTCGGACTTAGTTTCAATAAGAGGACCCAGATGAACTGGATCTAAGTCCGACTAAAGGGCCAAGATCCAATTCCAAAATTGGTTTTGACTTATTTCTCGGTTTTAATATTCTTTTACTTAAAATAAGGATATAATTCAACTTATAATGATGCATCAAACTTTATAATTAAATATAAAAAAGTCTAACCAACATTGATTTTGAGCTACAATTAGCAACATTAAAGACTCATATGTTACAACTGGAATTGTTTATCAATCGGGGCCTAAATTAAGTTATAAACCATACCCATTTATGAATACAAACATGTTCTTTTATGAGTCGGATGGTCTAGCCCATTTGCATCTCTAATCTCAACCCCCTTGGCTGGATTAGAAAGAGAAAAACAAGACAAGGATTGTCACTTGCCATCCCTACAAACATCCTGTCACCCTTCAAAGTAATGTTTGAAAAAGTGCCAAACACCCACATGTTAAGATTGATTACTATGAGTACATTAAATCACATAATGATACCCAACATACTCATGATTGAGTGGTGTTCGCACTTTAATACCACACAAATGCCCAAAGATTGATCTTATGTCTTCAAATTTGAAATATCACTCCTACTCAGTAGTCCAAGATAACAAAAACCACGACGATCATGAAGGTGGCTCCATGTATTTTGAGAAAGGACATTAGTAATTTCCACATCCATGGAATCACAGCAGGTAGAGAGAGAGAGAGAGAGAGAGAGAGAGAGAGTCATGCGGGTTCAAAGTTCAAACTTGCTCAAACCAGATGAAAGACCTCAGTATTCAATTGATTTTTATTTATTTGTTCCTCTTCTTTTAGTTATTTACTCATCAGCCCCTACATCACTACATGTAATGTAAGCTGTTACCACCACGTCATCGCCCCAATTATATTGAGATTAGACTATACTTGCCTGTGTACAGTGGAGATGCTAAATGGCAAATTGTCCATCATCATCATAAGAGTGCCTCATTCCATAAATCTTGCTCTAACTTATAAGACTTTAATACTAAACTCAAAAGAATGCTGTTTGTCTCTGCTCATTTATCTAAATCCCCTCAATTACTGTGTATCCTTCATAATTTCTGGATAAACATGAAAACCATTAGTCAAAATGCCATGAAAACCTTTTTTACACAGTTTATCTGGCAATTGACACAGGAGATTAGGGACCCTGGAATAGTGAACCACTTTTATCCATTTTTTGCTCCAAAGCACTGAGGAATTATTTGTTTGCAGTGATTTACATATTATATAAATGATTCACATATGTATTGATCACATTTTTTTTTAGTTTATTTACCCTCTCCAAGGACAAACAAGTCCTCCCTGTCAAAGTCATTCTTTCTTGGGTTATCCACTGTGGAACCCCTTGTGTTGTTGGCCTTGATTTAACCCCCTTTCTCACCCTTGCAGAGTATAGGATAAACAGTAGCAACAACTTCCAATGATTCGGTTCCTATCGGCATATATGGCGGAGGCAAAATACTGCTGTTTGTGTGTGTCATCTTGGAAATAAGAATAATAATTGATATACATGTAATTCATGAGCCCTTCAAACCTTTTTCTTTGTTTGCTTTTTCTGTAAAAAACAGATGGAACTGAGGCCCATTTCCCATCAAAATTAAACAATGATCTAGACATTGACTACAAACAAAGCTCTAATATCCAACTTCTGTTAGGCCCTCCTGGATGCTAGACAACAAGGGAAGTAGGAGAATTGACAGGGATGTGGATTAAGGATGAGACCAGTATCTCTCCATTCAAATGCCACTAGAACTTTTTTTTTTTCTAAATGAAAATTTTGATGGCTTATGATAACAGTGCAAGTTTTCTATGAATAAACCCAATGGCAGATGCAACCACCCAATGATAGCTCGGTGGTGATGCATTTCACTCTCCACAGGTTCTGTTAGTTAGTGGGTATGTGAGTTCTATTAATTACCATAGGAAAAATAAATAGAATGAAACAAAAAGGTAAATTTTCTTCCATTGGATATATATAAAACAAGTCTTTATAATGTTGTCCTCATTTTGCAGAATTCCCATCCCAACTTGACCCAACCTGTTTGCCACCCCTAACTTTATAGGCGTCTTCTGAAGACATTCTCATATTTTTACCTTGGCTTTAGAATGATCACCCCAATTTAGTGGCTAATATACATTTAGCTTTGGTGGTGTTTGGATCCTCTATCTTTTCTTTTGGTAAATCGAAGAGATCCATTCAAGGAAAAATAAATTAAAAAATAATGAGTGCATGTGCTGCAAAAATTTAACCCAGTCTAACCCACTTTACAAAAGAAGAACACCCATGTAACAGTTTTCATTCCACATGTGAGGCCTGTCTCTTGCAGCAAGGGACTTGAACCTAGTGGTAGATCTAAAAAGAAATAAAAATAAAAAACTGCCAACACCCCTTTAGTTTTGGAGGGAAGTTAACAAGCACATCTCCTCTTTATTTGTTTTACATATCTATACTAAAACTGGGACCTCCACATTGGAATCTTTCTATTAACATCTCATCAGGTGTACTATCAACATTATTGTTCCCATGCTGCATTCTATTCCTCTTTCAAGTGGCTTTATTAGACCTGTTTCTTTATTGAAACTTATGTCTGGTGGGTGTTTGAGAATTTCAAATGCTAGAGTTACAGGAATTCTAAGCAAAGAAACAAGTTATTAGAGTGGTGCAATCTTCTTCCGCTGTAAACTGGTGGTAAGTATTGTAACATGGCAAGCCTGAGCCCTCATCACCAGCAGGTATATATGGTTGGGATCAGGCTAAAAGCCTAATTCTCAAGAGCCTGAAAAGAATTCAAAAGTGTTCAGGCTAGTATATGCTAGCATAACAACCCATGCTTAGCACGGACATGTTCAGTTGTTAACCAATAGCTGAAAAGTATATTTACTTAATTATTAAGAAAAACTCAGATTACGCAAGATCATCATCAAACACACATGACAATGATATGGTGATTATGATAGGGATATTAGTTACATGAAGTGGAGGAAACGAGTTGTTACATGTTGAAAGTGGAGATGAGTGGTTACATATCAGATGTGGAGAGCTATAACTCTCTGTCAAAATCACCTAAAAACTCCTTCAGCTTAATATAAGTATAATAGTATTATTGGGTCTATATTAACATTTATAACTTCTTCCCAAAGGGTGCACATAAGTGGAGGAGATAATTCCGTGATAGAGAGGAATGTTGGCCTAATATCTCCCTCTTCGACAGTGCAACACATGTATCTTGCCTCTCTCTTTCTCGCTTTTTTTTTTTGTATGTTATACTCAATTTGGACTTTTGCTGTGAATAATGTATCTTATTGTGAATACTGCTATGAATAATTTCTGAATTTTTGCTATGAATAATGTGAGTTTTTGTTGTGATTACTACATGAGATATACTTTGTGTTTTTGTTGTGAATTCCAATTTGGTTCCACCTCTTGAATATTCCTTGTAGCCTCAAGAGAAGGAAATATTTAATAACATTGATAACGAGACAATCATGCATCGTTTTCAAAAATGTAGAACCATCGAGGAGGGAAATCATAAGAACCTTGTTTTATAGTTGATATGACTTTTGACGAGAGAAATGCATGTTAGTTGATGCAGTTAAATATTTTGTATTTATTTAAATACAATGTATTTTCTCTCTTGCAATTATTAATGTGAAGAATATCTAGCAAAAATTCCATACCATCCAAACAAAAATCCTGAGTCGGCCAATGGGAAACAAGAATGTATAATTCCCTCTCTCCCCAGATAACCCAAATCCATGGAGCACCAAATCCTCTAGTTGCATTAACAAGTTCCTTCCTTTTAAAGATACAACTTCCTAACTCTCTCCTCTCCTTTCTGAAAATTTTCTGCTCACCCTCAGGAAACTTTCTCCTAACCCAAGAGCCCAAATTCCCTAAAATTTCACTATGGCACATCATTGATGATTGTTCTAAACAATTTGATTTAGTAAGGATAAGGACCTTAATTGTGTATCTTCGGCTGTTTTCAGTGAATTTTGGAGGGGTGTCCTCAAGGCACCTCATGGAATCCTTTGTGGTGAGACAAACATAAAAGCCTTAATTTAACACTTTGTCTTGAATTTGAAAACCTTTGTTCTTGGAAACAGATAACCAGAAGCTACAGAAATTTATGGAGGATGGGGTTGGGTTTCCAAGGACATCCAAAACTGATCATTTCAATGCTTTGCTAATGAAAATCGTTTAATGGGCCCCACCATTGATGGCTGTGGGCTCTGATAGGCTAGACATTTTCAGCGATTCATTTTGTGGCCCACTACCATGTGATCAGACCAAATGCCACATGGCCTACATCAGCAAGATCTGGCTCGTTCATTTGGTGGCCTCCCACAACAGACATGTTGAAGTGGGTCCCACAAGGTCCCATATTCCTGATCTGTAATCCTGTCCGTTCATCAGAAGACGCTGACCCACCTTTAATTGCACCTTCCAATATATCATCACATCATTAGGGCTGAGGTGGACGTTGCAACGGTTGTTCTTTCCCTCTTTTTATTTTTCAAAATCTCTCAAGTTGATTGGGTCAATTCCACCCGACCCACTTTTTGTGCCACCGCCTCTGCATCATGTGTCCTAATCACTTGGCATATTAATGCAATTACAGGACACACTTGTACGTACCCACAATGGAACCTGTCTTACATTTTGAAGGTAGGCCCATGATTTTGGTCCCACATGATGTACATCTATGGTGGTGGTGATTGGATGTTTTACATTATGATTTATGAAGCAAGTTGTGAGTGGGCCACTAATATGTCATTTAAATCGGACAAAAATGAAATAAAACATAATATAATAAAAGTCACCTAGATGAAAATTTGGCATATTTGATAATAGGCGAGAAATCCGCAAGGAGTTTACACATTTTAGGATTCCTCCCCACTCTTGGAATGGGAATTCTCCATTGATGATTTTTAAATCCTATGAAGGGTGGTCTGACCTACCACGGGCCTAAATTCATAAGGATTTACAATTGGCAAATGTGCCTTTTTTTTTATTTCTCAAGAATATAACAGGTAAGGAATACTTGAGGATTGGTTGCCAAATGCGATGAAATGTGAGGACTCCTTGATATATCTAAAGGGCCTGCTTAGACCCTTCCTATCGAATGGCTAAAAGTGAAGGATTAAATATGATGAGTGTCCCTTAGGCCTTGATCAAGGCCCTCTTAGTCTATATTATTAGTAATTAAATATCAAAGTATAGCGAAACATTAAGAGGTTGGGGATTTTAGAATCCTCTTGGTGGATCTGAATTTTAGAACCCTTTTAGGATTTTTGTTCCAAAGAAAAATACTAATATAAAGTGAAGAACAAAAAGGAAAAATGAATCAAGTTAGTCCTACCAATCTCATGGGCTAACCCTAATTGCTTTTCACTGTGATCCATGACTGCATAAGAAGATCTTGTATACTTTATGTATGTATATCATAAAGAGCATTCAAGTTGTTGACCCCACCTCTCAGTCGGATGATTGGGGATTGAACCCTGGTTGGTTGGGTCTCACCCTACATTTGTGGGTGACTGCTGCCTCCTGCTCTCATAGTGTGTGTGTAAGCAACCTCTCCTTGCTTGTGCGAGTACCCTCCCCATGTGCGTGAGTGCTCTCATGGCTGGTGTATTATCCAATTTTTGTAGGTACTTGGATTAGATGGTTAGCATTTTTGGAGACTGGTGAGGCATGGGAGAACTTTTGGCACCCTACCTTTCATGGCTCTGATGCTTACATGTAAAGGCCCTTTAGCAAGGTTGTTCCATACTTAATATAAGTAGAAATTATACAAGGTCGATTGCTTATGCCTTTTTTGAGCAGGGATTGCTCATGGTTTAAATTTTAAATTGACACAATGATTATAATTATAAAACCAAGAGCATGCCAAGTAAGGGGTTAAACCAAAAAAGAAAAATGTGGAGTTAAATTTTTTTTACGAAAAGTGGCGCTATCACTACTGGAGTAATTTGTTAAAAAAAAAAAAAATTGTATGGCACCTCTACCTCCTTTTTATTTTTTTAAAGGTATTTTTTTGTAAAGTACCCCTACGGTTGTTTTTATGTTTTATTTTACTTATCGGTTTAATCATATTAAGACTGATTTTTTCGTAAAAATCCTTAAAAATTAATGAAAATAGAAATCACACCAAAAAAGGAAGATGGAATGGTTTGGTTGAAGTTAGTTGGGCGACCAGCTCCATAGTTCATACATGCAGGAGCCATGGTCTTTGATTGGGCACCACAAGATAGGTCTGAAGTTTTTTAGCCCAGGAATCTCAAATCTATCAATAACCTTATGAATGATGATTGAGAAGGGCACATCAATCAATGCTCCCTAAATTGTGGCCAAGATCTTCCTGGGCAATAAATTATTTTTACATGTGATTTGGGCTCCCTCACTGTGCGAGTGCCCTCCCCTAAATTTTTTTTTTTTTTACTTGCCTTTCAAACAGGACCTTGCCAGCAGCTCATTCTAGTTTCATCACAGATGATGTTCACCAAGAAACTCAACTCATACTAACCCATTTACTTCCAGAGATAAAAAGGTCAATCTGAAGTCTGAAGCTATTTGGAAAAAACAAAAAGTTAACCTGAACTCAGAGGCCATGGTTGCATCATGCATTTTCTGCAGAAAAAGAATGGAAAAGTATTTTGATTTCCCTTGAACTTTCACTTTCTATCATTTAATATAGATCGTTTTTAGCGAGGAAAAACTTCTCTCCCAACTTAATTTTATGCAAATCCATGAATTTTTTTCCAATAAGGATTTAAAAGAGGTGGAGCATTCGGCAGAAGAAGAAGAAAAAAAAAAATAAACCGAGAGATGCCACACAAATGTTCCTCAAAATTACTATTTTTTTTCCTTCGAAGAGAGGAGATATATGGAATGGAAATAAAAGAAAGTTTTGCAGCTGGGCTTCCACCACATATCAAATATAACAAAAATAACATGACAAACGCTTTCTTACCACATCAAGATTTTGATGACTCACATCAAAAGTAAACACTTTATGCAAATTATTCGAATCAATCAATATTCGCTAAATTACTGGAACAACAAGCATCACCGCTTGAAGGATCGAATGCATGACAGGTTACCCACGGTGATGTGACAGACCGTGATTGGTCCACTCACGGTCACCGTAGGAGAAATCCTCAGAGGATCGGGACTCGACAATCAGGAAATTTAACTTGGCAAGAGCACCCTTGAATTGCCGCCGCCCCCCACCCTCAGGGAAATCATCAGAGGATCGGGACTTGACAATCAGGAAATTTAACTTGGCAAGAGCACCCATGAATTGTAGTGAGCGTTGGCGCCAATCAGGAAATTTAACTTGGCAAGAGCTCCCATGAAACCCAACCAAATTACTAGATTGTGTTGATGGGTGGGGTTAGGAATTGCTACCCCAAGACAGCTCTCTCCAACCCCATCTCAATGACCATTAACATTAAGCAGGCTAACTCTGTTCGAACTTTTTACCAGTTCAAACTTAACAGTGCTCCTGCCTCCTTTTGGTAAAGCTTTCATTACAATTTTGAGGTTTTCATCCGTCTTTTATTGACTGATAAAATTCAAATCTAGACATCTGATCATGTCTAAAATATTTAAGACTATCCGTTTGTGCATTTTTCAATGTATCTCACAAAGTCTTCTAAAAACCCAGTCAGACTCAACCCAGTTAATGGGCTCCATGCCCTACTGAGTCACGTGAACAAGTCCAGCTCCCCAATGGATATGCCCTTTGTTAGTGTCTAGCCACATCCAGATCCAAGTCTCAATATTAAGATCCAATTACATGTAATTGGGTTGAGATTAGGTCCACGGCAATCATCGTCATTGCCCATGGTTAGAACCCTTAACTAGCCATAAAAATATCATTCAGGGTTAGAAAATCACCACTGTTCAAATGCACACCATCAAAACCTCGAAACAATAATGGTAATAGTCTAATAAGCTCAATGAGTAAATCCAAATAATTTAACAACTCAATGATGAGAGCTATTGTTGGGTGATGCTTCACACAAGTCCCAAAATCAGCAGTGTGTGGATTGGCATACTCTTATGACGTCTGCTGTTTATCACAAACAAAGCTTTACAGTGCTGTAGAATACTATGAAAGGAACCCTCTGAGGTATAAGTGTGAACAGAATCTCTCCAGAATCCAAATTTGTACAGTGGACAGTCTTATCCATCTGTTTTTGCTACCTTTTCTCAATCATTAAAACAGTCCTGTTGGTTCTTGCCTCGCACCAACAAAAGTGTACATAATTGTGTCATGTGGTTTCACACTTCAGAGACCTATTTTTTTTATAAAGCTTAAACCTTTCTCATTGGCCATTGCTATGTTTATGACCTGTATTCGTTCTTGTTTATGAATGGATTTAACTTTGTTTGCTTGGCTTAGTTACTTTACAGCTGGTTCACCAGAGGAGGGAACTTCAAATCCCACATGCCATCATTAAAATGGATTAGTCTTTCCTCCTTACAAATCAGCACTTAACTCTGAAGCTTATATTGACAATCTTGCTTTAGTTTATTCTCCAGATTAGCAAGTCTCATCTTCCTTGGTCTAGCCTTATTTATGCTATATTAAGGTATGAAGGGCGCATCAGTATGGCATATTAAATCCAAAAACAAAGACAACAACCAACACATTTGATGGCTTCTTCCAACAGTTTTAGAATCTTCAGACTCTTACTCCATAAAAATGACAAAGAAGAGTCATAATTCCATCACAAATCTAACCTGCGGTGATCAGGCCCAGTGTAGCATGGGAAGTAATAAGGCATAAGAATAATTATAGGATCCTAAATCCTTGATCACTACAGTGGCGATGATGATAAATCTGCATACATGTAAGAAAAAAAAAAATCAAACATTGAGTTGGATGGGGGAGCCTTTATCCATGAGACCTCGACTGCAGACAAATGATCGTACAGCCCCACTATAAAAAGACCACATCCCAAAAAATATCCCAGGCAACCTTTAGCCAATTGTTGGCGGCTTCAATATGAGTGTCGAAGAATGAAACAAGGAACAATCCACATTTAAATTAATAAAGCCAAATGTGGATAGCTAGGACCTTCTACATTAGGATAGTTTTTAAGTTAGCCTAATCCAAAGCGGACCTCCTGGATCAAAGGTCTGGATCATGTCACAAAACAATGGGCTGCACATTCAAATACCCAAAAGTTCACCATGGATATCGTAGATCCAAGGATCGTGAAATTCCTCACCCACATGAACTACAACATGGAAGCAATTGAGTAGCTATGTTTTGAAGTATCGCTGCCTCTGCATTCCAATTAATCATGCATTTTATTGATCATATAGATATTTATTTCTTCCAACAAAATGGATCATCAAAGATTAATGTACACAGTGAGATTTAAGAGCCACTGAAAAATTTTAATGGTGAACTAGAAGGGCATCAATATTACGCTTCCCTTCAGGCCCTTTACTGTACCATGCAGAAACATAATCACCATACATAACTCCATGATATCGAAGAGGAGAGTACTCTGTGACAAGTTCAGAAGCTGGAGATATCTTTCTGGTCTTCGATGGGTCATAAAATGTTGCAACAGAAAGCCGTGGCTGATGGGCATTTACAATAGCACGATGTTGAGCACTAATATATTCACCATTGCTTATAATCTACAGTCAAGAGTTGTTGGGAAATGCTTCAGCAGAAGGGAAAAAACTAATTTCATGTAATTGGTTCATACAAGTTCAAGTGGGAAAATAAATAAGTGCAATAAAAATAACAGAGGCTAACTTTTTTTTTCCTACCATGATCAAATAGATAAGATTGAAGTGAGAAAGCACTTCCTAAAGGCTGAAAGTAGAGAAACTAGACCGTAAACATGTAATATAAGAATCATAAAAATACGCTGCTGACAGGATACAGAAACTATTCACAAAAAACTCTCTGAAGTGCTGATCATCTAAATGAAAAATCATGAAAACAGCATAAAAAGAAAAACAAGTTGAAAGGTATTCAAGATATATAATTTCTTTCTGGAGTTTTTCATAGAGTGAAGGGTCAACTTTCCCACAGTAGTTATGAAGAACTGCATCAAAACAAGGACTATGTGCAAATGCCCATATAAAGACTATCGGAACACATAATAACTTCTAAGTTTAAGGTTTCAAACAGGCACTCAAATTCTTATAAAGTTTCTATTTCAGATGCATATGACGTGTTGTTAGCAAAATCCTATCAATGTGCACTCGCTTTTTCAATATCATCATCATCATCATCATCATGCCCATCATAATTGATGCCGTATCCCCTAAGTTTGCGGTTGGTTTTGTGAGTTTTACTATTTCTTTCTCAGCACTATAACTTAAACAAGGGGTTTTAACCAAAAAGTACACAAACTTACTTTTCACCGGCTAATGACAAAATTTTAAAATATGAACGATTAATCGGTGGAAAGCAAGAATTTTTTTTTAGACCAAACTACCCATAACTCACTATATCGTGAGTACAAGTCACGATATCATGAGTCCCCTCATCTCTATATTTTTCTTCTTCCACTCTCTGTTTTCTACATTGTTTTATCTTTAGTAATTTTCATTTTCCTCCATATCCTCACAATCATGCAAGAAAAAAAAAAAAAACCCACTTCATTTTGTCATTATTTCAGCCCTTCTCTCAAATCTCCTCTACTTTCAATCCAACCCATCCCGAGAAGAACCAATATTCCTACCTGAAAATTCACCAAATTATCATCCAAGGTCCAACCTTTTAGAGCACTAATTATAACAAAGGAGGAGAAGTCTAGCTATTGAAAGGATCCGGAGGATATAATAATGGAGCCATTTCCAGCACACAACCCAATTTGTCTCTTCAAATCAGCACTCCAGACAGCAAACGCACATCAACTTGGAGAAGAATAGATGAAGAGATGGCCTCGGGGTTTGTGAGAAGAGCTTTAGACACCAATATTATCATCCCTCCCAAGAAAAAAAAAAGATGCATTAGACTCACGATATCATGAGTTAGGGGTAGTTTGGTCCAAAAAGGAAAAAAAATACCTACTTTCCAAATTCCAATGACTAATCGCTCATATTTTAAAATTTTATCATTAGCCGATGGAAAAGCAAGTCTATGGTGTATTTTTTTTTGTTAAAATCTCTTTAAACAATTTGGGTTCACACAAACTTATTATATCCATTGACACTCGACAGCTTGAGTTTGCACTATATGTAATGTCAAACATGGCAGACATGTAACCAGTACAAAGACATGTCATCTACGTTAAAAAGCTTTGAAGCATTCTTAAAAAGGAAGTCCTAGAGATTGAATATTATGTACAAGGACATCTAGGCAACTGGATCAGAAATAAATTTAAACTTTGTTAAATCCTCACTAGTCATTATGCACATCTAGGGGTGAGAACCTGCATGGTCATGGTTGTATCAATGCATATCATTGCCTACCACAAGGATGTATGTATTGGTGTAAGTAAATGCAGCATAGACTTAAGTATATCAATTGGAGAAAATATACAAAAGCATAGTGAGACTAGAAACCTGATTAAGAAGCTGATGACACGTGTCAGAGAAACAACCAACAAGGTAGAGATTATTTCCAATGTAATGTGACCAACAATCCTCAAGTCATACTATTGAGACCCTGATCTAAAATGAACTGCAGAAGCCAGACTAGAGTCAAAATTATTTAGCTTTCTATTCCACTGAAAATTGAGAGACTAAACTCTCGTCTATATGTGTCTCCCACTCAGAAAAACAGTGGAAACCCATAAACTACACATATATTTCATAAGCCCTTCTACAGAGAGATTATAGCCCAAAAATTATTCTGTTTTGATGATCCTAACAACATGATTTCTCTGTTTTCTTTTGTAGCAACAAAACTAGCACCGAACCATTCAGCGGGGAAAAAATAAAAGATTTCTCCTTTTGAATTTAAATCAACATTTTTATATAACCAATCATTTGATGGTCACTAATTGGATCCACAGACTACCAATCAGGGCATTTTAAGGATATACTCCATCAGTCCATCCACAATCGGGCCATGATCTGGATTGGTATGAATCATGCGCATTAGACCTGGTTGGGATGTATGCAACCAAGTAGTGATTACCTAGAGTTGGCAATTAGGCTGCAACTAGGGTGAGTAGGTATGGTAATGGTAGCGACTATGATAAGAATCTGAATTAATACCATGCATAGGTGTTAAATGGTGTAAAAGGTAAGGCATCCTCATATGATGGACTGGACAAAGCAAGGTAGAGAGGCATCGATCAATAAATTATGTATTTACAGACAAAGCAGTAAAGCCTTTAAGGAATAGCAAACCCTTTAAATAATAAAGTGCATTAGATGTCCAAATTGAAATGCAAATGGAAGAAACTACCTCAGTTTGGTCAGCTAGAATGACCACAATAGCATCGGACAAAGGCTGAACAGTTACCCATTCACCATCCTTGAATACTTCAAGCCCCTCAACCTCATCTTGTACCAAAAGTGTAATAGCACCCATGTCAGAATGAGCTTGTAAACCAAGAGCAAGCTCAGGCTGTGGGCATGGTGGATAATAGCTGATGGTAATATTCTGATAAACTTCCCCAACTGCTTCTTCAATGTATGAAGAAGGCAGGGAGAGACCTTCAGAGATTATACGTAGAAGCTTCTGTGCAAGCACCTTCATGCATTCACTATACTCCGTTACTACTTCTCTGCATATATGAGCATATTCAGCTTTTGACAAACAAATTGAACGAATATGAATGATTCAGTTGTGACTGCTCATAAAGATTAAAACTTTTAACAAATCCAACATCTCTTACTGCAAAAAGATTAAAACTTTCTCATATCCAACCTAATCCAGATCAATCCAACCGATTATATTGCCTCAAATTTAACATTTCGTGTTATCAGAATCCGAATAAGGTAAAATTTAACTAAATTCACATCCTTGATCATCAAGTAATAAGTTCCTGGAATAAAAAACTTAACAATAGTCATGCTGCTTGACAAAGAAAAAAACCCAAAACCCAAAAACCCAAACAAGGAACATTAGATCTGACCTGTAATTTGGAGGAGAATCCGGCCAACGGCTGGGATTTCTCCTGGACAGAGGAAAAGTGTGATGATCAAAGTAATCCCTCCAATCAAGAACTCCGTCTTCCTTCGTCAGCATTCGGCTTCCGTACCCCTCCGTGGCCGCGCCGCTCCCGTCGCAGCAGTATTTCAACTTCTCAGGCATCGGAGAGTTGAAGAAGGAGAACCCGACGGTCCTGATTTCATCCAGCAGCCGTCTCGGGACGCCGTGGTTGACCACCTGGAAAGCGCCCCACTCCCGGCAGAGCTGCCGGACCTGCTGACGCAGATCGTCGGAGCGATTGGGGTCGAAGTGGGAGAGGTCGACGACGGGGACGCCGGAATCTGACGGTCTCCAGCGGGCTGAGGGCTGGGATTCTGGTGGTTGGATGTATTGGGATGGGAGGTGAGAGAGGCCGTTTTGCACGAGGGCCTGGACTCTCTGAGGCTCCCGGAGTTCCATTCGCAGAGAGAGACAGAGAGAGAGAGATATATATATATATATGGAGGAAATTGTTCGCGCGTGGCAGTATATATAAACATGGAGTCTATAGGTAGGCCCCACAAGAGGAAATGAATGGCCATGGTTTAGTGGGTCACACTCTAATTGGGAGAATCTGAGCCTTTGGATCAAGAACCTAGATATGATATGATGCTATGGTTGAGTGGTTCACACTCTAATTGGGCAAATCTGAGCCTTTGGATCAAGAACCTAGATATGATATGATGCTATTGATAATTGAACTGGTGAAGGTTAAGGTTTGTAGGGATCTATATCAGCTAGTGGTTTATTGGATGAGGCTAGAAGTGGGGGACATCATGATTATGATTATTAAAAAAAAAAAAAAAACCAAATTTAAAATAAAATTATGTTTTAGAGTTTTAAAAATAAGACTGCTCATTATTATTTAATGAACTTATTATACCTTTATCTCAGTTTTCCTCATCAAACGTTTTTCAACAGTACTTAACTACCTTACTTGCATGGTTCAAGTAAAGTTGATCGGTTTTTATTAAACCAAACCATAATTTATATGTTAGATTTTTTTATTTTTTATTTTTGGGTTGGAACCATAATATCTAACTAAGTGGTTCGATTCAATCAAACCCAAGGGATTGGATTTTTAATATATGTTATCACATATTTTTTTCCTTTCTATCTTTGATAAATACCCACACATGCTGGCACACACTCTCCATAATTTCCAAACCATTAAAGAAAGGAAGGACTTAGTTCTCACTTAACTACCTAGGGTTCTTATAACCTTGAGCATGCCACCTTCCTCACCCAAAGGCCCCCTTACCTCACCCAAGTTCTCCGTCCCTCACCTAGGTACTCTCCTAGTGGCATATGGGTAAACAATGGGTCCCTAGCCCATTAACTAGGTTACCAAAAAGAATTTAAAAAAAAAATTTCCACACCATTAGCACTACACCCATAACTAGGTTGCCAAAAAAAGAAAAAAAGAAAAAAAAAACCACACCATTAGGCACTACACAGCTAAAAGATTGATCTCCATGGTTTTTGAGGGGAGGTGGAGGTGCTCACCATTGAGCTATCAATAGATTGGCAATATGTCGTCATATTGATTATTGGAAATAGGACTAGAAAAGTGGCTGAGTGATTTTGTTTTTCTTCTCAAATTTGTAGCTCACCATCTAAGACATTTGCATTGCCACCGTGCAAGGGTTAAACCCTCATCCCCTGGATGCTCTGCTCTGCCACCATGGGGAGGCGGCTGGCAAAAGCTATGCTTAGGGTTTATTAGAGTTCGGAAGTTTAGATACTTCTGGTATTCTTTGGTAAATGTGAGTTTGAAGGCCTGATTATTATCTGTCACCAAAACCAATTTTGCTCTCAGCAAACAACCTTTGCCAACCGTTAGAATGAAACTCAAAGAAGTCAATGGTTAAAAAAACACTAAACTTTGAGGTTTTTAAATCAAAGGCCACAATGACCTAACAAGGCTGATTCTTTTCCACGACTCTTTTTAAGGAGACCTTTCAATGTAACTCATCCCCAGTGAAAATCAGGCACCCAGGAGCTGGACTGCATAAAAGCAGTAAATGATCTGCTCCTAGGAGAGAATTTACCCACAATGAGCATGGCATCTCCATACCGTTATCATCTGGGTCATCAAAACAGATTATCAGCACCACATGTACAAATTCAAGCCCATGGAAATCCTCATTGTTCATCAGTCCATAAGGTGGGCTCATGTATGTATGTATGTACGGCACAAAACACAGATAAAAATTTACCAAGGAAAATTCATGACTAGTAGCTCGGCTCTCAAAATATGCATGGATTGAAAATCTAAATTCCTCACAATTCCAATGCCATTAAGATTTAAGATTATCTAATGTGATCATTTCCAACTGTCAAGATGCCGACAAGATTCTTAGCACAATTGCCAAAAAATATGGCTAGGTTACACTTACACCCAATGATACAAAATCTCCAAGGAGCTGAATCCGCAGCTGAACACATGTTGGTATCAAAATACTCAATAGCAAAGTATTGGAGTCACTTTGTCTAGCAGTCTTCTAGCTGTTTGCGTCAAGGAAGTACTCCGGAGGTATTGTAGGAGGGCAGTATTTCTTGGCCACCGACTTGTACTGATTGTAGAAATTTCAGGTGCAGCAATGTATAAGTTTCACTGCAGTATGGAATATCTAATGTGGGTGTTAAATAGAGGAAATAATGTTACCTTGTGCTGGCTGTACTTCTCCCTGATTGCGGGTAAGTTGATATTATGACTGTTGAAAAGGCAGTGCAAATCCTTAACACATGCACAAAGTTCAGTGGGTTGATATTGCGTGTAATGCTTCAATGTAGCATTCTGCAAGACCAAGTTTCAAACAAAACAATTAGGCAGAATTAGTTTATCAATATCTGACTCATCACAAAAGGACACCCCTCAATTAGCTGGGATGCTCAATCTGTTGGTATAAATACAGATTGCCCAATCCTAAAGAGCTTTATATCTATGTGACCCACAGTCCGAGGGATCCATAATGATTGTAATGATGGACCCTATAATTGTAGTGTGCATGCGTGTAGAAGCGCGAATACCTGTGATCGAGAATTAAGCCACGTGCAAGAACAAAGAAAATCACACGAGAGATTTACGTGGTTCGGTAAAGTGACTACGTCCATGGCCAAAGAGAACTCACTCTTTCTCTTTACTATTCCACCACCTTAGGTCTAGGGTTACAGATTACATCATATTTATGATCTCTGTTTTCTTAGCCCCTAAGAAAGCTACGGTACAATGATCAAAATACCCCTAACCCAAAGCTTGGTACCTGGCTAACCCAATGGACCAATCCGGTCTAACCAAAATAGAAGACATAAACCCAACAATAATACAGTCAAAACACCAAAGTATTTCAGTCTGATAAACCTGTGCAATTTAATCCTTGTTAACATGTTTTTCATCAGCTGTAATTGTGACACCCCGACCCAATTTAATTGTGTTTAACCTTAATTAATTATGTTTTAGTTAAATTAAATATGCTTAGATACTAATTAAGTCATTTTAGCGTAATTTAGTCTTATTCTAGATTTTTGGTTAGACCTTGAGTCTTGGGTAGGTAGTTTGAACTTGATCCAAACCATTTAGGTAAAGCCAAGGACTTTTTCGTAAATTCAGATTTTCTAATCTTGCATCATATGCATGTCATCTTTCATATTGGACACTTCCTCATTAGACCTCAAACTAACCATGTAGGTTTTCATTTGACTTAAAATGTAAATGCCCAAAGAATTATGGACTTTCTTATAAACCTGGAAAAGTCCATCACTTAACACAACATTTCCTCATTTCAATCGTTCATTCACATAAATGGGAGAGAGTAGCTCTTTACTTAACTCCTTCTTCCATTTCTTCTTCTCTCTTCTCAAATCTTTAAGGAAAACTTTGCATGTGGAATTAAAGACTGGATTTGGCTTCCCTATTTCATTTACTACCTTTCCATCTCTTCTATTGGGCAAGATCAACTCTCTACAATCTCCATTTGATATCAAGAGAAATTGATTTCTTGAATTGGTTTACAAATCAAGATAAGAGACTCATTGTCGCCCTCTACATGCATTCTCATCATCTTTTGCCATAAGTTTCTTTATTAGGGTTGGTAATTGGGGATTTCTTACAATTGAACCAAGAGCTTGGTAAAAGGGTTGTGCATTCTCAAGTTAAGGCAAGTATAAGCTCTAATTTTCCATGCACGTTGTTGTTAGCAGTTGATCCTACTATTCCAATTCAATCTTGATATTCTTAGCCTTTTTGCATGGGTATAATGTTAAATTGGTATTGGATTTTGGGAAAATTACACTTGTAATGGATAGTAGGAAATCATTGAGATGGAATGGAATGGAATTAAGGTGAAGGAGTATTTAGACTCCAATCTTTATGCAAGATTGGAATTGGTGATGTCTGAGAATATAATGAAATGTTAAAGCTTCAGAAAGAGCTCAAAACAGAATCAATCAGGGTTCTGATCGCAGCTGGGCGGTCACTAGGCGGTAGCCGCTTAGAGGGCGGGCGGTCACCTGGTGATTAGCAGCCCAAACGGCGGTCAGAATTCCAGAATGTTAGAAAAATGGTAGATGGGGCTGCGGTGACCAGGCGGTCACCCGGTGGCTAGCCAAGTGGTCAATAGGTGGCTAGCCACCAAGCAACCGCTAGGTAACCGACTACCCAGGAAAAACCTAAACTCTAGGAATTTGAAGGGTACCTTGTAGGGCTTTTCAATGGAACCTTTCATTTCATATTGACCATTGGAAATTATCCCCGACATGGGTGTCCTTTTGAGGCAAGGATCTTCGCATGTCTAGTGCTCGCCCGATTCATCTCTGTGCCATGATTATTAACTATGGTAATTCAATGTACGTTGTATATACAATGTGGCACCAAATTAAGGATAGCGGTATATTGAATACTAGAATTTATAATGTATTGAACGGTGATGAGAGGCAAACACTTAGGCCCTGTTTCTTTAGTGGAATTTCTACCAGGAATTCCTGGACCCAGGAATTCACCATGTCCAGGAATTCCTGGACATGATGTAACATGCTGTCCCTTGGAATAACTGAATTCCATGTTTCTTCACAGGAATTTCTGAATTCCAACCACATGAAATATCTCTTTTGACCTTTGGGAATCCAAGAACTCCACTCCCTTTGCATTTTGGTGGAATTCCTGGATGCTCAAGCCCAAAGGAGAATCCAGGAATTCCACTACGTCTGGGAATCCAGGAATTTCCCAGACAGGAATTTCTGGAATTCCAACAAAGAAACAGGCCCTTAAACTAGTATGACTAGTAAAGTTCTTGACTCCCTTGATTTATAAAGCATGTGCATTTTGATTTACTATATTCATGACTTCACTTGCATAGATTGTACTCCCATCATATTATTAACTGAATCAACATACATTGCTAAAGTATTCCAATTGTATTATAAATTAAGAAAATCTTGAGTAGATTGTGAATGGAAATGAATGATTGGATTGTATTGTATGAACAGATAGCATAGTCTACTCAAGTGCAGATTGTTAGTTGATTCGAATGAGTCAGTACTACTGAGGCTTGACTGGATGATACCCGATGGGGTTGGCTCTTGGTTTAGTATTGGAAAGTCGCTGCACAATTGACAATCTGGAGCATCGGAACTCCAGGATCGGGTAGCTAGTTGAACCTTTGGCCGGGTCACTAGTGACATCCCAACGTGATTCCCTCTCTAATAGAGAGGAATGATTAGCTTATGTGGCAACCAACTAGATTGTATAATGTTATTCATCATTGATTCTTAAAAGCATGATTTATTCGATTGCATAATTGCCTAGTTTACCTTTATATGCTCTCTTTCAATCTATTGTTATAAATTCTAAATTGATATAATATGCATAGATTGTTATTGTTTATACTTGCTGAATCATCGTATTCACCAGCTATTCTTGGCGTTACAAACGCAGACCCTGCTCCCGGTTTTGAGGAGACCACGAAGGGAGAGGAGGAGGCCAATGAGGTACCGGTAGGCCTAATAGAATGGACAGCTGAGGGTGATGTTTAACCATGTGCCGGAGAGCATCATAAGTCTCTCTTTTTAGGGCAATCTACGAAAATCTTCTATGGTAATTTTGGATTTGATTAGTGTGTATATGTTGTTAGAATACTTTTGGGAAATACTTTCTTTTAAATATACTTTTGTACTAGTGAGGTAGAGTAAGTTTTATGATCTCTACTTCTTTATAGTGAATGAAATTATCTTTTGTGTATAAACTTGAATGCCATGGACAATTCATGATATGGTACCAATAATTGTATGGTTTTAGATGCTTCCGTTTTTAAAATGTAAAGGGACAGGTGCCTATGAGCATGTCTCACAAGTAGAATTTTTATCCTTCGGGAGTCGTGCTTGACCCGAGACAGGTGCGAAAGCCACAGGAGTACGCATGTCACACCTCGGGGGTTGCCTTGGCCGGGTAATCTCGGGACCGGGATGTGATGGTAATTGTCCATTTGTAAGCTACAGAGAAAGAAGCTGTAGCTAGCTGCATCAAGCAACAGGGCAGACATTTGCCAGATAATTGGATTAAATTATAAAAATTGCGCCCTTTAATACCCATCACAAGTTGAGCGAGACTAGATTGTTTCTTTGTTAATTAATCTTCATATAAATACTTCCTCTTTTGAAAAGCTATTTCCACATCTATGGCTACGTTCATCATGCCAATAATAAGGAACTTAATTGCATAGTGACTAATTCCATCATAATACATACCCAAGGTTTTTTTGATGGTGCCAATATAAACTTTGCCAAGAAAATTGCAGAAGCCGCAATTAATGATGATGAAAAACAAAGAAAACTGTAGTCAGGGAGAGATAACTCTGCAAGATAGTTGGCTAGGAACTCGAGCTGCAAAGAAGGAACCTGTAGAAGTGATAAAACCATTTGTCAAACAGAGTGAAGTAAAACATGTACACACAGAAGAAAGATGAATCTGGTACCTCATTACTTCCTTGAGCAACTCGAACAAAGCGCCTTTGGCATTCATGAAACAAAACAATATATCATCACCATATGCACCATAAACACACCTTTCACCATATGCACCATAAACACACCTTCTAGGACTTTATGAAATGGAAAATCAGCCATTACCTCAAGAAACACTTTGTTGTCGGTGCTGTCACTTCAAATTTCAGATAATTCAATACAGAAGTTTCCATTTGCAAGATCTGTATTAAACTGCCATAAATACACGAGAAAAGCAATGGTGGCCACACACGCACACACACGCACAAAAAAAAAAAAAAGAAGAAGAAGAAGAAGAACTTCATTCCAGTGGGGGAAAACCACACCTCGTCCTTGAAGTACGTATTATCAGTGATGTAGCAAAACTCTTCCACCTGTGGCGCACAAATTTCCTCATACTTGCTGAGAAAATTAAATCACATATCAGTTGTTCTATCTAGGACATATGCAAATGCGTAAACATAGAGGAAAATGAACAATTGAGTATCAAAACTTGAGACTTACGAAGCTATCAACATGCAAGCAACACCAAGCAACTGTAACTGTTGCCTGTTCACTGCATTCCCAGAAAGGTACCGGTCTATATAGTTAACAGTCAAATATAATGTATCCGGTACCAGCCTGTATTCTTCTGTTACCTGCAAGTAAACAAGGTAATTGGTACAATTTCATATTCAACAAACTATAGAAAGATTGATCTAGTAACCCCAAATAAAGGGGATAAGCTTCGGGGATGATGATGCAATGATGAATTGATGATTGAACCATTTAATCAGTGGTAAAAAGGACAATGTAAGGCACATATATTGGGGATCCTTCATATCATGGGCACTATAATGGAAAAGAATACTCCAGAAATCTCCAGTAGATGATCTCACATCCAAATCCATCCATTTTGAATGTGGACCATTGGCTGCTGCTGTGCATTAGAAAGCCAACAAATTGGATAACATCAATAATAGGTGAAGTAATCACGGCATTGAGAATCACGATAGGACCACCAGAGGCCAAACTTAGATTAGTTAAGGGATGTTTGATTAACTTAGTAAAGTACATGACAAATCCATGGGAAAGGTAATGGTTGTGTAAAGGAGACGTATACTTTTCCATAATGCAAAAATGCATTTGTTTTCATGAGGTAAAGTAATTTGAGGTGAGATGAGAGGTCAACAAGTTGTAAAGTAACCACTAGTGTTTAATGCAGTAAGATTTTTTGGAAGCTGGTAAGGTAGAAGTAAAGTTTTTTGGAGGTTGGGAGTTTAGTTTCCCACTTCTTGTGACCAACCAATCATCGATAAAGTAAAATTCCCGACCGTTGGGATTATCTTCCCATAGATTTCACTTAACCTCTTGTAAAACAAGCATTGCCTAAAGCTGGGATTCACCTGAACCATCAGCGTAATACGTTGTTTCTCTTGATCGAGCACCATAAAATGCCTATGAACATAACAGTTCTTTATATGTAATTTTGACAGAGTTTTTACCTCTACAAGCCAATCAATTAGAATCGCACGCATGCTTGGAGTAATGTCCTTCTGAACTACCTCCATGAAATCTGTAGAAGGTCTCTTCTTGGTCTGTTGGACCAAAAAAGAATTGATCAAATGAAGCTCATGTGAAAAAAAGAAACGAAAAGAAAAAGAAAGACAAACCGAAAAATTGTCATAATTGATAGTTCAGGCATAAGAGAATTTGACTTATTTTAGTAGGAACCAAATTCCAAAGTAGAATTGAAACTTCTGGAAGTCAGATAGTACAAGCGAGAACATATTTGCATAAATAACATTCACAAATATTTAACAACAATGAAAAAATGTGCATTTGAGTGTGCATCTGCAAGTGGGGTGTGTATTAGATAAATTCATATTGATGATAAATTGGATAGTATATAGTAAGGAAGTTAGTTTCTACTTCTCCTAGAGTTTCAGATTGCCCTTTGGATTAAATTTTCAGGTAAGATTCAGTCACAAATTATAAATGGAACAGAGGTGAATGACTGCATGTGAAAAATGATTAAAGGAACTGTGTGGGAAATAGTAACATGCAGAAGTATAGACCAGACTTTATAACCAAAAATCACCTCAGCCATGCGTAAGTGGTTGTAAATATCACAAGCAATTGTCACACACAGCTGTGGATCCTTGTGATCACCATCAACATCGACAATGTTACCAACATACTCCATCCCCATATTGCTCTTCCACATGTCATCTGAAAATAAATGGCAACTTAAATGAAAAAAGAGAAGCGAGAATTAATTAATGCATGGACTTCACTAATAAACCAAATCACCAACATAATCAGTACATAACCAAATACATATGCCAAAAGTTCCATGAACAACCAAACACTAACTTAGGACTGTTCATCAGCAAATAAAACAAATTATAATAATGAAAAAAAAAATCATGTGAAGTAAAACAATTGCCTTGGCTTTCTGCAGCTGAATGTTCCGAAATGGAGAGTTCGTTAGATGTTATCCTCTCTAAACTAGCAAATGCTTCAGCATCAATGTTGTCCATATATTCAATTTCTGGACTCTCCAGCGATTGACAAGTAGACATAGTTTCGTCCATAGAAACTGAGCCTGCATCTGATCTTTCAGGAGATAGTGGCATGCTGCAAGGAGCAAGAGGCGGAGGAACGAAAGCAGTTCCTTCAGTCCTTTGGAAAGAAGCACTCGTGCTAAGATGGGCATGAGGGGAAGGAGCAGTAGAAATAGGTCCATCATTTCTTGGGAAGGAAGTGTTGTCACGAGAAATTGCCGTAGTTGGCTTCACAATAGATGGAATGAGAGAGGAGGTCCGGTGCGACCAGTCGTCACCAACATGGGCAAAAGATCCCTTCTTCGGTTTTGTGGTTATAGAGGCAGATGGCACCTTCAAATTTAACAAACAGATTCAATTAATTTTTCTCAGATAACTAAAAAGAAGAAGAACCTGAAAAATCCTCCAAGCATTTGAGAAAACACACCATCCTGTATGTAAAATGGAAGTTTACTAGATCTGAAAAAACCAACTTTCAAACGAGTTTATACTCCAAATGCTAAAAAATAGTATTCTTTTGATGTTTATTTCTTTTCTTTTTTTTAGATAATAATAAGACAGTGAAGGAGTCAGTAAATGTTAATAACCTAGTGAATTGTTTCATGGAAGTCTCAAGACAGGAGAGGAAGTGATCATGCTTATATCTGAGGTGTTCTCAGGTCAAATCTGGAAATACAGATTTGGAAAGGAACCTGGAAATGCATGACAGCGAGATACTATATCCTACCCGATGTCATTCCATTTTACTGTGCCACTACAAATATCAAACAAAGAGATGACTATCCTTACACCATATCCTTCCCGACTTGAGTTGCATCCATGTGCACTTTTAAGTATATAGACAAGAAGCTTAGTCAACTTCCATAAACATATTAAAGTCCAACTGCTAAATGCAAACAACAAAGAACATGCATCTTTTATATAACATAAAACATATTCTAGGCATTAGACATGGAAGAATATCGGAAGCTGTTAAAAGGCATGGCTCCATTTGTGAAAGATTTACAGCTTCACTTGGCCAGAAAAAGTTTCATAGTTGTTTGACATTTCAAAATTTATAACAGCTAACATCACCGTCGGCATCTTTCATATAGCTGAGCACCACTTCCTACTGCCAAAATCTCTTCACACAAGGAACACAGTTCAGATATCCACAATGGACATTAATTGGATCAATTAGGATGACCTATCAGTATTCAGAACTACAACTTTAGTTGTCTCTTACAGACTTACCTATCTGCAGTAGCCATTGTCATCATCAAAGCCCTGTTCTATCTAGAGTGGCATTGGGAGTTTTACCTTTCCAGTCATCACCATTTACAATTATTTTCTGTTAATTGTTCCACAGTCTAATATGTCACTTTTAACTGTTACATCTGTGCCTTACCCATGAGGGGGGCCACAGTAACATTTTCTAATGACTGAAACCATCTACCGCACAAATGTAAGGTGACACACATGATTTGGGAAGTCCTACATGCTGCTTCCCTTCATCCCCATGTAAAGACCGTGCATGAAGGAAAATGTAACCACCGAGATAGGAAAGAGATTTGCTTGTAAAAGTTCTGGTGAAAATTTGCACTGCTAAGTTTTCTAGGTAGCTTGGAGTAAAAAAAATAGATAAACTTTCTTTGTACAGAACCCCATAATCCCAAGACACGAGCATAAAGAAGTATACCATAATAGTAAGAGCTTGTTCGTTTGATCAGTATTAAATCCCTAGGGATTCTAAGGCAATGCCTTACCATCAAAAGTGTTGAAAGTGAAGGATTAAAGGTTAACATCCAGAACAACCATCAAATGAACTCTTTTACAATGGGAAATGATCAGTCACCATCACTCTAGTAAATTAAATCCTAGAAAAGTGATGGTCTCATCTAAATCTCCACCATGCGTGATTTGCCTCAGAACTTGGTGACTCTGTTCACCTGCCTTTGGCTATGGCAAAGAATATAACTACCGCCACTCACCCACAACTCATTCATTCAAATGCATGAATCTTAATTTACATGTAAAGAAAGTTACTGTCATTTCGTTTAATAAAAACCCAGATGGGCCTTTAGATACAACAATTTCCTTCTCTAGCCCCCCCAATTTGATTTTAGTTTTTGATATCTTAGGGTATCCCCACCTTAGGCAGGACCCCACACTTGCACCCACACAGACGGCCGCACCCACACAGACGGGGGACAGTTAACGCCTGGGGGAATCAATGCCAGGGACATCCGGGGAGACAACCCAGTGTCTTAACCACCAAGCCAACACCTGGCTGGGTTCTCTAGCCCCACCAATTATGACAGATAGGGTTCTCCATCAGACCTGTAGTATGCCCAGCAGTTTCAATTTGGGTGTTAAACAAACCCAAAAATTTGGAGAAATGGAAGCATCCAAACATAGCCTCAATTCCACAATCATCTATTTAACCTTATAATACAACTAAATTCCAAAAGGATGGGATTTCCACAAGAACCCCACCTAATCGATCATAAACTTCTACACATCCCACAATTTAAGCAAAAACCCAAAACAATTCAACCATCAACAATGTCAATTCAGCAATAAAATCACAATTCACAACAACAACATGAAATTGAAAGAACTCCATTCAACCATTCGACCCACAACCCACACAACTCCCAACAAACCAACAAACACATCAAGAAATGAAGAATTAAAACCCAAACGGTGATTAGACGCACACCTGACTCCCTGCATTTGCAGAGGGTCGGGTTGGGTTCCGGCCCACATTACCCAGGTTGGTCAGATTACCAAGAGCAACCCGCTTCTTCGGCTTCTGGGGCACGCCTGCAGAGACCTTAGCAGCATTCTCTATGGCAGGCCTCTTCGCCGAAGAAGACGACGACGAAGAAGAAGTAGATTTCACCGAACGACGAGTCTGCATCGACATTTCCAAGGAAAAGAAAACGAAATTGAATCAAGAAAACCCAAGGGAAGAATCCTGGGTTTATTTCGCAAAACCCTAATCTTGGTACGATTAGGGTTTTAGGGCAGGAGCCGAGAAAATAGGAAGAAGGAAAGAGACAGAGCAGATGTGTGAGGTATAGAGATGAGGAAGAGATTTGAGAGAGACGGTTGCGGTAAAGTAGAGTATTTTGGAATGGAATGTATATGTATTGTTGATTTGATTGGAATTTGAGGGCTGTGATTAGAGGTGAGGAGAGGATTGGAAAGATCTGAACCGTTGATTCGGTGTTGATGGTCGGACAGTGGTGCGGAGTATCCGAGAGTCTGTCTCTGGCGTATTATACTCTTTCTTTCTTAGCTTGAATTTGAAAATTCAAAGTGGGAGCGTGGGCTTGCCAGTGACAACTGTGGTTAGGGGTTTGGGAAACCCTACTTAGGTTAAAAATAGCATGTGGCCGTTTGGGCCATTTTATTTTCCAATAAGAATGTGGGGATATATATATATATTTCTTAATTTGGAGTCGTGGGAAAAATGTTATAAAAAATAGATTGTTTTTATTAATTAGTGATAATTTTGTGACCGACACTAACATAGCTGGGACAAGGCTTTGATGATGATGATGATGATGATGAATGAATAATTTTCTAAATGTATGTGGAGTCTAGCTTATGGGACCCACCTTTCATCAGTGCAGTTTCTTTCACAACATTATTGTCCTCCATTGTCCGACACAAGGCCCAATTTTACACTCATTGATGGGTTTAATTTTAGAGAAAAATATGATCGAAATGGGGCAGACCCATAAATTCTTCATTGGGGAGGCCACTATGTAAGTAAACTATTTTGGGAGGGCCACAATTAAAAAATAAAAGTAGTTTTTAAAACATATAGTGGTTTTTCTGATTTTTTTTTTTTTTGTTTGGGGCGGGGTGGGGGCGCGGGGGGGCATTGGTAAAAATTTATAAAAATATTGTAAAGAAAATGAGGGTTTTTGAATTTTTTTTTTTTTTTTTTTTGGGTGGGGGGGACATTGCCCCTGCCAGCCTCCCTCTGGATCAAAATATGATTAAGATTAAGGTCATCGATAAAAGACTAGGATAATATGATGGAATTGGTTCTTTGGTAAAAACCATCCAACCTAGCTAGGTTTAATTATTGGATGGCCTATATATGTTGGTCACAATTTGGAAAGAAAAGCATTAATGGGTAATTAATTAAAGTGGTGGAGTTATCGAGCAAAAGCTTTGGGTTCTTTTTTTTATTGAGATAATATTAAAAAATAGGATAATTTGAAAATATAAAATGACTTAAATATATGTAATGTCAAAAATATAATACTATATTTCTTCTTGATGGTGTTTTTAACAATAAACTCATTTTGTAAATTGACCCCTATAACCAAAGTAAGTGGCATTGAATTAGGAAGGTCAAGATGAGTCGTGATAGGTTGCGAGGGGGTATAACCCATTTAACAAGAAATCTAGACCCATTGAATAAAAATAACTTGGATCCAACTTCTTAATATTTTAAACTCTATACATGGTTTGCATAATTTAGTTTTATAGGTTATAACAATTTCACCATGATGCTACATGCATCATGGTTCTATATTAATTAATTATAAAATACTCATAAGTATTTTGTGACAAGTTCAAATCACAATGAAAGTGTCACAAACTTATTATGATAAGACAAAATCACATTTATGCATGATTTATGAATGATTGCACAAGACTAAATAAAATGCACCCTTCTTTCTCTTTTACATTCATAAAATGCATGTTCAAAGATTTTTTAAGCCGCGAGATAATAAGTAAATTCATAATAACATTAAAAGGCTATTGTGATATTGGAAGAAAACTATAAAAATAAGGTAATTGTGATATTTCAAAATCACTGATCGAGATAAAGGAAAGAATTTGGGTGGTTTTCTAGTATATATATTTACAGTTCTTATGAGCATACAAGATTCTATAAAAGTCGTTATTTTTTTTTTGTGTTTTGTTATATTTTGAAATTTTTTGCATGATCATACTTTACTATTTTCTTTCTTTTTTTTCCGGTAATCTATGTTTATTATGTTGATTTAGTTTTGATGTAAGTTTTTTTTTAGTGTTTGATAATTAGGATATTATCGATGTTTGATTTTGGCTTCAAGTAGAGAAATAATTATAATGAGTCGTAATATCATTTAAATAGTTTTAGTAAAGACTTGTTAACATCATATAAAACACCTAGGTCTTCATGATAGATATAAACTTACATACCAATTTATTATTGAAAAAGATTAATAAATATTTGAAAGGGACATAATATACGTTACTACTCATATTTTTATAATATTATAATGTTAATCATAAACATTACATAATATTTATGCATACACCGTGTAGTCTTATATAATATTGACTTATTTGTTTATATTATAATATTCTAATATATTAAATTAGCACATATATAATATAATAATATTATTTATATTATTCTCCCTGACTACCTGTGGATTGCACAAATGATATTAATATATATATATATATATATATATTATAGTAAGATATTTATGCTTGAGAGGCTAGGGAAACTTGGGCCTGTTTGTAATCGTTTCCATGTTGTTCCGCCGAGATCGGGTTGTGCCGAGATCAGGTTGTGCTGAAATTGTGTTGTGCAGAACTTGTTTGGCAACATTATTTTGTAAACTGATTCATTGAGAATATGTTGTACAAAAATAAAGAGAATAATATTTGGCAACCATGTTGAACTTAAATTTAACATTATTGTACATGGGACCATCTTTAAAACTTACAACATGGTACCCACCTTTAGAAGTTAGAACATGGGGCCCACTATCATAGGATTTACAATATGGGCCCACCTTCATATAAGTTATAATATGGGCATACATTTTGTGATTGTGAACATGTGACCAAGTTTTAGGAATTACAAATTGGGGCCACCTTTTTGTGATAGTGAACGTGGGGCCACCTTTAGGAATTATTGTAATTACTAATTAGGGCCCACATTTTAGAAATTACAATGTAAAACCCACCATTTGAGTCTTATTGAAATCTTTTTAAGGTAGTTTGGAACACTGCAAATAAAAAGCATGAAAAAAAAAAAACAACAACTATACAATGATCAAAAAATAACATCAAACAAGCTTTCACATAAAATAAAATAAAAAACTCATTCCATAATACCTTAAAAGATAAAAACAAAGACCACCATGTAGATAATGCATGTGCATTGCCTATATTAGCAAAAAAACCTTTCAAATTTGTTGGATAAGATTTCTGATTTTTCTTTTTCATGGATGAAATATATTTCTCTGTTTGTATTTTGCCTGGTTATGTGTTATTACAAGAAGTTGGAAATCAATTGATCAAATTACTATTGGAATTGAGTAATTGAAGGATATTACATTAAGGCACAATCCAGCAGTGGGTTTCCTGCTAGTGGTCGGGCAGAATGGAGTATGGGTCATCAGGCGGGTCGGTCTGACCTGTAGGAGAGAGAAGAATGGTAGGAAAATGGAAGAGAGGGATAGGATTTCGGAGACTTTCATTCAGTAAAACTCGAGCCGACGCTGAGGCGCTAGCTGGTTGTTCCAAAAATAAAACGAAGTTTTTTTTGTTCTTGGTTTCTTACTCCAGCGGGTCAATCTTTTGAGGATCATTCCAGCGAGAACAATATCGGGAACATCAAATTAAACTTACCAAACATGTTTTCAAAGTTCTTATCCAGCGGGAACACGAGAACATCTCAGTGGCATAGTGCCAAACACGCTTAGGTATCATGTATTTTGAAAGGTATATATGAAAGTATTTTGATTGGGGGACTACTCAAAGAGGATAAAGCATTCGAAAGAGAGAGGGTGGAGTACGAGTATGACTTGAACAAGAATATATTGTACTAGCATGAAAACCCCTGCGACTTAGGGTTAAATATTATCTAAATAAAATAGTTAATAAATATTAATATTTAAATTAATTATCGACTAATAAAAAGGCCAGAAATATTCAATTAATATCCAATAAAAATGAGATGTATTTTTTTTCCTCCCAACCAGGTGAGTATGATTTATAGATATTCATTTCAGTTTTGAAGAGATGTTCTTATTTGGATTTATTTTCCAACTTTAATCGGTTAAATTAATATTACATGAATGACTAACAATAAAATCTACAAACATCTCGTAGGAATTTTGATATTTCATATCTACGTGGGAGCAAGATTGAGATGCAATGGATAAGATTACGAGGATTCTCTTAATCATTTTTCTATTGAAAGATCGTTTGATTCATGAAAAAGGTCATTAGATTTTGTGGCAACCTAACCTAACCAACTTATAGAGAAGATCGATATTTCATATCTACGTGTGGGAGCAAGATTGAAATGCAATGGATAAGATCGGCGGAACTGACATAAATGTAAACGAGGATTGTCTTAATGTTTTTTCTTATTATTCTTATTAAAAGATTGTTTGATTCATGAAAAAGGGCATTAGATTTTGTGGCAAGCCATTTCGAAGTTATGTATTGAAATTCTAACCTCACCTTTCTTTCTATTATATTTAGAAATAAAGACAAACCCTTGCTTGTACTTTCTAAAAAGAGATAACTTTAGGCTATAAAGCACTTGAAAAATCATTATGAAACTAAAAAAATAAGTTACCATTTGCTATTTTGGAGTTGGGTGACTAAGTAAAAGATGTGAGTTTTTTTCCAACGTGAGTCACTCTAGATCCCCACACATTTCCTGTGTGGGTATTGTACATGTACACTCTAGGAAATAGTAAAAATATAAAATAATAGCACCATTAAATACGCGTTATTTCTGGCAAACAATTTAAATAATGGATTAATAAGTTTTACTTAGGGAATGAAATGAATTGCGATGTTAAAACAATTTGATATGTTTTTTTAAATCTTCCTTTTAAATATAAATTCAGCTCCTCAAATGACACACGAGAAAGCTAATATTCATGATTGAAAGAAAGGTGTGGGATGCAAGTTCATTAAATTTATATACAACAAAAACCTAAATAGGGCTCTAGTGCACTGGTTAGGATCGCTTGGTCCACCTCAAAACAGTTACAAAATCCATAACACGTCATAGAGAATTGAAGGGTCGCACTGCTAAGGCCTATTTTCGCATGAATGGGCTTTTTTTTTTTTAGTGTGTGAGCGCCTTTCCTAAAGCTGACTGTCTTTTTGTGTGTGCAGGTTCTCTCTTGAATTCTAGTGTTTTTAAGAAAGAAGAAGGGAAAAAAATAACACCTCAGTAGAAGAGAGGGAACCAACTGCCACTATTCCCTATGTTGGATATCATACTCCACTTTAATTTATGTTATGAAAATCTTGATAAAAAAAATGTAATTTTATGTGATAAAAAAACCTTGATAAAAAATGTAATTGATTTTCATTTTTTTTAAAGTCAAGAATTCATGGACAAAATTTAGATTTAGAAACATACTAGTGCAATGCCCCATGCAACGCACGGTTTAACCTTATGCAAATAAAATAATAAAATAAATTTAATATTTAAATTAATTATTAATTAATGAATAAAAAAATCTGAATGATAAATTCATTTGTGTGATTTCTAAATATAAGTTCATATTATCACATAATTAACTAAAAAGAACATAATAGTGTTCGAGTTAAATTCTCAATAATGTTAGAAGCACATTTAGATTTTCAATAACATTGGAGGCGGTCTTATTGAATTGAATTACAAACACGCATTTAGAATAGAAATCATACCTTCATCGGAATCCAGGGGCATATGTGAGAAATGGAGTGGCACCAATATTAGCCGAGGGTGCTAGACGGCCCGACTGGGGAACCGACTCATGGCCCGGTCCCCCAGGAGGGCCATTGGATCCCATGGCCGTCCTGGGGGACCGGGCCATGAGCCGGTCTCCCCAGTCGGGCCAAGTAGACTTTTACATATTAGACACATAATCAAGTTTGTGAGATTGGGGAGAAAGAGAAAGAAAAGTTTGTCTAAGGTGCAGCGGTGCATAGGAAGATAAGTCTTAATGCTTTAGAAGAGCTGTTTCCTTGGGAGAGAGATGCAATATTTCTGCATGTGAAGGGAAGGGATGTCTTTGTACGTGAAAGGTTGTATATGTCCTTGGATATACCATACTGATGTGGCTCAAGGAGAGATGAGATTTGCCTTTTTTTCCTTCTATTTCCTCTAACTAACATCCAGCTTTAAGTTATAGAATAGAACTAGCATTAAATCCCTTGCTATGCACGGGTTAATCTTCATTAAAATCATTGAAAATGAATAATTAATTAAAAAATCAGATACAATATAGAATAAAAAAGAAAGCCCATTGAGGACAAAAATAAAAAATATAATACAAAAATTCTAAAATGGAAATATAGGAATTATTTGAGATGTTATTGGTAAGAAAATCTTATTTTTACGGGAAAAAAAATGTAGCAATAGTAGAAATGGCCAATCTTTTAAGTAGGAGCAATGGGAAAAATGACTACCAGTTAAAAGAATGAAATAACAAATAGAAAGGCTCCAAAAGCAATAGAAAGCCACAGAATGGATGGTAAGGATATCCGGGTGGACTTTTATGGCACGTTTCTGTACACCTAATTTCCATGGAATGGTGAATTTTCCACATCAGCAAATTCTATGGTTTTGAAATACCTTAGAAAAGGCTTTCCGTAGAAGTCACAAATTCATGTTTGGTGCGAAAAGTTTTTCTTCGATGAATTTGTGCTAATGATGTTTGGTGCGGCTGCGGATTCCTTACGGAAAACTAGTTTTTATTGTTTGGTGCGACAATTTTCCGCAGAAAAATAACAAAACTACATACATATCAATTACTTTCAATTTGTCAATTACATACATATAGATTTATGTCCCCACCAAATTTAGTATTAAAGTGATCAGATTGACCTATCTTTATTAAAAATGCATGTAAACCTGTTTTGTTACTTTTTCAGTTTTTTCTAGTTGGTAAACAAACTACTAGTTAAGAACTCAAAAGTGTTGAGTGGGCAATCTCAAAGCAATCATTGTGACCAATTACCAGTTTCTGCTGATTTATTTGCTTCGATTTTTTCATTGTGTTTGGGAAGATGGACATTAATAATAGCCAACAACACCTTTACAGGACTCTCGGTTTTTTCTATTTGAAAGAGAGACAATGTTCAAACGAGAGCATCCATAGTGCCAACTTCCACAATAAAGAAACTGCCATTCAGCTGGTTGATCTTTACAACTTTCATATATTATAACTTTCAATAAAAGCAATAAAGTATGGAGCATCGAGTATTGTTCTCCGCCATTAGTTACCATGGGATTGGTGTCACATACAAGAAAGAGAGAAAAAAAAATAGTTTGGCGCCATTGTTGGGGATGTTGCACTAGCAGACCATGTTAAGATGCACATTTAGCTACACAAACCAATCTTTAGCAAACAACAAAAAACTTGCAAAAATCTTTAGACATTAACTAGTCTCTCCTCCATGCAAATACAATCCTAGCCACACCAAAGATAATGTCCAAGGGAACATCAACTTAACTTGCATCCCTGAAGCATCAAATATCAGACACAATCAACTATACCATCCCTGCTGCTCTAATAAATTCAACACATCCACATAAACCATCCATGTTGCTCCAAACATCATCTCAATTTTCTCAGTTTTGGTTTTCTCAATCTGTTTTCTAAACAAAAGCTATTGACAATCTTTGCATAAATGATGGGGTAAACTTTAAATTAAAAAAAAAAGAAAAAGAAGTAAGGAACCAGAACTGAAATGGTTCACTGCACTATGCACATGATTCAACATAGCATCAAATTACAATTGTAGCTTATAAGAACACCTATTTATTCCCTTTGAACATGAATAATAAACATAAATGGCTACAACAATAGGTAACACTCCCACTTCAACCACAATCATATCAATATCCATACACACATATCCATTAAAGCTATGAATACATCCATATCCATCCAAATATAGATCGACCATGTTAGAAATAAAATGCCACCCACAGTTGAAAAAGTTCACCACAACATATTAAGGCAACTCAGTCAAATGTCATGAGTCTAGAATCATGGACAAACTACATTACTTAAAAGGAAGGAAAATACTTAAGATAGAGTTACTTCAAGGTCTTAACACTAAACATTAAACATCTAATAAATTAATGCCCATCCCACATCTAATGAGCAATTGTGTCTCGTAGCTCACATGCAAATCGAGTGTCCGCATCACTCGAAAAGGATCCAACTTCCAGTCCCTCCTCAACGTTCATGTCTTTATCAACATCCATCTCTTGTGCATGCTCTTCCTCCATCTCATCATTATAGTTCCATTGTTCGATGTAGTTGTGCATAAAGCAACAAGCAACAACTGTCTTCGCTTGTGTCTTGAGAGGATATCATGGTGCTGTCTGTAGGATGGGAAAGCGTTGCTTCAATACTGCAAAAGTATGCTCCACTACATTTCGTAATTTAGAATGTCGTAAATTATAGAGTTCTTTAGGTGTTTGTAGTGCTTGTGTGGTTGACCACTCTTTGAGATGATAACGCACTCCCCGATATAGTGCAATAAACCTGCGGGTGTTTGCATAACTCGTATCAACCAAATAATATTTTCCTATAAAGAAATTTACTTTATGAGAATGAAAATCCCAAAGTATATCATAGAAATATATTTACCCTACAAAGATAAAATATTCTTTATTTCTAGAAGAAGTGAATTGGAATTTACCTGTTGGGACTTGAAGCCTATTATATGGTCGTCTCCACAATGCATCTTGTAGTATTTTAGAGTCAGACGTTGACCCTTCCCACCCAGCAAATGTGTATTGAAATCTCATATCAAAGGATACAACAGCCATGACATTTTGTGAGATGAACCTGTAACGCCCCAATTCCGGATACCGATAAAGTCGTTCGAATACCCGAAGTTGGCGCGCTACTTCCCGGAAAATCCGAGAACTTCCAAGATCGTAGGCCCGTAGTGAGGTCTAAATTAAAACTTTTGAACAATATAAACTCAATGGTTAATTTGCGGAAGCATAATAAACAAAGCGGAAGCAATTTGGTATCAATATATATTAAGTAAGAGCGGAACAGTAGTCTAGTTTAAAAGTATCAGTTGTTAATATCAAAAGTTAATACATTTTCATAACTACCCGGCTCACTACAAAATTTCTCTCGAAAGCCCAAAATCAAGTAAGACTCTCAAAATCCAGGTAATAGCTCTCCGTCCTCCGGCTCGACATCGAGGTCGGCCGGGCCCCACGCGAACTCTCGAGCTACGGGCTCTTCTACTAGCGCAAGCGCGTCTTTTGCGATCTCTAGGTCAGGGCCTAAGCACTAAAGATGGGTAAGATCTAAAAGATCTGACAAGTCACAGTATACAAATAACATAGGACATATATATCAAATGAATAGAGACAGGTACATAATTTAAAGAATAACAAGGTAAATGAACTAGGCAGTTGAGCAAGATAAGCATAAGGAATCAGGATAAATGTACAACATCTAATCTACTACAAAATGACACATTCACACGAGCTGGAATATCGCGGAATATTATGCCGCGGCCCTCCCATACTGAACACAGTTGCGGCGGGGAAATCTCACCAGTGCTGGGAATTACTAATCCCGCAAATCACTCATCAATCTCATCACACTCATCACTCAAGACCGGACACGGTATCACACCGTCCGTCTTAACAACATAGCTCATCATGATAACTCCTCAACACTCATAATAGCTCCTACCGGGGATGATCAGTCCACAGGCTGAGCTTAAATCAGCCGAGTGAATGTCTATGCCGACTCAAGAATACTCTAAGGGTCTATGTCTGTCTAGGCTTTGCCTTGCGTGAACAAGGTCCTAACCAAGTCTCTAAGAGGTTCATCCCTCAAATCAGTCTATGGATTATATTCCAAGTCCAAGCCCACTCGTTGGATCCATACCAAGGCCTATCAACACATGGCCTGGTCTAAAATAGTCCATACGAGGCAATCATAACCATATTTACTGATAAACAACTTATTCTAATCCATAAAGAGTTATAATTCCAATATAAACTACCTCTCCAGTCTAAAGGTTCACATAACCATACTTAGGCCCAATAAGGGCCCGCCTAGCCACAGACACGGGTCAGTGTTCTCCAAATCATACTATCGGGTCACCTCTAAGATATCCTAGGTTCAGGTCCTCCATTTATATTTAATTAACAATTAACAGCTACACTAAAGATCTAAGAATGACAGTAATATGTTAGGTATTTTGTTTTTGCAATTTGGTGGATGCATTTGTATATTGGCATCATTTGAATTCACACACATGCATTGATTTAAAATATCTTGAAATCTAGTGTTTTACATGCATTGGTTTTTAGATTTGGAAAAGTTTGTGGTTTATGCATGTTTTGGTCATAAACTTGGATGCATTGGTTTTAGAACCCAAAACTCTTTTGAAAACCTAATTCCTTGTGCATTATATTTGGAAAATCATCTTGTGAATTTAGGTTTGAGCTTTGCATACATTCATTACAAAAAGAATCAGTTTTGTATGCAATTTGATTTGAAAAGAGTTTTTACTAATCAAGCTTGCCTTTGGTTTTAAACCTTTGAATCATTTTAGGCTTTGTGTGTTTCATGTTTTTAAATGTTTTAAAACATGTTTTTAAGCTTGGTTTAGTGACCCACAAAATTCCACAAAGAAAATCTTCAAAATGCAAAAGTTGGAATTTTTGGGTTGTCCCGGCAGTGTCGCCGGTCGACCGAGACCTGGGTCTCGGTCGACCGAGAACACTGCAGGGCAAATGGACAGTTTTTGAACTGTTTCAGGCCAACGGTCAGAAATATGACCGTTGTGCTTTCTCGGTCGACCGAGACCTGTGTCTAGGTCGACCGAGAACTAGCCGTTGGCAACTTTTTGGCTATAAAGTCCATTCATTTCCAACCTTTTTCAAGGCTTGAACTATGAACTTTTGAGAGCATTTTGGAGCCAAAGAAAGGGGAAGAAGTTGGAAAGGCTAGAGGGCTATTTGGAAATCAAACTCATGAGTTTTTAAAAGGTACATCTTCTAAGTTATTTTGATTTCCATACAATTGAAATTCATGCATGTTCAAATCCTTTGTATTTTCATTTATGCATGATTTCAAGTCCTTAAAGAGTTGATTTGCAAGCTCAATATCTTTCTTGGTAAATTAGATTAGTTTGCAATCACTCTTATCAAATCACATGTTTTCTTAAACTTTATTTTTCATACAACTTGTGATTCTTTGAATTTCATGTCATTAACAAGTTGTTTATTATTCATGTGATTTGCATAGAACTTCAATCATATCTTTTTGTGCCTTAAACTTTCAAATTGCATTAAGCATAAATTGATTGAGCTTTCTTTTTAATCTTGATTGAAGTCATCACACACACACCTCATTAGCATACATCTTTTGCATACATAGAGTGTTTGTGTGAGTTTGTATTAAACTTTCAAATCCGCCTATTTTAAGAGGCAATTACATTGAGCTAAAATTGTATCTCTTAGAGTGATCTTTTGTGAAGACACTTTCTTTGAGAAATCTATATTTGTAAAGGTTATTGCTAAGCCTAAGAAAAGCAACTTGTAAGGTTATTGCTTAGCCTAATAAAAGCATATTGTAGGGTTATTGCTTAGCCTAAGAAAAGCATCTTGATAGGTTATTGCTTAGCCTTGAAAAGCATCTTGTAAAGGTTGTTGTTGAGCCTTAGAAAAACAACTTTGTAAGGGTTATTGCTTAGCCTAGTAAAAAGCATAATTAGTGGAATCCGGTGGGGTGTTGGAGACACAAGCCGGTAGTGGATGTAGGCACGTTGGCCGAACCACTATAAATATTGGTGTTGTGGTGCATGCTATGTGGTGATTGATTTTGTATTAGCTTCCGCATCTTGGTTGTTTAATCATCACATGTGACTAGTTTAGTTTTAGAAATTAAAATTGGTCGAAATTGGTCATACTTGTAGCTCACCCTATTCACCCCCCCTCTAGGGTTAGGATCCTCGTGGACTTTCATAATAAACAAGGTGAAGTATGAACTTCAATAAGAGAGTCAATAGGGAAATACAACGGTCCAATCCTAGGTAATGGACCACATTCGGGTTCAGGTCCATCTCCGGTAATTAGATCCCTAAATGGAGTCTCAGATGCCAAAGGATACTGTGTTTGGTGCTCCTGAGGTTACGAGCATCATTGACAACGTTTAAGGCTCTAATCATCTTAGATTAAACGACCAAAACCCTAATCGGTGGTCCCCACGAGTCAAGGTTGAGCCACACCGTTGACTCGGGCTTAGTACATTGATAAATGTCCATTTGGATGGTTAATGGGCCCCACAAATGATCACATCTCCTAAATGTTGAAAACTGAAAAATCAGGGTTTCCCAGTGTGCTCGGTCGACCTGGCACACTGGGGGTTGACCTGATGTGCAGTGCGCTCGGTCGACCTCCTGGCTTGGTGGGTCGAACGAGTGCACTGGAAGAACTGAATCAGGCCTCCTGGAAGATTAAGTTAGTTTTCAAAGGTTCCCAATGTGTCTGGTCAACCTCCTGGCCTGGGTGATTGACCGCATACACAAAAAATCATGAAAATAGTGATGTCCCAGCTTTCAGACACTTTCTACTGCATTTCCAGTGTGTTTCAGGAGAAAAATCAACTTTCAGTCGTTTCCTGCAAAAACAGATACCCGGGTCGACCTGGGCAGAGCCAGGTCGACTTGGCTCACTGAAATGGATCTCTACAGGAAAAATTAACTGAGAGTAGGTTTTTCCCAAAATTCAGTGTTCCCGGTCGACCTGGGCAGGTCCCGATCGACCTGGTACACTGAAAAACTCAAACATGCAGAAATTTAACTGGGAGCTGTTTTTCTCATATTTTTAGTGTTCCCGGTCGACTTGGGCATGGCCAGGTCGACCTAGTACACTAAAAATCATTCCTGCAGGGTTTCTTAACTGAGACCTGTTGCTACAGTATTTTTAGTTTTCCAGGTCGACCTGGTCAGGGCCAGGTTGACCTGGTACACTGCAAAAATCCTGCAGAACCCAGTTTTCGGGATTTTTCCATTTTCAACCCGATTTTCCACCAAAACACCTCCAATCACTCCCAAACTTCACCAAATCATTGAAAATCACAAAAACACTACAATGCCCATCAATCAACACCATTTTGGCCCATTGATCTTCCAAATGGGGGTGAAACCCCATCCATCAATGTCCAACCATCCAACATAACTAAGCTCCATGGTAGTTCTAACATAATGAAAATAACTGAACTGAAATTAAATGAATCAAATGCACAGAATATACAACCTATGTTAAGAGTATAATGTACTTACCTTGCTTGGATTAGAAGGCAGTAGAGAGAGAAATAGAGGAAATCCTATCCAATGCAATAAGGAGGAAGAAGATGAAGTGGCTGCAGCTCCTAGGGCAATTTCTCCAGCACAACAGTAGTTTAATTCTTAGGGAAGAAATGAGAGAGGAAGAGGAGAGGAAGGAAGAATGAATAATTGCTAATGGATTTGGGGATTTGTGCTGGATTTATAAGGTTTGGGGAGGGGCCAAAGACTAAAAAGCCCTTTAGGATTGCATAGGATTAGGGTTAGGGTTAGGGGCATTAGGGTCTTTAGGTGGAAAGTTCTAGAAGGTGCTTTTGCAGAAACCCCCCTATGGTTCACTCAAAACCCTAGTAAGGGCCTCCCTACACTAATTAACCCTAGAATTACACAAGACACCCTACTATCTCAATCACTAACTCAACTAAGCTAGTCTAACTACAACTTAGGAGATTAACACATAACTACCCCGATTAACCCCTAATTAGCATAATTAGGCACTAATTAATATAATTAGCTAATAATTAGCAATAAATAGTATTTAAAATATCAATTAGAGGGCCCACAAAGGGTGGGGCCTCACAGAACCCCTTTCTGTTTCGGTAACGCACCTGATTTTTCGAATGAGCCCTATGCGGGTATGTGTGTGCCATCAATTGCTCCAACACAATCCTAACAATAAACACAGTTATGTTAAACCCATTGTAATAAATCAAGCAAATTTAAGTCAAAGTTAAATTACCTTGAAGTAGGGGTTGAAGATTGGGTTCGTAGAAATTTCTGGAGGAGTCTCACTTCCTGCAAGCTTAATATACAGAGGACAAAGTCTCAAAATCGCACTTAACACCTTGTTGAAGTACCTACTAATAGTCTGCAAAGTGTTGGAATCAATTCTGCATAACTTGATTACGTTCATTGTGAGCTATCGTGAATAAAAAAATAGCAAGCTGCTCCTCAACCGTCACATTTCGTGAGTCGGCTAATAGGCCTCTTTGCCTTAACTCATTTGAGAGATTAACACAGCATCCCTTGCTGACTCGTAATAAGTCAAAGCAATTGCGCTCATGCCCAATCAATAACTCATCCACAAATGATTCACCGCTTAAGATAGAGTTGTGAACTCTATCTCTATGGCCATATGAATAATAGTACCCAAGTACACATATAAGAGCCACAGTCTGGGCACAAAAGAAAAAGAACTCCATATCCTCATCCATTTAGTAATAAAATAGAATCTACAATAACACAAAAATAATATACCAATATAGAATTGTATGTCATCCACTTAGTGCATATCAACCATATAAAACAAAATATACAGCAAAAAAGAAATACCACTCATGGAAACAAAGTTCATGCATATTCATAGTTGAAAATCCACTAAATACATATCCACTGTTTTCTGCCATGTTGCAAATAAAATAAAAACATGGCCAAAAAAGAAGTACCCCAAATTGGCATATTTGTATGCCATCCATCCACTAAATACATATCCACTGTTTTTTGCCATGTTGCAAACAAAATAAAAACATGGCAAAAAAAGAAGTACCCCAAAAAATTGCCATGTTTTGACAACTAACTTGTTTTAACAACTAACTTGAGCAAAGCCTAAGTGCTTCATCACTCAAACTTCAAAATATAGTTCCCATCATCACTTTTATCCAAGTTGATCTCTATTCCAAGTTGACTCAGTATCCATGGTTTGCGATCAGCAGGAGGCAACGCCAAGAAGAATTCTGCATTCCTTTCAATTTCTCTTACCTTAAGTGCTTTAAAGTATATAACATTAAGAAGTCCAACATCATGAAGTGCTGAGATGCACTTGTCCATATCTGGACGCACTTTAGCTCTTTTGTTTGCATAATCAGACATGACATTTGCTATTGTTTCCACTACACTAATCAATGCTTGACCCATATTGGATCGGTTTCTTACTATATTTCGAGAAGTCATTGCAGTACTCATCTGGCGTTGCCTCCTATTGGTGCCTATGGACACATCAATATCCTCATATGCATTATTGTCATACGCATTATCTATATCATCAGCTTGCGTCTCTTCTTCAGCTTGGGTTTTTATAGGTTCCGGATCATTGTTGGCAAACCCATCTCTACCATCAGTAACACTATTACCAAAGATGATGGCCAGCGAAACCCAATTAGGGAATGTCTTGTTCTTATAATGAGCTGCCTTAGGATGTGCCTGCGAGTGATTAAAAATAGCTCAAGATCGTGGCAAAATTATATTTCACCACATTAACATGAACTATTGAAAATTAGACGTATGAATTGACTCACTGCTACATATTCCTTCCAAACTTGAGGCTCAGCAGTGACAATTTTTCTTGTATCATCCCATCCAAATCCACTAAGGTCCGGCATTGCTTTCAGATCTCCATACGTCTTCTTCAATGTTTTAAACCTATTTTTCAGTTTATCCTTACTAAAAAAGTCACCATATTGAGTCTTCATTTCCTTTGTCAATAAATTCCACCATTCACAGGTGAAACCTCCTTTTATGTTGCGTCCATCTTTACATTGATCAAGCATAAGTTGGATGAGCGTGTCATCTTGAAGTGGTGTCCATTTCAGATTTTTTGGAAGGGGGGCGGAATTATCATTTGTATTTTGCGATTCCATTCCTACAAATTTTACCGAGGATGAGAACATATATAATATGTAAACTCTGAAAATTAGTATTTCACCTTAAAAAATATACTTTTGTTTTATAAAAACATCATTCTCTTCATAGAGTTTAGTTTAAAAAAAATCCTCATGCCCACTGAAACCCTAGAAGTCCTTTCATATGAACTTGGTTATAAGTTCTTTCAGCTAACAAAAACATATGACCCTACATTGCATACACATTTGAGATTAAACAAATCGAATTCTATGATAGTATACAATATTACAATATTAGGATTTAAGAATAATCTGAAAGCAATGTGTACAATAGTTAAGTAATTTGTAAATGAATGCAACAGATTGAGCCATCACAAAAATAATACCCTTCATAGGAATAATCATCATAGACATACCCAATCAATAAAAAATAAAAACACCATCATAATTCAATCACATCAAATAATAATTTATTGAAGGCATTAAAATTCAAACATTGAGAGAGTGATGCCCAGAGTCAATCCACAGTAGGCATCACTGGTTTGTTATTGAAGGCATTAAAATTCATACATTGAGAGAGTGATACCCAGAGTGCTTTTAGTGCTACCTTTTCACTTATTTGAAATACTTGGGGTTGAGTTGTTCATTTCACTTTGAACCATTCCATACAAAACTTCATTATTCTTCACCATTTTCCTATTCCCTGTGACTATATTCCTTTTATCATAGGCAAGCTCTTGGTTATCTGAATACATGCTCAGACAATCAAACCACCATAATCAACATTCTTTGATTTCTTTTCTATTGGATATATATATATAAATTTCCTCTTCCATATTGATTGTGATGTTAACCCCGGCTTTGAGTTACTTATGAACACACTACTATAATCTAGATTTGCTTTCAAACAGCCCCAAATTGAACTGATTAGTAATCATGGCATCATTACACTTCTTTATTGGGTAGAAAATCTCATTAGTTACTTTTGATCAAACCAATTATGAAATTTGTGATAGTGTGCAGCAGATAAACCCTCCCAATCCCATCCACTAAATACATAACCACACCCACTCCTTCCATCCCATTACAGCCCATCAATGTTACAATCCATCAATGGACAGAGAAAAACCACAACAAACCCAAATGAAGAGAGACCAACTGTGGGCCAAATCCCACACCAAAAGGTTGAGGAAGGAGAGCACTTCCTAAGTCAAATGGCAGCAAAGACAGTTCCTAGCGAGATAAACTGCTTATCGATGCGATTGACCACATCCTACTACCTCCTACCGCCTGAGAAAAGGATGTTTGCAAAGAAAGAGAATTTGGAAAATCCAAATCTTTACCACTATGCTCTCTTCTCCGACAATGTCTTAGCTGCAGCAGTTGTTGTCAACTCAACTACTATGCATGCCAAGGTAAAAGCCGTAACACACAAACTTTTTTTTCTTTTTTTTGTTGTTGTTGTGTGTGTAGGACATGGGATCCTGACCCTTCATTTATCAAACATATTGTGTGTTGAATCCCACCCCAAACCCAAATGAGAGACGAACCTACAATGAAACAAAGAAGGGATGGGGACGAAACCGAAATAGGAGGTCAGACAGAAAAGAGAAATGGAAAGAGAGAGAGAAAGAAAATGGGGAAGTGAGATGAGATAGAGACAAAGAAATAAAGGATGAGAGAGTGGTTACCCAGATGGAGGCAACCCTTTCAGCTCGAAGGCGAGGAAGGAGAAAATGATTGCCCAATCCAGGCCGCTAGGGTTTTCACCAGAAGATGGAGTCGCTGGGTGAAAGCCATGGTTTAAAATCTCGGTCGAGACCAGGCCGATATCTCACTGAGATATCGGTCTCAGCCCATTTTCACCAAAATCTTGGCCATCTCGGTATTTTCAATATCTCGGCCGATATATCGGCCGAGATGTATAAAAAGCATACAAACCCTAATTTTTTTTATTCTTCTTCCATCTTCATCTTCTTCTTCTCTCTTCTCAAGGCCCCTACTAGCCATAGCAGCAACCACCTTCTCTCTTCCATATTTTCAAATCTCACTTCTATTTTTTGAAGAAAATATTATCTAAGGTAAGAGGAAATCAACTTAAAGCATATTATGTGTTTTTTTTTTTTTTTTATAGATGAAGCATAGAGGTTTGTCACTTACTCACTTGTGTAATTGTGTTGTTTTCTTCATTTAGAAGTTAGATCTATATACTTTCAGCTAGATCTACTCATACACATGATTTTGAACTTTTTTTTCAAATTTTTTTATTTTCGGATTTTTTAATATTTGAATTATAATATATCATTTTTTGGGGATTTCATCATAAATATGTTGTTTTAATGATTCATGATCATTGTATGGTGTGTAAATGATAGATCTACATACTTTTATGTTAGATCTATATATTTAGGATTTTGAAAATGATTTTATTAATTTTTGTTTTCCAAAAAATAATTTTTGTTACTTGTTAGGATATTTGTGATACCAAAGGCTTATTAATAGTGTGTAGATGATAGATCTACATCTACTCATAGTCATAAACATGATTTAGATTTTTATTTTAATTATTTTATTTTTGGATTTTTAATATTTTAATTATCTGTCATACACTCATACTCATCAGTCTCTCTCTAGCCTCTACTAGTACTCTCCACTAGTCCCCTCTAATTTCAGGTAAACCATGAACATTTTGATGCCCAAGTGCTTTATGATTTATCTATCTCAGTCACTAACTCACTATCTCATTCACTAATCTTTAGGGTCTTGAATTTCACAACTTTATTTGATGATTAAGTTAGTATTAAATGATGATTGATATGTTATCTTTATCTTCTTATATTTGACACTAATAAATTGATCATGAGCAGAGCATCAATAATGTTTGCATTATATGAAATACTGGAAAAAAGACAGTGAACTGCGAGTCTGCGACACAGACATGACTCATAACTTAAGGTGACCGAGATTTTGATTTATTGTTGTTACTAATGGAAACAAATATAGTTTTCCAGCATTTTCTAATATTCTGGATTTTTTGGATATTTTTGTGAATTTTTTTGGATTAAAAAAAATTCACACCGCGATGACCGCAACGGACCGATATCCGCGACCGATACCGATATCATATCGGTTTTTCGGCCCGGCCGATACCGCAACCGAGACCGAGATTTTAAACCATGGTGAAAAGGTTTGGAAATGATTCTTATAAAGGGGGGTAACTTTTCTGTAGAAACGAATTTCTCATGTACGCCCCCATGAGAATACCATTTCCAATCCTGGCGCAGAAAAATCTGACGTGGCATGAAACTCATTTCCGCGGATTTATCCGCACCAAACACACAAAAAACCCCATTTCCGCAGAAAACCAGGGTTTTTTCTGCGGAAATGGGTTACACAAACAAGCCCTTAATATCTGAGCAAGTGTCCCACATTTGATAGAAATTAATGAGTCAGCAAGACCATAAGCATTCCAAGCCTTTCATTTTTATCACAATGAATTCAAACATCCAACTCATCCCTAGAATTAAATTATATATATGCCAGGGTGACCGACTGATCCTTTCACTCAAATTTGATTTAGAGAAAAACACCATTGCAAGAATACTACTTATCAAATCTTCACCCACTTTCCTCATCATCCATATCCTTACACCTCCTCTTACTTCTTTCTTTGGGGTTCCTTCATCTTCCGTAGCGTATACCGAAGCGGAATTCTTCCACATTGGAAACATCCTTTGGTTTCTGTAGTTACCGTTTCTCTCCATGACCAACCCTTGCAATTTCATGTTGACTAAACACCATCCAAACAAGAATCTATAACATCAAAACCTTGAAGAGTCAAACATCTATGAACCCCAATCACATATAACCATAAAAATAAAAAAAAATCAAGGAACAAATCAACAAGCAGGGAGCCAAAAAAGAATTGACGAACTTGCTCTGATATTTCAAGACTCTTGCCTTCTTCAACAATTGCAAAAGCGATTATTGACGGATGCAATATGAGATTGGGAAGAAGAACAAACAATATAATAGAAAGAGAATTGAAAGAAAGACACCTTTGAGATTTCTTATTATAAGGCAATGAGAAAGGAGATTATCGAAATAAGCCTTTTAGACGATATTCGAGGATTCGGTGGCGTGCCAATCCTTTACAAGTGGAGAGTTGCTGATATATAGCTCTTCAAGTGCGGTCAGGACCAAGGGGTTGGCCGAGTGGTCAGGACCACGGTTCCTCCCTCTTCCGGAGGTAGAGGTCTTGGTATCGACCCCTGGTTCCCCCCTCTTCAGGAGCCGAAGGTTGAGTTTACTTGTGCTACCACCTAGGGGCCACAGGGGTTTTACCCGGCTTCTCTCTGGGCCCGGAGGGAATAGTCCAACCCAAATAATTGGGAACCCTCCGTTAGCAAAAAAAAAAAAGGTGCGGTGAGGTGTTGCAGCGGTGAAAAATGCCTCGACTCGGGGCAGTCAATGATGGTGAGGCTACAAAGCGATTTGAGACATGAGGCACTTCCATCCAAGTCCCATCTCTCCCTTTCTCCACTCTTTCTTGCTAAATCCAATATTTCCTCATTGATTTTTAAAGAAAAAAGAGAGAAAGGGCATTTGAAAAAGAGAAAGAGCGTATCCTCTAAAAGAATAGTTTCAAAGAGAGAAAAAGGAAAGAGGCATGTAAGACATGAATGAAGATGCTTGCATGGCTTAATAAGGGTGAGAATAAGGCCCTTCGTATTTTTTTGTAAATTGCTCACCAACCGTTTTCCAGCTTTGAAGAGAAAGAATTCTTTCTCTTGAAAGATAGATTCTTTCTCTTGAAAGATAAATAATTGTTAGAAAAAAAAACTCTACATTCTCAAACTCTCAGTAAGCCACGTTCACATGTGCATGTATCCTATAAACGACACTTAATTTCATCAAAGAAAAATAGAACGAAATGCCTCTTTCATTTACCATTCTCCCCACTCCCTAACTCCTTTCATCCCGGGAAAAAAAAAAAAATCAAAACTCCCTTTGTCATCTCAAAATCCTTGTGTCACTCATGAATCCAAATGAAGTTGCTTTTGCTTCTTGATGTCTCATATGTGGAAAACATGTATGCAAATATTTTAATTGGTAGAAATTTTATTGCTACATTGTATCCTCTAATCAAATGTACCCATTGACAAAAGCTGCTAAACCAAGTTTGATTCTCTGGTTCCAAATTTGAAATCTGGTTCTATGCCTTTTTACAAGGAGATTTCAAGGGTTTTCCCCTAAATTATTATTTAATTATTAAATCTTGTAATACTATTTAATTTGGGTATTGATTTTAATTTTTTAATTAATTTAAATAATAGATGCATGGGATTTAATGCTAGTGTACCATCAAAATTCTTTGCATTTATTTTAATACTAGTATATTAAACCGTGTGCACGGATATGATCAATATTGCAATTGAAATATTCATGCATTAAACAAATTCATAGATTTTAGAAGAAAATAAAAATCTTATGAGAGTACGTGTTTATGTAATTCAATAGCTAATGGTTTTGAAAGGAAAATTTAGAAAGAGAATGATAGCGTTTGAATATGAACATAATTTTTGTAGAAAAAAGAAAAGTAAGGAGTGAATATGAGTTGTTTATATAGTGTAGGAAGTTACATGAGTAAGGAGAGAATATTTGAAAAAAGAATAAGCACGGCTAAAAATTCCAATCTACGGTTAATATTAAAGAAAAAACCCTTCCCTGTATCATATTGCTCTGATGAGATACTACAACTAAAAATCATCCTCCACAACTATAATTAGTGGGTCAATTAAATTAACTCCCCACATGGCCCACTAGAGATATCCCATGTCAGGCAAGACTCAATAACTATGTTTCATCTCAACCGTCTATCTACAGTAGCCCCACAGTCATCGGTCTGCCTTAAGCCCTGTGTTGGCGGTTGCCGCCAAATCTAGCGAACCCCTCCCTCGGGCCTCTGCAACTGAAATTTCATGTGGTTGTGAAGAAAACGGCTTGCATGATGGAGTCTCTCTCTCTCTTCATATTTTCTCTTCCTTGTCTTCCTTTACTCTATTTTTCCCTCCTTTCTATCTTCCCTGGCGGTTTTGTCTCCTGACCATACAATATCTCGAATTCATTTGAAAAAACAAAACTTGAAGCCAATCGGTTGATGGGTTTTACAGAGAAGTACTTCATTGTCAAAACCCAGAAGGGATTTCTTCTCTAAGGCCTTCTATTTGAGATTTTGCTCGAGCTTTCCCATCAGTGGAAGAGGCAAAAAATGCCGATGAATGCGTTTGAAGTTGCTGTTACATTGATAGAAGTTCAGGTACTATATATCATATCTAGTACGTTCATCTGGACATCCTTCTTTATATATACATTATTCATTTATTTATCGCATTGTTGTAAATTGGATGTTTGGAGATACTCTGTTTCATAATTAATTGTATGGGACATTTCTTCTTGTTTGAATGATATTTGAAACTGGATATGCAATGTAATGGTGTTTGGGCCGTTCTTCTTAGATTATTACAATCTTGCTTGTTGTAGTTATCTTTTCATGATCTTGGAGCTGTGAAACTATCATATGTATTTGTGCCTCAGTTGAGATATTTTGACTTTATATAATGTGTTTTAGCAGTTATGAATATATCTAAATTGTTGTTTGAGTTGAAAAGGGAGAAAAAAGAAACCCTAACTTCTTTAATATTATGATTAGGACAATAGATTTTGATTTGTCCATCTGCAGCCTTGTCCCCTAGACCCACAAAATGTAAGAAGTGATACTCAGACCCATTGGGTGTTTGCTAGTTGTCCCATCTCAAGCTTATTAGTTATCCATTTGGAATGCATGGTTTGCCATAAGGTTAGATGACTAACAATGATCAAAAGAGTTTTTTTTAGCACAGGGCTAATTTATAAGCCTCCTCTTTGATGAAAGAGAGCTTCGGATATGAATCCACAAAGTATTGACAGAATTTGGTCGAAGGCACGAGGTTATATACATATCATTTTGGATTTCTCAATGTTGTAGGGGAAAACTCTACAACCATGGGTGTTAGGATTCATACTCATTTTGTAACGTTTATCTATTTAATCGTTATATGAATTTGTTGTTGCTTCTTTCCATTCACATAGATGTATTTGCTCCCTTGTACAATATCCCTCATTGCAATTAAGAAAAATGATGTGTTGCAGAACAGATGAGCAAAGCTTAATTGGAAAAGGTGTCATGTGAACATATAAGGATGAAACCAGTTGAAAAAAAGTTATAATCCGGTTAGCTACCCATGTCCTTCCTGTGGAACTCATACAAATTATGAAAGAACATCAACAATAACAACGGACACAAATAGAAGTGCTGCAAAGATCAGTGATTCCCACACCAGCCATGGTCAAGGGAGTTGTACTAGTGTATGGAGTAACAGCTTAGACAGCACCATTACCGCACCCCTCAAATCCCACACTGGTGGGGATGTAAGATGGGATGCCATTCAACTTGCCCAATCAAGAGATAGCTCTCTTGGCATTAGTAACTTCAGGCTTCTCAAACGTCTCGGTTATGGAGATTTCGTCAGTGTATATCTCGTCAAACTAAAAGGAACTAGTGCCTTCTTTGCCATGAAAGTACTGGACAAGGCTTCACTTGCTAGTAGAAACAAACTACTTCGAGCACAGACAGAAAGGCAGATTCTTTGGCTTCTTGATCACCCTTTCTTGCCTACTCAATACTCTTATTTTGAGATGGACAAGTTCTATTGCTTGGTCATGGAGTTCTGCAGTGGGGGTAATCTCCATTCTCTTCAGGCGAAAGCAGCCCCATAAGTATTTTAGTGGGCATGCTGCATGGTTTGTTTCACTTTTTCATGCTGCTTCTTTTTTTTTTTTTAAATCTTTTTGCTGTTTTCTGTATCTATATTTGTGTACTTATATTTGGGTTTTCTTCATTTCTCTGCATTCATTTCTTTTTTAATGTTTTATTTTATGTAAACTTGAAATTGAATTTCAGCAAGGCGCTAGAGCTTTACTTATGTATTACACCAGTTATCTTTCTATTTCTATGTATATTACATGTTCTTTAAAGTTTGGATTTGATAACTGGGATGTTGTTTTCATTTTCCTTTCAATTGAATTTTACCAAATTCCCATTTATTAGATCATTTTTAATGTAAAGTTCTATGCTTGTGAAGTTGTTCCCTATTCGTTCCAGGTGTTGTGTATCCTGATCTTTTCTCAGTTAATAATATAATTTTCCGTCAGGTCTTTGCTACTTGTATTTTGAGGTTTCGTTCATCTATATGATTTGGTTTCTTATTGACTGTTCTAGAGTATTGAGTGCGGCATCGAGATAATTTCGAGAGCTTGAGGTTGACTTACGTTTTTCCTTGGATGGTTTTAAGATTTTACACTATTGCAAATTTCTAATCAGTCGATCAATTTAGTTATTATATCATTTCTTTATTTAAAAATGGAGTTATATTTATTGATTTGATGCCATATTGATGAAAAATGGAGTGCGTCCTGTATTATATTGTTTGATAGAAAAGAATTTCTTCTATCCATGGGTTGGAGCTCAGTTAGCCGATAATGACTTTCATTTATTAATTTGTATTCTTGATTAGTTTTAGCATTTTAATGTAATTAAAACATGGTACTTTTGCCATGACGTGACTATTGCAATGGCTAAGGATTTCTTTCATTATGGATGAGGGCGGAATCTACATACATGAGGGCCTATTGTTTTTAGATAGTTCATCATATCTCTGAGTAATATTTCTTTGGATTTTCTTTGCTTTTTGTTGAGCTTGTAATATAAATTAAATAGGAGTAGAGTATGTTAGTAATGTTAGGAATCCTTCAAAATAAAACTGCCTGTTTCTTCACACTTTATATCTTAATCAGAAGATCCTGACCATCCAATCATTATCTGTTTTGTATTTTTCTTATGCAGCATCTCTTTGTTGTGCTAAGACTGAATGGTTATGATCCAATTAAGAAACCTTTAAAGAATCACCCCATTTATAGAGAAATTCACATATCAATGGTCTGAATCATAAACTATGAGCTTGACATGAACAGAATGATATATTTCTATTCTAACCTTACTGATAATTGGTGAGAGTTTGTTTACATTGCTTGCACCTCAATAAATTGTACATTGTCCAAATCTACATTTTCATTTATGAGGGTACTCTAAGTTTTCAATCTCAAGTCAGTTCAACTTTTGTCTATTATGTTTTAATCTGCCTTTGTTCATCCTTGAGCCAGGTTTTATGCATCAGAGGTTCTGCTCGCTCTCGAATATCTGCACATGCTTGGAATTGTGTATAGGGACCTGAAGCCAGAAAATGTTCTAGTGAGAGATGAGGGTCACATAATGTTATCTGATTTTGATCTATCTCTACAATGTTCTGTTAATCCCACAATTGTAGAGTCCTCATCCAGTTATGCGGACAATGGTGGCATACTTGATAGTGACAACTTTACTGGGTGCATCCAAGTCCATCAGTTATTTTTCCTCGCATTCTACCGAAGAAGAATTGCAAGACTAAATCAGATTTTGGGCTCTTCTCCAATAGGGCTCTTCCAGAGTTGATGGCAGAGCCCACTAATGCAAGATCAATGTCATTTGTGGGCACCCATGAGTGCTTGGCCCCAGAGATCATACGCGGGGAGGGCCATGGGAGTGCTGTAGACTGGTGGACATATGGAGTCTTCCTATATGAGTTGTTGCATGGGACTACCCCTTTTAGGGATCATGGCAATAAGGCTACTCTCATTAATGTAGTAGGCCATCCTCTAAAGTTCCCAGATGTGCCAGTAGTGAGTAGGATGGCGCGAGACCTTATTAGCGGCCTTCTGGTTAAGGACCCACTGAAGAGAATTGCTTATAGGAGGGGTGCCACAGAGGTAAAACAACACCCTTTCTTTGAGGGTGTGAATTGGGCTTGGTAAGGAACAGCACACCACCTCACATACCTGAGCCAGTGGATTTCAGGTGCTTTGCTAGTAAGGAAACGCCTTGGATGGAGAAGGAGGTGGTAGAAAACTGTGTTGCTAATGCTGGAAAGAATAACAACTCTCATGGCTCTCATCTTGATTTTGAGTATTTTTAGTATGAACCTAACATATACATTTTGTGGAGGGAGATTAGAGAGGGAACAAAGCTGCATTTCTCGTACATTGGTGAGAAAGATACAACCAATGAAGATTTTGATGGAAGCCTGTTCCTTCCTAGGGTTAGAGAAGTAAATTCTGCACTTGCACAGATGGGTTAGTCCATGTGAATATCATTTTTGTATAATTTTTACAACGATGTATAATCTTTACGACAATTGTATATTTGTATGTCACCCATGATGGGCTCTTTGCTTCTTTATACATGAATTATTGTTTCACCAAATAAGATTTTTCCATTTTATTTAATAATTCTACTTGGTCCTTATCCTGATCCCTCAATTAGTAGGTCATCCCTCTATTAGTGCAGGTGCAGTTTGTTAGGCTGTGCATGGTTGAGACATGTATAACACTTACTATCTAGAAAATAGGAACTTCAGCATGAAGATAACATCTTGTCCTTATTCAAGAAACAAGAGGCGCCCCCAATGACAAGGACATCATCTCATACAGCCGCCCAGGAATCAAATAGATTGTCCCACAAGTACTGTACCACTGACCCAATCTACCCGGAAAAAAAATATAAACAAAAAAAAAGAATAAAAAAGGAGAAATGTCCTTATTCAGCCAAAATGCACAATGATTAGAAGGCTACGATCTCAAAAGGTTTGAGAGATTTTCTATTGATGAACCATCAACAACTAGTGAATTAGATCCAACTCCATCGAAGTCCAACCCTTTCTAACTAAATATAAGTAGGTATGATGAGACAATCATGAATCAGGATTACATGATACAGAGTCTAATCATGAATCAGGATTGCATCCATGAAGATAATGTATCAATGTTACATTGGTATGAACAAATTAAGCTTCCCAGGGTATATGGTAGAAGTAGAACTATCACTTGGTTCCACTTCAAATCAGTTTTTTTGAAAGATATCATATTTTGTAATGTACTCTTTGACATTTATTTGTGAAAGCTTATTTATTCTAAAGTGTATTACTAAAAAGATTTTCGATGAGGCCAAATTATGGTGCAACCCTCCATCAAGAAGACTCCAGAGGCAGCTAAGACACATGAATGCAATATTTCTTAAGTACAACTCTAAAATTATCCATACTGACTGTAACTGAGAAGATTTTGGATGAGGCCAAGTTACAGTGCAACCCTCCAACTGAAGACTCTTCAGGCAGCTCAAATACATGAATACAATATTTCTGAACTATTTATTTAATTTCCAAAATGATTTTTCTGCTGGTCTAGAAATCCATCATAAGTCATAACCTATCACTTATCTGAAGCACTCAATCTTGGACTAATTGAAAATGGAATCAATAGGTTGTAAGTTGTAACTATCGATCTTAAATTACTCACCCTTTAATGCCTAAAAGTGAACTTTTTATTCTTCCTTTTATTCTTGTTTTTTTTATTTTTATTTTTAGGTAAAGACCTAAAAGTGGACATTGAGTATACAGGTGGGGAGGCCTTGGCTGCCTGCATTAGCTGTGCTCTTTGCTTTAATAGCCTAGATAACTAAACTGTCAGTAATGGCCATTCCCTACCCCACAGCATTAACAATTCATAGAAGAAAAATGCAATTCTGAACTTAAGCATGGTCTAACCTCCTTTTTTGGGTGATTCTCTCCTTATCTCCTTATCTCTGCACAATGTAAACATTCATTTCACCACAGATGATTCCATTCCAAAGATTAGAACGGTGCAGATGTGACTCAAAGACATCAACATCCTTATGACACAATTTTGAAGTAATGACTCTTCGTAACATCCCTCAGAGTAACAACCATTCCATGAATCAAAATAAATACAACAAAAGAAAAGAAGAAGAAGAAGAAATCCTTAATCTGGAGAGTGCTTTAACTTTTAATACCTATAGTCAGCACAGGAATCTACCCCAAATTCTACAAAGCCTCAAGGTTGAGCCTTTCCCAACAACAACAACATGAACAACAACCTTGTTCATGTGATATATGAAATGCAGCCCATTTCCTAAGATTACTCTAACCACTGGCATTTACTACTACTTTTTAAGACTGATAACATAAAATGAGGTTAAGTTACAACAGTCAATCAAGGCTCTTTCTGAATTATGACTTCTAATTTATCTTAAATCATCAATCAAAGGAATCAGAAAATAGAAAATAAATGAAACAGTGGTTGTACCCCATTTTTGAACATGCAGCATTAGGACGGATCACATGCAATTTGGATATGATTGCCTGAAATATGGTCATCAGCTCTGCTTTTAAAACATCGTTTATAAAAAAGGTTTAAGACTGGAAGAATAGTCCCATGAGCTGACACCAAGCACACATTTAGACTTTGCAAAGCAGTGCCAGAAATCATTCGCACATAGAATAAACAGCCAGAGTTACCAGTAAAACATCACAGGTAAATACAGTTACAAGTAATTAGAGTTACTGGTGATTTGATTACTACACAATAGAGTTCCAAGGATCCAAACAAGGCTTACTGGTTCTCTAGAGCAGCAAAGTGGCCCTTGATACAATTTTGATCAGGATGCAAATGGAGCATCCGCAAAGATAGGCTCATTTATCATTCAAAACGAAATAGAAAAAAGAACAAAAAAACAGAAAAGATAGGTTCATTTCATGCCTTCCAGATGTATAACTCAAGTGTAACTTTTCTGCTTGGTTTATTGTGTCATCATGATATTAGTTTAATTGCCTATCTAATGTCATAGTTTTGGATTGTCGAAAAAATCGGTGTTTCGAGATTAATTCACAATATGAAGTAAAAAAAAAAAAGGGTCATTGTGATATAAAATTATTGTTGGGACAAGGCCTTGTTGATGATGATAATGATTGCGATATAAACTCATTGTGGTGGAAAGACTTGAGGGAAAGACTTAAAACTAAGTGGAAAGATATTCAAACATTAGAGGTTTTCTTTCATACTCTGTTTATAATGGTGGACCATCAGATTGACAGTCTACATCACTGGACCAGGGACACAACACCAATGAATTGATGGCCAAAGCAACCTCTACATTTATTGAGGCTCAGGATCCAATAATTCAAATGTTTTTTTTTCCACTAGTCAGTACAGTCTGCCTCATAACCACATGGTGGCTGTCTGGATCATCCCAATGTGGGGGGTCAGGATCCTCAGATGTGATGAAACTGTAAATGGGACATGAAGCATATCTGAGGATCCCTGCATTCAACCCATGGGTAGAAACTATTAGACATCTTTCTAATTTCATTTTCATTTCTAACCATCTCATCTAAGATCATAAAACGAAGGCTATTTGATGATCGATTTTTATTGCTACATCATATAATAAAAGAATTTCTGATGTGTTTTACCTGGAGGTTGTCCCGTTTCCTTATTTCAGATCAGCTGCTCAAAATGTGCTGCATTCACACAAGTGTTTGATAACGGGTTATCACAAATCTATTGCTTGATCCAAAATCTATCCTTGTCTTAAAACCAAAGCAAGCACTAATAAATAACTTTTTTCTTAAAGTGATCAAGATCAACCCAAAATCACATCAGGTGACTTTATAAAAAGTGATGAAGATAGATTCCATAATATGGAAACTGTAGCATCAACAACAGAGATTCGATTGCGCATATGAACCCACCAAGGCGACATCCTGACGAGGAGACTGATAAAGCTTTTGCATGCACAAGGCATGTAATTGGTTTCTCAATTTCTAGTATCAGAGAGAAGAAAAGATACATATATGCATATTTTTTTCTCTATGATAGTCATCCTTATCCCTCTCATTTTCACTGTTTGTCCATCTACTACATGAATTCAATTTTTCATGGAATATATCGACATGGTGATGCATGGAAAAGGTAAAGATGCAAGTGGACCAACAATGTTGGTGCCATGGCCCAGTTTGGAAGATGCCACCTTCTTTGCCTTATCTTTTTTTTTTTTTTCTTTTAGATGGTTGGGAAAATCTGGAATGCTCTATCTGAGTGCGCCATGACCTTTCAAATCATGACTTTTGCTGAGCCTACTTACACGTCCTTGTTTCATCACCCGGGTCAACATTTGGCACTAATCAACAAGGTCCACCCTCTGGAATTATGGGTGGCAATTGCTGACCCGGCCTGTTAAACCAATCTGAACTCCATTGTCAGGGTTTGCATTGGCCTTTTTTTTTTTTTTTTACTTTTTGGTTTAGGTTTGGTTGACATTTTTTTTTGATTGATTACTAAATAGGCTAGGTTAGGGTTGAATCCATTCTTACTTTTGGACTAACCCAATTCAACCAAAACTCAAACTCATTCAGATGGATTGCACTACCACTCAAAATCTCAACTCAAACCTGACCTGCTAATTAAGAGAATGGTTGACCGTTTTAAACTCTTGGTGTGTTTTGGTTTTTTTTCTTGATTTCTCTTTTGGGTTTCTCATCATAGACCAGTGCATTTTGTTGACATTAACCAATTACAACCCAATAAATAAATGGGTCAGATATGAGTTGAGCTATACGCATGTTAACCGCAGTGTTGAACCTGACTAATTGCCACTTATAATCGAAAGTTGTGGCATAAAAAATGAGGTGATTCCAGTATTCTACCCAATTGTTGTTATAAAGGATTTAAAACTAGGCTGAAGAAGATAAGTTATATTGTTCAGTATGTAGGGGTTTTTACTGTGACCAATACTAATTTTCTATGACATTGGCCCAAAATCTCAAATGGATTTGAACTCCAGTGTCATGGCCTTTATATTCTATTTTATCATTTTAGTTACATCTAAAACACCACAGTAGCAATTAACAATGAAGACTCAAAGGTTCTATTCATCAAACTTTTTTTTTTTTTTTTTTTTTCAGTTTTTCTCTTAAGAAAATGGGGTCTAAACAAATTGAGGTATCATTTTAGGACAGCTATATCAGCAGATCCTTATAAAGAATTTGGCTTTCCCTGATTCAAGGTCAGAAATTGTCCATGGATGTTAAAATATGGGCACAGGCCTGTACTAGTTCAAGCCCGAACCGTTCCTAAATGGCCCATATAACCAGCATGATAGCTGGAAGCATGCATAAGCAGTGAAAGCCCATGACAAGATCATGAACATGAATCCAAATAACTTGGTCAGATACTCCTAACTTTCCTCAATGAGGCAAAATCAGAAACTCTCACCTATCTAATTTGGTATGACCATCCAATATATCACTATTGATGGATGGTTAGGATTGCCGCAGTTGTAGTAGGGTGACCAAGTTGTTAATGTAGCTCACAACCGTTAAAATTAATCAAGCACAAACCTATCTAATTCTGCGATTCTTGGATTAGGCGCGCGGAATCGGTAAACTCTCTTTGGAAAAACTTTCTTTCCTCTTCTTTCTTGCACATTCTTCACTAAATTCATTCAAATTACAGTCAACATCCCTTTGTCATCAAAATCAGCAAAGGAATGAACTGAGTGGTTACATTACCTTCCAAAGGCTCAAAAAAGAGGGTCACCATTGGGAGACCAATCAATGCACCTTCCCTTTACAACCCACTTGAAAAAATATTCCTTTCTTGGACCCCTGTAGCATTTCCCCCCTATTCATCTGACCTGTAGATATTCCCTAGAGGCTCTGCTATGGGACCCACCTCACTGGGTCCACCCACATAAAAAAGAAACCTTCCTCATTGGCCAACTAAATCTGTTGTCCATACAAGAAGGCTTCCTTTTTCACTAGGGGCAGGAACTAAAGTTTCTGAAGTGATAGGATCGGTGCATGCTTTATATCAGCCTCCTGCTTTTCCTTTTCTTCAGTGTATACTATAAAGCAAGAGCTACCATTGTGATACTAAAAATATATATATTATGGTATGGTCCAAGGGGAGAAAGCACATGGAGGAAGAAAGGACCAAAGAAAATGTGATTGAAATTGCCCCTGCATCTTCCTAGTACTTCTAATAGCTTTATTGGAAATGATATTTAGCTTTCAACCAGTGTTTGAACCATTCAAAACTATTGGATGTATAGACGGCCAATGGCCATATATTTTGGCACGGATCTCGAGATGGTACATTACAGAATGGTTCAGGTTTGGTTTGTGGATGATGTACAGTGGTTGGATTATGTGTAGGAGTGATCATGCTATGCAATGAAACAAAGTGTATACGGCATACTCAAAAACCTGTCTGCTGAGTTGAGTCATCAACTCTAAGACTCAACCAAGTGTTGGTCAAATTGAGCAAAGATCAACTCAATTAAGCCTGAAATGCAGTGGAAACTAAACAGCTATCTTTGAGATTCACCAAAAAGGAAAAAGAAACAGCTATCCATTGAGTGTTGACCGAGTCAATCCAGCTTGATCTAGTTGATTCTACTCGGTTAAGTCTGAGTCCACTTTCTTTGACTTCTTAAATATTGTCACACCATCATGAAATGTGCAGTTGGATTAGGATCTCCAGCCTAAGGTTTCTTTAATTTTGGCCACAACCATAGATGGAGGTGTTTTATGAAAAACCTGGGTATAGCACTAACATAACATGGGCTCAACCTGGATTTATACCAATACTAGAGATGGTGGGATGGGAAGGCTTCGATGTGGATTAAGAGTTGCCAAATATGATTCGAAATAGATGATTCAATCTTGATTTTAGAACCTCAAATGTTGATGGTTTTAAGTTAAGTTTTATCAGTATTCCATTTCAAGTTGGATGTTAATTAGATGCTCTTGTACCCTTTAGTTTAATTTTCTTATCTCTTTCTTTTCTTGTGTTCCTGCCTCCTTGTTGTTTGTCCTTTCTCTCCTTCTCTTAATGAAAGTTTCAGTTACCAATCAAATAAAAAAAAAAAGTTGGACGTTAATGGTTGGGTTCTTTTCAGGTACCAGCCAAGGTGGGCGGGCCTTTGAGAGACCCAATTCATGCAGGAGTGAATCCTAGCATATGCCGAGGAGAAGACCAACTGCACTAAGAGGAGTGACAGCTTGCATAAACAAAGGCGAGGACCCTGAATCAAACTCTGGAAAGTTAGGTGAGAACGGGCCAATTAGCCGTTGAGCTATGCCTTTATTCTTTGACAATGGTTGGATCAGTGTAAGATTTGGGGTAGGTGACAGACAATTCACTTATGGGTCTAGGTGTGTGAAGGTTTGAATCAACCATTGGTGGGCCATGGGCCTCTGCACAGTATTAAAATGGAGTGCATTTTTTTTTTCTTAAAAGAAGATCAAGTCAGAGGGTTCTTTGGTAATTCCCTGGCAAAAGTTGTTACAGTATGTGCAAGAAATCTTCACTGATCCAACGGTCTGGTGGAAACAACTTTCATGCACACAATGCTTTTGCTTTTCTTTCAAAAGGAAATTAAAGAGAAAGAAAACAAAGAAAATGAAAGGACAGAGGAAATAAAAGGCAAAGCTCATGCTACCAGCATCCAAGGCTCTCTCTCTCTCTCTCTCTCTCTCTCTCTCTCTCTCTCTCTCAAATGCTAACAGAGCTCTGTTTTTCTTCATCCATGAAAGAAGACATAGCTCTGTAAAATCCACATTCAAAAAACAAGAAAAAAAACATCCCATGGCAGTTTCTAATATGAAGCTGGCCTTCCTTTCCTCTCTACTTCTTTTCTTCCTCACTCTCTCTTCTTCAAATTCAAATTTTCCACGTAATTTAACTCTCACCCGACAAGCTTCTATCTTGATTTCCCTCAAGCAAGCTCTCTACATGTCGAATTCTTCGTTCGACGGTTGGAATGAATCAAACTCCATGTTCCTCTGCTCATGGACTGGCGTCCAATGCGATCCCGAGAACAGACATGTTGTTTCCCTCGACATCTCGAATTCAGGCATCTCGGGCGTCTTCCCACCTGTTATATCAGAGCTCAAGTCACTTCAACGCCTTTCTATAGCCAGCAACAATGTCATAGGCGACTTCCCGCCAGAAATTTGTAAGATAAGAAGCCTCAATTTCCTCAACATATCCAACAACCAGTTCAATGGGAGCTTGAACTGGGACTTCTCTCAATTGAAAGAGCTAGAGGTGTTGGACGCCTACGACAATAACTTCAATGGTTCTCTTCCAGTTGGAGTATTGGAGCTGCCAAAGCTGCAGCATTTGAATTTTGGAGGGAACTACTTCGGGGGCCAAATTCCTTCTTACTATGGAGGTTTGGCGGAGCTACGCTTTCTGTCGCTCGCAGGAAATGACTTGGGTGGTCTCATCCCTGGAGAGCTTGGTAATCTCACTAATCTGGAAAAGCTCTACTTGGGTTATTTCAATGATTTTGACGGTGGAATACCACCTGAGTTTGGAAAGCTGATAAATCTAGTACATCTTGATATGTCAAGCTGTGGCTTGGAGGGTCCAATTCCTCCTGAACTGGGTAATCTGAAGAAAATGGATACTCTTTTCTTGCAGACAAATCAGCTAAGCGGTCCAATTCCATCCCAAATAGGCAATTTGAGTAGCCTGAAATCTCTTGACCTTTCGAACAATATGCTGACAGGTGAGATCCCTGTTGAGTTCTCACAGCTCCAGGGGCTCACCCTCATGCATCTGTTCATGAACAGGCTTCATGGGGAGATCCCGCGCTCTGTAGCAGACCTTCCTAATTTGGAGGTCTTGAAGCTTTGGCAGAACAACTTCACAGGCACCATTCCTCCGAGGCTTGGACGGAATGGGAGGCTTATAGAGCTTGATCTTTCGACAAACAAGCTTACAGGTTCAGTCCCAAGAGCTCTCTGCTATGGTAGAAGGCTGAGGATTTTAATTCTGCTCAACAACTTCCTGTTCGGACCTCTGCCCGACGATCTCGGAGAGTGCGAGACACTCTCCAGAGTACGATTGGAGCAGAACTACCTGAGCGGGTCGATCCCTTATGGGTTCCTCTACTTACCAGAGCTCACACTTGTGGAACTCCAGAATAATTACCTCACTGGAAGAATTGCAGAAGAACCTAACAGGATACCTTCTAAACTAGGCCGGTTGAATCTGTCGAACAATCGCCTTTATGGTCCTCTTCCTTCTTCAATGGGGAATTTCTTGAGCTTACAAATTCTTCTTCTAAGTGGTAACCAATTTACTGGGGAGATTCCATCTGAACTAGGCCAGTTGAAGCATGTTGGGAAGTTAGATTTGAGTAGGAATAATTTTTCTGGCAGAATCCCACATGAGCTTGGTGATTGTTCCTTGCTTACCTACTTAGACTTGAGCCAAAACCAGCTCAGTGGACCCATTCCAGTTCAAATCACTCAAATTCACATACTCAATTACCTCAACGTCTCTTGGAATCAGTTAAACCAGAGCATTCCAAAGGAAATTGGGAGTATGAAGAGCTTAACTTCGGCAGATTTCTCTCACAACAACTTCTCTGGTCGGATACCCGAAACAGGGCAATTTGCTGACTTCAATACCACCTCGTTTGTGGGTAATCCCCAACTTTGTGGTTCTTCCTTGAATCCCTGCAACTTCTCATCGACATCTCCGTTGCAGTCAGATGAGCAGCACGGCGTGAGACCCCAAGGTCCAGGAAGATTTAAGCTTATTTTTGCATTGGGCCTCTTAATCTGTTCCTTGGTTTTTGCTATAGCAGCAATCCTCAAGACCAGATCAATGAGAAGGAATTCCAAGACATGGAAGCTAACAGCATTTCAGAAGCTGGAGTTTGGATGTGATGACATCCTAGAATGCCTGAAAGACAATAACATTATAGGGAGAGGAGGAGCTGGCATTGTTTACAGAGGAACGATGCCGAATGGAGAACAAGTTGCGGTGAAGAGACTGTTGGGAATAAGCAAAGGATCTTCTCATGACAATGGATTCTCTGCAGAAATTCAGACATTGGGAAGGATTAGGCACCGCAATATTGTTCGCTTATTAGCATTCTGTTCAAACAAAGAGACAAAATTGCTTGTTTACGAGTACATGCCAAATGGAAGCCTGGGTGAAGCTCTTCATGGGAAGAGAGGGGGCTATTTGAAATGGGACATTAGACTGAAGATTGCCATGGAAGCGGCGAAAGGCCTCTGTTACTTGCACCATGACTGTTGCCCCTTGATACTTCATAGAGATGTGAAGTCAAACAATATCTTGCTCGATTCCAACTTCGAAGCCCATGTTGCAGATTTTGGTCTTGCAAAGTTCTTGCAGGACAACGGCACATCTGAGTGCATGTCCGCCATTGCTGGTTCATACGGATACATTGCTCCAGGTATGTATGATATAATTTTTTTTACTGTTTATCTTCACGAATACAATGTTATCAATGTTTCATTTCCATGACATAAGAGAGGACCTCAAAACAGAATTAAAGTGAACTGGAATTAGTATAGACAAGCTTTGGAAGGGTAGGAACATGTTTCATGATTTTCAATACATATGATTACATGTCCAATGTAGCACCCATATACATTTGAATTATGAGATACTTTGCCACAATATTATCATCCTTAATCACGTGCATGATGACTTAACTTCCTAAATCGCTGCCGCAGATTATATGTGCACAATCCTAACCTGCACTATTTCCAAATAAAATTATTGTAACAATTATCAGCAATATATTTAGGATCGTCAGTTTTACATAAGCTTCTTCTTATGCAGCATAAACAACGGGACCCACAATTCCAACAAATTTTAATTGAGGCACATGTATCCCACCTGATATAGATTGAACAATGACAGGAAGTCTCTCTCACAACTCCAACCCCACCAACACACCCATCCAGTACCTGCCCACCACCTCTATATAAATTAAAAAAAAACTCAGTCTCACTTTTCAACTTTTGATCAAGATGGGATGGAGATGAGATTCATCCAAAGTTCCTCAATAATGGGTCATTAAGGGTCATTTGCAATATGGAACTGTAATTATGAGTCATTTTGCTTTAGATACTCAACCAGTTTTATATTCCAAGTCATATTAATCCATGTTTTACACGCAGCAGTTGCATGATTGGAATTGAAACATCATCATCAGCATCAAAGCTATCCCATATATCCAGAATTGACTTTGAAAAATATACTTTTCCCTATTTAACTTCACATTCGCAGGAACTTGATAACCTCTCCATGCCTAGCCTCACTGCTTCATTTAAGGTCTTTGAACTAAATGGAAGTAGAACATTTACTTCAAAACTGCAATTTACTTGTTATAACTTTGATCATATGTTCGAAAGTTAAAACTGAGTAGGATATCCATTTGCTGACTGAAGGTTGCAAGCTTTATCATGGGCAGTCCAAGAGCAACACAACACTAGCACAAAGCAGCATTCTCCTTTTGCTTACTTTTCCCTCCCTACCACAGACAGCACTTGGCGGGGAGCTTTTACTTGCCTTGGAATCCATAAACCATACACATTCAAAACAATCACTACCAACTTTTTTGACTGAAACCCATGATTCTATCAATAACAAAACCATGAATCCAGATGTAGTCCTACAAATCCTGATTGGATCTGTGCCTTTATTTTTTCTCAAACCCAAGAAGAGAAAAAACATTTATTGACATAAAGTACAGCAGCCCTTGCTTTTTTCTTACCAACTGTAGTAACTTTGTTGGAAGATGATACGCCTCTTTTATTGCAAAAGTAAACGGGTATCCAGCTAGTTATCTTTTCAATGAAAAGGCCATTTTGCCCTTGTAGTTTTAAGAGTTAATCTTGAGTTGTGCTTTTGTAACAGAGTATGCATACACATTGAAAGTGGATGAGAAGAGTGATGTCTATAGCTTTGGGGTTGTGCTCTTGGAGCTGATAACGGGCCGGCGACCTGTTGGTGACTTTGGGGAAGAAGGACTAGACATTGTTCAATGGGCTAAAATGAATACAAATTGGAGCAAAGAAGGGGTGGTGAAGATCTTGGATCAGCGGCTGACCGACGTCCCGTTGGATGAGGCCATGCAGGTGTTCTTCGTTGGCATGTTATGCGTCCAGGAGCGTAGCGTGGAGAGACCCACCACGAGAGAAGTTGTTCAGATGCTTGCACAGGCTAAAAAACCACACACATTCCATGGATTGTGAATTTTACATCAAAGGTCTCTCTTTGAACACTAAAAGATGTTCAAGCTCTATAAAGATCATATTCATTTTGGCCATTGGATCGATCATCCCAGGTATCGATCGCATGGTTATAAAATTGTAATTTCAGTTAGGCCTATGGGAGAATGTTAGAACAGTGATTTTGGAATGGGGTGTTTTGGGCATTTTGGGGCCAAGTGAACATGGATAGGGGAGGACTGTACTCTTGTGGTCAGTGCTAGTCAGAGGCTCAGAGTGTATTTTGCTATCATTTTGAATGTATGAACAAATGATAGACTCTTTTTGTCCTTATATATGGTATATTCTAAGAAATTGCTATCATACCCGTGAGGATATTATCATTGTTTTACTTTTCATGGAAAAGTGATTTCACCCGAGGCCTCTTTGGATGTGTTGTAAAATGCGTCACCAACAACACTTCTTGCGTTTGGATCTCCTGATAACACAAACAAAAACTAATAACCAATTACAGTTAAACAGAACAATATATATATATATATATATATATATATAAAAGTTTTAACTTGGAGGATCAAAATTGGGCTCGAAGAAGTGTGGATTCCAGATTGTGTCCCTTGGAGTGCCACCATTTGATTGGTCATGACTCATGATGACACTTTTAGCTTGCTTTCTGGATAATTGTTCAGCTATGTAGGTGCCAGTTGGGCGGTTCGGTTTCAACTAGTTTCAAGTGCTGAATCTGCTGATGCATGTGTCTCATCTGTTTTACACGGGTAATTTTGTCAATATTTGATCAGCAAATACAAGGCATCTATTAGGAATTTCAAGACATTGTATTTTTATAAGTGGTTAAAAATGAAGAATCAGAGGTGATATCCAAAACTGACCATCAAATAAACTCTTGTATGATGAAAATTGAATACTCAGCCATCACTTTAGTAATTCAAATAGTAAGAAAGTCAATGTCCCACCTATATCTTGACCTTATATATGCTTCACCCTCACCTCTTTAATAATCCTTTGATTGTGTTCATTTGACCGTAAATTCCTATGTGTTTTATGCTATGCAAATGAACTATCCCTTAATGTTCAGCCTCAAACTATGCCCTGACTCAACCAATTGGTGCGAACTACGGCCCAAGTGCAGTCCATTTGCAATCGGTGGGACACTTGTATAAACTGTGAAAGTTACTCGTTAGAATTTAAAAATATCCAACATTTTGAAATATCACTTTTATCTTTTCAAATTCTTCAAATTCTAACATTCTCATTGCTACGATGTGCTGGAGGATCCTTGTTGGGGGGTAGCATTTTGAAGAGTTCATAAGTCTCCACAACGGGATATGGGAGGAATATGCAGTGATTTCGGTTTTTCAAATGGTGTTGCATGTCTTAACACACTGGTAATTTGTCATTTAATAAGCATGCTTTATAGCTTGTTCATTTGCATTATATTATATAGAAATTAATGTTCAAATGAGCACCATGGAAGGATTATTAAATATGCAAAGTGTGGATGATAGAGTGAGGAGTGAAGGATACGACGCGGTGATGTATATGGGACAATGTCTTCCCAATAATTGGATTACTAGGTTGATGACTGGGCATTAATTTTTCATCTTCCCATGATTCAATTCTCACTAACGTGGAGGTTATTTGATTTTTGTTTTTGTATATTCACCATTTGTCTATATTTTTAATCACCTTGCAAACAAACAAGCCCTTAATATTCAAGGTCGTACATGGCATGGCCGGTTCTTATTTAGGGCATGTTTGTTCCTAATAATTGAATTATTAGGAATTCTAAGACTTTGTATTTTTTTATAAAGTGGTTCAAAATGAAGAGTCAAGGGCGAATATAACAAAAATAATAATTAAACCAAATAACGTCTCAATAAATGGAAATTGAATCAAGAAAAGATGAAAAATGAATAAAAGTCATCACCCTAGTAATTCAAATCCTAGGAGAGTCAAGGTCCTACCTAAATCTCCACCTCATGTCATTCACCCCTCATTTCTTTAATAATCATTCTCTAATAATATCATTTAAAGCTCATTTGACCATGAATTCCTATATATTCTAAACAAACAAATTGGCCCTCCCGACTCGTTTGTTTCATTTAATTGAATACCTTTGATTGCATTTCAAAAAGTGGTTAAAAACAAATGGTTGCCTCAAAGTTATGTTCCAATAAGAGTGGGGCCTACTGATGGACTATTACATGTGAAAAACAATTGATTAAATTTCAAAAATCTAATCATGAATTTTATCACATATTTTCATTTTATCAATTTACTGGAGAACCCTATACTCACAGCTACAAAATGCTATTAACTACAGTGGCCCTTAACTTTAGTGTCTAAAAGTTATAATGGATCTATAAATTGCAGATTGTTTGTGTGTGGTATTCCTGGTTTCTAAGCCTGGCCCAAGTTTAATCCGGACAATGTGAGCCCAGATAAACCATTTGCCAGGCCTGAGGCAGAGCCCAATTTAAAAATCCGAACCCAAGTCCACGCCCGAGCCCATGTAGGATTTCAAGTACTCAGGGCCAATTTGGGTTCTCAAGGCCAGAGCTCTGTCCAAATTGGGCTGCAACATACAGGCCCAAGCCTGTGCTAGGTCCCTAACATGCTCAGTCTGACTTTAGTTTTTCTTGGTGGCTGTGACATGTTGGCCCTGGATTGGCCCAGCCAAGTTGTAACCTAGCTAATTCATGGAAACATTGAAGAAGCTTTTGTCCATCTAAGGTGGGCCCAGATTATGAAAAAGACAAAACAAGTGCAAAGGAGTAAGTGGGTGGGGACTGTTTGGCCAATTTGTCTGAAAAAACAATTGGATTGGGTCCATATAAAGGAGTAAGAGACAACTTTCATTTGCTTTAACTTTGAGATTATTATTGTATTCCTTCTCTTAACCATACATGCATGCATGATATTGCAGTGCGAGTGTCCCTTCACGTACGGCTCCACAAAATCTCCTAAAAAATCCTGTTTGGACTATTTCTACATCCTACATTAAAGCTACAGGCTGAGGGAACTATTAAGTTTGCCTAGCTCATCTACATACACAAAAGCTTATATATATGTGGAAGACAAGCTGAGCCCAAGTGCATACTCAAGCTTAGCTAATGCCTAGCTTCAGTAGCTTGAGTCAAGGATCAGACAGTTGATATCAAGTTGAAGTTGGGTCAAGCAGGATTTATTTGCACAACTATATTTTAAGCTTATTTAGCCATCTATTTTGTGTGAAAAAGACTAAAAGAGTAGAATATGCAAGCATGAAGATTACCATAGGTTATAATTAGTCACTTGTTGGCCACTAGATTATATGATTCATTACATTTTTCGTATAAAAATGCAGGAAATTCAAAAGAAGCATGCTCCGTAGCTTACAAGTAAGATGCAGAGTGCTTATTAGCCTAATTATTTGACACATAGGTTATAAATTATAATTAAATATGAGGTGGTGTTTAATGATTTGATTGCTCGATAAAATATATTAAGAGTACTTTGTGGGTCAGGCATCTAAAAAGATGAGCTCCATCGAGCATTTCAAGCCATTTGATCCCGAACTTAGAATGATGTAAAGTATTAGTAAATGTCATCACATAATGCGCAGTGAAGTTGATTTTTTTTTTTTCCTTGTTATGTGACTTTTTCATATTTCATGGAGCTTGTGGGCTTATGAACATGTTATATGTAGGACTAGGGTTAAGCAAAAATTTTGCCAGTTTAGATGTTATATGAATCTATTCATCACATGCTTTCTCTCTCTATTTTTCAGAGAATTTCCTCTCAGTTGAAGATACAAGAGAGCCAGATCAGGGCAACCAGCCAACAAAGTACAACAAGAAACTAATAGGAGAAAAGGGTATGCAGGTTGAAGAAGAAGGATAGGGAGAAGCCGCAAATATATCTAGTAGAGACATTGAATCAACATAATTTTATTGCATTCTTGTTGAGGATATTTGAATGGAGATACACAAGAGTCAATCATATGATTATATCCAATTTGGGAGAAATTTGACATAGTGTGAATATGTTAAAACTCCCCATGCCAAGAATAATACTTTTATTTGATTTTGGGCGATTTAAATATCTGAAATGGGGTCCTATTTGTGATGCCCCGGGGTCTCACATTGACTATAGAGAGGAAAGTAAATGAGATTATATGTAGAGCTTACACCCTTACCTTGTATGAGGCCTTTTGATGGGTTGACGCCCATCAGAAGCAAAACTATGAGGTATGTGGGCCAAAACGGATAATATCACGCATGAGTATGGGGTGAGGCGTTACAAATGGTATCAGATCCGACTCTCTACTAGTTCGAGTATGGTTCCCCTGCCATGGTCTATGGGACATCACAATACTCATAAGCTTTTTAAACATCCTTAGCAAATCCAAGTTTGGGGGGGGGGGGGGGGGGGGTGATGCCTTTAGATTTGTAAATAGTAGCATTCATGATCATGTACTTGTAATGCTAATTAATTACAAGTGGGATTTGCGATCAGCAATACAGTTGTGTTATTTCCCCCCTGCGGGGGGGGGGGGGGGGGGGGGGGGGGGGGTGATGCCTTTAGATTTGTAAATAGTAGCATTCATGATCATGTACTTGTAATGCTAATTAATTACAAGTGGGATTTGCGATCAGCAATACAGTTGTGTTATTTCCCCCCTGCGGCAGGTCCCATGGAATTAAAGGATAACGAAGCCATACGACGGATTTGGAAGAAAGGGTGCGTCCATCAAGATACCTCCCTTAGTTTACCTGGACTAATGTGATTGATGCATGGATGGTTAGGCACTTTTACCAGTAGATTATCTAACCAAAACCTTTTGATGGTAAGATCTATAGTTTGCAACATAAAGTTTCAATATTTTTCTTTTCATCCCAGCCAAGGGGGCTAGCACCCAAGGGGGCACCTAAATTTATATGGAGAAATGTGGCCTACACACACACACAAGAGAGAGCATACCCAAAGATTGGTCCTTAGACAAGTGAATGAGAGGTGGGGTTTCCAACACCTAGGTAACCGTCAATCTCAAGTTCATGTACTTTTTTTTTTTTTTTTGGTGTGATTGTTCATATTATGCTCATGTGGTCTAGGTGGGGAGGACCATTTGGATGCGTTCATATTGTTTGTGGTAGGATAGATGGAAATGTCTCTTTACATGATATGGGTTTGCATAACATCAGCCCTACTAAACTATCCTAGGGCTGGATTTAACAACCTTAAAATTATTTAATGGTCTTTTGACCTTAGATTTTTTTGAAATTCAATCTAATGGTGAGCAAAGGTTCCATGAGCATGAATTAGTTATGCATGGTGTCAATTATAAAAAAAATAAAAGTGTGAAAGGAGTTGCACTAATCATAGATGGGTTGAAGTGGGCCCCATGGAGCTGAATTGTATATGCTATCCACTTATAAGAGAAAAATCTCCTATGATTAGAAACAGCAAAATGCATATAATGCAAGAGCCTATTTAAGTGCATATGTACAATAATATGATTAGGTATATGATACAATTTAGAGAAGAGTGTTTGGTAGGATTTTCCTTCTCTGTAAGGTTCTTGCAGTTGAAGAGAGAAGGGATGGTTGCTAATAAGATCTTGGTCATTAATCTTTATCATTTTGGGGTAGGGACTTGCATTTCTTTCTGACATAAAAACACCTTGAGTTATTGCTGGGTCCACTAAGGTAGGTTATTGATTCCGTGGCCTGGGCGTCTGGCAAAGTGAATGCAATGGCAAATTGAAAGCTTTGGTCCTGTTTGAAGCTCCAAACTTGGTTGCCCTGAACTAAGTTTCTCTGTAAATATATTGTAATTAATTCTGCTTACAAATAATTGGAAGGAAAGAATCAAACAAGTTTCCCATTTACAGGTTTCAGGTTACATGAATTATCTAAAAATTTATGTTTTTTTTTTTTTTTGGGCGGCTGGGGTAGAAAATGCCCAGGCGTATTTTTGCAATAAAATGCCCCTCTATATGAGGCTCATCTGCATGCATGAAAATCATGGATGGGGATTGAAAGGTTTGGACGTAAATGAGGGGAATACAAGATATCAATCCAAGTAGATAGTCTTATCAGACCCAGGCACAGCCCATTTATGTCTAGGCCTAAAATTTGGGCTAATATGATGGTAATCAATCCAGATATCTAACTTCTTAGATGGCCAACAACAGAGGAACCCCTTCGTTTGAACATAGATGACAAGCTTTGAACAGGACTCATGAAATGCAGTGGGGTTCACCATCATAATAGATGGTTCTATATTTTACCAATTACCATCCACCTACTTTTGCTGTTGATGGTACAACACCTATTGGGACTGATTCTTCATCTTCGTCTTATCTAAAAAGACTTTCTACATGGTGAAGCTAGCGAACTCATCAAACATGTCTTATATACGATTTTTGGTTGATAAAAAGACCAAAACAACTGTTACGTGCTGCTGTAAGATGAGCAATTCATTAAACTTGTCCTCCTCTAGATTCTGATCCAACCGTATATATAGTTTGCAATTCGGACTACCCCATCAAAGAGGGGCCCCACAATGGTGATTTCAGTGGCATTCAAAAGAATACTAGAAAATGATAAGATTTTATGACCTGTTATAGTAGAAAGATACTGAGAATGACAAAAGTAGAGATGAGATTTCTTAGATAAACACAATTGTTTGCACTTGTTTTTTGGATGAGGAGCAGATATCAAGAAATCCCACTCAACTGTTGAGAAATGGAAACAAATTAATAGTTGAGGAATTAATGGATATCAACCAGCGGGCCTTTCTGGATGAGTGGGTGGACCCCAAAAGGGGCCCATAACTTTGCAGTATTTTAAGCCAACCTTCCTATTCCACCCAACTCCACTTATCGACATGAACCAAAATGGCCCTAAAAATCAGGTTGCAACCTTTGAAGTCATGGATGGTTTATAGCCGAACATTACTTAAAAGAGAGCAATTTTTATATGGTGGAGTTGAAAAACGGCAAACAGAGGTTTCTCTTAAAAAAGAATGGTTAAAAAGAAAAGAACAAACTAGCTGGGAACCATACATTATATATATTTAACCTCCTTCATGAAAGTAGTTCGCAGTGAGTATATGTAAATAATATCAAAGCATCAAAGAAGAAGCTAGACCCATAATTTCAAGATAAACTTTCATGATTTTCCCTTTTATATTGAAGGTTCTTCTATGGTAACAATTGTTAATTTTTTGGTGTGGCAATTTCTTCTATGATTTGGTTATATTTATTGCACTTAAATTTATTTATTTATTCTTTTTTGATCTTTTCTGTTTAACCCACATATACAGCCCCTTACCAGATGAAATGTTGGTAGTCAAGGTCTTTAATAAAAAAAAAATGCACTTTTGAGTCATTATCTTCTTTGTAAACAGTAGTTTATGTTAAACTAATGCTAATTTTTATTATCTCTTAAACTTAATTTAATTTAAAACTTCCATATGCATGAACGATTAGAACTTTTTTCACATCGATCCATCTTCTTTGGCCGACCACGTCATTCATGCTTATCACAAAAGTCTAATTGCATAGAGCTCACAACAAAGATGTCTCATATTAACTAAATCATTGACTATATAAATTGAAAGTAAAAGATCATGCCACCAATTGCACATGCTCCGTTTGGAAGGAATTTTTAGAAAGGTGGTTAGCATTTCCATCAATCTATTAAACCCGACCACTGGTAGAATTCTAATATATAATACTCAAAAACAAGTAGACACAAGACTATAATTAAAGTGCCAAAACAAAAAGATAACACCCACTTATATTTCATTATGAAAGTAGTCTGTTTTAGTCCTTTTCTGTAGGAAATACAGCAGCTACTTTATAAACTTCCTTTTGGTTTACATTCCACAAATTCCTAATTTCAACTCACATGACCCGAACTTTTGATTCCCCAAAAGTGTTGGTGGTCGACACATAAGTGAGGCTAAAATATCCAGCCCACAACAAACAATACTATAATAATCATATAATATGAGAAATTAAGGGAAGAATAATAAACACCCACTTGCATTTTCTTTCTTAAAAGAAAGTATTTAATACCAAAGAACGTTGATCAGGAAGAAACTGAAATCTGTTATGGGCCCATCTGAATGAAGCATGCCAATCATTCAGGTTGGGGAGTGGGGAAATTGGTTACCAATCAGATGATTGTAGCAAAAGATTTAAAGGGTTTAAAGTTCCCCCCCCCCCCCCCCCCCCCCCCCTTAAATAAAGTGGGATTTTTAGTGATTTGAAACCAACAAAAGATTAGTAGGATGATGGTGAGATTGGGGTTTAATTTATGCTAATACATGGAGAGGATTTTTTTGTTTTTGGGATGGAAAGGGATGGGAGTTTGGGTAGTGGTGTTGAATGTCTACACTCGAGATGGTCTCAGTAGGTTTTATAAAGTCTTACCAAAACATAGATTTAATTAAAGATTTAACCCTTAATAACCACATTGGAGTCGCAAGGAATTTATCCGACTCCTCCTAGGCCCAAAGGGATTAGTCCGATAGAAAGGGTTTAGACACCCTTTGTTAAAAAAAAAAAAAAAAAACCTTTAATTTAAATTTTTATTAATTAAAGTGAAATTCTTGTTATTTAGAACAAACAGTGTTTATTAGTTTGATGAGTATGAGATTTGGGTGAAAGCCATTTATGGATGGTTGGTGTAGAGGGTGGGGATGCGAATGCCAAAAAAATATGGGTACACTGAAAATGGTCCAAATGAATTCTTTTTAATCTCATATTTAAAAGCATTAAAGTTTTAGCCCTTAAATAAGGCGCAATTCATGGTATATAAACCCAACTTTTTTAGTTGATAAGTGTGAGATTGGGGTGAATGACGGTACATGAAATGTATACTCTGAAAATGTAGTCCCAACAAATTATTGAATATTAGATTTAAGGCCATGGGCATAAGGTGTGATGTAGTACAATGAAGGCCAAAGATGGCCTACCCGTGATCAAGTTACCCACTCACACATATTACCCTCTACCCTCATCCTTGCCCTCCCAATGAGTTGACACAAGCCCAAACTTGAAAGTCATCCAACTATTTCTCTTCATTGGATTAAAACTCTAGAAAATGATGGCTTCTACAACTGTTAAACTTGTGGGCCTACAACTGTTAAACTTGTGGGCAAGATCAAAGAAAATCACTTGGCGTCCTTCACCTACACCATCATGATTGTAATAGTCCCGGGTGGGCCATACAGACGTTGACTTCACCTGTCATACTATCTGACTCATTTCACCAAATCAATCCATATATGTGTGTCTCCAATGAATGTATGATTTTTTATTTTTATTTTTTTGGTGAAGAATGAATGTGTGATTTGGATGTATGCCAATGCACAAAGTTAGGTCTAGAGAGTTGGGGAAGGTGTGATCGCCAATACATGAAAGAGGTATACCCAAAAAAATAGTCCCAATCAAAGTTATTTCAATCACAGATTGAAATTAATTAAAGATTGTTTTGGGGGTAAAATAAATAATTAAAGACTTAACAACCTTCGATAAAGTAAAATTTTGTGGTTTAAAATCAAAGGTATACATTAGCCCATGAATGTGAGATAAGGATGAATGCCGATGCGTGGACACCATTATAATCGTCCTTTACTAAAGTAACAAAATAAGATAGGCCTCTCCCTTATAGATATTTAACTTTTCCTCACAGATGTTGGAAACATATCTCATCTTACAGATTAGACCAACTCAATTCTTAGACAATGCACCTAGGAGGAGCAATGATGCCCATTTGGTCTTATTCACATGTGCCATGTTGGCACATGAACCCATGGCTTTGGGCCTCTTAATTTACACAACAAGCACAAGCTGCATGTAGCCTTTTACAGACCTCATTCTAGACCTGTAATTCTAAACATCAGTAAGCAGATATTTTGAACTGTATTATCACTATCCACAGTTCCACAGGAGGAGAAAGCTCTGGAAATGACTACTCCTCGATCCAACTGATATTTCTCTTTTACAAGCAACACTAAAATCAAACTCAGTCAGTGGGTTTCAGACTTTCAGTCCTTTTCCATAAACTGATCACTTAAAAGAAGGGGAAAAAAAAAAAACCCTGCTTCCTCTATAATCTTTCCATCATTTTATTTGATCATAAGTTTATAACAACACTAATCACCACTTTTTTTTTTCTGAGGACTAGAACTGTTAAACACCATTATCAGCCACATTCTCACTTTCCACCATCTCCATCTCTCTCTTTCTCTTCATCTCTTCCATTCTATTCTTCCTGTACTGACCATAAACATAAGACAAGAAACCCCACAAGCACAAAACGGTCGAAACGGCCTTCACCCCTCCAAACGCATCACCATAAGCCACTACCCCACCGATCACGTTCATGGGCAGCAAGGCAGTCATGCAAATGCCACCTGTCAATGACGTGGTCAGATAAACGATCCCAGCCGTCCCCATGAAAGACAGCTGCCACGCCACCAAGGTGAACCCCAACGTCAACCAATAACTGGCCCCACCCAGATTAAAAACCGCCGTGCCCTCCTTCTTCATATCATGAAATCCATGTCCTGCGAGCATCCCGACCGTTGAAAACAGAGTGGCCACGATCTGTATAAACAACTGCATTTCCATGACCATCCCATATCCAGATATCTTTCTATAGACCATCTCCATGATGGGGAGATAGAGAGCGAAGAGGAGAGCGGCTCCGAGGATCGAAACGAACCCAAAGTAGAACTGGGATCTGGTCACGCCATTTGGTCGGTCGTGGTCCGAGTCGAGCGCAATAAGGACCGAACAGATGGTTAAAAGGACGACGCAGTTGAGATTCGAGAAGGTTAGCTTCTGCTTGACGAGAATCGCTGAGAGGATGAGATTGAAGGCGAGCTGGCAGGATTGGACGAGAGAAGCTGTCGATACTGCGAGATAGGAGATGCCCCAGGAGACTAAGAAGTTGCTGACGCCTGTCAAAAGGCCGACTCCAATGGAGATGAAGAAGAGGTTCCAGGTGAAACGAGCGAAGGGTCTTGGAGGCTGGGTCGAGAGGAAATGCGGGTAGATGTAGATTGGGATGAGGAGGATTGGAAAGCCAGAAGACTGGACCCATGTCGCCACCCACCTGCTTCTTCCGCCATGAATGAAGTAGAACCTTGTCATAAGCGAAGCAGCGATGGAGCCGAGGAACATGGAGCCGTAGTTGATGCAGAGGAGAATCCAATACCCCAGACTCGATCGTCTGGCTTTCCCATCTGGGGTGGTGTTTGTTCGAGCCGAAGAGTTCTCCATTGATGTTTTCCTTGATCTCTATATCTTCTTCTGGTCTTTTTTTCCCCTGTTGTGGTTTTACTGTTTCTGGGTCTGGGCCGTTTTGTTCTAAAGAGGATTTTATTAGTGTTGGTTGGGTTTAGGGGGTGGTTTTAAATGTTTGGTTAGAGGGATTTTACTCCAGGAAGGTTAAGTCTTGGGAGATTGGGATTGATGACAAACTATGGTCTGCGGCTTCTGATTGGGTGAACAGGTGGGACCTGCAGTAAAAGTGGTGGGGTTGGGTGACATTGTGGGGTGTGTGGCCCACCTTTAGGGGGGGCCAATGAGGCATTGCAGTCGGCATAGGAAAATCAACCGTATCTTAAAAAAAAAAAAAGTTAAAAGCTACGGAGGGAGTTGTGTTTGCACTTTGCAGTATCTGAAGAAAGAGCATTGTTTCGTGAGAAGTTGATTTTGTCAGCTCCAAGTGTTTGAAACGGAGATGTGGATTTTCTTTTCAAGGCTAAATACAGAAATGTGACAGAAATAGCAGTCGAAACCAGGTGTGGAAACCAGCTGTGGTGCCTGTTGAAAGCATGTGACCCACTGAAAGTCTACTCCTCTTCGTTCTAAGAAAACGATTCCGGATCCCTATATATAAGTTTTTGACTTAAATCCTGAGCTGGAGTGGGGCTCAACAGTTAAAGTTTGGATTAGCTCAAAATAAATGCTGCTCTGAGTTGATACAGAGTATCTCCAATTTTAACTCCCCGGGTTGGTCCACTACCAAATTGATCGATTGCTTATTTTTTAAACAAAAAATTCAATTCATATTAGGGTAAAACCCCTCATAGGGCATTTATTTTGTGTTGGAACTGAGGGTTTGAGAGGCCCATAGATCTCCCCCCCCCCCCCCCCAACCAACCAACCAACCAACCAAATGACTCTTTAGAGATAAGCACAGTGATTTTCCTTGATCACGCACGTGAATTTCACTAATCTACAGAGTTGTTTCCTCAGTTTAGATTGAGAAATACAATCTCTAGAGTAGTATAAATATGGGTACTGAGATCCATAGAAATACACAATCAAAATATAAGAAAAGAGAGATCTAGCGAGATTTCCTTCGGCCGATAATCACCAGTCACACGGCACTTGCTCTTACGATTCTGATTTTTAATCGATGGGCTCACTATGGATTCAAACGGTCTCTTCTCAGTTTCGTGAATATTTTATTTCCGTTATTTACTCACCGGTAATTACTAGATTCCAGTGATATTTAGTCCACTATCAAATATTAGGAGGGTTTCTTGAGTAGCTTGAAATTGTTAAGTGACCCAATGATGCATAGATTTAATGCCTTGATTAGAATAATCCTGATTGCATTGGATAATCAAGACCATTGAATCAATGATGTTTAAAATAAAAAAAACTGGTTTAAATTGTTCAAACGGTTGATTTTCGAAGCTTCTTATGAGGCGTTTATGATAATCACATGAAGTTAGTTCCAAACTTTACCAAGCCATTCAATGGGGGCGGGTGACCAAGTGAGTTGACTGCAATTTTAGTCAAACCAGTCGGATGACTGGTATGGGTTATAATTATCGACGTGGATGGTCGACCTGAAGAAGTATTGACCATTTACCCATAAAACGGGCATGTCCTATGCCATACATTTGTAATGTATTATAAAAAAACCTTGTCTAGAGGGCATGAGAATGATCCTAGCCATCCATCAGAAGGCTAAAAAATGAACGGTTGGACTTGGCCCAGTTGGGCTAGACACTATTTAACTATTAAATTTGCACCTTGTACATGATTAAAAGTGGGAGATTAACACCATTTGATCCGGTGGAGAGTTGAAAGGAATCCATGCTCATTTGTATATTACTACATAAAAAAAAAGTAGGGGTGTAAAAGAAAATCGAAAAACTATCTAAACGAACCAAACCAAACCGTAGTTAATAACTGTGTTTCACGGTTCGGTTATAGTTACAATTATTAAAATTAGAAAACTGCACTTTACGGTTCGGTTACGGTTTTCAGTATTAACTCACGATTATTAATCAAACCGAACCGTGAAGTGCAGTTCGATTAACCGGCACACAATTAACCGTATCGTTATTCTAATTAAAAAAACATAAAATGCCTAAATGAAATATGTATATAACTCTTAACTTAAGTATACAATTTTTTAACAGTTTTTAACTTGAAAAAATGATTTTTAATGATTTTTACGAATACGGTTTGGTTGCAGTTTTTAACAGTTAACCTCGGTTCGATTTTTCCATATACGATTACGGTTTTTAAAATAAAAAACCGTAATTTATGGTTCGGTTAACGGTTCCCCAAAATGAACAATTAACGGAACCGTTACACCCCTAACCACAAGGAACTCTGTGGAAAGACCCTATGAGTACTCGAAATAGAGCACATGCACATGGATGCAGAATGACCGACCTTTCGTAGGGTACATAATCCTAATCATCTGAATGATTGCTTTCTTTTAGAGGATGGTAGAAACCTCTCCAAAATTTCCATTGATGATAAGGTTAGGGTCAGTTTGGTTGGAGCCATTTTTAGGTCATCATCCATCTAAAAGATGCTCTTGCCTATCAGAAGGGAGATAGATATGGTTATTATATATATAAGTCTTCTTTCTCATAAGTAGGATTACTTTTCTTTGTTAATGGAAACAGCTTGTGTGGATCATGAAGAAATCATAGTTGTGCTAATCCACACAATGACCTCACATCCAACCTTTATTTGAGTGACCTGTATGGCCCAATCGATCAAGAGGAATATTTTATAAATAAAAAAAACCCGAGTCTGCTTTCTCCAAAGCACACCTCAATTTCTAGAGGCCCACATGGATGAATATGCCTATTACAATGTGAAATTAAGCATGCAATTATCATTAATCAGATTTTCTAATCATTGAGAAGGCCCGTTCGTTTCATGTTATTTAATACCCAAACTGTATTTGTGTTATTGGCTAAAAGTGAAAAATCGAAAGCCGAATATCCAAAAATAACTATCAAATAATCTTTGTTCGAATCAGAATTGAACAATTATCTAAGTAATTCAATACCTATGTATTATATGCAAACAAATAGGATGTGATTTTCAAAGTTGAATATTGTGGTCTGTGGTGATCAGAAGCCTTTTATGAGACAAGTGTCAATTCAAAGAAGCGAGTGCATGATCGCAGCCAGGCCCCATTGTCTATACTAGAATAAGGATTACATTTTTTTTTGTTGTTCCCATGATTAATTCACATCATATTGTTAAAGCAAACCTATCATTTGCGGCACATTTGCCACCACAAAAGTTTCATTCCCGTACATGTAGAACCACTGATTTTGTTTATCTTGCACGCTGTTAAAGTAAAATATGTTGATCAAAACTGTACTCTAAACTTTCAATTTATTACTAGAAGGTTTCATGATGAAAAGAAAATGTAGCTCAGTAAAAAGTTTCACTTCTTAATCACCCACTCAAGTTCTTTCAGCAAAATAATCATCATTACTTATAACGGCTAAGATTAAATGATGAGGTTGATGGAATTTAGGATATGACCCCCTGCAACTCGATCGATGGTAGATTCCTTATCATGCTTTTGATCTATTTATCACTCGTCTCTTGTACAGCACCCTTTTTCACCTAAGATTAGGGGGCTTTTATCACTCATCACTTGTACAGCACTTTTTTTCACCTATTAGAATTTAGGGGGTTTTGGCACCTGTTAAAGAAATCTCAGTCATGTCAATCCACCCATTGACCCACTCTGCCTTCTCTCAACCACTCGACTCTCACACTTTCCCTTGGCACTTCACAGCCGAACGTCTGTTCTATACTAATAATACATACAGACATCTAAGTGGGACCTGTAGATAAATAATCAGGTCCTTTTCCTTTAAAAACAATCTCATACAATGTAAAGAAAAGATTTAGATTTTTATATATAAAATATTTCATTACTGAACATGTAAATTGGTCATGTATGGGGTGGGATGGAACTACACAGCAAAATTTTGAGCCTGCCCAGTACCCACAGTTTGACTAGGATCAAGATATAACACCCACACTCCTGTAGTCCTGTGGGGTTACTTGGGTTTTGAATTATCCTGAAAACCAACTAGGCACAATCACTTGTTCTCATGTCCTTTGTCTTGAACAACATTAAAATATAATGGTGTTGTAATCCTCGATTGTGTTCTGATTCAATGCAATGATGAGTAAAGATTTGATGCTTAGGAAACAGGACCTGATATCTGATCCATGAATGTGGTCCCGCGTGATTTTGCAAAAATTGCTTAAAGGGCTGACGGGGTTAGGATGTCTATCATTTTTTTTAATTTGTAGTGTTCTTTGGTGGGTTGTTTCTTGTAATTCTTTTTTCTAGTGTTCTCTTGTTCTTTGTTTGCCTTTCATGAATTTTTAATTTACCATTTTTTTTTCTGAAAAGTAAGTTCAATTGATCAACCCACATGCAGTCCACTCCTAGGAGGTTTCAACTCTCCCTCTTCTTATGTTGGGTCCATGGTCCATCCATACGAGATCTCTATGTGCGAGATAATGGGCGAGAAAGAGTGACTTAAATTTGGTAGGTTGCATTAAAGAGAGGGTGGGGTGGTTGGGGGTTCTCCTTTGCATGTAAGTGGAGACGTACACCTGGTGAGAGATTTACACTTTGAAACGGCTGCAAGCCTGCAACGCAGTGTCATTAAAAAGAGATAGTGGGTTCTGGTGCCATCTGCATGTAATTTGAGACGTACACTTGGTGAGAGATTTCCCTGTATGAATTGCAACGGCCCCAAAGCAAATGCAAGGCAATTATGCAAGTACTGTCACTCTCTCTCTGTGCGCGCGTGTTATATGGGTATTCAGTCACTAAAAAGGGCAATGCAAGGTGGCATAAACCGTATCCCTTTCTGGCTCTCCTTTCACCTGGCCCTTTTACCCAAATGTCTATGCACCATTGATTGAAGTTTCATATGCCGTCCTTATATTCTCTCCTTTGTCCACGCAAAGGCTGCCCTGCTCAAAGGAGAGGGTGGAGCTTACAGACCCTGGAGAATCGCTTTTTCATTTGGAAAACTGATAAGGAAAGCAAACAACCCTTTAAAACTACTTTTCATGAATATAAACATCGCTCTCTCCATATAAAGTTAGAAGATGATTGTTTTAAGAATCATGCATGAGATATACAATGCAGGGGCCAGATATATGGTAAGTTTTCCAACAAGTGGGGCCATGTTGAGTTACCCAATCTGATAATGTGATGGCCCAAGAGGGATGGCTTGTAAATGAAGTGTTGGTGATAGATGAAAACTTGTTGACTTTCCATTCATATAAACAAATATATATAAAGTAAAAAAGATTCATAAAAACTGTTCAAATTCAAATCCATAGAGGCCATGAATGGCTAGAATTTTACAGTTGGGAGGTTATTGGTGGGTGGGCCATCATTGCATGGGCCCACTTTAGTGAATTGCCTGAATGAATGAACAATTAATGGACTCGCTTAGACAAACAAGGGATCATCAGTAACACTACTTATAAGCTTAGAGCATGATGAAGATTTTTATTTCATGGATGATGAATCTAATGGAGGGGACTAAATTATATTTGATTGGAAATTATTGAGAGGGAATGCAAGAATGTACATTTATTTGAGGAATGCAGTTTAGATTTTAATAAGTGGGCTATATATATATTGAAGAGCATCACTAAATTTCTCATAATTCTATGATCACATGGACTAGTGTCTAAACACACAATTCTATTATGCTTTTTCTAAATAGAGCACTTGTTTATCTTTAAAGCCCACAGCTAAAGCCGATTGAGTTGGAGATTGTTGGTAAGATGCGCCAACACTTAAATTTCTGATTTTGAATTATATAGAAATGAGTGGTCAAAAGGAAAACCTTTTCCTTCATGATTTCAAATTGGATGGTTAAAATTGTTAAATGAAAGGGGTTTTTTTTTTTTTTTTCTCTCTTTTTATGGTGGGCCAAGTGTGCTCCACTAAAATTAGATGGAGAAGGATCCGGACCCTATCAACCATATCGTACGTAATTATGAAGAAGATAAGTGGACGTTGAAATTTTGAGCATCCTGTCAAATTACATAAACCATTAAGGAACCTGTCAATTTTAACTCATAGAAATATGCAACAATTGCAAGCTCTTTATAAAAGGTTGGACCGTTTATGGACTAGGACCCTACTATATTTATTTAGTTCAGGTTCTTAGTCCAGGTTCCATTTCCAGGACTACTTGGGTCTGACTTTAGTGGATGATAATTGTTACAACTTCAAGGGGTAGCTCAGTTGGCGTAGGACCACGGTTTGCCTTTGGAGGATGTAAGTTCAAAATTACATTACCACACTGGGGCTACAAGGGGGTTTACCTGGCTTCCCTCTGGTCCCGGAGGGATTAGTCCAGCCCAAAAATTGAGAACCCTCCAATAGCAAAGAAAAAAAAAAGAGGTTTGTTACTGTAAATGAAATAAAATTTATAAATTATGTAAAGTAAATTTTTTATCAACATTGTACTTGTTTTTCTTGTCATTTCTATTGTTATTATCAATGAGATTTGAAACAAATCATTATTACAATAGTCAAATCAGCAGGTGGTGTTTGGACCCAAATCCTATCCTTCAGGGCGTGTTTGGCACTTAACTAAGTTAAAGTGAAGTGAAGTGAATCCAAACAAGAATTGATGAGGGTCATATCAAAAGTACACAATTTCGACATTCCCTACATCTTTAAAAAAATAAAGTCAAAAAAGAAACCTCCTTTATCCACTAAAAGACAAAAAAATTCCTCTTTTCTATACAAAAAGTCAAAAAAATTCTATATCAAACAACTAAAAACAAAACATCAGAATAACACCTTATATTTTATTTTCTTTTGATTTGATGCTTCACCTCACCATACTTCAATTCACCATACATCCAAACAGGCCCTCAGGCTTCAAGCTTAAACTTGGACCTTAATAAATGTTTATTGGGTTGGGTCGGACGTTGAGCCCATCCCAACTCAAGTCCAGCGTAAGCCTTGGTCCATTTGGATACCATTGAGAAACTTAAAAGGGTTGAATGATGGTTAAGAACAATGGCCTTACACATAAAAGCAGTGTTTCAAATGGAATTGGAGGTCAAACTGATTGACTAACGGTTAGGCCCTGTTCTAATCAACTGCTGGTTTGAGCCCTTGATTGATGCATGACATTTTTATTGAGGAATTCTTCATATATACAAATTTCTTGGACCATGTTTTTGTTTTCATACTTAAGATCCACCTTCCATCATTTCAATTTATTCACATACATGACCTCTTAAAATTAACACTATAGTCTAATTTCATGTTTATCCAGACATTATTGACTGTTGAATTTTTCTTACAACAAATTTGAGCAATATATAGTCATTAATCTGTGATGACTAAAAAATAAAGGATAGAATTATTTTATGGGTCTGATATCTTAATATTCTCCTCATCTATGTTCAAACTCTATGATTATCCACCTCTCTTGATTGTTGTGGTGCTGTGGATCCTAGTGATCATCTCCAATGAAAGAAGCAATTTTTTCCTTAAAAAACAAAACACCTGGGCCCTCTCTAGCCTCCTTGTATTTATAATCAATTAAAACCATTAATGGTTCATGTTATAAGTTCGACTCTGACACACAAGTATATAAATTGCATGGTTCGCTGGCTTATGAGATACAAAAAACTTTTGCAACTAGTAAACTAGAAAAAGGTTTAACCTAACTTTTAGCATATTTCGATATCACTTCTACAATTAGATTTCAAAGAACTCTTATATTTCATAGGTTTGTTGGTTTTACAAATTATGCCACATGTTATATTATATCTTTAAAAGCAGAAGCCAATGCACTCATGTTTGAGTGGTGTTGTCACCTATATTTCACACGCATTACCCACATATCAATTCATTGTTATGCAATTCACTGGAAGGCATGTCACCTCCATCTATATGTCTGTGTGTCTGTTTATTGGGTTTCGAATTTCGAACGGAGACTTCCTATTTGAGATGGTGTGTTGATATAAATTGTTGTGATGTTCACCAACAACTAGAGCTTTTGGTGTCCTCAAGTTAAAGTATCACTCTTGGATCACCAGCCTAACATGGTAAAACCCAATGACCAACTGTTGGCCTATTGATTTTTTGTGTTTTTTTAATCGGTAACAAGATTTGAGTATTTAGATACCGAGAAAACAATGGGTGCTGGCCTACAGAAACTATTATATACGGAGAAAGTAATGGGTGCTAGAGCTGATAAGCAATTTGGATCTTCAAAAAATGGGCTCCACCCATGTGTTTAACAGGTTTATGTCATCCATGGTCCATCCTGTGTGTTAGAACTTACATACATTTTTTAATAAAAAAAAAAGGAAATTTGATCTAGTGGGTTGTCGAACCCAATAATAAGCTCATTAGATGCAAGAAGATATTTGGATCAACCATAATAATAATAATAAAAAAAAAAAGGCTCACATTAAATAAATCTTTGTAAACCCTTAAATCAGTACACCCCACAAACTATTCCATCCATCATATTTTGTAAAGTGCAAAGAGATTTTGTCTGCGTGAACTTTTGAGCTTGAAATGGTTTGTGCCAATTCGAAGTGATGTTTTGATCATATGGGAGCAAGCAGAATCACGGCCACAAAGAAGCTGAGTGTGTTGCGCACACTCGTTCTCTTGCATTGGATGGGGATGGCCCCCACCAAATTTATCAAGATCTTCACTTATCTAGTACACTAATGTGTGACTGATGGTGGTACTAGTCCTTTCAAATCAGAGAGCCACATCATGCTCGCTCGCTCGCTCGCTTTGAGGTTGGCCTATCTCTTCCCCCACTCATCTTAGCACTAGGAAAATGCGCGTGGATGTTGCACTGCAGTCCTTTGCATCCATTGATAGCACTAGTGGAGGAGAATAGAGATGGGAGGTGAAGTTCCCACCATGGATGGATCGGACAGCTGCTCCAATCCATTAACAGTGGGAATTTATTGGTCAGTACTTCAACTATAGGTACCATTTTGCTGGATATGGTGGGTTTGCTCACCCTACCCACTTGGTAGGGTTCTGAATTTGGATTATGGAAATAATTTCTATTTGTGTAGGCTTTCTTTCTACGGAATATGAGGGTTGCTGACTCTCTTCCTGCATATGCGGGCTCTCGCCTATCTCTCCACGTGTACCCTTGTGTTCATGGGTTCCAACCCCCTCGACCGGGGGTAACCAAAATGGAAGTGTTAATTTGATAAGCAATTGAGAAAAAGGACAATTATCTCTATTAAATAATATTTTGTTTTGTTTTATATCATGCATTTTTCCATGTACATTGTCCCATCATGTTTCTGTTTTTCTTTTTCTTTTGTTATTCTAACTTTTGCCTAATGGCCAAGGGAAACTATATAAACCTAGCTGATCAGGAATCGATCTTTGAGTTGCATGGTTATAGTGGAATCCTATACAAATATGGATCCATATATTTTAGTTTTGTTTCTTTTTTGCTAAATACTTTTGGTGCGTTTTAGATTGTGCTTTTTAAGTGTATCTTATGTTTTTTCAATGTTTTACACATGCTTCTAGACATCATAATCATGGCTGCAAAAATAGCCATGATCCTCTTAGGCTAGACTTACAGGAAACTTTTGAGGATCTATGGTGGAGCTCACCTAATAAGAATCTAATTAAGTCATTCTAACATAAATGCCCTATTTTATAGTGGTATTTTCAAAATCTCACTCAGGTATCAGATATATAAAGCACATAAATTTTTTTGTAACAGTTTATTTATATATTTTAGAAGAATTAATCTTATGATGGAGCTAACACAAATTAGAGTGAAATTTGGTCATATCTCATTTAAGTAACATTTATTTTGGGATGTTCAAGACTTATATATATATATATATATATATATATATATATATAGTGCCTTTACTTTTAATATGAATTTCCTGTAAGTCCAAGCACCATATAACCTATATTCCACAAAATTGGGTGCCAATCATTTCCAAAAAGCTTACAGGGAACAGGCAAGATCCTTCCACTGCTGAGATTTCTGAACATTACACTTCTCATGTAGGCCTCTGAATGGAAATTGCCAATGTGCATGTATGATACTTCGCGGGTTGGCCTAACTTGCATGATCAAATCCAATCATATAACACGAAATTCTCGCATTTAAAAATATCTTAAATTTTACTTTAATTAGAGTGATGCGAACCATTGAATCAAATCCAATGTCAAATATAGAATCATATTTCTTACAAATAATCGATCAAACGGCGTTTACCAATTAATTCACTCGTATTAAAATTTGAGATAACTACAACACATAGGGTGTCGAATGATATGAGTGGGCTTGATTACACCAAGGTGGACCCACAAGAGATAAATCAAATGGTTAGCTGCCACCAGCACCAACCAGCTTTGCAGAATGGATTTTATTTTCCCTACTTTAATACTAAACATCCAATTTCAAGATGCCAGCAAGATCCAAATGCTTGCAAAGTTGCTAACTATTATTATTATTATAATTGTAATAAAGAGATTGATTATGCAATAACACATTCACCATGGGCCAATCATCAATGGGATTAAGTGACATCCAACATGGACAGAGGTTAGTGAAAGTTTTGCCTCCCAAAAACTTATGTCAAAAGATTACTAGACTACAAAATTGGGTTTTGTCCACTTCCAGAGGGAAAGGCCACACATTCGGTTTCAGGGCCTTTAGGTTTTAATCAGATGTCAACTCTTGTTTTTTCTTCTCTTGTTAAAGAGATGATAGCCACAAAATTAGTGCAGATCCATTAAGGTTGGATCATGAGGCCCACATTTCATGTCATTAGTGGACGGCCCTTGCCATTACAAATGAATGATGACCTATGACTAGGGATGAAAATAGGTCCATGGAGAATCAAATTTTTATGTGAATCTGGTTTAGATTCATTATATGGGCCCCATCTAAATTCTATAAATCAAGTATTGGTCTATGAGGTTCATACATAAGGACCCAAATACTTTGGTCCCCCACGCCCACATTCATGCATGTGCCCAAATAAAAAAGTATCCCAACTATATTCTATGCAAATTCTTTAAAATACCACCTTTTATTTTTCTTTTGGTGCCCAATGAAGGGAGCTGGGACCTATGAAACCCTAGTCATAAAAAAAGAAGCATATTCCTGTAGAAAGAGGAATCCAATGATCAAACACCGGGCAATTAGGTGAGAAGCAGAGTACATTTTTTAGGTATAATGACTAGGATTCTTTGATTGGCCTAACATTTTGCGTACTGCTAACCTACTTCTACCCTTTCCATCTCCCTTGTTGTAGGCAACCAAGTGGGCTCACTGGAGGTAAGCAGTTTTAGGATACATCAGTTAGGAGCTGCATAGACTTGCTCATATTAGATGATATTAAGTAACATTAGGGTTTTTTACTTTATACCCAAAAAAAAAAGAAGGGTAACATTAGGGCTTGTTTGGATAAATGATGAGTAGATTTCACATGTGGAGTGGAGTGACGAGAAGTAGGTTGAAGTTAAAGTAGAATATTTCACTTAACTCCATTTGGCTGTTTATTTTGAAGTTAAGGTTTGGAGTAGAATCCACTTTTACGCAAGGAAATGGAAGAATTTAGAGTTGAAGTGAAATGGAATACATGTGACTCACAACATTACTACATCTATCGGGCCAGACTCATCCAAATGGGGTAGAGTCGAAATTTTAAGCGATTAGGTCCATTTAACTTCACTCTACTCTATTTTTTGCCTATCCAAACAGGCCCGGGTGCAAACTGCTCACAAATCTGATAGTTGCCCTACGTCCATAAATCTTGGACATGTTACAAGTGTATGGGTTAATATTGGGTCAGAAGCCCATGCCCACTATCTGAAGCCCGTCGTAGGTGAAATGGGCCTTGGACACTCCCTGGCCCACCCCTAGCCTGGCACATTGGCACTCCTATCTTATAGAAAGTAATTACCCAAAAAAAAAAAAAAAAGGTGGGGGGGTGGGGGCCTGGGTAGAAAATAAGAGGAGAAAGAGACTGGATAAAACTGATTAGTGGATAAAATTTCCAACCAACCCTTTTTAGTCAATGGACCTATCAAAGTCCACAGGTTGGTGGGATAATAAGCTCACTTTGTGGACAAGGTATGTATCAAAATTGTGATTAGATATGTAGCCACCCACCTGAGTGTTGGTATCCGTCTAATCCTTGATGGATGGCCAACCCATGATTTTGTCATTGTTTATTCGGATGCTACCTTTGCCACTGCCAGTGATGTGGACCATGTGGTTGAATGGCTCTATAATTTTTGCATGGGCTTTCTACAGTCATAGAGTTTTTTCCCCAAAGAAGCAAAAGTTAGAATGGTCCTTAAAAAGAAGCTGGTTGGCAGAGGATTCCTCAAAATCTTTTTGTATTCCAACTCTTTGGAAGTAACAGAAGGCATATCAATGGGAAGGAAGATTGGCCCATCGAGCCATCCTTTCTTGATATATGAACTCTGGCTAATGGTTTTTCATGGGCCTGAGGAAGATAAAATTTGCAAAATAAGGCCCCAAAAGCATGATCAATATCAGTTCAAAATCTAAACGCTAGAGCTGGTCCCTCTACAACTCTACTCAATAAAGGCCTATTATCTATCGGGTCTTAAAAAGCCCAGATCTGTCTACGGGCCTCTAAATTCAGGCGGATTTCAGGCCGAAAAATGTTCTGAATTGCAAATTCACCTACAATGCAACAATAGGCCAAGTGAAAATCTATATGGCCTGGTGATTCAGCCAAGAATACTCCACCTTTCAGTAATCTATAGGGGCATAAATGAAGTGGGCCGGGTTGGGTTTTGGTCCAATGCAAGACTGGCCGAAAGTGTCGGTAACTAAATACAAACCTCAACCAATTGGAAAGAAACCCTGGACACATCTTATCCAGGAACTACTCAAACTGTAAACACTTTTGAAGTCTGGACCTGATCCTAGGTCCTTGTCATACCTCAGGCCCAATTCTTTGCTTTCCTCTTGATGCCTGATCCAGTTCTGCACATACATACCTGATAAAAAAAAAAAAATTCTATTATTTTTTCTTAACATGGTGTTGATACCTGGATTTGGGCCTGAGACTTAATTCATCATATTCCCGGGTGTTGAGTTGGGTCAGGATTCACGTCTAAGACATAGTAGCTGGAGCCTGATATATATCATCCAACTTGGATGCAACCCAGGCCCAACCCATGGGCACTCGTACCCTTTCAAATTGAATGTTATGATTTTCAAGACTAGGACTAACCTTGTTTAGGAAAATGCTATGTCCTGATGCTTGCCATATGTTTTCCTTATTGGTTAGGTTGGGCCCAAGAACACAACTGGATCTGACAAAAAACCAGCTAACAGGTCTTGGCCCATTTAGATAACATGGTTAGGTCCATATCCTGAGTCCGATAACCGACAAACCCAAACCTGATTAAGTAAAATCAAGTCCTCAGATGGGACCTGTCTCCCATTAGCCACTTAGGGAATTTACAAATGCAAACACTACTGTTTAGCTTTACTGAAATTTAGAAGCAACCACCTCCAATAAAGTTTTTACATATAGAGAAACATAATCGAAGTTCTAAGATGACTCTAAGATCCATCTATTTGCAAAACAGAAGGACTGGTGGATGCTATCAAATGTCAAAGAATGGAAAGTCAAAATTGGATATTCTATTTCATAACCTTAGATTAGACAGTTTATAACTTTTAATAAATGTGAATCTTTTTCGGAAATGAATGTCCATGTCTTCTAACAGGGTATCATGTGTGAGCCTAAAAACTCCCTCTTGAGGTTTAGCTTAGAAATTAGCAGATATCAATAATTGAACCGGCTAGGCCCGGGGCTTAGATAAGCGTTTGCATGATTAGGCCCAAGCCCAAGCCCAACCCACACCCTGGGGTTAGTGTGTTGAGGAGTCAGACAATGACAATCTAGTCATGGATTACATTCCACCCCTGGAATTGGATTCTTTATAATAAAATGTAAACACAAGTGACATGAAAATATGATTCCTTTTGTAAAAAGTTTTTTCTTTTTTTTTTGAAAGATTCGATTCTTAGTTCCAACTATTATAATGATCTGCAGCATCATTTGCCACCTCAGCCCATATGCTTTGGAATGGTTTAAGGGAAAATAGGTGTCTCCCACCATCTTTGAAACTAATGGTGGTCCATTGTCCATGAATTATAGCTCAAAAACTTAAAAAATCTATTTTGATCATTTATGTCAAGACTAAAGAGTGTAGATATCAAAATCAGAACTCCAAGCCCCTTCTTAATCACACTTGCTAGAGCAAAACAAAGGGTTTATGTGTATAAAAGATTGGCAAGAATTTTCTCCTGTAGAGTCTGCATGACATCGGTACAGGATTTTCAATTCCTATCGTTAATGTAGAGTGGGGCCTTGCGTTTGAGGTGGGGACTGATTTGTTGGTACCCTAGCCGTGCATGACTTCCATAAGAGATTGATCTACCGGGGGGCCTTTACAAAAATTTTTGGCTGCTTAATGAGTTTCTTTTATATTTTATAGGACTCATGCATCAGAACTAGGGGATTGGAACTCATTTTAACTAGTGATGAGATTGAGAATTGAAAGATGAGAAAGAAAAAAAAAGAAAGAGGAGAAAGGAGGCACCTTCGCCTTGGCATCCACCATAAAGCTTAATAGCGATTTCTCGAACCCTAAATTAGAGATTGTTGATGGTGGTGTTGTAGATGATTATATATATATATATATATATATTATTTGGATAAGTAAGGAGTCATTTGTCTTTTTTATGCATGGGATATGCAACTGAATTTATGTATGTGAAATTTACATATGTAGAAATTTATACAAGTGAAACACATTACCTGGTTGGTTTGGAGGTACCATTTTCGTATAAGTACATGTTGAATGGTTAGTTCTAACACACGAAACTATACATTTTGAGGTGTAATCAATCTAGAAAAGATTTAAAAGATTCTGATTATAAATTTGGGACCCACAAGAGTTGAAAATAAAAAAGAATACAAATGGAATTTGATATTTGTGACCTGTCTTGAGAAGAAGTTCTAGCAACACCTCTCTTACTAAGGTGTGAAAATGAATCACACCATTATCACCGTCGTCATCATCAATTGTCATTTAGCCTTATCTCTTCTATGGTGTTTGCGAAGTAATACCTTATCTCTTCCATAGTGTTTGCGAAATGTTAATAAGAAATAGTAATGATGTGATGATGAAGAAGAAGAAGATGATGATCATGATTCAGATGACAAGAATGAAAACTAGTAACTAATCTAAATTTCATAATATTGTTGCTGTAGAATAACATCATTTTCACTACCATTTACATGATTCTCCAATAGTCTCATGACAGACAAGGAGGGGCCAACCCCAACCCCAAAGTAAAATTTTTGGTTCCGTCCCTTATGTATGTCAAACACTTTTAGTGTCGGTAAATTGAAATCTTCATTACAAATGAAAAAAAAAAAAGAAACAATTAAGTCAGATCTCTGATCCCATAGGCAGCCAATCAAATCATAAACAGATAGAGCACCTGCCACTTCATCGGACAAGGGAGTTACAAGAACTGTTTCAGACTCTAGGATACAATGGAGCAAAATCAATAGAAATTACCTACTGATATAATATATATATGAGTTTGATATTCAAAACGACTAGGCTAGTGCTCTTCCTTGATTGTATCGCAGCATAGAACCTGATAGTCATTGCAAGAGCTTAAAAAAAAAAATGCATTACAAGAGAGACTCTTGAAATTCTCTCCTGCCAAAATAGTTTTGGTTGGGATGCACTATAACCAAAAACTGCTTAAAACACTCTCTCTCTCTCTCTCTCTCTCTCTCTCTCATTCTTTTGAATTCTCTGTGTGGAAAAGTATGAAACTTGCGTTGGGAAGGAGTAACCTTCAAAGCAACCTTTGTACTTTAAAAAGCCGACCTTCATATCATCTTTATATTTTAAAACTTTTGGGCTTAAGCCTCAGACCAACCTGCATTCTACTAGGGCTTCAGAAACCAGGCCCTAGCACTAAAATATCAGCTCACTCTTTGCATCATGGGTTCAGTAATAGGTGAGGAATCTGCAAATCCACGGATTTTTCATTGTCCTTGACATAGAAATTCTTCACTAAAAGAATTTTATGTACCTAAAGATTTTATGTTAATATTGATGCATTAGCGTATGAATGCATATAGCTCAAAAAAATTGGTTTTAGCATATAGTGAGGTTTTCAAATTGCAAGGGGATGTTGGACTTGAAAATTCATGATGCCAAATTCAGGTATAATACTCCTTCACATCCACCTTCAGATCCATCATGATTTTTCTTTCGATTTTCCTTCAATAATCATGAGCTTCAAGGATATGTTTTTTTATTAGAATTTATGATAGGTGTTATGTCAGATCTTTTTAGACATTACGTGACATTTTATCTCTTAGGGTGGTGCATTTCTCTTGCACTCCTTCTTCCTTTCTTTCTTTGGTCTTTTGTACTTTGCACCTTCTTTATTTTGAATGAAATCTTTCGTTATCGTTAAAAAAAAAAACTATATTTCTTTACAAGCATTTTTAAATTTCAATTCTTTGAAAAATCTTAAATAACATTTAGGAATTCAGAAATTCTATCATCTTTGCTTTGTAATAAAATTTATAGATACTCAGGTATAAAGGAAAATATAAAAATTTCACTATGTTTGAGAATTTCAAATTTCATCATAAAAAAATTTCATGAATTCCAGTTAAAAGTCGGACCCTAAATTCCATCAACAATCTATCATCATTTTGAATTGCTACGAACTGGAATTAATGATTTGAATCATTTATCTTTTAATTTCAAATCATCTTCAAAGTTTTTTAAAAATTAATAGAATCATCGATAGGTAATTTTCCTCCAAAACCATCTTCATGCATGCGAACAAAGTTTGAAAATCACAAAACACCCGCGAGTTGACTAAATGCTTCTTGGGCCTGCCAAAGTCATTTTAAAATGTTGCGGGTTCATAATTTCAGGTACGCCTACTCCTACTTCGATTTAATCCGACGGTCAGAAACGCTCTACAAATGAGATGTAGCGATAGAAGCCGCACGATCTACTACTCTTCGCTGACGTGGACGCATCAATACCGTTCCTTTTCCCCCTCTTGACTTTCAGCCTCCAACAAAAAGCTATTCTCCTCATCATCATCTTCTCTCTCTCTCTGCTTCCCTGCTAGTCTTCCGCCAGTCTTCCAGAGCGGTATTGCTTCTCTTCGGAAGCGGTTTCCGACTGAAAGCGGTAAGGCGGTTTTCTTGCAGGTAGGCGGTTTCAATCTCCAGAAGCGGTTTTCCCTAGCTGTTTTCCGAGCTGGAGGAAGAAAAACCAGGGTTTTTCTGTGGAGATCTCTGGTGCGATTCCATGGCAACTGAAAGCAAGCTCGAGAAGCGTATCCTTTCATTGATTTGAAAAATTCCCTCCATTGCGCGCTTGGATCTGTCGGTTTCTTTCTTTGATGTTGGCTTGATGTTGGCTTGATGTTCGAAAAAAGCTTTCTTTTTGTTCACAGACACTTGAATTTTCTCCACTGATTCTCGATTTCTGTCTCTGTGTTTGTTCTGTCCTTTGGATCTTCTCGAATCTATAGCTTGGATTGGTTTGATCGTGGACAGATTTGGCGCTTGGAGTAGATAGATTGATTGTATTCCGTTATGTTTCTTCTTCTTTTTTTTTTTTTTTTCTCTTCATTAGGGTTTGTTGATTGATTAGATCTGCTTTGGTTTAGGGCTGCTGGCTGCTTCTGGATGCCAAGTGAGGTTTGTGAGATCTTAAAATTGTCCCTTGATGATTGAATCTTTGGTGGATGATTAGTAGTTTATTATGTGGCTTTAATTTTCTTCAATCAGATTTCTACTTGGTGAAGGTTTTTGTAGATCCAGTAACAGTAACTGAGTGGATGAAATAAAGCATCTTTTTGTATTTTACCGTACTGTAGAAAGAACTCGGTGATTGTCTGAGCAAACCTAAGATTGCAGTAGTTGTCTTCAGCTGTGATTTTTGGGATTTTTGGTGTGAAAAGAGTCTTGTATGTTAATGCCTAATGGTCTTAAAAACTGAAGAGCCGGCTTAAACCGGTTCAATTCATGATGCAAAATGACATAAATAGTGAAATCTTTTCAAAATGTTGACAATGATTACTGTTTTTTAAAGTTTTGACTTTGAATGTATTTTTATCATCTTGGAGGATGTTACAGTTTGGGATGGACAATTGGAGCATCTAAAGGCAAACAGTTCCGGTCGAATCCAATACATATGGACGGTCATGCCTTTGAGAGAGAGAGAGAGAGAGAGAGAGAGAGAGAGCAATGCTTCTGCTACCTTTTTAGTGTCTCATAAATAAGTTTTGGTTGAAAAATGTATAGATCTTGTTGTTATGCTTGGAATTTTAGTGATTTTTTTTTTTATCTTTATCTACTTTGATAGTGAATTAGATTCATGTATTCTATATTGAATTGAGGAGCTTGATTTCTGTTATAATTTGGTTACCTTAACTTGTTTTTTAACCTAGCTCTTGAAGAGATGATAAATAATTTGAAAATAGATCCTCCATCTGAGGTCATTGATTCCAATTTGGTATGTGTTCCATTGACTTCCTTGTTCATCTTATCTTTTGAAGTGGGCGTGATCTTATCATTTCGTGATGATGTTTCATTTATCATGACCTTGTTTTTTTTCTTGGGACCCCTTTTTGTATCAGGCTGCTTTAAAGGATGGAAGTCCATCTGATGCAACATCATGTATCTCATCTTTAGGAGATGCAACTTCTAGTGTCAAGGAATGTGATGTGGATCAGGAGTCTTTTTGGACTGATCAAGGCATATATTATGTTGGAAGCAATTACCCTGGATACCATTACCAAGGTCTGTTGTTATGATATTTGATTCAGTGTGTATTAGTTTGGAAAAGAGATGTTGTTTCTAATCCAATGGAAGGATGCATACAGGTTATGATAGTTCTGTTGGGGAATGGGAGCACCAGCCTTACTACTATGGATGTGATGGATTGGATATTCAATATCCTGTAAGTTTATTCGTCTATGTTTATAGAATCTGATTTTTAAGCTATTGTTGCATAATTAACCTTTACCTTGCAATTTTACTATCATGCCATTCTTCTTTCTTGATCAACTCCACTAATCTTCCACCATGCTGAAGCTTTCTGTGTATTCATAGCCTTACCCATTCCCTGTGGAATTTACAAGTATTAATGGCTCATTTGGACCATAGCATGTTGACTCAGTGGTTGACCAAACTCAGTCTTTTACTGGGTCGAGTCAACAAGTAAATCTAGTAGATCCACCAGGTGGGTCAGTAGATCTAAAGTTAGTCTGGAAACCCTTCTAAGATATCAGTAGAATGGTAGAAATTCAATGATAACCAGAAAATGATATTACAGTTCGTATATAGATATATATAGTTATATTCTTGAAAATATATGCCTTTTCTAATAATTTCCTATAATTTTAAAGATTATGAACATGTATTTCCTAGTCCCCGGCTGTAGCTTCGCTGGTTAGGGACGTCAGGGTTCCAGGGTGAGTGAGCTTGAGTGTATTAAAGCACAATATATATATTCGAAAGTAATTTATCGTCCTGCCTAATTGACTTGTTGGGACGGTCTGGTTGACCCAGTGGGTAAAAAAAATGACTAGTATTTTAAAGTTTGGTCCAAACCAGGACAGTGCAACCCAACTCGCATGTCAACTTGGCAGGTTGTCTGGGATCGACCCAAACTTGTCCAAACCTAATCCAGATGTCAACTGATTGCGTCGATTTGGCTTATTTCCCAGTTGACATGCTGGGTCTGAAAACTATGATTTGGTGATGCCTATGTTGTAATAGTAGACTATCTTGGCAGTGACTTATTGCTGGCCATCTAAATATGAAGGCAGAAATATTACTGGATTCAGTGTTGTTTTATGATGAATATTGCAATATTAAAAAATTCTTGCAGGAAATAGAAAACCTTGTAATGTTTTACTTTCCTTCCAACCCAACATGACTTTATTGAAAAGTATATCTGCTGGCTCTGCTTAAGCCTCAAGGTTTTGGTATGAATGGTTAACTAATGAAACTTAATATGGTATTAGAGCCAACCGTCCACGAGTTTGAATCATAGGAGAAACTACTTGGTGCTGAAATGTGCTTCTAGCCGAGGGTGAATGTTAGAAAAGGGGGTTTCACCCGAGGGGGAGTATTGAAAAGTATTTCCGCTCATCTACTAAAGCCCTGAGGCTTTGGTATGAATGGTTAGCTAAGGAAACTTAATTAAATGCGTGTGCCATGAAATGTGTGCCTATCGGGTTCTTCAACCAAGGTGGAGTATTGAAAAGTATTCCCGTTGCCTCTACTAAAGCCGCGAGGTTTTGGTAGGAATGATTAGTTAAGCAAACTTAATATGGTATCAGAGCCAACTAGTTGTGAGTTTGAATCCTAGGAGGAACGACTCGACGCTATAAAAAATGTGCGTGTCATCAAAAGTGCACCGCCCCTGGTTCCATTTGAGGGGGAGTATTGAAAAGTATTTCCCTCTACTAATGCCTTGAGGTTTTGGTAGGGTCGGTTAGTGGAAGAGATTTAATAGGCTTATGACTTTCAAGATGTCCATCTGGACTGCAAAGGATTGGGCAACTTTGGTAGAAATTATGAGTACCATAAGCTTGCTTGGTACTTTTTACAAAGCAAGGGCACATTGATGACTTGTTTTTATGTGGTACAGTATTGCATGCTTTTGCAAGCATTGGTTTCCTACAAGTTTTGTGATATTGTTGTTGATTACTTCTGCCATATCTTCCCTAACTAAAAGGTTCTTAAACTTGCATTCAAATCTTGTGGATAATTCCTGCACCATTCCATTTTTTTTTTTTTTTAAATTGCAGTTTTGATAGAATGATGATAGACAGATTTGTGTTCCTCTCTAATTTATTATTTATTTTTCATCCTTTCAATTTCGCTTTTGGAAAATCAGATCCAAGCGTTTGGTTAAGAACTTTTGCTGGTCAGTTTATTAGGCATTTTTTAATATAGTGTGTTATTGGAATTTGCTTTTTTGTCAGCATCAATTTCTATGTGAAAGCTGCAGTGACAACTTTTTTTTTTTGTACTTTCAGGCCATTCAATCAGATAATGGATCGCTTATCTACTATATGCCAGGGACTCAGCCTGGTTACAACCCTTATGGATACCTGCCTGGGGCTATGATTGGTCTTGATGGACAGCCTTACTTTCCAGATCAAATGATTCCACAACTTGTTTCTTTCCCAGGATTTCACCCTTCTCCAATACCATATGGGTCAGAAGTAATGCCGGTATTTCCATGGTATGCATCTCCTATATATGGGGAAGGAGTCCATGGAAATGGCTTCAATGGAGGATCAACATTTCCTGGTTCAAAGCCTAGTTTCTCTCTTCCAAATCATGCACTGGCTTCATCAAAGGCATCACCACCTTCAAAGTCTAGTACCCCTGGTGAAGCAAAAGGTACCTCACCTGCATTGAATGTGGTGCCAAACACCGGTCTCCAGAACCATTCACTGAAGCCAATGACTAAGGTAACTCAATTGTTTTGTAATTCATAACCAGTGAGACCTTATTCTGAATAAACTACACTTCTCTTTTTTGTACTATTTCAACAATTTTCCCTTCCTACTATCATATGAGCATATTTTATTTTATTTTTCTCTCCGGGTGAGTTTGACAGCTTTGTGTTGGCTGGCAGGTTTCAGAAAACAGGTCTGGTTTTCAAGCAGCAACCATGCTGCCAAAAGGTTACCTTCCATTATCTAAGTTCCCAGCATTACCTAACCAGGGAAAGGGTGGTTTGCTCTATCCAAGTAGTCCCATTAATACAAAAGCAAATGGTCGAGGATGGGCAGGCTTTGAAAATCTTAAAAGCAGAGGCAAGGGTAATGATATTGGTGACTTTGATTTGTTAAATGAACAAAACCGTGGCCCTAGAACAAAAAGTACTTGGGCATCAGCTATTGATCCACTGGGATCTCCAGGTTCTGGGGACAATGACAATTGTAACAACTCAACCAATGTAATCAAGGGGAATCAGTACAACCTTCCTGATTTTCCCACTAAATACGATGATGCTTTGTTCTATGTTATCAAATCATACAGTGAGGATGACGTTCATAAGAGTATTAAGTACAGTGTTTGGGCAAGCACCCCAAATGGGAATAAGAGGCTCGACTGTGCTTATCAGGATGCCCAACAGAGAATGAGTGAAAAAGGCAGCCAGTGTCCTGTGTTCCTTTTCTTCTCGGTATGGTATCTTTTCTTGATCCACTCCTTTACTCCATACATCTACCATTCTATTTCTCATTAGGCAATTAATACAAGCCGTAGAAATTCAGAAAGTCTGCATCTTGATAATTACCCTTGAAAATACACAATGCCGTTGTATCATCTAAAGCATTGAGCATGTGTGATCGTTGCTTTGAGAGTGTTACTTCTGTACTTTTTATTGTTTATGTTATTTTAAAGCATTCCCTTCACTTTTTTGTGGCTTCCATATTCCTTAGGCCCCTTTTTTTTTTTCACCCTAACATAATGAGAACTCAAAAAAACCCCCCATCTGATCTGTGCATGCTTTGCCTAATGTTAATGTGCTCATCAATTCATTTCACCAGATGCGTGTGATGTTCAGAAAAATTATTTATCATTTTGAGATGCAGGTTGCTAGCATGCATGATGTTGTCAATTGTCTAGGTGTTTGTAACTTTGTATTGTCTGGAAATGGGTATACACCCAGAGTCAAAGTTATTTTGCAAACTGTTGTTGTTGGGTGCACCAGTTGTATCTTTTGGGGACAAAGTTACCCCAAGAAACTCATAAACGCAAATATTCTTATAATTTGGTAGAATTTTCTGATTGTAAAAAAATTCTCCAGAAAATTAACATTTTTTTTCTCATTCTTTTATTAGGTAAATACTAGTGGTCAGTTTTGTGGGGTAGCTGAGATGACTGACCGGGTTGATTTCAGTAAGAACATGGACTTTTGGCAGCAGGATAAATGGAATGGTTTTTTCCCAGTCAAATGGCATATCATCAAGGATGTTCCAAATCCTCAGTTTCGCCATATAATTCTTGAGAACAACGAAAATAAACCTGTAACTAACAGCAGAGATACACAGGAGGTATGTAAAGTATAGATTCACAGCTTGAAGCCGACTTGAACCCGAACCACAGTGAGCTACTGTGCCACGGGCTCGTCATTGATAGAAATGTTACTTCTTTGTTCATTTCTTGTATTATTTTGAATGATTTCATTTTTACGTTTCAATGATCTAATATGAGGACATTTAAACTATCTCAATCTAAGATTCTAGGAAGCCACAGGCAAGAACTTGTTTAAAAAACCCTTCAGATGAAAAAAAATACTACCATCCACAGGGAAGGCAAATATGCATTCCTCAGTTAGTACTTTGGCTTATTAAGCTTTTTGAATTTCATAGTTGTTTTGGGCACAGAATGTTCTTTTCCTTCAAGATTTTGGTTTACTGGGTGTTATATGCATCCAGCAAACTTCCATGGAAACAATTTTTAATGTACCCAAACAGTTGGATCTAGCGACCAAGATATTCTGTTGTGTGACGTGTCCTATCATTCTATCAAAATTGGGATTTGAATCTGAAATCTTGAATCAGACTCATTCAAGGGCTGATGAATTGCATCTGTTTTTTTTTTTTTTTCATTTTTTTTTCAGGTGAAATAATTTGCAGAACTGACTCGTGTCTAGATTTCGATTGATTTTCATAATATATATATTCTTTGAAGGGGAGGTTTCAAGTGCATCCATCCCTCACCATAGGGTGAGGGACACTTCCATAATTGGGCATTTTTAAGTACAAAAGTTACTTTTCAAGTACATAGGGTGAGGTACACATCCTTGTCTTCATGTGCAAAAATGGGAAGTGTCTCTCACCCTATGATGAGAGATAGATGCACTTGAAACTTTCCCTTCTTTGAAAACTCGAATATATGTGGTAAATCTTTTCCCACATAACTGCTTTTCTATTGGCTCCATAACTCTGAGCTCTATTTTATTCCCCTTAATTAACCTTTTTTTTTTTTTCTTTTGGCTCTATAACTCTAACTCCATTTTTCCCCCTTAATTAAGCTTAACATCATAAATGTTTGTGAGATTCTCTCATGTTTCCCATTGATTTTATTATTATTATTATTATTGAAGTATGTTGTCTTTGCAGGTGAAATTTTCTCAGGGTATTGAAATGTTGAACGTTTTTAAAAATTACTCAGCTAAGACATCCATATTGGACGACTTTCCATTTTATGAAGGCCGGCAGAAGGCAATGCAAGACAAGAGGATCAGACCTCTTTCTCCAAATTTGGAACATTTGCAGGTAAACTACTATCAGAAATAATTAACTATCATAAAATATAGTTGATGGATGCAAATTTAGTCGTTATTGATGTCTCTTATGCTGGTTGGCTCTTAATAAAATTGCATTACTGTTCAATAAATAAATAAAGTTTAATCTTTATTGATGGTTCAATTGCTTGGGGGTTGTACGTACCTACGTATTTCGTTCCTTGGAATGATTTTTTTCCTTTCACTGTTGGCCATATGCTGGGAAGGTTTGGGTTTTTTCTGAAATGAATAATAATTATCCAATGCTGGTTACGAAGCTTTTTAATATTCATATTTCCTGTCTACCCTGTTTTGCTGCATTCTTCGAAAGCAGTTGAATACACATTGAATTCTGCCTGCAGTGTATTAAAGATCATTCTGTCATTATTGTGGAGGAAAAACACATTTTCATATTTCTTCCTTCCCATTTCCCCTATCTATTTTCATTTTAAATGTTTATATATTGTTTCTTCCAGCAAAAGGGAGATGAAGGCGGGCAAGCAACAGTAACAAGTGATTTGAAGTCTCTGGTTACTGGTCTCCAGCCAACTGAAATGGTTGCTTTTAAGAACCAGGATGAACTTCAAGTCAGCAGTGAAACCAAGGAATGAGTGGAAGTTTGAAATGATGAAACATTTACCACAGAGCAGCACGGAGCAAGTTCTGAAACATCTGGCTCAATTGCCAACATCACCATGCTGCTAAATGAAAGATGATATATTTTGGTTAACAGGCATGTCAGGGAAGGAGTGATTGTGGTTTGGGACGGTTTCTTTTTTATTTATGGCGAATACTGGGTTCACTACATGATTGTGCGACAACTGCGGAAATGGGAGTGGCGGAGTTCTGTAACTTTGTTCTCTACTTACGTTTCTTTGTATTCTCTTTTGCTGGGCTTTTGGGTATTTATAGCAGTGTCAACTGTATTGGGAGAGTGGGTCTGTGGGGTGCTGTGCACAAGAGGGAAGGTTTTGTTTTTTGCCGTCCTCCTGGTGTTCTAGTGCAAGTTGTTTTCAGGCCAGAGCTTTTTAGTTGAAGCTTGTGCCATTTGTTGTGTTTGTGTTTGTGTAGAAAAGGAGAAGATAACAGAATGATCTTGGAAGAGAATGGATATCATGAAAGCTGGTTTTGTTCTCCTTTTTTGATTTCATGTTTGCATATCTTCAATCTGCTTCTCATTCTTTTCACCTGAGTGGCATCTTCTTTTCCCACTGTATGCATCCCTACAAGCTGAGGTAAGTCCCAAGGGCAGCCGGTTTTTTTTCCCCTGGTGTTTGATATCATAGTAGGGCACGATTATTTTCAAAAAATATAATCTATTTGTTATTGGGCCCCCCTGAGCCATTTCTACTGTCAGGACACCCTCTAAATTAGCACTGACCCCGTCTGATACTTATCCAAATTCCAAACACTTCCTAACTTGGGTCTAACTCACAAATAAAAGGCTGTGCTAAAGATTGTTGTTAAATTTATTTAGAGAATTTTACTGGAAAAAGTCCCAGTAGATGGCTGTTGCTACGGAAAGGATCCAGCGGTTTGGGGCACGCAATTTCAGTCCTCTTGCCATTTTTTTGTTGTTGATAGTCTGGGCTGTGCCCAGAAGAATGCACGGATGTGTTTTCAGTTCTTTGTCACCTACTTCTATTTCTTCTTCTTTCTATTTGTTTATATTCCTTTTCTTCTAGAAAACTAAACCAAATCTCATTGGATCAACTCACGTCGTCATTCATCTCAAGAGGTTACTTACGAGAATGAAATCATAGTTACAGTAAGATACACGCATACGAGGATGAAATCATGGTTACAATAAGATACACGTTGAAAGAGATGAAATGATGGCTCTTCCCATCTACCCATCCGAAAGAGAGATGCCTGATTCATTCTTCGATTTCTCCTCTTGTATTTGCGAAAAGGCTTGATCTCGATATACTTTCTCTAATGAATAGTATTCAAAGTGTATTATTTCAAAAATTGAAGACGTACAATGCACCGAAAGTGTACGGTGCACAACAATCCATTTGTTTTTACGAAGAAGTGGGAGAACGAAGGGAGAATTCGCGTCCTTTTTCTACAATGACCAACTAACGTGATTTTTTTTTTCTATAAAATCCTCGTTTATTTATTTTTATTGGTAATTGTTCTTAAACTTTTTCTCTCCAAATATAGGGATAATATTATCTAGTCTTTGAAATATCTTGCTTCATTCCTAATCTGCATGATGGTTTTGCATATCGCATTTTGCCAACCACGATTGTCATGCATCCAGATGGGCTTGGGTGCCGTTATGCCCTAGCATAGTTTTAGGGCTGTTTGGTTGCAGATTTAAGTGGGTGCCAGGAGGGTTTGGCACGAGAGTTAATGAGTGGTACAGGTCCCATGAGTAGGCTTCACTTTGGGAGGCTGGCAACTGCTAAGCCAGTGATGAGTAGGTTCCATCTCACTTCCTTTATATAGGGGAGGATAATTAAATAGTTGGATTGAGGGAAGGGTTTTAGTGTGTTGGTCGAATCTGAGCAAATGACATTTTTATCAAATGGGCTTAAGCCTTAATGACACAGATAAGTGCTGGTCACATATAAACTATTGAATAGTATTGATGGGATGCAGATGGGATTCAGAGACACCCCTAGTGGTAAATGGATTGAAATTAGGGATGTAAACAGGTTGGTTCCGGTCCGAGTTCATGATGGATTAAGAACCGGAATTGGAAATGCTAATGAGAAGATTGAACCGAAACTGGTTCCGTTTATGGGGCGGGTACGGATCCAGGTAGAGAATGATAAGAAAAAAAAAAACACTAATTTTTAGAATGAATTCTCAAAAATCGAGGTAATGTGTTAGATTCCAAGTCCACAGGTCTGAACCAAGGTGGAGCTGGATCGGTAATGTTTACTTGTGGGGGCTTAAATAAGGACCCAAACCCAGTTTTTAATGGATAATGAACTACACCTCAAATAGAACTTCATTCCAAATCACACCACTTCAATAACTTTCCCTTTAGAAAGTTCATTTGAAGAGCAACAATTGAGCCAAATCAGCATTTTCCGTTATGATAGTCCTCTTGCCGCTGATGTTGTTTTTTTCTTTTTAAGAACAGAATAATCTTGTGTAGTTGAATTTCATGAGTTGGGACAACAAGGGTTCCCTGATTGGAATAGATTGGACTTTGGAGGTGCCACAGTGAATAGAAACAAATTGATTGGTTGTTCGGCCATTAATTAAAAGGTCATGAAACATTGATTAAAACCAAAATTATACTTAAATGACTTTCAAGGTGGGACACTGATTATTAGTGCTTTGAATTTCACAATGTGGGTGGCACACATGGATTTATGACTATTGTCTAAGAGAATCTCCTTGACCAAACTCAAAGAACCCCAACCCTGTATTCCGACACCCACAAGACATCTTTGCTTGTTACACATGAGTGGACCCTAAGTTACTATTGGAATAATGGCAACAAGTTGGGTCCAAAGGCTCCTACAACACTAGGTTCAACAAGAAGACCCCGTCCATGGTCTCATTGTCAGAAACATGGACCCACCCATCTCCAATAATAGGAGCTATGGACCCCTTGAATTTGCTGGTGACATTCCTTACCTTCCTCTCTCATTCTAACAATAATCAGGTGCCTCTATGTGGTCACATCCCATGTGGTGTCCTCAGAACCACAGTACCCAAGCCAGTCTCCAGACTTCTAAATATGGTAAGTGTAGTTAGTCCAGTCTCTTACCTGGCACTATCGATTATGTCTTTCTTAGGTTAGAGTCTCTGGCTCATCATTTGAGAGTTTGAGTGAGACTCCTTATCTCAATAAGAAGGGGGTCTTTTAAAGTATCTTTACATTTCTTCGTTTCTTTACTTGAGAGAGCACCCAAAAAAAGGTGTGTTGGATGTAACCCCAAATCCCATAACAGGTTTGAATATTGGTATTTGTTCTGTAGCTGTTTATGATGGCAAATTTCCTGCATGCCTCTTTTACTGCCATTTTTTTTTTTTCCCTTGAGAAAGAGGATCTCACAAACACCATCTCTCCCTGAATTGGCATAATATTCATAGTTTTGACATTGATCAGAACATTGACAGCCATTGGCTCTTCTCTTTATATTGCCAATAAAACTGATACTGGGTTATACATGTGGGTCTTTAGATGTCCTAAGATCAAAATAAAATCACACCAACATGACCGATACTTCTCTTAGGTATAAAGCATTGAGAGTAATAAAAAGCGTGCGTCATGACTTGAACAAAAACAAAATGGAAAATTAAAGACCACTTAGGGCTAGTTTGTTTCATGTAAAAAAAATTTGGTAAATATTTGTTTTATGTAGTTGAATTCATAAAAATACTGACTTTGTATTCCCATAAGTGGCTAACAATGAAGAATCAATGGTGAATTGTTGAAAAGTATTTTCACTATTTCTAGAGGAGGAAATTTAAAATGGTATCAGAGCTAACTCATTGCGAGTTCAAGTCTTCAGAAGAACAACTCGGTGCTAAAATGTGTCTATTGAGAAAAGTCCACCTGCCAATTAAATTTCACCATAGGGGAGTGTTGAAAAGTATAGAAATGATTAGCGGAAGAAACTTTATAAAAATATCTAAACTTGATCTTATAGAATCTGCCCTTTTGGTTTGGATATCCCTAGTCGGCTGAGATAGCATCCTGCAAAGACAAGATCACTCATACAAAATTGATACTTACCATTTTGCTTGTAGTGATTGTCTCCAACCTGATAATATTGTAGATGATTTCAAGACCAACTCTGACCTCATTGAAACTAGGAAAGCTCTTTTCACATTTGGTTTTATATTGGCCAAGGAATACAATACAAGAGTGTCTCTTATTGGATTGGTCGGCATGACTGATATAAAAGAAGAACAAGTCAGATAACTTAAAACCCAAGTTTATTAACAACATCCAGCTATTTGAGTTCATTTTATTCCTATATCAATAGCAATCAAACAACATGTGGCATCATAGGAAGATTGCTTAGAAGCCATTAGCATGTCTCTTATTAATTAACATGTCCTCAGTCGCCAACATGATGACATAACACTAACAATGATATGTTCAAGTAAGGTCAAATCGAACATTTACATGTAAGGTCCTTCCACTCCTGTGCAAGTTGTAGCTTCACCCAATTTTTCTATGGAAAGCTTCACTTCTTCTCCAAGTAAATAAAACCATAGAACCATTGAATTGAAGACAAAAATGACTATAACACTAAAAATGATGATCTTAGTAGATTCTTTCCCTTTTTTTTTTTTTTTTGTGTACGCTTACTTAAAATGGATCCACCCTTCAATGTTTATTATATTTGCATTTTCTTCTCTATAATTGTATAAACGTTCAGATTGGTTAGAGCCATATTCATTGTTAGATTGGACAAACACAATTTTTTGGCGGCGCGTATTAGCACATGTGTCCAATCCAACAATTCATTATCATTCTTTGATTGACTTAATATATGAGTATATACTGGTGGTTGGAAAGGTGGTTTGAATTGCCAATTTGTATCTATGTTATGTGGGAGTCATCACATGAAAACTTGAATTTATTCAAAAAAATGTGAGTAAATATGGAGTATAACCACATTAAAATATATTCTCCAATCCAAACGATCATTTTTGGACTGAATCATGGACCAGTGTAGATAATGAAAGGTTGGCTCATCTTTTTTTTTTTGGTAGAAGTGGCTCATCTTTTGAATGGTTTGGATCTTTACAAAGTGGACCACACATTTACAAATTCGTTCTGAAGCCACCTGTGATCTTATCTCCCCTCTAAGAACCACTACATCTATGAATTGACATTCGGCTCAATTTAACAATAATCATAAGAACCACTACATCTATGAATTGACATTCGGCTCAATTTAACAATAATCATCATCATTTAGAATTCCTAACGTTACGTATACCGACCCAGGGATCGAATCCTGGTGTCTCTTCGAGATGAGAAGCCCCTTTCCACTTGGGCATCTCTTGTATGAGTATCTCAATTTGACACTCATTTGGTTTGTATCAACCTTTGAATTCCTCCTCTTTATTATTATTATTATTTCTCTTGCTTCCACACATACACCATATGATGGGTCAGCAACGATCTAATTATGTTTACTTTTCAAGGAAGCAAAACCCCTCCGTCAATCTCTACTTTTTAAATCTTAGTTATCATGCCAATTATCCTAAACTGGGTCCCAATGTCTATATTACTAGGAAACCATGTTTATGAAAGAAACAGAAAGACTTGTCGTCACATGGTGGGTGGAGATGTGGATGTTATTTTTTAAAATTAGATTACATCTTACAATGTTTTATGAAGGCAAACTTGCAAAGAATCATGAAACACTTTCTTTTTTGTCACCATTTGGAGTACTGGTCTTTGTATATTGGTTTCCCACTCTGAATCTTCAGAGTATGGCATTATCATTCAAGATTATCCACCACATGAAAAAGAACTGCAGACAATTTGCCCAAATTGCAGCAGACAACACGGGGTAAAACACTTCGAGGATTCCAAATTTGACTAATCTGGCACTTTGTCATATCTGCAAGTTTCTCTTTCTAGGGAAGAAAAGTAAAATCTCAATTTGACTACATCCGCAATACAAATAATTCCATGCTGAGGTGAGCTTAACACTTGAATTGATTAACTTTAGATGGCTTACATTTGTTTGATCCATTTCACTCCTGTCACAATCCCTGTAGTTAGTCTGTAACCCAAATTTAAGTCTAATTTCACACGGCTTGAGCCATTAGATTGATCATTTATCATGAGATGTTGAATTTGGGTCACTTCTTGTGAAGAGGACCATGTTTAATATGAGCAGATTTGATCATGTAAAGGTTAAAATAGCACGTTGTAAATCGGTTATAACTTATAACCCAACGGGCAATACCAAAATATAAAGACTCTTCCACTTATATCTCTCTCCCACTAATATTTTCAACAATTATAGTCCTCTGATGGGGAAATTATCTGAGCCCATTCCTATAAATCTAATCATAGGGTTATGCATGTAGAATCCAGCAGATCCCTCTCATATTTTATCTGTGTCAAAACTCCATTCTAATTGATGATGAGTTTACCATTAGTTTGATCACACACAAAACATCTAGTTTGAATTTTAAAAATATATTTACTAATGGTGTGCTCACCTCTGAATGGTGTACAATCTTCCATCCAACTAATATTAGTAATATTGTGATTTTTAGTTGGGGTGTTCATGAGCCAGGTTGGGCTGATATAAATTTTCCATCCTGCAAACTTGATCAGTATCCGACTCACATTTTATACTGGTTAGCTGACATAAATTTGACCCACAGTCAAATTGGACTGGATTAGGATTGAATCACATAATCCATTTAAACGAATCAGGTTAGGGTTGACACATATATCTAAATTGATCTAAGCAATATGGTAATTAAATATTTTTGTATTTTGGGCTTTTTTACGGCCTACAACTAAACTCAAGTATAATCTCGAAAATGGACTAACCTTGGGCCAAACATCTACAACAAGTGGGATAGAGTCAAATTCGGGTTAAATGAGCCGACCCATGTTGGATGTAGGTTATGCTGGTCAGGTCGGATTAACCCGCATCAAGCGATAGTTAGGCTATCAAAACCGTTCGGGTCAAATGCAGGTTGGCCTTCGGACGAGACAGGTCAACCTGACCCATTTGACCTGACTCAGCCCATTTGGGACCACTCTAATGTCTAGATAGGCTCACAATCATGAATCATCACACATCCTTTAATAAAGACATAAATAAATAAATAAATAAATAAATAAATCATTATTTATATATATCCGGAAAGGGACAAGTAACCCTTTTGTTACTTGTCCTGTGGTTGCAGATGCAATGGCATTTTCAGATATTTTGGGTCCTTTGTAGGGGCATTTTGGGGAGTAAGGAACAAACACTTGGCGGTGAGTTCTACACACCAGCGAAGCCACGTGCGGCGTCGAGTGGGGGAAAATATAAAAACGGTGTACAGTCGATGACGTAGGATTTATTAGGTGGGGCCCACTAATTGTGATAGACATCCGATTTTGAGGCCACTGCCAGCTGCCGCCTTGGCTCCTTCCTCCAAAACTAGACCCTGATTCCCTCCTAATTACAAAAAACACCATCCACTCAAAATAAATAATTACCAATAATAATAAAAAATTGGCTATAAAATTTCATGTTGGATGGTGTTTTTTTTTTTTTTTTTGGGGGCGCACTTTGATGGAGGATAATGGATAAGAGAAGAGTGAGACTGATTATCATTAGGAACTAATGATCATAATCATCAACCTATATTGCCCCAACATTTACCCTTGATCAGGTGGTTACAATTGTTAGATTCTTCCTCCCTCTCTAATTTATGGAGTGTTTTCCAAGTTCACCCTGCTCTTGAGGTTACATGCACTGCAATGAACCTCATATCATTTTTACATAATTAATATTTGCACCCATTTTAAAGCCTAGCTAGTTATCCCTAGACAAGAGATGATATATACTAGGAATTTTTTAGAGGATCCTATTAGTCTTTTCAATGGTCATTTTGGTTTCTAAAGTTTACTCAATCAATTTAAGATGAGCTTTTCTGTGTTTCACTTTTATACTAATGTTAGGGGCAAGGCCATGTGAGAAGTTTCAAAATTTCAACCACCTTGACATTTGAAAATCTTCTAACCCAAGAGAAGAATTTAGAATTTTCAACTCAAAAACAGCTTGTGGAGAATTTTTAGGTTCTCCATGCATGAATTCCTAATTTTTTCCATAGAAGCACACCATATGATAAGTTTTGTTCCATTCAATGATGATTGCTGATGCGATAATGCTCTTTTATCTTAGACTTTAATTTACTTTCTTTAGTTTTTCCTTCAGTTGACATTCTATTTTATTTCATTTTACTCTACCCGACAAAAACAGTACCTAACATCAATTCATAACAAACCAATTTCATATGACCAAGTTGTTTTCACCAGTGACTACTCATATCATTTACTTGTCATTTTTATGGAGACTCATTAGGTGATCAAGGGCAGAACCAGGTGGTGGCTAGGGGTGAACATGGCACCTCAAATTTGTTTTTTTTTTTTTTTTGAAACTTCTAATTTTATTTTTATTATGTATTAGCACTCTGAGAGGAAATTTCCTGAGTCCACTGCAGCTGATTGCACCTTGTCATAGATTGATGCACATATCATGACAAGGCTTGACATTTGAAACAGTTCGACATCCTATGATATTGATGCTTTCTCACATGTTATCATACAAGTTAGGATCCTATGATATTAATCAGATGGAGAAGGTGAAAAAGCCCTCTTTTGCTTTTCAAAATAAGATGCCTATAGTAGAGTTTGTTAAGAGTCTGAATTAAAATGCCACCTACTGATTGCCATCAATTTAGGCAGAGGAAGCAGTATTCATTTTTAACTTTTTTATTTTGTGGTCTTAGAAAAGATATGGGGTTCAACATCCAATGATCATAATGTCCTAGGGTTGGCTAAATTGTAAAGCCTTCTGATACATCTTTCATTTTGAGAAGGCCAACAAACCTCATTAACTCTTTTACATGTCTTATTTTGAAAAGCAATTATAATACATACAGTCTGTTCATTCGGTCCCATTATCAGGAAACTGTCACTTTCCAATCCGAAATAGTTGAATATGATCCCATCGATTGAGCTTTTGACCAATCAGATACATTGCTCAAATGGACCAATTTTGACCAATTGGGTTATTTGGTAACCCCCATGCATTTATCTTCAGCTCTTCCTTTTTTTAATGGTAATCATCTAGGTGTCTCTGGTGATTGTTACAGAGATCCAAAGCCCTTGTCAAACAAGAAACACTTGGCATGAACGTAAATTACCAAAAATTCGCTGGGCCATTTCATAGCATGGCCTTCTATATTTTCCTGTAACAGGTCTAAGCACCTGATTAAAGTTGGGGGAAACAGGTCTTAGAGATAGAGAGTAGGAGTGGATTAGAGAGCCACAGAAGAACGAGAAAGCCCTTCAGAAAACTTCTCTTCTTTCATTTCTTGTCTGAGTTCTAATTTTTCAGTCTTTGTTACTAAGGTTATTATAATTATGATTGCTTGTTCGTGAACACCCATTTATCCAAATTTATTCATGTTGTTTCTGTTTTCAAGATCTGGGCCTGTCAAGTTTTTTGATTTTTTTTTCTGCTTTTGCAGAGATGGAGTACTGGAAATCAAAGGTTCTTCCCAAGATCAAGAAGGTTTTTGAGAAAAACGGCGGTAAAAAAGCTGCTGCTGCTGAAATATGCAAGTCCTTTGATGATTCTAAGGTGGGTTCTTGTTTTCCCTACTCTTCCTCCACGTTTATATTTGTTCGCCCTTCGTTTTTCCTCACTATGGTTTCTCTTTTCTGTTTGGATACAGGAGTCCATCAGCAAGGAGTTAGAAGAAAAGAAAACTGAACTGGAACCTAAAGTAATCGAAGTCTATGAAGCTTCATCTACTGAAATCAAGGTTAGCTTTTCTCAACCCAAAAAAGGAAAAAAAACTACATCTTTTCTTACTGAGTATTGTAAATATGATGTATAAAAAACCAAATGATTGATGATATTTATCTTTGTTCAGACCGTTGTGAAAGAACGGAAGGTTGAAGGAATCAAGAAGAACTCACCAGCAGTCCAGAAATTCCTTGAAGAGCTAGTGAAAATCGGTATAAAGATAATTCTTTTCTTTTTTTATCATATCAGTCTAGAGTGATTGTAAAGTTAAATAGGTAGCTTTAAAAGACATATAAAGATATAAATGGTCTGTTGTATGTAAGGTAGAATAGCCTTTAAATGTTTGAAAAGTATTTAGTTTCGCTCGAGGATTGATTAGAGGAGAAAATTTAATATGGTATTAGAGCGAATCAAAGCGAATTCGGGATCCATAATATGAAATGAATTTAATTATGACATCTAAAAACTTACTTAGTAAGAAGGAGATATGATTACTAATATTTTTTATTTCACAATACACAGAATTTCCCGGATCCAAACTAGTACATGAAGCATCTACAAAATTCGGGCCTACTCTGGTATCAGGCCCGGTTTTCTTTGTCTTCGAGAAAGTGTCAACTTTCATTGTAACAGAAGAAAAAGAAGGTGAAACGACGGTGACAACGGAGACAGTTGAAGAGACTAGCAAAGAGAAAGAAGTTGTGATTGGAGAAGAGAAGGGAAAGGAGAAAGAGGAAGAGAAAGCTCCTGAGGTGGTGCCCGAGAAGGTTGAAGCCGCACCCGAGGCAACCCCGACAGAGCCGCCAAAGGTAGAAGAAGAAGCACCAAAGCCATAGATGTTCATATCTATGGATTCTCCTTTACACTGTAGAACTCCCCTTGTTACATGATTTTCATATTCTTTTTTTTTTTTTTTTCCTCTCTCTCTCTCTCTCTCTCTCTCTCCTTTTATGGTTGGGATTCTATTTCCATGTATGTGTGTTAATTTGCAGATTTGAGGGGATGGGTTCCTTCATCTATGTTGTCATAAAACGAGCAAGCTCTGAAAAAGGGAGCTGTATTTGTTTGGGTTAGGGTTTGTCTTATTGGTTCTGTAATTAGTTTCCTTTGTTACCACATACTTAATCTTTGTTGCCAAGTTGCCTATATTCCTTTTACTTTCTTGGGCATGTTTTATTTGCTTCAATAGTTAGATGATGCCAAAGATACATGTGATTTTTTATTCATAGGAAAGCTACATATAATCACCTCTTTTTTACTTTACATGACGAACCACCATGATTCTCCTTGAACAGAATCCATTGTATTTTGTCTTGAATGATTTGTTTTTTGGTACCCCAAAGGGGGTTGGAACCCTTTAGAAGACTCCATCTAGGGAGATTAGACCCAGGTATCAATCCATACTTAGGTGAGAAGCGGCGGGTTTCCAACCAAGTGGACTACTATTGAAAGTTGGAATTTTCTTAAATCTAACCTCATTCAGATAAATTCATCAAGTCCAATACAATTTAACAACTATGAATACTGAGGTTGACCTTGATTTCTAGATTAATAGAAGTATTTATTTGTAAAAACATGAACAAAATAGGTGATCATTATTTTAAGCATTTGTAAAGAAATATAGCAATGATTAGATGTAAATATTGGTTTATTCATATGCATTTTGCTCTTTTCTGCTGCTTTTACTATTCATGTCAAACGCACCCCAGTAACACATGCATGCATGTAAATCATGTAGAGTTGTTTTTCCTCTTGTACGTAAAGGTGGGAATGCATTTATTCCAGTCTCTCATGTGTATCTTCGGTGCATATGCTGCATTAAGATAAGGGAGGAGGGAACAACCGAACAAGAGCATATAATCTAGGGAAAATATCTAAACTCCTCCAAGACATGGGTATCCCAACACGCAACTCTTGAAATGTCTTGGAACGTCTTGAAATGTATTTTTAGGAGAAGCAAGTAAGATTGAGATTATACTACTTGGGGTCCCCACGTGGGGCTGGGGCTGAGAATTGAGAGGGAAGGTGAGGAATCAAATCAAGAACCTAACCGTCAATATCCATGCCAACTCATCTTGGAACAATCTGTTTCCCACCTTGTCATATGTGTTGTCCATATAAACTTATGTATGTAATTATCATATATAAGGGAAATATTCAAGTGAGGAATTCCCTCACCTTGTGTGGTGAGAGAATTCTCTTTTTGAGTAGGTTTCAAGTACAAAAGGGCTTTTGTACTTTATGGGAGTACACCCTTTTGTACTTGAAACCTCCCAAAAAGAGGAGTCATTCACCACACATGGTGAGGGAATCCCTCACCTAAATACCTCCCATCATATAAATAGTGTAAGATGGATCTCCTATAATACACCCAACCAAAATGCTTGAGACCCATGCATGGTTATGGAGAGATAAAAAAAAGGTTGGAATTAACAGACAAATGAGGGTGTCTGATACATTGATATTCAAGTTGAGGGGGAGAGAAGTTTACACTAGATGTAAACCGATGACAACAATGCCTGACCAAGATGAGGATGACCAATGTCAATACCTTCAATTGAAATCAGTTTTATCTTTTCTATTTTTTTTTTTTTGGTAACCATTCAATGGGAATTAGTTAATCCGATGATCAAACCCCTAAAAAAAAAACTTCACAAAAAATTATATTTAAACCTGTATTAGATATAAATAAACACAAGAGGGAGACCTTTTCTTTTTTCTATTCAAACACCAACAGGGCATGAAGTGCCACAAATCTAAGACTGGACTCAACATGACACCCCGACCTGATCAAAATGATGGGACCTCTTCGTCTTTTCTACTGTCTGACCATACCACACGATTATTAAAGTGTATACACTAAGAATTCATTGCTTCATTCCCTGTACTTTTTCATTCATCTACTACTGGTTGTTTATGATCACTACATTGAAGGAAGCTGAAATGTACGTAAGTGGTCCAACATCTAGCAAGCCACAAACAAGTAGGCGTGTAGTGGTAAAGCAGTGTCGACAGAGTCAATCTTTCAATTATCCAGATGGTTCATCTTGTGGCCACCATGAGTCAATGAACCAAGAAGGCCCATATGATAATTGGATTGCCAAAGGATGGTTACAAATAAATGTTTTGCTAGAATCCACTCTCTTAACTACAACAACCATAGGCCTCAATTTCAGAAGAATGGACAATTTCAGAAGAATGGAGGTGGTTTAACTTCATTGCCTTGTAGGATATTAAAGTGGGAGACTGAAAGTTTAATTTGCCCCACCTGTGTATAATGTTTAATGTCTTTATAAACTAATCACATGATAAATTCGAAGTTACTTAAACTGCTGCTCAAAGTAGGACCGAGTGAAGAAGAAGAATATTTTAGAAGGCCCCCTCATAGTAGATGGGATAAGACTTCCATAATAACAGTCACAATGTCAATGCATGGCGATGATGATTCTTTCACCCATGCACATTTTAGTCCTCTTAGTGAAGGAGATAATTCTTATTTCCATCACAATTATGTGTAGGACTCGTGTGTTATAATCTAAACCGCGCGAAAGGCATGCACTCCCCTTGTATTTATTTGCATAGGAAAAGTTTGATTTCGATTGAAAATAGTCTCACCATCATAATAAATATTGAAGACGCATAGTATCACGCAGACGCTGTTTCATCCAATCCACAATCGTCGACTTTCTAAAATCTTATGCCAGCTAATGCATCATCTCAATTGTTTTTTTTTTAATAAAAAAAATCAAAGAAGTGATTTTAAACTATTGGCAATTGTGGATTGGATGAAACAATATTACCCTGTTTCGTAGAAACATTAAGGAATCAGGACTCCTGAGGAAAAGCCAAGACCTTGGTGCTTCCTACGGGAGTGATGTATGGAGACCATAATTAATGACTTTAACTTTGTAATAAATCCCTAACTTGGAGAAATCCTGAGTTGCTTTTTCATTTTTCGTAGAAAAACTTTGAGTTAAAGGAGGAGCACAACACTCATGTTGGGATGCACCTACTGAAAATCCAAGTCCCTCAAAATAAATGATCTCGCCATGTATATAATATTCTAGCTTTTCTTCAATTGGAGTTTACTTTGTCCCATATGACTAAAAATGAGATTAAAACAAACTTACAATAAAAACAATCTTATAAATCTAATTTTGTTTTGAATCAAATGGTCAATCTTACGGCGAAACCAAATTCTATAGGAGTAAAAATCTGGGATAGCTCAGGCGGTGGGGGGCAGCATTCATGTTCAACAGCTGGAATCTCGATAGGTGGGCCATGCTATATATAGATTCCACTTTTAAGTCAAAGCCTCAGGAAGATCCTGACTCGTGCACAGTGGGCATTTTCAATTAACATGACGTGTGCAATCTTTCCGTGTATATATAATTTGCTTACACAAAGATATATAGGTCTATATCCAATGAAGATAGATAGGATTAGATGCACGTAATCATCAACAATAGACCAAGCAACTTCCTGAACAAAACTAGGAAGGTCTAAACAAGTTTTGATAAACAAAAGCTAATGGTATGTGGATTACAATACCCATAGAAGTTGGTATACATCAGTGTAACCCGAAACTGTAATCTTTGAGAAGCTTAGGTGCAGTAGAGTTGATCAATTTGGTAGAGATGAGGACCAAGGTTTTTCACCCATGATTGATGTGATCAGCATTAAGATGATGGTGAATTGGTGATGATAGGAACATGGTCCACCATGTTAGAACATGTTCTGAATACCCCATGGCCCATCACTTAACAAATGGAGCACTTATCATGTAATGGTTAGGATTATCTGCATCATAGGTTAGTCTACAATTTAAAGGAGTACAGATTTGGGTGTACTGGATGAGTTCTACATATCCTCATACAAAACGAAATTGTTGCGTGGATTTCAGAATGAGATTCCAGGAAGTAGGAAAGCAATGGCAGCCAATCAAGTGACTTCTCCAAAAACATCAACTTCATTAAGGAAGGTCCTTCAATCAAATATCATATTACACAAAATACTAGACGAGATGCTTGGTGGAACATGACTTTCCATGAGTGGAAGGTGCGGAATTCCACACTTGGGCCTTGTCTATTGAAAATCTCTGTAGCTTTAAATGCGTCTCTTGTCGGATATCCTCAGATTTTAATCCAATAGAAGCTGATCCTGTTGAAAACTACTGGCTACAGAGCAGATGGTTCTGTAAAACAGAATGTAAATGGAACGAAAATACCCGATTGAAGAAGGCTGCAACTGTGACTTGTTGGCGGAAAAAGAAGAGCGTAGATCAGCAACAGTAGAAGATCTGTGACCGAGGCACGTCTGATGACGCTCTCTTTAGGACGAGTTCCGCCCCCTGGATTCTATTCCCAGATGCGAAGGTTCTCAGCAGAACTGCCCCCAGGATACAACGGCCTTCTCGCTTCAGGCTCTGTTCGCAACTCAGGCCCGAATGTAGCAGACTCCCTTTTGTCAATGCTCAGAGGGAAAAAACAGAGAGAAGAAGAAGAAGAGGAAAACGGGTTTTTTCTATTTTTTAAATGCGCAGATGGCCCTAATATATATTGGATTAGTATTCCGTTGGGCCATATTTAATCCACATTAAAACAGTGATTAATCCACATTAATTCACAACGTTTTAAAGATTAATCCACAACGTTAATCAACGTTTTAAAAACAGGTTTAAAACAGTTTAATTTCACAACGTTAAAGGTTTAAAATCATCATTAAAAATAATGGCAAAAGGTTGCCATTTCTATATCAATATATGGGTCCCTCTTCTAGGCCAGCCGACCGGGATTTGCACCCCCCTGCGCGCGATATACACGCAGGATGCGTGTCGCGGACGCACGCCCGGTTAAACGTTTTCCGGACCCAGCACCCCGGGTTGGGCCTGGCTCGCGTGCGCGCATAGGGCCCATGGCAAAAGCCTTCAACTATTCTTAAAGTGTAAAGGAATGAAAACACATATAAACCCACCTCAAAAGTTGAACTTGAGCAATGTGGGATGTGTTGTTTTCCATAAGCCTACACAACCCATAAAGCAACAAGAGAAAAGACAAAACAACTTTTTACAAAAACATCCTTTAGAATTTTTGAAACTAAAAAACCCAACAGATCCCACTGTAAAACATGAATAAAGCGGTTCTAATTTAAGAAATGGGCTCCACTTACTTAACTGTATGATTGACGGATGGGCATATTTGCTTCCCCAATTGTTCGAATAGGAGTTAGGAAAGTAAGTTTCAGGGCTTGTCAGTCATGGACATGTTCATGATCTAAGAAATTTGCACACAGCTATGTGGTTCCCACTAGGGCCGCATCGATTAGAGTCCGGATCTCCTATTTCTATGAAAAAGGGAAATACTATTTCACTCAATCTTAAACTGTCAATGGTATAAAATCTCTTCCTTGATTTTTCTCATTCCAAAAAAGCAATTGGAAAGATCTTGATATCGCCTGCCGCGCACAAAATTAATCTTAAGTCCAACATAGTTCATCCTAACCTCTTCATCTGTTGCCCTCAAGTTGAACAATTTTTTTAATTTGTCACTTGTTGAATTTAACGAGAAGTTTCATTTGGGTTGGTATCAAACATGAAATTAGTGACATTTTTGGGGGGTGACCGTGTGTGTTCCATTTGATTTAATCATAAAAGGTCGGCTCATGAGGACTACAATCATCTAAGGCTTTAACAGTGCTTTTCCCAGAGAGAGAGAAGGTTTTAGCAGTGGTGCTCTTGTGAAAATTCCTCGAGTAAGTTTGAAGAGCAAGCTGTGAAAATTCCTCATGTAAGTTTGAAGTACAAGCTGCCATTACATGTCCTGAATTTTTAATGCGTAACACATGACCTCAAAAAATTTACCATTGGGTGGTTTGTTCATTTACCAAATATTCAAATGTAGAATGGAACAAGTGCCTTTGCCTTTGAATTTTCAGCTGCCTGATAACTTCCAATAGAAGGACAAAAGCAATTAATTTATTCCATGGAGGGGGAGTGTCTCTTCTCTTGCAATGTCATTTTCAATTGCTATTGTTGCAGTAATGACGATGGGGGCATCGCTGGATGATTCTACCCCATCAATATGTATGATAATCCATACGTATGTGTTACACATGCACGCAGACCATTGTGATGCCATGGAGTCCCACATCCATTATAGAGAAGAAAGTGAATGGGGTTATAAGTGGAGCTTATACCCTTACCTTTGTATGAGGCCTTTTGATCTGTTAAGGCCTATTAGAAACAAAACCGTGAGGCCCGTAGGCCAAAGCGGATAATATCATGCACGCGTGAAGGGTGGGGCTAAATCAATAAAAATCGATTAGGGTTCGTTTGTCTTTTATGTGTGGGATATGTAAATACAATTTACACATGTAAAAGATGAATATTCAAATTTTAAGTATGTAACGTTTACACATGTGTTTCTTTTTACAACATTTGTCCAATAAGACTATTTTCGCATCATTTACACATGTGATTCATTTTTCTATGTTTGTTTCAATGATATGTGTATATATATTAAACGATTTTGTAAATAATACTTATTAATCATTAAATTATCTATAATGATATGAAAATGAGACAAAAAAGGTCTGATTTATATCAAAGTTTTCATTTGCATTTTAAATTCTTAAAAAAGAACATGTCTTTTAACATGAAATATACTTTTCAAAAATAGATATTTCTATCAATGATCACCTCTAAAAAAAAACATTCCAACATATTTGGTTAAGGAAATAAGAGTTTATAGTCTGATGGTTAAGAAAAATAGGATTATTATTAATATTTCTATTAATTAATATTTAGTTCAATGTTATCTTAATTCATTATTCAATTTACATAAAACCTAACTTATGCATCTCACTGGTTTTATGCCAATATTAATCAATTACAGAAAGTTCTTAAAATGAGCATTTTATTGCTAGGTCCAATTATATTAAAAGTATCACAAATTTATTATGGTTAGATAAAATTGAATTTATACATTATTTTTTAATGTTACCAAAATGCTATATAATATACATTCTTCCTTTCCTCTTATATTCATTTATACATATTTAAATATTTTTAAAGTAATACAATAATAAATTAGAGAATCAAATTCTGAAAGAATAAACCTACAGAGTAAATAGATTTTATAAAGGGTGTTTTTTTTTTTTTTTTTTTGTATAGCAAGGCAATAGAGAGAAATAAAGAGGTTACCTTCATAAAATGGAATGAGATGCAGGAAAGATTTTCATTCATAGGTTTCATCACTCTTTATGCATCTTTTATTATTATTTTGTAAATGCGTTGGAGGGAGGTTTCGAACACAGAACCTCTTTGATGAAAATGCCTCTTTTTTTATTATTTTTCTAAATGCATTAGAGGGGGGTTTCGAACCCAGAACCTCTTTAATGGAAACTGCCCCAAAACCAAACAGTCCGCCTCCAACGGCTATTCTTTGAAATCACATATGCTTTGGTATTCTCTTTCCCACCTAAACAGGTGTTCAAATATTTGTATGAAAATTGGCTCATTTTCACACCATTTACACATATGATTTGCACACAAGATGCGTAAATACTTATAGACAAACATTACTAATGCGTAAATATTACACATATTCACCATTTACATATGTAAATAGGTATAGACACACGACCCCTTAGTATAAGATTCTATCAGGTATACTATATAAGTAGTGCAAGTTTATGGGGTTAACTAGAGAATGTTTGTGTTTTTGTGACAGCTCAGATTTTCCACATGCATATTCGGTACAACTTCTGAATGTATATATATATATGAACCATTTAAAGATTCATCCACTGTGTTAACTATGTAGGGTCCAATTTCCAGGTCAATCAACACCATGGATTGGCAGCTCATAAACAACAGTGATTGAATCCTAAAATACATGACTATTTTTTTTTTAAAGAAATCGAAAGCTTTTGGAAAATTGGGGGTGCAAATCTCTGGGTGCGACAATCGCTATCTCAGACCGTGTCGATTTAGTTTGCACTAAATGTGGAGATTAATGACTGTCTACCAAAAATTAGTTACGTGTGATTCACTCTTTACGATCCAAGGGCTAGGGTGATGATGATGGACAACTCAGATCCAGTTGAAGGAGGAAATGTGCCTCTTCTGGTTCTTCTCAATGCATCATACTCTCTTATGGTATGCCATTTTGATTGGATGTCATGTTTAGGAATGCAATCAAAGCAGTTTCTTCGATCTAGAGGTGAATATCCCTGACACTCATTCTATCCAATTCATTTATGCTGGCACCATATGTGGATATTAGAAAGCATTAGAGCACCAATCAGAAAATTGATGAAATATTTCTAGTTTAGTAGATCAATTGAAATTTCCTTATACAGTAGATTGATCTCCTGGTTTCTAACTACCATCAAAGAAAGTAATTTCTTGATTTTAATTGTATTGATGTGAGAAGAATCCAAGGTAACAAATCACTATAGTGGTTCAACACATAGAAACTAGACGGCCTTTTTTTTTTTTTTTGGTAAACCACCCCCCGGGGGCTGGTTCCCAAGAGAGAGCTCGCATAGAAACTGGACAGGTGTAACTTCGATCTACCTTTTTTCCAAGAAATGCTAACAAGAATTCATCAACACTCCTTTCATTGAGTTCCCTACATTTAGATGCGCGCTAATGCTTCTTCCATCTTTCATTTTTTGTTTCTCCATTAAAAATTAAAAAAAATCCACTTTATTTAAGGAAGTAATTTAGGTCATTTACTCTCCTCCAGACCAAATCATTTGTTTGAACTGCCAAATTGATTAAAACTCTTACATTTAATAATCTCCAAGAACAATGGCAGAATGAAAAGTTCTGCCCTGAAAGGGGCCAGTATGTAAATAAAAAAAATCAATTATGTCTCAAAATGGGGAGAAACCTGGACTTTCACTTTCAAAAGACATTGATGATGCACTTAGGGTCAGCACGGGCCAGACTGGGTATGATGAAATTCTGCTCAAATCCAGCCCATGGGATGTCACTCAGTCCCAGTTCTATCCCGGCCCATTTCTACCGACCATTATGTTTGTCATCCTGGCTGGGCCTTTAAGCATCTATAGGCCTAGTTATGTCGCATTGCCTAAAACCAGAGCCCAAAACTCAACCATGTACAACCAGGCTTGGTTCCTTCTTGGGTAAACCCCTATACGCTCCTCCATCTGCATCTGCATCTCAATAATACCTATTACTTCCATAGTTGTTGATCGATCTCTGTGGCTGACATCCATACTATATTATTGGATGCAGATAAGGACCACAATAGGGTGTCCATCTGCCAAAAGCCTAGCCAGAATTGGGCTGAGATTGGGTAGTGTTTGGGGCCCATTGGATGTGCTTTGGCTTTTTTCTTCCGGCCTCATAGTTAAATTGGGGCAGCCTGAGCCATAATATGAACCCAGCCAGGCCCAACATATTAATCAGGAATTGGCATGTATATATTTTGAAAATGGGCTGGCCCTGAGCCTACTTTCAGGTCAGGAAACGTGCCTTCACATTAGGCCAAGCTCAAATTTATATATATACTGGTATTGGACAAGCATGAACTGACCCAGCCTGACTGGGGCCATGGCGAACCTCTGGATAACTGTCTACGTGGCCTCACTGATGGCAACATAACAAATGGTAAGTGAAGATGAGGGCACACATGCAGGGCCGTCTAAATTTGTAAAAAGTTAGAAAAGAAGGAAGGTTGGGAGGATGGATAGAAATACTTGATCATGATCTGGAACCTCTATTTAGGATTTTTCTTGGGCAGTGTTTTGCCAGGCACAAGTTTGTCAAAGCCCAGATCATTTAGCTATTGGGCCTAATATTTAGGCCTGAATCAATCCCAATGGGCTGAAAGTCAAGCCCATTCCTTGCCTATTTGCAGGTGCTAGATATATTCATCTTGGTCGTGCCGTTAAGATTACATAGGCGTAGGCCCATTTAATTATTGAACCAAATAATTGCACACATTTCGAGCCTGCGGGCCTAAAAAGACATCGTAAATCCACCGCAGTGGTGGCGCTCGGCTCAGTTCAGGCTCAAGCTTCACCATATAATTACCCGGTTGTTTATGGGCCGGGCTGAGGAATGTCCAGGCCCATCCTTACTTCTAAACAAGAACCCCGAGTCGGACCAGAAGTTGCTGGTTGGAGCTAGCCCTCCTGGAAATGATGAAGCGTGAGCCTCGCCCAAGTTAGACTTATAGAAAAAAAAAGGGAGAATTTCTTACAATGTCTTATATTGTATCTCGACTGGTTTGGTCATATGACTTTGTGTGAGAGATTATGTGTTTGAGTCCCCTCTTTATTGCTCCCTTATAATTATTTTTATATTCGGGCCAGGCTTCAAGCTTTGGGCATTCTACCACTGAGTTCATGCCCGGCTCGTCTATTAAATAGGCCAAATAACCAAATCCGCACCCAGCCCATCTACTAAATCTAAGCCCCAAGCCCAGCCCAAAGCAGATTGAGCACGGGTCGGCCCAATCCATGAGCACCCCTATTTTTTTCCTCTCATTTGCACTTTTTCTTCTTATGTGCCTTGGTCTTTCCTATCCCCATAGATTTTGGATCAAAAGACTCAACAACTAATTGCATGAGAATGCTTTAATGGAGTCACATATATTTACCTCTTTTACAAGGTAAAAAATAAGGTTTCTGTTTTATATGAAGTGATCCGTCCAAGGCAAATTACCTGGTTCCACCACTGCATATGGAATTCTCTGTTTAATTAGTGAGAAATCCAGTCTTATGGGAGCACTTGTGAAATTTTCTGCAAACAAACAGGCCCGCCCCACCCCCCGCCCCCACAACACACACACACACAAAAAACAAAAAACAAAAAAAAAAGGAAGTGGTCTTTGGGGACAGTAATTTGGAGAGATAATCCAAACAGTGTGGCCCAAGTGCATGGATCTACGTACAGCATTTATAGACAAACATGAATCAGATACTTGAAAGATATATAGCCCAAAAAATTTATGGCCTGATCCGACATACCCAACTGGCAACTGCCACTTGAGTACTGGGGAGACGACATGGGTTACTATATCATTTTCCACCAAAACCGCCTGTACATGCAGATTACAGTGAATGGGGCATTTACTTGCTGCTGGCCAGGGGCCATTGGCATTGGCCATGCCTGTTGGGGGCCTGTCCCCCTGCTGTCATGAATAAATATTTAAGCCTCACCCTCTCAAGTCTCTTATTCCATATCCGGTCCTGGAGAGTCCCAATAACTACAGCAATGAAAAGAATCCCATGCGTATGGCAAACTACTTCAGACATTCTTCCACTAGTATACATCTGTTTGTTTGCAAGCCTTGGAAAGCTAATAGACCCTGAAAAGATGTGTCACTTCATGCCGTGCATGCACATGCAAGCAAAATTATTTTCAGTACATTGGTGGACCACTCTTACAAATATTGTTTTCAGAAAAATTATTATTTTTTAAATATATTTATCATTTTTAGAAAAAAATTTACAAGAAAGATATTGGTTAAAGTAAATCAAATTTTTTTTTTTTCACTTCTATTTAGTTATCATCATTGTTTCTTTAAATATTTTCTAGTTTAGTGGGTAGCTTGGAAATGTATATGAGGATATTGGGGGAACAGAAAGTCCACTTGGACATACAAGGGGGACCGGGCCAGAATTCGGCCCCCCCTTAATGTCCAAGTAGCACCGCTCTTGGGGGAAAATACCTAATATAATAATGATCACAGTGCCCTTCTTGAAATAATGCAAATATTTTTGGATATATCATGATATCTCCCAGAGGATACAAAGTAGGATCATGTGGATAAAAAAAAATGTCATGGCAAAGAATTGCATAAAAGAAATGATGAAATGATAATGCTTGAATGATTGTGTGGATTGGGAGGTTTGTAGATTGATATAGAAAAGTAGGGGCTTTTATTTTTCAGAAGGAAATATATACTGCTAGTAAATGAGGGAAAATAAGATTGGAGATAGGAGACCAGATCTTAAAGGTCATGCATTGCAATAGGCAGTAGTTATGCATGAGCCAAGACAATGATGACTTGGTCCCAAGATTCAAGCCACTGAAGGCTTCGATGCCATATTAAATTTTAGAAATCAAGATTCATGAATTGTTTGTCTTCATATTTTGAATAAAACTACATATTTCTATATTACAAAGAATAAGATAAATAAGAAAATAAGAGGAAATCTGATCATATCAAGATCTAAACAGGCTTAATAATCTTAAGAAACTCTTTTATAGTTTTAATACATCTAATAACCCTTAATCATCCTAATATATAATTATACTCTTATCACATATTAGGATTAACTCTTATAAAAGCAATCACTAAGATAATCATTTCACTGTCCATCGCTTACAGAGTCATATATTTTGTCAAAAAAAAAAAGAAATAAGAGAAAAGTATAATCTAGATGAGACTTTGATGGTGATGATGATGAAGATGATCTGTGGACAGACACAGTTTTTGTCTATAAGTTGAATGAACTAATGTGCCTTGAAAGGCTTATCTCACCTTTTTTAAAGTGCCTGGGGCCTTGGACTCAGCCAACCTTGAAACCCAATCAAATTAGGTGGGAGTGTGGTCCTCATAAAAATTTTAAGTTTGTGGGAAAACATAATGGTTTTATTTCCCTATGGATTGAAAGTTTAACTTCCAGTCTTCTCAAATTGTAATTTACAGCATGAACATGCATCAGAGTGATTGCTGATTTCATCATGAGGCCAAAGGACTTTATTAAGTAAAACAAAATAATATTTAACACTTGAGAGTTTTAAGAGGAGTGTGGCCCTCTTGCGTTGCGTGCCGGTCCAAAGGACTTGATTGCTTTTTGGAAAGAACTTGGACTACAGCAAGCATCATCATTCATATCCAGGTGGATGACACAGGCTCCAATCCATGTGTAAAATGGCTTTTAACATTTTGACTTTTTTTTTTTTGGCTTTTTGGCTTTTAACATTTTGGTTAGATCAAGCTTTCTGTCATATGGGTCTCCACTGACCTCCAGGCAGTAAATACAAAATGGTTATTTAAATTTATATAGGAGGTTTTTTTTTCCCCTGCTAAATAGGTTGTTTGGCCTCTTTAAGAACCGATTACTCCTCCTGACAAGTGTTTGCCTCCCCCGTGCATCGAGTAAGTTAGGCCTCTGGGCAAGTGGCCCCAGGAAGAGAGCATGAGTTCGAAACCGCAACATCTGGTTTCTGAGTCATGGTCCTAGCCAACATTTCTTAAACTACGATCGAATGATCAAATCGTGTCACTAGATTGCAATTAGGCCTAGCTTAAGTGACATATAGTGTTTAATGAAAGCCATCTATCTTCTTGACATTTGATCTCACAATATAAAGCTTTATATTAAGGCAAAACCCATTTCCGTCAGGGGTAAATGTCACTCACATTAGAGGAATTTTTAAGATATTTAAGAGATAGCTTTGAATGACTACCATGTGAATCCATTTTCCTTCTCTTTAGACTCGGATGTAGAAATTTATAGATACCATTCTTTCAAATTCTCTATGTAGTTTCATTTGGAATGGCAAATGACAAGGGCATACCCACCCAGGAAATTCGACTTGGGGACTCTATATAAAAGAAATATTAGAGAGAATGGGCAAATGTAAAAAAAAAAAAAAAAATGTAAATTATTTCTCAGTATGTGCAAGGTTTTTTCTTTAAAACAAACTTTTTTAGATATGGATATGGGCTTCAGCTTCGAGACCCTTATACCTGGTCCGACGACGTCCCTTGGCCAATGATACTGATTATTGGTTTCAGTAGAAATGATCAATGTTACAACTTGTACCTTTTGTGCCAGTCAATGTCGGTAACCCACTAGGTCAGATGTATCACAAATCCTCCCAAAGTATAAAGAGATTGTGAGGCTTGAATACATCGTTGATTGGAAAAAGAGACTTTTTATTTTCGAGCCATTCAACTATCTTTCAAATGCAAAAATCTTAATTTTATGAGCCTGTACGCAAGAATAGATTGACCATCGGAGTCTAGATATTGAGTATAGAAAGCTAAAAATAGCAAATTAAAAAAAAAAAAAAAAAAAAGGTTCCAAAATTGATGAATGAGCAAAAGAACAATGACATGTAGAAGCAGGGGAAAAGGGTAGCCTAGATCAACTTGTGTGGGCTTTCTATCCGCGTGTGCGGGCTTTTTTCCCACTTGAATGGGCTGTCTTCCAGTACATATGCGGGCTCTCACTTGGGTCCCAGCTCCCTTGGCAGGGTTAGCAAAAAATAGAAGTCATAGTTTTGATACCATGTAAAAAATCCGTGAACTACTTACCAAATTGTATGTGGTGTGTCATTCAGAATAGCCAATAGCTATTTTGAAAAACAATATCAACCATAGACTCTTAAGAAACCTAATCATATTGCAAAATCTGATTTAATCATAATTATCATTATTATGATATATCCAACATTCTTAATACTCTCTATCAGCGGAGTGAGTCCGGATCCTCGTATCATATGCCAGGCATCAGAAGATCCTCTAAGGCCAAGCCTATAAATCAATCATTGTAATTGCACACTAATAATTATAAAATCTAAACTCCTGCAAATCAATGTCCCACTTGTTTGCCGCATGGCTAAAGTTAATTAAAGCATGTTATAAACAAGAGATCACTTTTGACTTAGTGACCAACTCCAATTAGAATGAAATTTGTTCAAATACTAACACGAAGGTTGGGTGGTTTGGATTTTGTGACTATAATCCTTCGGAGGATTTATAGTCCTCTCAAGTATGACTCTATAAGCCGTTTGGTAATTTTATATGTAAAATAAAGTGTAGTAAAGCATCAAATCAAGAAAGAATAAAATATAATGAGGTTATGATGGTATTTTATTTTTAGTTTTTTGGTGTGGAATCCTTTTAAAAGTGGAGCTTTTTTATTTTTAGTGGAGAAAGGAGGTTGTTTTTTTTACCTTTTTTTTTATAAAAAATAGAGAAAATTTTGAATTAAAGTACTATTGATGTGACCCCTTATTTTAAAAATGAAGGTTTAACTTGATTTTTACTAATCTAGTAAAGTGCCAAATGGTAGTACATGATCATTTTTAGATGTGTTTGTTCAATAAAAGGATTTTGTGAAAAAGAAAAACGTTGTTTAAATTTTCCATGAAACCCACTCTTTCTTCATTTGGTGGGCAGACCCAGGTACATGAGTATGTGGTTGAAGCCCCCTCCTATTTCTCAAAATTTTGAAAACCCCCTTCATATTCTAATAATTAATGTGTTTTTCTTTTATAGTTGCACCATTCTAAATATTTCTTTTATATGGAGCCCCCTCAAGTTAAATTTTCAGGGTCCACCCATGTTTAACAAATTTATAAAAATGAGAAACTTGGAACTGATATTTCTCGATAGAGACTATTTCGCCCTTCTTCTCTCTCTAAACCTCTCCCTCTCCCTCTCCCTCTCTTAAACGGAAATTCACATGAGGAATGCTAGGTGGACAAACTGGGGGGACCGATTCCTGGCCCGGTCCCCCCTGTCCACCCAGGACGTCCTGGGATCCAAGGACAGGGACTGGGATCCAAGGGTGGACAGGGGGGACCGGGCCAGGAATCGGTCCCCCCAGTTGTCCAAGTGGACTTTCTCAATTCACATTGCACAAACAAGTCCTTAGTCAGACTTCTCCCTTACCCCCAAATCGGCGGATTTACATTCATACAGGCATGGATCTATAGTTGGACTTGCATGATGCTCCTAAATCATATTCTTCGCATAAGTCGTAGCTCTTCCCATCAAGTCAGCAGGCTCTCTCTTCAAAAGCCGACAATACCTCATGATTGTTGCAAACATAGACGAATGCCTTAGTAATTAGTAACTACAAACAAGCATGGATTTTGAAGGAAAATGGAATAGGAAAGGAAAGACGAGGCTCCTCATAACATATTTGGATTTTATAAATAAATAATGTAGCCGCTCTCCTTTTTTTTTTTTTTTTTTAATAACATGGTTATTCCTAAGATCTTTGACCCAACACTATTATTTTTATTGGCGGTGCTCGCTAAAACCATATAAATGCACACGAAGCAATTATATGATGAATTTCAAATACAAGACGTGAGGAGCAAACCCATATGCGGCTCCACCAACTCCCATTTAATCTACCATTCAAAAGTGAGAGCTTTGCGGCAGTGGCTACCATTCATTTCAATAGGTATACATATGGTCACCAAACACACAGGTTCTTGGCCGGTCCCGCCGGAAGAGCAATATTTGGTAGATGACTTGGGCCTGAAAAGATTTGGAAATGTTGATGAATCTAGACCTTTCACTGACAGATAACCTTGGATTATAAACTAATAGACAGATCGAGCTTTATGATTTAGGCCTACTATTTATCATCCCTTCTTGGAAGGGAAATGATCCAAAAACAGACAGACTTATTCTCTACATTACATAGAAATTATTAAGCATATGCTAGTTAAATTTTTCAGGCTAGGGCCAAGGGCTTGAACTTCACATCGATCCCTGGACAGAAATTGCCATTGGGCCCATAGGGACAACAAACCAGTATAAACCAGCTGGACTTGGAACACACTCCAGACAAAACCAACCCAGTTCGTCACCAAAGTCCAAAGTGTGCAAAATCATTGTACTTGGGTCTGGTCTGTTACCACAAAGTAATTAATAATTACACCATAAGAGTGGAACTCACTAGGACTTATCAAAACTCAACCAATTGTTAATTAGTCAGCTAGTTAGAAATGTAGAGGACTAGGTGATAAACACGGTCTGTAGTGACTTTTGTCCATACTTGGTTAAGAATCTGTTGACTTGGTCAAAGCTCACAAAACCTTTGTTGACTAGACAAAGACTTGGTCAAAAACAAATTAAGAAAAATTTTCAAAAGACATGTTAATTTACTTTGTTTTAACAGGAAAAAAACCTGTTAAAACATATATTTTTTTATTACAAAAGCATTAAATTTTAAAAAATGTCAACAGGGGACCTCATGATTTTTCATTTATTTATTTATTTATTTTGGGGGAAAAGTCACTCATACACAAGCCCCAGAGCTACATTGTTCATAAGAGCTACACTCTTGTGGGGCCAGCCAAGGTTTCCTATCATCTAACAAACCGCCTCATACTCATCCGGACCGTTTAGGCCGCTGGATCTTACACAATTTTTTATTTTTTATTTTTTTATTTTTATCATTGAGCCTTTTTTCTTGTAAAATGCAGTTTCATCAGAGAAAAAAGAAAATAAGACCAAGCAACAAACATAAACATTGAGTTGGTGGGCTTCTATCATTGAGTTGGGATAGCCCATATCACAATCATAGGTTTGGTGGGCTTCTATCCAATCAATGATCCACTTTTTGCAATTGGGTCCAGATCCAACAACCCAAATGGGCCCAAATATCATGATACCTTCTTTCCAATTCCATGCAATCATTGCCCATATTCTTTTTTCATGTTATGATCACTACAATAATCCGTACCTTGAGACTAAATCAAAGCCAATTATAAAGAAAGAAAAAGAAAGAACCATAACTTTATTAGTTGCTTTCATATTCTTTATTGGGAGGGAAACTCCATCTGAACAAAACATCATCCTCTTTACTTTCTACGTAATTTATTGCTTAGATTGAACTGTGATTCCAACTTTTCAATGCACGGACAGTAGCAGGTAAGTTTAGGTTTGGAGTGAAAACGCCATGAGCGGGTACGTAAGGAACACGCCCTTCCCCACTTGGTAACGAGAAAATCCCATGAAAGGCTACAAAGAAACAAAGAACAGCACGAAATCTTAACAGATCTTGTCTTGTTTGAATTTATTGGGTGATGGAGATCATGCTCACAATGCAATGAATGGGATGGGTCATGATGCCCCACTTGAGAAGTAGAAAACACAATGTTGCTTGCATTTGAAACAGTAGCATGGATTTGATGTGCATTTGTGTAGATAATATTAACATGGATTGAGGAAGTGGGTATTTGGGTTTTGTGGGACAAAAGCCAACCAAAAAGATGGAATTAGCCACATGGGGTTTATGACTTTGTAGTTGCCAACTGGCTGGGTGAATGAGAAAGACATAAGAGTAGGTCCCTGGAAAGGCGCCTTGATTTATGACAACCACATGATTCCACACACTCACCTCATCAGCCTTTCCTTCCCACCCACTTTACCATTCTTTTGTCTGTAATAACCTTCCCACAGTTTAGGCACACCAACATACATGTACCTCCAGGATATATAAAGGGAATTTGGAGATTGGTTTTTTTGACTTTTCAAATTCTGGTTAAGAGCAAAAACCAAGTATAAAATGATGGTCTTTGAGATTTAATTCCCATGAACTTAGTGGAACTTGAGAAGTTACAATTGAGCATAGGTGGGATTTAAATCTTCTATGTTCTTTGTCTCCCAGATTATGAATCTATTAATTACATCACATCTAACCTTAGGGCTTGTTTGACAATTCTACTTGTATAGTCAAGTAAGGTAAAGCCCCATTTCTCGAAAAAAAATTCCCACCAAAAGCATTTTAATTCAAATTTCCCACTATATTTCTAAAAGAAAAAGTAAAAAAGTAACCTCATTTCTTTACTAAAAGACAAAAAAACTCTACTTTTCAATAAAAAAGTAAAAAAGATTACATCAAAAACAACTAAAAATAAAATATCATCATAACACACTTATATTTTATTATTTCTTCAAAATAACCTTTACTCCACTCAACTCTACAAGTAAAGCCCCTAAACAGTCCCCAGGCCCAATTTCTTTAGCAAAATCTCTGACAGTAATTTGTGATACTAAGGATTTTGGACAGTGGTGTAAGGATTATCCCCTTGGCATTTCCAGATCAGCTTCTATGTTCTTTGCCTCCCACATTATGAATCTATTAATTACATCACGTCTAACCTTAGGCACGGTTTCTTTAGCAGAATTTCTAACAACAATTTGTGATACCAAGGATTTTGGATAGTAGTGTAATGGTTATCCCCTTGGCATTTCCAGATTCCATGTTTATACGCTAGAATTATGAATTCCAACCATATGAAAAGTCACTTTTATCCTTTTAATTTTCAAATTTTAATTTCCTTTTAAGTATTTCTGGATGCTCCAACCAAGAGGATGATTTAAGAATTCACTCAGGGGACTGGAGAATTAGAAATTCTTCAAACATTAATGCATTGAATTCTTTAGAAGAAACAAGCCCTACGCAGAGTTCTTAGAATTCATGTCTGGATAATATTTTCCAAATGCTATCCCCCATGTAGAATTCTAAATCCTCACATTCTATTTAGTATTTAAGATGCTAGAGTTCACAGAAAGGTTATTTGTTGCTTTTAAGGTGGATTTGAAGGGACAAAATTAAGAATTCCAACAAAAAAGAATTGATTTGCCAAGCAGATAAGCCATGGTGTTAATGTCAGAAACCACAACATGAGAATTTCTTGTCAAGAATTCTCTTAAAGAAACAAACCCTTAAGGGCATATTTACTCATAATAGCGCGCTTTTTTTTTTTTTTTTTTTGCAGCATGTACATCTACAAAGATGTAAAAACCCATAAGCAAAAGACTTCATTTTCTACTATTTTTCTTCTACTTGGTGCCAAAAAGCATTTTCTGTGGTAAGACATGTTTCTACCTCTTGTGCAAAACCAGACAAGATGGTTCGTTACCTCTTTGGTCTAATCTTGAATATCGTATAAGATCGAAAAATATGCTTTCACATTACAATATGAAAACCTTAACACAGAGCAGTGAAAAATCATACTCTCTGAAACCATTTTCATTTCCCACATAAAGTTCTATGCACAAAGGTACCCTATAAGTTTTCCTCCCTTGCCCCCTCTCTGCAGGACTGAAGCAGAGTGCTTAAAAAAGAAAAGGTCCTAAAGAAGCACAAATATCTAAGATTTTTATATGTTCAACAGTCAACACCTATTGGCAAAGTGACCCTGGCCTGGAGGTACCCAGTCATGCTTTATTTTCTAATATATACATTGAAACTTGGGTTTACTTTTTCCACCAACTTTACTTGTTTTCCTTATAGCAGCAAGTGCATGGCAACTAGCAAAGCATTGTATAGTGATGAAAATGGGTCAGCTTTGGGTAGGGTATATAATGTATTGACATTCAAACGCCAATTACTGATAGGGACCCAAGCTGGAACCTGAATCTGGTCCTGGCAATTAGTCCATACCCACACCTGAATTTAAATAAAATAACCAAACTTGGATTCGGAGTTGAATACGGGGCATTGATTCAGGACACAAAAAAGTCCCAATCACTTATATACTAATCTAATATACTTATGTATTTAATACACATAATATACTTTTTTAGTTAAATGATACATAACTATGGAATGAGGTATGTGGGTCCTGAAGTACGAAATCCGTGGACCGAATTCAAGCCTTAGCCCATGTTTGACATCTCTATTTCCAACCTCTATTTATCTAAATTAATGTCTAGAGTAGGTAGAGGGAGCGTTTGACACATGATTCTATCCTCTACCTACATGAGAGAAGTAGACGTAAATTAAATACTCTTAAAATGAAAGGTCTCATTTATCGGCTTGTGAAAGTAAGAGCGTTAGCATTTTTTTTGTTTTTTTTTATAACTCTATTAAAATAAAAGTAGAGATACCAAACAATACCTTAATTTCTATTGAGCCACGGTGGACCGAAACCCAAACTGAAAATACCGGCTTATTTCAATTAAGGTCCTTTCAGACCCGTTACATCCCTACCTGTAAGGCAGGCAGACTTAATAAATTGGAGGTTAAAAAGCAGTTCGAATACCTCTACTTCTATTATATGCTTATATCATTCATGCCACATAATCTAGAGATGATCATATTTTGCCAAAGATTTCGGTGGTATTCATTTATCATCTGACATTCTAAGACCAAATCTGTATCCAATCAGTTACATAATACTGCAATCCCATCATTGTCAGGTCACGGGTTCTGTTCTATTGTCCTTGTTTCATTTGCATTAGATTTTTCTCTGTAGAAAGCTTATTTGTTAGATATTGAATGCCCTCTTGTCTCTAATTTATGGGAAACATTTGAGAACTACAAAACACCTCTCCTTTTTGCCTTGACTTTTCTCTTGTGGGGTCTACATAATGGATGACAATCAAAGGGATGCGGCAATTAATGGATTATGGATTAAGGGTAGGCCAAATATAGAATCAATCAGATAATGCTAGCCTTAGATTTTAATACCAAAAGGTTGATTTGCTGTCGATAAATAAATGCTATTTAAATCAATTGCTGAAAAATGGTTGAGTCAGTATGACCTTGTATCAGTGCTAATTCAGTCCATGTAAAAGTATGAGCAGAATAGATTAATAGAGAATGACAACAGTGGTTAAGAATTAATAATGTTGTACTAATCACATTATCAGTCAAATGTTAAATCTTACGGTGGGGCCGACTCTTATTGAAGTAAAATTTAAGGATATATTATTGGGTGGAATGAGATTCATTTTGAACAATTCAGATTATTAGTCGATGGGCCTCATGGTATAAATCTACACATCTCACTCATAGGAATTGTGTGGGAGATGCTCAGGGATGCACACTCTTTATTAAGGAGAGAGAGAGAGAGAGAGAGAGAGAGAGATTTTAATGTTCAACCTACCAACAGGCAACAACCATCTAGAGGTTGGAGGGACTGTGGATCCATGCCTTCAATCCAGTTGGCCTTGCCAATTGCCATGAATGGTAACTCAAAAATGGGACAGACTAGAAAAGGCAGAGGTTTTTCCATCATTAGATAAAAAACCCACTTCATGTGGGCAACTTTGATACCTGGCAACTAAAAGAATAGAGGGAAGAAATAGGTATGATAAAATTATCCAAACTCTTTTTAGGAGACTCAATGTATGATGAGTGTAAGTACTGCATATCTTCTGTGATAATTACATCTGACTGTGATAATGAGTTGGGGCAGTGTTAATTAAAAGTACTGTAAACGCTTATGGTATGGATATTTATTTGTGAAGGGATTGAATTGATCAAAATGGGTTAATGGGTTAACATGTGAAAATAGGAAGTTGGCATTAGGAAGAATCTTACCTTAAAAAAATAGTACCACTGCACCAGGAAGATCCATGGTTTGCATTTTGCAGATGACTTGTGGCCTTCAAATTAATAAATGGAAAGAACTAAAGAACTATATATTAATGGAGTGGCATGGTTTGGATGCACAATGTGCGACTTGTTGAGAAAATGGAAACTTTTCCCCCTTTCCAGTAGTGGAGTGGAAGTGCAGTTGCTTTGTTTCCAAAACGTTCAGCTGATGGAAAACTCCTGTGTTCATGTCCAGTTAGTTGGTCACAGCTTTATTCTTAAAGTTCAACTTTCACGATTCTAGAAAAAAGAGAAGAAAAGAACAGCCTCTTACTTTAGTGGTAAGAGATGTGAGTTCTTACCTCCCAGCCTTAGGTTCAAACTTGGGCAAACACCTTCCCTCACCCGAGGTCTTGAGTCCGGTCCACTAAACTTGGTACCAAAAAGAAATGAAAAACCAAACAAACTTTCCGAAGAATCACACATATGCCTTTGGAAAACATCAAAGTTAAATTTGTGTGACTGCTTTTCCAAAGAGATGAAGAAAAAAGAGCAAGATGTTTTTCATAAGAAACCCTTTTCTATTTTATTATTATTACTTTTTTTTTGTGTGTGTGAAAGCTTTTTAACAAAGAAAAGTTTTCAAAATAGTTGCAATTTTCCATGAGTCCATGGTAAAGTACTTCTGATGGGGAGATATGGAAAAGATTTCTACAAAATAAGGAAAAGTTTGTGGACTTCTATGAAATTTCATAATGATGCACGAACATACCATAAAAAATAAAAATAAAAAAAGCACATTTCACCAATTTTTTTATCCTTTCTTTAGGTCGGTATCATCAACATGTTTGTGCAACTCTGAGCCTGAAATTCTACAATACTATGGCGCTTGTATAGGAAATGGTTTTTTTGCAAAGTGGAGAAAAAATTATTTTAATTTATCCTCTTCACGTATGAAAAGGAGATGAATTGAACAACAAAGAAAAATGACAAGCATGGAAAATTGAATATTTTTCTTTCTACTGAAGAATCATTGGCATTGCACAATTGAATCCCCTTTTTTTCTCACTAAGGGAGTAGGGACCTATGACAGACCGCAACCATTGGGAAGGAAACATGCTTCCATACATAAAAGCCTTACCACAAGGAAATAAGCCTTTTCCACCAAGAGGTAAAATCTAGGGATCGAACCCTACGTATTTAGGTGAGAAATAAGGGGCTAGCCAACTAGGCAAGCCCTTGTTCACACATAGTTGTGTACTTAATGCTTTCAAAATAAGAATAAGACGAGAACAGACACTTACCTCACTAGTAAAAGACGATAGTTCTTACCTGGCTGCCCAATTTAGCTTCCCATCTATGTGTGGGCTCTCTCTTGGGTCTCAATCCCCTTGGTTGGGTTACCAAAATATAAATAAGACATGTAGTAGAGCTCATGAGGGTCTTTGGTCATACTAGATACAAGAGAACTTTAGAATATATCTCAAAAAAAAATTGAATTTAAGATTTTCAATTGTCACCCAGCTTTTTTTTCTTGTAATTGAAATGGAAAATTTTGCCAAATTAGTCATGGTTGAGTGGTGTTAGTACATTTGTTTCACACATTTGCCCAAGGATTGAATCATTTGGTCCTCAAGTTAAAAGTATCACTCCTTACTAGTAGTCCAACATAAGAGCGGGGGAAAAAAGAAATGGACAATTTTGAAACAGAAGCTTTTTCTTATATATTTATTATCCATTTTCTTTTTTCAAAATCAGACACCCAAAAATGTTTGAGGGTTCTTATTGTTTTACAAGTGACTTTTCAAAATGCTTTTGCATCCGGTAGATCAACGAGCAGTACATTGTGCACTATATATATAGGGAATGTTCATATGCATCCATCCCTCACCATAGGGTGAGGGATGCTTCCATAAATGGAGACTTTGAAGTACAAAAGGGGGATTTCAAGTACATAGGGTGTACTTGAAACCCCCCATTTATGGAAGCATCCCTCACCATCCCTCACCCTATGGTGAGGGATGGATGCATATGAACATTCCCATATATATATATATATATATATTAAAATGAAGTATAATGTTTCATACACATCAAACATACAAGAGCTAAATCTTTAGATGAATTTCCAAGGCAATGCGGGATCTTCAAAGCCCCTACCCTTTACAAAGCATGAGCCTCCAAGTATTAACAGCATTCATTAAAAATTCTGCACAAAAACCATGCGGGATACAATTTTGCTTACACTTTTCAACCTAGTGTTTCATTTCTTCTCCATTATATGCTTGTTCTCAAACAGCCTCAATAAAAGATATTGGGTTTCAAGGGCGACTGCCCCTTAGGACCTGAAAAAAGCTCAAAACGCGAGCAATAAACGATGAAATATGCTCATGCACCGTAAAAAATAATGAAGAAATTAGCCCATGCCCCGTAAAAAAAAAATGCCTTCACTGGTTCACTCCCCTCAAACAAACAAAATAATGAAAAAAAAAAAAAAAAAGAGTAAAGATAAGTCCATCATCATCTCCCATGCAACTGAAAATCCTAAATCCACCACTCTTAATATCACTTTAATATTAACATATGGTTCCAGCACAAGCCCATACAAGATGATCCCCATCCACACTTATTGTATCTATATCTACATTTTTTAATGTGTCGGTAAACAAAACAAGAATTGCATCTGCATCTGGCATTCTCATTAGTCATTACCATATTCATAAACAGTCTGATGTTGGTCTCATAAAGCACCATCTCCGTGAGAGAGTGAACAGCTCAAGTCATGAGAGAGACAGCATTGAAGAGTGAATATATATGTAGTTGGTAGCCGACTAACCGTCAATATACAATCAACAGGTGTTTGCTTTGTGCACAATTTTCCTTCCCCAATCAATCTTATTAAAAATACACATTTCTATAACATAAACAAAAAATCAACACAAAAAGCAAAACCAGTAAAAAAGCAATCTTAATTATAAATCTAGCTCACTCTTTCTCTACTCCCTATGGCCCACATGTTGATGGCTCAAATCCTAGCCGTCCATTGTGCAAATCAAACTCCCACAAAAAATTCTGCTGCAATATGTTCCCAATGGTGGAGCTGGCGGGCCATGAAGCCGACAAAATCCCAATGCACTTCATCCCATCAGCCACATCAATCACATAGCTCTTCACCGGCGGCTCAAATCGAGCCGCGCCTTCAAGATGAACGGCTAGGATCGGCACCAAATCCTCCTTGTAGCCACCACCCGACACGTTAAAACAGAAATCGAACGGCTTGTTATCAACCTTGGGGAAAACCATCAGCGGCGCGCTCAGAGCCGATAGAACGGCTCGGTAAGCCGGCTCGGCCAGCATGGTCAGGCTCGAGCCAGAATCCAATATGACCCCACCCTGACTGCTTGCTTCCCATACGACAGGTGGGATCGGAAGAAGGATCCCGCCGACGGATATTCCGGTGACTTGGACGGCGTAGAAGGGGTAGAGGAGCGGGTCGAGGAGGAGGCGGGTGTGTTGCATGGCGGATTTGCAGTCGGAGGGGGAGGTGGAGCCGCCGAATGAGAGGTAGCCTGAGGCGTTTTTGGGGCTGAGGTGGTCGACCAGGCAGTAGGAGAACTTGCCGCCGGCGTGGTCTGTGGCCTTGACGGCGAAGGAGTGGTTGCTCCTGGCGAGACCCAGTACGCCGTCGGCGGCTCTGAAGCTGCTGCCGTCGAAGGAGGAGCTGCAGCCGATGACGACGCCCTTGAGCTTGACTCGTTCGCCGCTGGAGAGAGTCACGGTGGTTGACTCGTCGGCGAAGATGCCCTTGGCGTATGACCCGTCTTGGTACCTGGTCACGAGATGACTCGTTTAGAGAATCAGACGTTCTTAGTGACTCGAATGTTGACCGAGTCAGCCGAGTTGGGTTGGAAAACCTTACAAAAAAGGCCCTTGTGTTTTATGTTTTAACTTAAATGACTTATGTTTTCGGTTTAAAGATTAAAAGATAATTTTGTCTCTTAAACTCTGAAGACAGCATAAAACAAAAGGCTAAGTTCATTTAAATGGCACAATGTCATCTATTTTTCTAATATAGAACCACTCATTTTCACCTCCGTGTCTTTCCCCGGCCAACATGAATTAAGGTGGGCGCCTCTAAATGTAACTTGAGTTAGTTGGGAATGCTAAGCTAACTTGAATTAAGGGTTTTTTTTTTTTAACACATAGGGCCTTTTTGTGAAAACCTCTTTTTTCTACAAAAAGGAACTTCCAAAGAAACTCCTCTGTGGACACTTGTATTTTCCATTCGTTTTTTCAGTCTATCTGAAAAAAAAAAGTCACATAGCTTTTTGGTTAGTAGTTGTGAAGTTTCAATTAAAAAAGCTCCTTGGGGTTTGGGGTTTGGGGAAGGGCTGGATTTGGTTGTTTGTCACATTGTGGACATTTTACAGGTGGAAACGCTGGCATCAATAATGGAGTACAATAATATGACAGGTGGGCCCCACAAAGGAGGATGGACAATATTTACTAATGGGGAAATCCTGTCCCTTGAATGTGCTACCTTGACTTAGAAAATATATATGCACTTGAAAGATTGGAAGGTGGGGATCATCTATTGTGAGATACACCATGATGTGATGTGATTAGTTAAAAACTGATATCATATTGTCCCTAATTTAATAAGCTTACTTTCCCTCACAAACCAGCAACACCTTTAGGTAAAATCTGAAGTGCAAGAGAAGTAAAATGACAAGAGTGCCAATTAATAGTCTCATCGGATACTTGAAATGAGGACACGCTCCTGCCATGGAAGGGACCCGCTCACTCCCCCTTTTCTTTTTAAATTGTGATTGTACATTTTTGAGGTGGGGCTATTCTAATGGTTATGGTAATAAATAATTCGAGACAATATAAGCAAATAAGTTTTAGGACACGCTTGTATACAGCCGTAAAATATATTTGTTGTTGAAAACTTTTCGGCCTTCCACATAAAACAAATTTAACCCATCAAAACTGATTTTACGTAAAATTTTAAAAGGAATAGTTTATTTTCTTTTATCATGTTTCCTCGTAGAAAAATGACAGTATATTATGCAAAAACGCGCCAAAAAGATTTTAAGGAAATCTTCCCTAAAAATTTCTCCATTTTCACTGTAGCTTTGTATTAGGGATTTTAGGATTTGCAACTTGCAATCTATTCAAATTTTTTTAATGTCTTGTGTACGGGAGAGTGCAAAAATATTTATGGCAACATGCCCCCAGATCTTTCCTTCTACAGTACACCAATAACTGCGAATCTACTCCCCAACTCCAAAATTCAATTGTGCTTTGACCCTCACCTGTTTTGACACCTACACTCATAAAAATTTCTAACGGTTCCCTCCACATTTCTACGGTGGACTAAACAAGGATGTAAAACTCGCTTAGCAAAGAAAAATGAAGCACGGTCAGTGAAGTAAAATGAAGTGAAGTGCAATCCATGAGCTCATATCCCTAATGTCTAAAGAAAAAGAAGAAAAAAAGACCAACTTGCTAATTTTTAATTAAATTCTCTTCCGAGTTAACTCATCTCACCTCACTCAACCCAACAACTCTTCCGAGTTAATTTAAATTTTAACTTCCCTCACTCGAATAAACAACGATGTAAAGCCATTTAGTTCTTAATAAAATTTGATCAATTAGATTTTTAGAGATAACTCAGCAAGTTCAGACTATGAAGTCGCTTAGCCAAATAAAAGTGAAACGCGGTTAATGAAGTGAAGTGTAATGCATGAGTTCACATCCCTAATGTATAAAGAAAAAGTAAAAAAAAAAAAAAACAAAGACTTAACTTGCGAACTTTTAATTAAATTATCTTCCGAGTCAACTCATCTCACCTCCCCCAACCCAACGACTCCTCCGAGTTAATTTAAATGTCATAACTTCCCTGACCATGAGATGAAACCTTACCTATAATCATAAGCGCATGGACTCTCCGGCGCCGGACATTCAGTCAGAGAGAACGGCAGCCTCTGACACGCCACCGACGAGCATTTGACCGGCGAGAATGAAGACGAGCGGTCAGCATGGAAGACCCTCCTCCGGGGTCCTCCCGGACTCGTACAATTCCGGCACCGGTAACGGCAATTCATCCACGTCAGGTCGCTCCCAGTGTCGGCGACAAGCAAGAATTTCTGCGCCGGCGTCCCGACTTGTAACCGAACAAAGTACTGGCCCGTCCGGGCATAAGCACCAGAAGACATCGGCATTGCGAAGGAGTTGTCGTCGCCGGACAACTCAGTTGCCCTCCTCCTCCGGCCGAGCATTTCCGAGACCATCTTCTTCCTGTAAAAGTCCCTGCGGACGAGCTCTCGAAAATGTTTCAGGCGGTTCTCCGGCGTGATAGCTGTTCCAAGCAGTTCAGGCCCATCTCTGTGAATCAACTCGAATCGCATCGAGCTGACTGCATTTTCACAAAATGCTGGATTTGCAAAGAACCCAACAAGGAAGAGGAAGAGTGGAACCAAGAAAGACATTGATTCAAGCTTTTCTTTTCTTTTTCTTTTTCTCTGGGGTGGGAGGAAACTGTAGTTGAATGGGAAAGTGCTATGGCATTTGGATATGTGGGTGTTTTTTTAAGTGATGGATGATTGGGAGGAGGAAGAGAATGGAGGAGTGGATGGGGCCAATGTGGGGTTATTTATCTGACTGCTGCAGTTAGTGCTGTTTCTGAGCTGCTGTTGTGGCTGTTGCTTTTGTGGGGTTGGGGATGTATCCAACTCTGCAATGCAATGTGCAATATCCCTCTCTCTCTCTCTCTCTCTCTCTCTCTCTCTCTCTCTCTCTCTAATATAGGAGTGGGGGGTGGGGTGGGGTGGGGTGGGGAAGAGATCTTGTTACGTGTGTGTGGAAAAGGACGCGGTTTTGTTTTGGGTTTCATCTATTTATGGTTATGGTACTGGATTTTCTATTATTATTTTCATTCATGATTGTCTGGGGAAGATTTTGTATTTGGTTTTATGGTTTTTCCCTTTTTTAATTGGGGTTGAGTTTCAGTGGTCCTTTGGAGTAACAAATTGGGATCCAATGTGAGAAGTGTCATTTCTTAAAGTAGGGCATTCAAAATGCTTGAATGTTGGAATCAATTGCTTTTAGTGGTTGCTATATATGAGCTATTTTTTCCCGCTTTGGTACATACCCCAACACACATAGTCTGCCCAAAATTAAGTCCCCTGGTTGTTGCTGTGTAGAGAGGGAGATCCCTTCTTGTTATGGCTATTAATGATTTCTCACTAATGATTTATTTGGTGTCTACTTTTAAAAGTCTTCAAAGGTTTTATTAAATCCTCTGATTTCAGTTACAAAATCTATTATCATTTGAGAGAAAGTTAAAGGGCTTTTATTTATATTAGTTTCCTTGATGGAAGGAAAGTGAGGGGGGGGGGGGGGGAGTGTGTGGATAAATGCATAATATAATATCAACGGCCAACTAGATTGGGCATGACCGGTGCTAACTCACTTTGGGCAAGGCTTTAGCCTTTGGGGTTTAAGTACTCATGTCGGGCAAGAATCTAAATTCTTAGCCCATTAAATATATGAGACGGGCTTGAAGTTTAGTGCTTGGATTAAATCTTAGCCCATTTGTGAAATCATTACATATGTTTGAAAGCTTAAAATCTTTATATATTTCAAAATCTATGACATGAAATGAGACGTTTTGAGTTTTAATGGGTCAATAAAAATATTTAAACTTAACCGCATCAGATTCATCTTAAACCATACCCTATAGTCACGATCAACCCACATATATACTGATCCAACTCATTGAGTAAAATCGATCGCTCAAACACTTTTTTCCTTTCAACAAGAACATATATATTGGCCTATGCATACTGGCCTCTTCTTCTATACTCTCATTGACTTTTTTACTCTTCCCATAACTTCAAGTTGATATTAAATATATAATTAGGCATCAATCAACACAGTAAAGGATGAATCTGTGCTTATTCATTCACATGATGATTGAGTATGCAACTCAACCCTGGAAAAATGGCATGTAGAACCAAAAGAGAGTAAAATAATTGCAACAGGAAACTGGTCTGGTACCACTAACATGCTTTGGCCTAAAAAATCTCCAGGGCTGTTTGACTAACTCTCTTTTCAGACAGCTGGAGACCAAAGGACCCGCTCAAAAAGAAATTGGGGGGTGGATTATAAAAAGGTTTACTTGTTAATGTCATCATCTATCATCCATTAACTAAAAGCTGGTATTATATTTTGCTAACAAGAAGTCAACGCAAGTGTTTGACTGGTGCTACAATTTCATGGTTTGATTTTTCTTTGCCAGGCTATGTTCTCATTGCCACCACTTCTCTATTTGTGTAATGAATGAATGAATGAATCCATCCACCTTTGGTCCTACCGCGTCTCTACAGGAATATTTAAAATAGTTAAAAGAGGGTGGAGAATAAATTTCAAAGCTTGCAGGGGAATAGAAGTGAAAAATATGTGAAATGTGAAGGAGAAGAAAAGGTAATAATTGTTTGAAAAAAAAAATTTAGAGCCAACCCACCAGTAATTTAATTGGTGAGGCATTTCTTTTCCACAGAAATAATCAGGGATCAATATTTCTTTTGTTGTAGCAATAATGGTGAGGGACTTGGATGAGAATGTGTGTGTGGGCGTGTGAGTATTTACCTTTAAAAAAGGTATAAAGACCGAATAAATAAGAGACATTTAAAAAAGGTTGGAAGTAGACTACAACGCATACACAAATGTGGTTGAAGTCTTGGGAAGCTCATGCTGCGATCGAAGGTGTTCACCATTGCAACCTTGCAGTTGTGGGTTCTAAACCAAGTTACCAATAAAAGGAGATTAGATATAGGATGGTGATATAAGCCGACCATCACGATGAAGAATATGAAAAGGACCAAAATTAGAAGAACTCTCCATTTTCTTATTCTAATAGTGAGCTATTTCAATTAAGATAGTATTCATATTTAACAAATCAAATAAAGTAAAATTAATAAAGCCAATTCTACTACAGGGAAGAATGAAGCTACCAGAGTATCTAATATTGATTGACTTAATCTTGATTCTCTCAATTAAAACATAAGACAAGGTAGGTCCTATGTATATGGGCTAAATCAGATGCAATTGAAAAGCAAACTGTGAGCTCATCAAGACATTTGAAGAGATATGTACAAGGGTTTGAATTGATCATAGGTGGCTCAGCTGTATTGATGACTCAAAGACTAGATTGACATTTCTGATCCATTTAATAAATAAGTTATGCAAAAATTGTGCCTTTTACTTACTATTTGAGCTACCGACAAGACCAAAACCCACCCAAACTAACTACTTGTAGTATAATTTATCGCTGTAACTAAACCCAACTGATTAATCAACAGTTTGAATTGACCATTTTAACTTCTAAATTTAATTCAAATAACATTTTTAACCTAATTAATAAGTGGGTCAAACTCATTATGAACCTGTGGTTGTCGTCCACAATGTTCAGCTCAACTTAAACCCAACCCAATTGACTCAATGCCCCCATTGCCACCATGATTTAAGATATATACCCAAAAAGAAATATACTTGACTGATCAAGTGCATATTCATTTAATTTCCAATCAATTTCAATCAACTCTTTTCAAGTAGGATTCTGAAGTATCTCTCCTTTTCATTTCCTTTCTCTCTTTTTCCTCTACAATCATATTTCTTTTTATAAAAAAAAAAGGCATCATTATTCATTCATTACCTTTTAAAAATGCACTTCAATGAATGCCTGCATGTTTCAATCTCAAATAACATATCCGAGATCAAATGAGTAGCGTCCAATAGCCTCCTAAGAAAATTATGTTTGAGAGAGAGGCAAGCAATAATTATGAGTACACTGACCACAAAGATCAGATCAAAAGGAAATATAGAGATAGCAGAAGGCCCACCAGTTGGTGGGTCTTGATAAATATAGTAATGATACTCAATACTCAACCATAGAGCTGTTTTATGCCCTCTCTCTAGTCACTAGTCTCTGCCAATATAAAAAAATGAAAGAACAATCTGGAAGAGGAGAAAGATGATTGGGTGGCCCAATCCAAGAATCGTGCAAACGTGAAAGCTTCTAGTCAGAAATGACAGAGAATATACAGGAGAAGACAAGTACTTAGTTCATTGAAACTTCAATTAATCACCTCTCATATGTAATAAATTACTCTCATACAGATGATCTGTGCTCAATTCAATCGTTTTCAATGATAAAACCCTATAAAAATATAGAAAAAAACATCTCACTACATGCATGAGAGGAAGATTAGAGTTGAAATTTTCAACCCATATTCCAATCATTGTACCTACTTCCCCCAATAAGACTCAATGGCCTATTCTTGAATTTATGTAGAGGTTGGATATAAGATGTTAGATTATAAGAATTAAAGATCGTTATCATTCATATGTTTAGATTGTCCCTTCTGGATACACTACACCCCACTCTCACTTTATCATCCTGTCAAGAAATCTCTGTGATTGTTTTCCATACTTCATCCACATTGTGTTGTGTTGTGTTGTGTTGGGATGGGCCCCTCTCTTGATGGTTTTCCCGTGCACGGCATTAAACTTGTAGTGTTGCACTACTACCAGTCGGTGCATACAATATGGCGTAATGGATTTAGTTGTGGGCCCTACTTCTATTGACTATTCAATGGCCAGGATTTTCAGGTGGCGTGTATGATCATATGGACAGGATGGATGAACCATCTTCACGTGGCAACCTACACGTGCAAGACTCTGTTTACTAACAGGATGATTTGATGTGCTCCCCACTGTGGATTACTTGTAAGCAGAAAAGAAAGGCGATGGGGGTATTGCTGGCCATCAAATGTAGCTCAGTGGAACCCAATTTGAATTATCATGATTGGTTTGAGATTTATGTGATCAGCAAACTCAAACCATACTTAAACGTCAAGTATTAACAGATAGAGGACATTTGAAATGGCATAGCTGCTATCCCCACTATGATTTTGGCGTTTGGCAATTGAATGCATAATCTGATTGATTCTATTTCTATCCACTGGACAGACCTGGTTGAATGAAATAAAACACATGGATCCAGAAACCAAGAATCATTTGAAAGTTCTGCACATAAAACCAGTCAGTGCATGTGATTGATCAGAGAGATGCATGTGCACATACACATGCGTATGAAGCTTTTTTTGTCGTGGGCAGCTAAGTTCATTTGTGGATGTGGACAATAACCCTTTTCATTGGTCTATGATGGCAACATATGCATGCCTAACAAACATATGATGGAAGAACCAGACTATTGTGGCCAGGAAGTCAAAACCCGACTCAACAAAATATGAAACATGCATATACATGTGGAGCCCATTAGGACAACGGTTCAGTGTATTCTCATTAAACTTTCAAGGATCCCAAGAGCCCTTCACGGCCCAGACTGTAGATTATAGGTACTCCAAGACGTGTACATTGGTACATAGAAAGTTCAATTATATGAAAGAGAGAGAGAGAGAGAGAGCAAGACGTGTACATTGGTACATAGAAAGTTCAATTATATGAAAGAGAGAGAGAGAGAGATTACTGCCAGCCTTGCATAGAATATAGATAATTATTTAGATGGGCCCAACCGCCCGAGCTTCAACTTGATCATCACCTTGGACTGGGCAGTTTATCAATTATACATGAGCGAATTCAAAAACATTCTCCATAGAACGGCCCACCTTTGACAAGACCAAAAAGCTACATTCAAAGTGACATCCACTAATCGGTTTTACTCCTCAAATGTCCTATTGTTGGTAGCAATTTTAACTATTGGATGATTGCAAAAGATGTTAACTCATGAGTGTCCGGTCCAATGAAAATGACATATTATTCTTAGCAACTTTAACTGCTGGTTTGGATACAATTGCAAAAGACGTTGAATCATGAGCGTCCAATCCAATGAAGATGAAAACCTCATCAAAATACAACTGTTTAGGGATGGTTCGACATTGTAAATTGTGATTTTAGATATTAACCTTCTACTTCTTTTACCACCAGTTCTAGATACCAATGACTGCTTTCTATTTCTAAAATTAATAAAATAAGTTCTAAAGCACATTAGGAGTAAGTAATCACAGGAAATGTGAGTTTAATTAGGGAGGATCAGTTACATCCTCTTCCAGCCTTAACACATGGGAAAAATCATAATAACATACATAAGTAATGTAGACAAAACGGTTGCCACAATTCTGATCATATAAATTAGAAATATGGCTGCAGTTTCTGACTAAAAAATTGTATATTAACAATTGAGGTAAAATCTTGCCCATTTGTGCAGTGTATGTGCAAATATTGGTGCAGGTAGATAAACAGATGGTCCAACATCTTTACCAGGTAAGATGGAAGGATATTTTGTAGTATAGAAGAGAGAGCCAACTGATAGTGATACTCTTCACATTTATTCAGAAGTCATTGAACAGCATAAAGGCATCATCAAGCTTTAGAAGTGATGATTCCAAGATTAACATGACTCGGCGCAAGCGGTTGTATCTTTTTTTAAGGGCTTCAGTCATTAGATCGGGTTGAATTTGTCTAAGCTGCAAAACAATACAAGACAGATGTAACTAAATTGTAGGTGATATATAAGGGAAAATGTTGCATAAGCTCGAAACTTTAAACACCTTTATCCTATGCATCATTAAATTAATCAAAGGAAACTACAAAAAAAAATATCTCAAGTGCGACTCTACCCAGATGATTCAATCAATATCAAGGTACCATTAATGGTAGATGAGAGCCACCCAGGTTGACATGCATCCTTGGTTATCACCCTTGGATTTTATCAACAAAAATTGTTAACATTCAATGCCCATAAATCACAGGCTCATATTGCCATATTAGACATTTGGAGAGTAGTGCTTCTACCGGTTGTTGGACCATCAGACACGACAAAGCTCTACAATATATGTATATATGGGAGATACTCCTATGAGAAATATCTCTCACCTTAAATGAGAGATTGGGTGTGGGCCCTCACATCCATATCCAATGCCAACAACTCAAATGTGAGGGCCCCCACCCCTATCTTTCATATAAGGTGAGAGATATCTCTCATAGGAGCATCTCTCTCTCTCTCTATATATATATATATATATATATTAGAGAAATTAAAATTTGGAATGGCCAATAAATGTCGTCCAAACAAGTTTCGTTATTCCTCATCCCATGGGAATGCAGGAATGGCCCAGTGGCACGATGCCAAATAGGCCCTAGTGCAACAAAATAAGCCCAGGAATTGTACAACCAATGGTCTTAAATCCAAACATCCATCCAGAAAAAAATCCAGTCAACCTGAGCCAATTTACATCTAACATGAGCAATAAAATTAATAAATAAATAACTCCCTCACAAGGCAAGCAACTCCTCCAAAAACCAAGCTGTTAACATTAGAAGACTGGGATGTCCCAACCATCCCTTCTCATGCGCCATATTTTGCAATGACAATTTTCTTCCACAACCCCTTGGAGCTATCCCCAATCCTCCAAAGCCACTTACCCAACAGTGGTTGGTTAATCTGCCTCAAAGGTTTACAAACTTTGTTCTATTTAACAAGGTGAAATTTCTTCTTATTTCCTGTACCCAAACTCATGTTGCAATCTTTCAATACACTTCACCACTGCGATCAGGCATTAAATATGCAAACATGAAGTAAATAAGGGTATCATCAGCAAATTGCAAGTGACTGACGATGGAGCATCTTTTGCTGGATTGAATCCATTGATTAAATTTGAATCAATGCTTCGCAACCAACACAGAGGAATGGGGGTTGAAGATCTCCTTGTCTCAAACCTCTAGTAGAGGCAAAGAGTTGGGAAATTTGTTAATCATAACTGAAAACATTGCAGAAGCCACACATTATTTAATCCAAGCTACCCATTACACCCTAAAACCCATTCTTTCTCATCATATACTAAAGTCAGTCCCAGTCAACTATTATGTATGCAGTTTCTAAATCCAATTTGTGAATTAAGCCAGGCCTTCTTTCTCTATGCTTGGAATGAATACACTCATTCGCAATGACAACACTATCATGAATCTGGAAGCCCTCCCTGCGCAAAAGCTCCTTGGGTTAATGGGATCATACCAGGAACCGCCTTTTGGATTCTACCACTAAGACTCGGCCAAAATCTTATATGCGCTGTCAATTAAACTGATTGGCCTAAAATCTTTGACACACTTCACTCCCGATTTCTCAGGAATGAGGGCAATCAATGAAGCCCCTAACTGCTTTAATCACTTACCTCTGGAATGGAACTTTCGCATGAAAGCTATAACATCTGTCTTGGTCTCCTCACAGAAATTTTGAAGAAAGCCATAGGCAATCCATATGACCAAGAGCTCTATCAACGCCCAAAGCAAAAACTGCATCTTTCACTTCCTCCTCTTGAAACTCTTTCGAACCAGAGCAGAGACTCAATCGTCAATATGATAAAATTCTAGGTTGTCCAATGTTGGACTAGCTCAGTCCTCCTTAGAATAAACAAGCTTAAAATACCTAGAAACATGATCTATAACCTCCTTGCAAGCTTCAAACCAGGTAGCACCATCATATAACACTAAGATCATGTTAGTGCAGTTTCTTGATGTGGCCAAGCCATGGAAAAATTTTGCATTCTTATCCCTCTCTTTCAAACATTTACTTCTCAATCTCTGCTGCCACTTGATTTCCTCCACAACATGTTCAAGATTTTGATCTTTCAAATTCTGACGTCTTGTGTCGTCAGCTTTTGAGAGCTGGTCGCCGTCCTTTCATACGTCCAAATATTGCATTTCTTGCAATAAGCCATGGTTGGGCTGATCCAAAGTCTCACACTTTTGTTTCGCCCATTCTTTGATGTTTTCCTATAGAGTTTTCAACTTCATTGAAGTAAAATGAAAGCTTGCCCATCCTTCGACAATAATCTCTCTCCACCAAGTATGAATCAAATCCTCCTACATCCTAGAAAAATATATAATTCAAGATTTTCTATAATAATATTCTTTTAATGATATTCTACTATAATATTTAATATAAAATAAAATAAAAGACTAGTGCAAAACCTATACTCACTACATGATGGGATTGGTAACATAAATCATAAACCTATCAAGGGTTGGTCAGTCAGGTAAGAGGCGTGGTAGTTGTGAGTTAAGGCAGGTTCAAGTTGAGCCTAACCATACCAAAGCTGACCTAATGCTACCCCTAATATGGAAAGAAGATGTCAACGAAGGAAGTTCTAGAGCTAATTGAGTTGGAAGTAGCAAGATGAAGAAAGTTGAGAAAGAATCCAGAGAACCTAAATTTGCAAACTTTTGGCAGCATCCAAAGGAAGTGATGTAAGGGGTGGCAAATAGTGGGTCGGCTGCCCATCTCATTAGTAGAAATTTAAGGCGGATGGAAGAGCAATAGGCTAGCTGAGACAAGCTAGGATTGAAGGAGTCCTCTACAACAACAATGGCTGAAAACCATTAACAGGTAATTTCATAGAAACTAAATGGCAGGGCAACACACGAAACACAATCAGACCTCAGAAGGCTAAAGATAACTGTGAAAACTCCATGGAGACTGGCAAGTATATTATGTGGCTTAAAAGAAAAAACAGCTTTGTAGTTTGAGACAAGTGTCATGGCGATGTAAGAACAGCTAATGATGCAGATAGTTTAGTACAAGCATAGATGGGGGCAATATGATCACCTGTTCCTAGAAAAAGCTGGGAATTAGTTGTTTCAACGACGGTGGTCTTTTCATGTCTGTAGAGGCAAACAAACAGGCTGGCGTTCTAGGGGGAAAAAGGTAGTAGATACGGAATCTAAGAGTATCTTTTAGAATCCTTTTTGGAGGCTGGAATATTTGTTTGCAGGGGTAGTTTTGTAAAGGAAGGTTTTGCTTTTGCACAAAAATACAGTATATAACATATATTACCTATAGTTTTGCTTTTGGTTTATAATTGTTCTTTCTGAATGAAATTGTCACTGAAATAATATGTTCATTGAATTTTCTCATCTATCTATGTACTTTTGTGTGCAGGGGGTGTTGTACATACCACACAGCCTACAACATTCCTCTCACTGCATATCATGGTTGGAAATATCCAAGTGGCGGCCGCATTATCGGCCATAGCAGTTAAGACCACTAAGCTATTTTGAAAATAGTAGCGCTACGGTATAAGACCTAGTACAACAAATCAACTTTAATTTATAACATTGTTTTTTCTATTTCTTCTCCTCAATAGCCTTTCCTATAGTTGTCTCTACCCTTATATGGTTCCAAATCACTAAAAAACACACGATTGACTGCCACACAAGATTCAAATTTTTTTACCATTTACAAAATGCACACTGTTGCGCCACTACTTAATGCCGCAACCACTACGTTTCGCCCATTACGTAGTGTTTTGGCCAATGGCCGCTATGCTCAACGCAATCGCTATTTTTATCCTTGATGCATATTTTAATGTGCCCTTGTCTATTAATGAACTTTTGTCGGTGATAAAATTACTGCAACAAAAATGATTTGTATGAGGTGCAATGAAACACAAAACCAATTGAACCGCAACTTACTGACCTCCTGCTCTTGTTCACGCTCATAATCCATTCGTTGGCTCACATTCAAAGCAGCATGATACATAGTATCCACGACATGTTCCCAAAGAGAATCTTTCTTCACTTTCCACAAAAAAATTGTTGCTTGTTTAGGCAGTGTTGAAGACATTCTCTACATGGAAATCAAGTATCACACATACAAATGATAAATTTCATTTCCAATAAAAACATACTAAGTTATGCTTACTGGAAAAAAAAATGTAACACAATTATATGCCTGATGACCAATAGGTAGGACAGGTGATAAACCAAAATCTTAATAGAAAAAATTATATGCATGATGACTAATAAGTAGGACAGGTGATAAACCAAAATCTTAGTACTCGCCTAGCTTTTGCATAGTATTAAGAACATGACATGTGCAATTAATAGATGTGACAAATATTACGATAACATTTCATTCTCTCACATGGGACAATCAAAATTGCATAGCTTCAATGCCATCATAGTAGCAAGATGACAACATAAAAACTTATAGTAGTAGGAATCACATAAGGTTTAGGTGTCACCCAGGTGACCAGGTATTGCATTTTGCCTGCACAACCATACAGATGACTTACTAAAGTCCACCACAAGGATACAGCCCATTCAGACGACCATAAAGAACAAACATGTATGCATGTTTGAACATAGCCCACATTGATTGTATTCATATACATGTCTGCATGTGAAAATGATTCGGTGAGAATGTTTCGCACCATAAGGTGAAAATCTTCTAATTCCACCTATGAATCATCAAGCATCCCACCTCACTCCAAAAATAAATAAATATATAAATATGCCTTACACAAATGGTGGGCACCAACAAGGATCAAAATAGTAGTTGCGGTGGGCGTAGCGGCCAATGGCCAAAATGCTACGTAGCAGGTGATATGTAGCGGTTCCGGCAATACGTAGCAACATAGTAGTGTGAATTTTTTAAGTTGTCAAAAGCATTCGAATTTTGTGTAGCAATCAATCTCATGTTTTTTTAGTGATTTAAAACCATATAAGGGTAGAGAGACAAGTTTAGTAATGTCTATTGAGGAGAAGAAATGGGAAAAATAATATTTTAAATTAAAACTATTTTAAATTAAAACTATTTTCAAAACAGCATAGCGGCCTCGACCGTTATGGCCGATAATGCAGCCACTACAACATAGCAGCCGCTGTTTTGAACCATGGGCACCAAAGCCAGGTCATACCTAAGTTACAATGCACCAGGGATAATTACCTTACACTACAATGTCTTGTGTGTATCTATATAATGTCCACATGAGAGACCAGGGTCCCTGTTTGATAAGACAAACCCTAAACAATCACTATCTTCTCCCTCTTAAGCCCCCAAAATGAATTGACACACTCCCAACAATGGATTGAAGAGACCTTCAAATTCACCACAAAAGGAATCTAATGAAATTTATTTTTGGATTTTTTATTCTTAATCGACTAACCCAGTAAATTTTGTGTAGAAGGCATATTTTTTCCATTTTCAGTGAGGATTTGAAAGGAATATATTTCATTTAACTGAGGGCTTTAATTTTATTACTATTAGCTAAATTCAAATTGAGCATTTTTATATTTAATTGGTGTAATTCTAAAGAAAGAAATGGTCAATATAGAGTTTCTTTCTTTATGATTGTTTTTTATTGGTAACATGACCTAAACCAACAACCTCAAGGTTGCAATAGTGAGCATGGTTGTCAATATCGTACAATTCATACCGTATCAGTCGAAAAACGATTCGTTTCGCACCGTGGAATCATATTAGGTTGACTATCATTCAATTCAAACCCAAATTGTGCAATTCGATACGATTTGATTCGTATCGTGCAATTTAGTCGATTCACGAAGGCTAGGATCTGAAAAGTCCGACAGCTTCTTTTAGAATTCTTTTTAGGGCTTTTATGACATGTAACCCATTAATGGAAGGGAATTTGTGACACGCGCTGTTTTAGTCTTCTTTTTAACTCTTCACCTTGCATTTGTGCTGCAACACATGGATTGGTCTTTGGTTTTTGTTTTTTGTTTTTGACCTGTGCTGTGCTAGAATCAACCAAGATCTGTAGAAGCTTCAAGCGAGAAGAAAGTATGTCGAGGAAGCTCCGGGCGAGTAGTTTTGTCAAACTCTACTTTCGATCGAGAAGACGTTTTGCCAAGCATAGCTGAGTATTGCTGAGGAAGAGAAATGACGAAGTTTCCAGGTTAGTACCTTTTTTATATTTTATTTTTTTCCTTTCTTCCAGTCCTCTCTCCCCTCTTTTATTTTTTATTTTTATTTTTATTTTTATTTCATCCATCAATGGGGTCCATCTGTACAATTTGAGCAGATTTTAAAGATGTCCCCACTGCTGGATCTACTGTCTTTCTTCTTGTCAGTTTTTTCATCCATAAATGGAGCCCATTAGCAAATCCAATTCCACTGGCGGGCCCATTGATGGATAGAAAAGGAAAGAGAGGATTGATAATAAAGAAAAAGAACTATTGTAGATCAACCAGTGGGGCCCACTTTAAAACCAAGATTCCCGGTTTTGCAGGTGGGCCATGTTGTTTGGATTTTACAGGTGGGCCCTACAATGTATCTATGGGGATTTTTGTCACTTTTTCCCATTTTCCTACTCGTCTATCTCCCTTTTTTTTATTTCTTCTCCAATTGGGACCCACGATGGATCTATCATCTGTTTCAGCAATTAGTGGGGCCCACCCAAAATCTGAATCACATCTGGGCAGATCTGAATCTGGTTTTTTTTTTTTTTTTTTCTGTCAACTTCTCTGGTTGGTGGGGTGTGGGTAGGTACTGTATTTTTTTTTTTTAATGTTATTGATGTTTGAGCCCCACTGATGGACCTAAATCTGTCTTGCTGTTTGGGGGCCTGTATCTGATTTTTTTTCCCTGTATGTTATTGTGCATCTCCATTTTTTTCTCATCAACTTGTGGGGCCTGCATAGTGATAGAATCCAAAATTTTCCTTTTCATCAACTAGCAGGCCCACCTATTGGAGATTCTTTAATTTTAATACTTTTGCGATTCTTTAACTATTGAATACTTGAATTTACACTTTTTTAGCATGAACTATTAATGGAAAGAGCATTTTAGAGTTGTGGCACCATCAAAAAAAGGGGGAATGCAAAGGGCCAACAATATAATTTTTTTTCCTTTTAAACACTTTGACATTTTGATTCTACAGACTACATGCACATTTTTTGTTTTGATATTATAGATTATAGATATGTTACTTTTTTTATACCTTAATCATGCTCAGCAGTCTGAATAGTTCATTAATCATGCTCAGCAGTTTTGATAGTAGTATATCAAGATGATGATATTTGTTATGTATGTATGTGGATATGGATGAAAAATAGATAGATTATGGACATTTACAATTTACTCTATTTTTCCATCTATATTAAGAAAAATAGAAAATATCCTTCAATTTGCGATTAGATTCGCGATTCAATTCGCTTCGCCCCCTCGAACGATTCACCATACGATTTGCTGTTTGACAACTATGATAGTGAGCACCTTCAATAGTGCCACAGGCTCTTGTCATTTCCTTCTTTATGATATATTAAGATCTTATATATTTTAAGGAAATTCTCTTTGTTCAGCTTTCTTGATGCGATAATAACCTAAGGTACAGACTGCAAATACACAGTTTACAGTCTGAACATGAAAAGTTTCGCCCATTCACTTGATGGGGCAGTTCATGGAGATAAGCATAACCCAAAGCCATGCTGTGTTACAGACAGATTCTTGCTGGAAGAGTGAGGCTACCAATGCTCCTACTTTTTTGTTTCAATTCACACATCAGTAGGAGTGGAATCATCATGTTAGGGATGGAAGTATTAAATTTCATCCGCTAACCAATCCTACCAAAACCTCAAGGCATTAGTAGAGGGAGTTCTCAATGCGATAATAACCTAAGGTACAGCCTGCAAATACACAGTTTACAGTCTGAACATGAAAGGTCTCACCCATTCACTTGATGGGGCAGTTCATGGAGATGAGCATAACCCAAAGCCATGCTGTGTTACAGACAGATTCTTGCTGGAAGAGTGAGGCTACCAATGCTCTTACTTTTTGGTTTCAATTCACACATTAGTAGGAGTGGAATCATGATGTTAGGGATGGAAGTATTAAATTTTATCCGCTAACCAGTCCTACCAAAACCTCGAGGCATTAGTAGAGGGAGCGGAAATACTTTTCAATACTCCCCCTCGGGTGGAACCCGGTCAACACACATTCGCAACACACACATTTCAGCATTGAGTAATTCCTCCTAGGATTCGAACTCGCGACCGGTTGGCTTTGACGCCATATTAAATTTCATCCGCTAACCAATCATACTAAAACCTAAAGGTCTTAGCAGAGGCAATGGAAATACTTTTCAATACTCCCCCTCGGGTGGAACCCTTCTTTTTTTTTTAACACATGAAGGAGTGAGAACTACATGAGCATTTTGCATCGACAATAAGTCAATACTTCAGTACATTAAATGTAAGACATTTTACCTCCATATCCAAGAAACCATCCTTCCATAGCCGGAAAAGAAGTTCTGATGCTTCCTTCTTATCTACAAGTGTGGTATCTGAAATCTGCAAGGAAAATTAGGTCAATGACACGTATGAATAGAAGTCTTTTTCTCGTCAGCAAGACAACATCCAAATTACAAGAGTAGATTTGGATTACTCCAGAGCAAAAGGTTTAAAAATTTTGAAAAAAAAAAAAAAAAAACTGGACAACAATCTTAATACAAGCATATTTGCATTATTCCGAGCATATGGTAAAAAGGGCATAATCCCAATTCGGAATCAGATACTTAACCAATATTTATAGGATCCACATTCACTTATCATACTGCTCTAGGGTTTTTTTTTTTTTTTTCCTGAACTTCAATCATTTCTCAACAACAAAATCTTTTCAAGGAATGTAATTCGATGCTTCCATACAAGGAATATCTACAATACATAAAATAAAAGGAAGTCACAAGCATGACCTTGAGTGTTTTTTTTCCTCTCTCTAGAAGTTCTTGACGTAAGTGTGTTCTTTGGCTTAATAGAATGTCGCTTGATGCGGAGCAGGGTACTAGACGCGGGGTGGGTAGGATGGAGGGTGGAAGGAATAGGTCAAGCTTTCGTTTGAAAGCTAGCCTCACGCCAAACTCCCCATCGCAGGCGAGGAAGAGACAGAACTCCAGGAAACCCAAAAGCAATCAAAGAAAATTTTCATTCATCATTCACTGTCCAGCCAAGGAGGCACTACAATGATTATATAAGAGAAAACATAACCCTAGGACTAATCTCAGCCACTAACATAAATCTACAGCTAAGATTAAAACATCAACAACCTAAACAAATAATCTAAAATTGCGAAATAATCCAAACATTAAAAGAAATTAAATATTAATCCTAAATTGGCATATAGACTGGGCCCAAAAGGCTGGGTCGACCCATGGATAATGGGTCTGTCTTGCGTCATTGCTCCTCCAAAGATGGAAGCTTTATGTTGATTGGCAGAAGAGGAAAGACTTCAACTGTGGACAACTTAAGGGGCCTTCCTATAATTTTCATATATATGTTTGTTGTGCAAAGTAGAAAAGGAATTAACAACCACCTACTCTATTGCAGTTTTTCTTATCAAAGACAGAACACACTATTAGAGAAGTTTGGGGTTAAATGGTGCTGCTTTTTTTTTTTTTTTTTTCCCTTTTTTAGGGATAGTTAAATGGCACTTCCCAGAGGTCATAGGGGAGACTAGCTTCTCAGATTAATTGCTCATTCTCTTTAAGAAGGCAAATTTTGTGCACGCTATCTACTAAGGCTATTTTTATGGTCTCTATGGCAAAAGTGGAATGACAGGGAAGAAGGTTGTGAAGTAATGGAGAACAGATACAAATTACAAGGAGTGTTCAAAAGTGGAGTATGTCAACCAAGTGATAGAACTTATTACATTGAGGGTTAAAATGTGGATACTCCTCTCTCTGAAAGAAGAAGGTTGTGAAGTAATAGAGGAGAGAGAAGTTGTTACAGTGAGGGTTCAAAAGTTGACTACGGCAACCAAGTGATAAAACTGATTACATTAAAGTTTAAGAAGTGGATACTTCTCTCCCTCCCTCTCACACACATAAAAGCATAGAGTTTCAAAGTGGAATTTCTCCCTGTAGAACTAAAGGTATTTGGGCAGCCACCCTACAACCCCAAAAAACTTAAAAAGTATGAAAATTTATTTTATTTTTTTTAACTTTAAAAGTAGATATCCTATGCATCTGAGTCACATCTATTTTATAAATGAATTTAATTAATAATAGGCAGCCATATTTAATTTGCATTCAGTCAAATGAACATTACCTTCAGTCTTTGATTGGTTCAATCTTGAACAAAATGGTTTGGATCTTCCAAAATCAGTGCAAAATACCCCAAAAGCCTTCGACATCTTCTCACAGCAAGAAAATTGATAAAATAATAGATAAATAAATACTTTTGACCCTTTCACCACAAGAATCGACTGGAGGAGATTCCAAGGTGAATGGACTTGGCAGAGGACGGGCCAACTGATTTTAATGACCAACTCGGCAGATTTTTAAAGCCATGCTGAGAGGTCATACATAATTTCAGTGATGTCCCTTTTAGGCAGTTTGCAGGCCTTTTTAATTAGGTAACTATGGTCCCGAACCCCTAGAAATCTAGATGCTGACACTTATAGCAACAGACTGACTCCCAAAATTGCTTTTAGATGCTACAGTAGCTTCCCGTTTTGCAGTTTTCAAAGACAGACTTGATCCCTTCTCCCATTTGATAGCTGACACTCATGACTGTTACCGTCACATCCTCAAAATTCTCCAATCTCCAAGTCTGATCACTTTCAAGAGATATCCCCAGGTCTATAAACGTTCACAGCACCCCATCTATTATTTGTTTCTTATATTTATTATGTAAGGGGTGAAATGAGTACCAACCTTTGAAATCATTCTAGGTTCTAGCTACCAAACAGACATTTACCTTCTGGAAAGTCAACTATTGGCGATGTGTGTGATAGAAGAAACACATCTTTATGCAAAAAACACCTGGTCCTGTCATCAATTTAAGAGAAGACTCTTGAGTAAATTAAAAGGAGACATCTGCAATGGATCTTTTTCCTCTTACAATAATCTTCAACATGAAATGAAGATCAACTTCCGGAGTGTCTATTTTGCTCCACAATTTTCCTCAGTTCATGAACATACACAGTCAGTTTCCTTCTATTTTTTCCTCATCATCAGAAATGTATAGCATATTAGTGGAGTAAGACTTAGATGATGAAGGGCGGGCAAAGAATAGCCTATCAATTGTGCAATCGTACTTTTCCATTAATATTTACCAGCATCATCCCCGTTTTTTCTTTTCTTTTTTATGGACATGGCCTTTTTACAAGTCCTTTTTAGATGATTTTACCAAATTTAAACAAAGTAAACAAAATCAGAGCTAAAAATCAGCGCCAGAACAATCCAGCACCCTACAATTTGCATAACTGGGTGACTGTAAAAAAAGAATATACTTCAATTGCGAACATTTACTGACATTTGCCAAAGAAGATATTTTAAGCAATTTAAAATTTGCATCCAAAGTAGAAAGATCAAGGTACACATGTAATGTGTTCCGAGATAATCCGTCATTGTTTTGACTGTTGTATACTTGTATGTACTTTTACCCTTTTATGTGATCTGATGCAAGTTGTCATGTATAGGAAATTTCAGGCCAGGTGAATGAGCCAAGAATGTCTGTTGGATGTATGGATATACGAAGTTAGATTGATGTGTTTATGAATACATAACAGCATACATTTGTGTGTCTATATCTGGTATGCAAGCTAGATACCAGGAAGTTTCCTTCCACTCACAAGAATCCACATTTTAATTTTTCGTTTCTCATTTCCATATAAATACTGTAAAATATGTAGCAAAATGAAGTGTTTCATGAAAAAAAAATTCTTGCAAAGCTCCCTACATCCATCACCAAGGCTGACAACTATGATGCAAACACAATATATGCTGATTCTCATAGGAAGGATCACCTGATTTGTCTCAAGCAGGCGACTATCCTTTGCCAGTAACCTGAATATCCTATAGGCCTCTCGCCCGTATCGGTTTAAAACAACTGCTTCCACCTACAATGTCAAAATATACAAGGATTCAATAACTAAAAGAAATTCTTGTTCAATATTAAAGCAAAAGGGCGTAATGGAAAGACCAAATTCAAGTACCTCCTCATTTTGAGCATTTGCAATGATGTTCTTTAAATCTACATTAAGGTAAATGCAGTGTCAAAAAGTGATGAGAACATATAATTTCAATATAGATGATTAGAACAGAATTGAGTCAGAGGCCAGAGCCAGAGTACAGCCAAGTCAACCTGTACTGCAAGATCCTAATAACATTACCAAGCAAAATCGAGATGCATGGTAAAAAACAAAGGAAAAATATTATGCATCTTGGCTCGAGTGTCCCAGCTTAAGCCAAATGAACCATACGATGCAGCAAATCGTACGCTAGGTTTTGAATATACATTTGAATTTAAATAGGTAAGCTGGGTTCTCAAGATGTACACAGAACAAAAAAGTTTCAGAACCAAATCGTAGCTTCTTTAGAGATTTTTTAGGAGACTAAGAAATGACAAAACCTCAACTGGTGAAGGGAAAAACTTGCATGCCTGAGTGATTCTACAAAACCTATCCAATTCGCCCAAGCATATGAGTATGACGATTATTTTCAAATAATGAAGTTCTGAACATTAATAGAACAAACCTAGGGCAGAGGAAAAGTTGTTCTCCATTTTTTGAACAAAGGAAAAAGCTCATGGATCTGCCGTTAGCTTTTTTGTTTCATTTCTATCTCTACGTTTCAATGGTTAATCTGGGTATATAAACAGCAGCTTCCCAATCTCTCCATTTTGTTACTGATTAAAAGAATCTTAACCCCTTCATTGTTCTCAAGATTTCCTGTATTTCAGTTTTGCTTATTAGGAAGGGCCTCCTTGATGGCTTATGTGTTTTGTCTTCATGTTTGTTGTGAAATTTTCTTTGCTCCAAGTGCTTTGTCCATTTCATTGGAAATTATATTTTAGACAGAAGAAATATTTATATATATATATATGATCTGGTAAATTGCTCATACAACCACAAACACCCAATCTCTCCACACCAACAGCACTATACAGCCAGAGATTGATCCCTGGTTGTTTCTGTGGAAAAGAGGTCCCTCACTCAGCTACCAATCGATTGGCAATTATATTTTGTTCTTGGCACACTAACTATTATTCCAAATTATAAGTTACAATAAATAGTCATCAATTTTACTATTATTTTCTATAATCAGCACATGTAATCATTCAAAACAAGAATTGAACTGGCCTAGATCATGATCTTATAGTTAGATGAGCCAATTCTGATTTCCAAGTCATGAGGCTTTCAGCTGTGATCAGAGACATGTAAACAACTCATTGTTTGTGATAAGCAGAACAGAAATGCACAAAGTGAATCATACCAATACTATATAGCCCTTCTGTCCCTGCCAGGGATGGGACACAACCCAGTTGATTGAGAGCAGCTCTAACATGTTCCAATGTCATTTCAAGACCTTCTGGTCTCCCCCTCACTTCCTGTAAAATGGTATCCATCGACAATGGAACTGAAAATAAAGCATCATTTAAAAAAAATAAGGAATAAAACAGTGGAAGATAAATAAGTATGGTTTAGAAACAAAGAGTTAAAATAAGGAGAAAGCAAATTAAGACGCATATAGTGGATACCACTAAATATTTTTATTTTAATAATACCAGCTTTGCATTACATGCAATAGAAATATGAAGCAAGGACAAATGCAAACACACATCAACTAGTTTACAAGAAAGTGCGTAGCACAAACAACGCAATCCGATCAACCATCAAGTCAAAGCCATCACCTTAAAAAAAAGGCTGCAATTAGTCATCAAGATCAGCTCTGTAGAATGACATTACTGATGTACACAGACTCAAAAACTAAAACCTTGATCATGACTAGATGATGGCTTGATTGTTAATGCTCTCTCCACAAGAAGAGCCAAATCTATGGCAACCTATGATGCCCAGATATGGCATGGATACGACAAGGACATGTCATAGACACAGTAAGGACACAGATTTTATACATAAAAATCAAAATATCGGATACGATACTACACGATACATTGCCCATTTTGAAGTATCCGTGCATCATAGATGGCAACCACTCATTAAAAACGGGGCCTTGAAAGGGAGTGTAATAGGGTCACTGTTCAAGGACCAACCACCAATTAAGATGGACCTTGTGGATGGTGCAAGATGGAATGCTGGCGAAAACCCAAATCTGGTAAAATCCGGTCGATGAATCTTGGTCATCAAACATCCACCAATTAACAGGACTACGGCTAGCCGGAAGTGCCCAGGAAACTCAATTGTACCTTGGCGAGCTTTTCTAGTGAACCATTTTGGGCCATTTTGCTCTGCGGCAAGCTTACAGCTAGCCGTAGGTCATCCCACAGCGAGCCGTAAGGCTAGTCGTAGAACAACAGCTTGTTTTGACTATCCAGTCAAACTAATCCGTTGGGATTTACTGCTCGCCGTAGGCAGTTTATGGCTAACCATAGACTAGCCGTTGAGAACCACTCTATATAGACTTGAGCTCCTTTCAATGGATGGAATGAATGTAATTTTGAGAGCCCTCTTAAACCTCGAACTAACCCCTAGTTAAACACTTTTCAGAGACATCAAAATCCTCTTCCACTCACTCTCAAAAGGATTTGATAGTTAGATTTAAGAGCATTCAAAGCTCAAAAGAGAGTTATTAGTGGAATTAGGATCTTGTGTTTTGAAGTGTAATTGCTCCCAATAGGCAAAACCTCGTTAGACCTTCAAGACCTGATTCTGCACACTCTAAGATCCTCATAGGTATATTATTGAGCATTCAAAGCTCATCAAAGAGTGTCTTGTGGAAAGATCCATATATAGGGATTGGACTAACTTCATAGGTATTGTTAATAACCAGTTACACCAAAAACTCAAGCTTTTAGTGAACGTCATAACATTATATATCAACACCTCCCCTCGAACGGGAGGCCGTTTGAATTCGAAACCCAACAGACAGAACGGAACAAATCAAACAAACAAATGGAGGTAACCTGCCTCCCGGGGGTTTTGAACTCGTGACCTCTACCTCTGATACCATGTTAATAACCAGTTACACCAAAAACTCAAGCTTTTAGTGAACGTCATAACATTATATATCAACAGGTATATCTTAGTCACCCTAGACCTAGACCTCCTTCCTCACTTGGTTAAGCACAATTGAAGCATCTTCATCACCAAAGAGCTAAGCAAGGAGTCAAAGCTAGGAGTTCAAGTTCAAGCTTCATAGAACGCGCATCAAGTTAGATTCGTCTATAAAGAGGCAAGTGTTCTTGTTTTATTTCATTCTAACATCAGTGTAAAGTGGGTTAGAGCTGTGCGATCGAACCACTATAAAAAAATAGTGTCGGTAGAGTAGACCTTCATGATCGAACCACCGTATCAAAAAATTGGTGTTGGTGGAGTAGACCTTAGTGATCGAACCACCGTGTCAAAAAAAACCTAGGTGTAAAGGTTCGTAAGGTGCACGTATTGAAACCCTCTCATGGTGAAAGCCAAGAGATCATTGGTGTGTGGTTTTCTTGGGAGTGGACGTATACTAGTTAGTCATACCTTTAAAAAATATAATTAGTCCTATTCAACCCAGTAAACATGTTTGTTCTTAAGGGTTGGAGTTCATAAATTTAAAGGTTATAAACTACCATCATAAATCAGCTTTTGAAGACAACGATTGAAATTAACCAGATATTGTCCAGTTGGGCCAGCCTAATGTTGAAATAATTCAATAACACAACATTTCATTATTGTTGTGACTGCCCAAGCATGAGCAGAAATACTAAAAGATTTTGGATTAAATGTGACAATATCTACGAGAAGGTAGACACCTAGCGTTAGTCGGTGCTTGGAAGTACATAACATATCAAAAGCTTCCCAACCCTGATAAGGAGTATGAAGACAATAAGCAGTATAGCATAGCATTTTTTTTTTTTCTTTTTATAACAGTGTAGCATAGCATAATTTGATAACACAAAATACAGCAAGCTGTCTTAAGAAAGTGGCTGCACGAGGAATGACCTGACGTCTCTTCTTTAACCTTCTCCTCAGAGCTTCTGGTTGCTTCTAGAATAGCTTCCAAAACAGTACCAGTTTTGACATCCAATTTCGACCTCACATGGGCAACACAAGCCTAAAATGCAAATAAATAAATAAGAAAAAAAAAATCATATGTGAGCACAATATAATACAGGGATTACATGAACTCAAAACCCCCACACTTAAAAAGGTAAAAAGGTGCAGAACTGACACTAGAAAAATTGAGCCCATCAAAATGAAGACCAAAAAATCAGTGCTACAATTCTTTTCCTCTTCTTTTTTTGCTGGTGTATGTGTGGGTAGGGAGGGAGGGAGAGAGAGAGAGAGAGAGCATGCTTCACCACAATGTGTGCAACCAGCTTTGTGGGGTTTAAAGGGAAGCATGTCCTTTCAGCAGGGTAGGAGGATGTGAAGGGGCAACATGAGGACTATGATGCCCAGATAAAGGATGGAAACAGTAGAGACACACCATGAGCACAGCAGGGGAACAGATTTTACACATAAGAAATGAAATACCAGACATGATACAATACGTTGCCTATTTAGAAGTATATAAAGGAATTTTTTTTTTTTTTTTTTTGTAATAATAACTTGTATTAATCAAAAGCTTAACAGTATAAAAGGAATATCATGGAAAGCAGAGAAAAACCCGAAGCAAGAACCCATAGAAGTATCTAGGTATCAAAGCATGAGGATTGGGGCTGGATGAGATCTCCAATACAACCCATTCTTTGCTAATAAGCCAACAATTAAATAGCTTTCTTCTTGGTGGGCTAAAATTTAAAGGAGGCATCTCAAATCCTTCACACATATCTATGGGACCTCCGCGTTCACCCACCAACTCAATTGGTCAAACACTATCTACATCAAAGCCACCTAGCTACTCTGCTTCATTTGATTCCATCTCAACGACCGACTCTAATAGCGATGACAATAGGTCAGGTGTAAACAGGGACCCACCCCGACCGGCTCCTCTTAGGGGTGGGTTTGGTAGTGGATTTCTCAGGTTAGAGGCAGGTATGGATTTATAGGCTATACTTGGGTCAGGTTCGAGGCAGGTTTGGGTTTCGGCTGCCAAACCCTGTATATGTTCTCTCTTTACATTTATTACCAAAACAGTGATGAGACTTCATGTAGCACAACTAGGGCTGAGCCTTGTTATAAAGCATGAGGGGGAGGTCGTGCCTTCGATTCCCATCAACTACACATTTTAGATTTTATAAGCAAGTCCAGCCCAACGTGTACACTCTGACGAGGCAGGTCTGGTATTTGAGTCCAGTCACCTGTCAAGGGGCAGGTCAGGTTTGGATCATTTAAATGAGGGGCAGGGTGGGTGTTAACCCCAGTTCATGCCAAACCTGCCCATTGTCATCCCTGCTCTCTAAGAGCAACAGTAGGATGTTTGTATTCTTGTCATGAAGCATTTCTCTGATGCCTTCAACCCAGCTTGCCTTTTGCTGAACCATCCATAGTGAATTTCTAAACCCCATCAGGTGGAGTCCATAAAGCTACTATTACTTTCCCAGTATGGGTGTAGGTTTAATTAAGCATCCTCCAAAACACACATTTAGAAAAGTTAGGTCTTACAACACCATTACAATTCACGGTGCCCTCTCGTCACTTAATGTGGAAACATAAGATACGCCACCAACATATACATATATGTGGAGAGAGAGAGAGAGAGAGTATCTAAATGAATTGTCCTAATATCTACATGAAGTTTCATCACTGAGGCCCAATAAATATCATGATGTTTTCAAAAATAAATAAATTATCCCATGTATAAAATGAAGATATTTCCTTTTCTCAATAAATATCATGATATTTTTAAATATGGCCAAAAATGAAAATATTGCAAGAAAATCGCAATAAATGATATTAAATGGAAAATAGGAAAATATATTGAAAAAAGTTCTTTAACAGTTTTTTATATTTATTTTGTAGTTATTTATTGTTTTGGTTATTAAAACAGCTCATGTGGGCCCAAATTTGAAAATAAACAAGCCTTTTTTCTAAGATAACTTCTCATAATGATAATTGTTACAATGATCACAGGTGGCCCACATGAAATCTCACCCAATTTACTTATAGATTTATATATACATTGATATTCAAGATACCTGGCCATACTGGAGAAAGTAATGTCCAGGCCTATGGGACCCACCTGGATGTATCCAAGCAAGAAGGGGTAGGCAGATTGAAGGTCATCTGGAGTCCTAGCTATGTGCACAAATGTGATTCATTTGATCATGGAAGGACTGTTTTAAAGGCTCTAAAGGCAAGCAAATTACCCCCAACCACCCGCCCACCCACCCTCCCCTCTTCTTCCCCCTTCTCCCCTTTCCCCACACGGATAGATAAAGTTGGTAGGTGCAAAAGTTGTATGATCAATCCAATGGTTCACAAAACTCGGATAAGTGTCAAATTTGGTTTCGTGCTGGTTCACAAGGAGATAGTACGCAAGGAGGTTTCAATTAATCAGTGGGGGGCCAAGGTGGGCCCCACATTCCTAGTTGTTTGCTTCAAAGCAGTCAGTCATTCCTGAAAGTTTTGCATATATGTATATATTCTCATGGTGAGAGAGGTGAGAGGAATACATGTGTGTGTCTATGGGGGAGAGAGAGAGATGATATTGTAATTTGTGAGAACCAATGAGGAATGATGTTGTAATTTTAGGGAGCTAATGGTAACATAAGATCAGCTTTGTGGGCCCCAATTAGGACCACAGCCATGGTCAATGTGAGGTAGGATAGGGGCCACCATGGATGGTAGTGGCCCTGGATTGGATTATGTTAAAGATTAGGTAAAGGGCTAGAAAAATACCACTGAATATAGGCGCCAGAAAAAATTGAAGCTCAAAAAGTGAATTTTTCGAATAACTGATTCTGAATCAGCTTATATTGGACGATGTCATTACCCAATCTAGTTGTTTTGGGGCAATATATATAGGGAAATATTCAAGTGAGGGATTCCCTCACCATGAGTGGTGAGGGACTCCCCTTTTTGGGGAGGTTTCAAGTACAAAAGGGCTTTTGTACTTGAAGGGAGTACACCATTTTGTACTTAAAACCTCCCCAAAAAGGGAGTCCCTCACCACACATGGTGAGGGAATCTCTCACTTGAATACCCCCCATAAATATATATATAGGAAATATTCATGTGCATCCATCCCTCACCATAATATGGTGAGGAACAACATAATGGGGCCGACTTTATGATACGTCATAACCATCTACATACATGGGACTGTAAAGAAGCAGGTCAGCAGCAGGTCAACTTGACCAATGGGTCAGCCCACAACCCATGTATTGGGTCAACCCACAAGTCAACATTGTATGAGTTGTCACTAGATATTAGATAGATATTAGTTTCCTTAACTATGCCTGTAATCTTGTAATCAAATCTTAGTCAGATCCACTAATTTAGGCTACAGTGTTATATATGTAACCATCGTCAATACGAATCACATACAATATTCTCTTGCAAACTCTCTCCTTCTTGCATGCTTCTGGTTTGTGTTCTAAATCATCGAACATGGTATCAGAGCCCTGATAGTTTATTCATTCAAGCATAAGAGGAGTTTTCGAAACAGTCCTGTTCGTCTGTGACTGTTCTGTCACTCTGATCAACAGTGGGCCCCATCTCAGATAAGCTACCACACCAACAGACAGCACCACTAGGGTCGCCCATTTATCCTGGGATTTCTAAGCATTTTTTCAAGATTTATCAGCTTCATCAAGTCAGTGATTTACCCATTCTTCTGAATCGACAGTTTTTCAAGACAGTTTTTCCCTTTTCTCATCAGAATCTCATCCAACCGTTGGATCAGCCTAGTTCTTCTTCCAACAGGGTCGAAAATCCGTCTGGATGATAACCTGGAAGACTAATTAGTGCATCAATCACTATGTGAGAAGCTCTGGTCATTCTAGCGCAAAAATTCTGAACATCCAGGCCCTGTTTTTTTTGTTTTCCTTCTGCATTGAAAACAGTCATTCTTCTTGAAGCATTTCTCACTACTTCTCATCTCCAATTAAGTTTTGTGCTCTTTGCTTCAATCTAAGGTCAGTCGAACCTCATTTACTGGGATTTCAAATCTGGGTACTATTTCTGTGGCAGGATTTCAGAGTTAACTTCATTCTAAACAGTCTGTGATCATTTTTGTTTGTTCCAAATGTCATCTGATCGGGCTGTCTCGGGTATTACTGTCCAGCTTGACGGGACAAATTATCCCTACTGGTCCCATCTCATGCAAAATTTCCTCAAAGGTCAAAAACTGTGGAAATATGTTGCTCAGCAGATCCCTACACCAGACAGTAAGGATGCTACGTTTGAAGAATGGGAAGCTTCCGTTGGGAAAATAAATTCTTGGATTGCCAATTCGGTCAATCCATCTATTGGAAATCAATTAGCTAAATTCAATTATCCTAAGGCTGCTTGGGATTATTTAGCACGATTGTATACTCAGTCTAATGCTGCTCACCGATATCAGTTAGAATGGGAAATCAAAACTGCAGACCAAGGGAATGACTCCATTCATGATTTCTTTATCAAAATGACTGCCTTATGGGATCAACTGGCTCTAATGGAACCCACTTTTAAAACAACTGATGATGCTCACACCTTTGAAGTCTATAGGCAACAGACTCGCCTGGTTCAGTTTCTTATGGCCATCCGCCCTGATTTTGAACATGTTCGTAGTCAGTTATTACATCGGTCACCACTGCCTTTCGTTGATACGGCACTCTCGGAACTTTTGGCAGAAGAACAAACTCAACTTTCTCTTACAAGGAAGAAATGTGTGGAGCCCACACATGTCCTGTCAGCAAATGTTAGTATCCCACAGCATGATCGCTCCTTTCCATCTGGTACCAATGACTTTTGCAACTATTGTAAGAAGAAAGGACACTGGAAACGGGACTGCCCAACCAAACCTCCAAAGCCGAACAATAAGACCAAACACTCTGGTCCACAGCCTAATCGTGGTCCCATGCAATCTTATCCACAGCGAACCTATGCAGCCAATGTTACTGAAGATGATAGCTTTGTGCCTCCACAAATGGATCTTAGCTTTGTGCCTCCACAAATGGATCTTACATCTCAGATTCAGGCTATGGTTGATGAGCGCATGCAACAATTGTTTCTAGCTTCCTCCACTGGTTCTGCTTCTCAGATGGCCACTACCCCCTCAGCCTCTGGTTCTGCCATGTCCATTTCTGGTCCTTCAGGTACTCATGATACTACATGGATTTTTTATTCTGGTGCTTCCTATCATATGACAAATGATGTTTCCAAACTTCATAATTGTTATACTCCTGCTAGCTCTCTCACTATCCAAACAGCTGATGCCACTCCTCTACCAGTCTCTCTTATTGGCTCCATTTCAAATAAGTTGCTCTCTCTTACTAATGTTTTGTGTGTTCCTCACCTGTCTATCAACTTGATCTCTGTTAGTCAATTGACTTCTTCTGGATTTCTTATCTCATTTTCCTCTACTGGCTGTTCTGTGCAAGATCCGCGCACCGGGAGACAGATTGGGACCGGCCTTAGGTCAGGAGGACTTTACTATCTCCGCTCGCTGCACCTTCCATCATCCACAATATCCCCTGCCACCCTTGTTTCATCTACATCACCCTTTGCTCTTTGGCACTCTCGTTTAGGCCATTTATCTTTTAATAAAATGAAGTTTTTATTTTCTAGTGGTGTATTTGGTAACATTTCTGTATTAGACATTTCTACCTGTTTTGGTTGCCAATTTGGTAAACAACATGCATTCCCTTATAATAAAAGCACTTCTCTTTCTACTGCTCCTTTTGCTTTAGTGCATTCTGATGTCTAGGGACCGGCCTCTCAGCCCACGAAAGGCGGTTCCATTTATTATGTGCTGTTTATTAATGATTTCACTAGATATGCATGGTTGTATTTGATGAAAAATCGTTCTGAGTTATATACTATCTACACTACTTTCTCCACCATGGTTTCCACTCAATTCGACACGAGGATTAAAATATTCAGGTCTGATTCAGGGGGAGAATACATGTCCCACAAATTTCGTTCTTACCTGACCAGTCAAGGGACTCTAGCTCAATTATCTTGTCCTGCCACACCACAACAGAATGGAGTAACAGAACGGAAACACAGACATATCCTAGAGACTGCTAGATCCTTGATTTATTCCTCACATGTTCCTCTACAATTCTGGGGGGAAGCAGTCCTGACTGCAATCTATCTGATTAACAGAACACCATCCTCTGTATTATCTGGCACATCTCCATATGAAAAATTGTTCTCTTGTAAACTGGCCTTGTCTCATCTAAAGGTATTTGGTTGCACTTGTTTTGTTCTGTTGCATGACAATGAGAGAACCAAACTTTCCCCTAAATCCACTGTCTGTGTATTCTTAGGGTATGGCATCGAACAAAAAGGCTATCGATGCTATGAACCTAAAACCAATAAGTTACGGGTCTCGCGTAATGTCACCTTCTTGGAACATATACCTTTCTACACATTACCTACTTCATCCCCTTCTCCTGAGCAACCTACGGTTTACCCTCTTGATCCCTTTCCAGACCTGTTTCCCTCCAATACACCTTCTCCTCCACCCTTGCAGGTCTATCATCGTCGGCCCAAAACTCCGTCTGCTCATTCGAACTCGGCAGCACCACCTCCTACTCCTGACCCCGGGCCTATCTCCTCTGCTCCAGATGTGCAGGATCCTCCTCAAAATCGAAGGTATCCAGTGCGCACCAGAATCCTTCCCTCTTAATTTGGCTTTGTTTGTACTGATCATTTTTCTCCATCCTATAAGTCCTTTCTTACAGCAATTCATACCTTAGCAGAACCACAATCCTATAAGGAGGCCATTGCTCATCCGAACTGGAGGTCTGCCATCGCAGAAGAACTTGCAGCTCTATAGAAAACTCGAACATGGGATCTTGTTCCTCTTCCCTCCGAAAAACGGGCTATCGGCTGCAAATGGATATTTAAGATCAATACCAAATCTGATGGATCTGTTGATCGCTACAAGGCTCACTTGGTTGCCAAAAGCTACACAAGAATATGGAGTAGATTATGAGGAGACCTTTGCTCCGGTTGCTAAGATGACAACAGTCCGTACTTCTATCTCGGTTGCCGCCATTAGACATTGGCCACTCTATCAGCTTGATGTCAAGAGTGCCTTTTTGAATGGATTCCTTCAGGAAGAAATCTATATGCATCCTCCTCCAGGCGTCGTGAGACCTCCTCATTATGTGTGTCGTCTCAAACGTGCTTTATATGGACTCAAACAAGCCCCTCATGCTTGGTTTGAACGGTTTAGCACCTGTATTATCAGCATTGGTTTTTCTCAGAGTGCCCATGACTCTGCTCTCTTCACTCGCTATTCAAGATCTGGCTGTGTTTTCCTGTTACTCTATGTCGATGATATGATTATCACTGGCAGTGATGCTTCTGGTATTCTATTCTTGAAGCGGTTTCTTCATCGACAATTTGAGATAAAAGATTTGGGTCATCTGCGGTACTTTCTAGGCATTGAGGTTGCCTACTCTCCCACAGGATATCTTTTGTCACAAACAAAATACTGCAATGAAGTTCTTCAACGAGCTGGACTCACAAATCTTAAACCTGTCTCTACTCCAATTGAACATAATCTGAAGCTTCGAACTACTGATGGAGATCTACTTTCTGATCCAACTCGTTATCGTGAAGTGGTCAGCAGCTTGGTTTATCTGACCATTACCAGACCAGATATTGCCTATGCGGTACATGTAGTAAGCCAATTTGTTGCACGACCCACTCATCTTCACTGGGCTGCTGTACTGCGCATACTGAGATACTTACAAGGAAGTTCCAACCGTGCCCTCCTTCTTTCCTCTAGTCAGAATCTTACTCTGCATGGCTATTCTGATTCAAACTGGGCAGGAGATATCAATGATCGGCGCTCTACCACAGGCTTCTCCATCTTTCTTGGGTCCTCTCTCGTCTCTTGGAAGAGCAAGAAATAGGAAGTTCTCTCACGGTCATCCACTGAAGCTGAATATCGTGCTATATCTCACACTACCACTGAAATTATTTGGCTTCGCTGGTTACTTCATGATTTAGGAGTTTTAGTTCCTAAATCCACCCCTCTTTACGGACAGTGAAAGTGCACGGAAACTGGCAACAAATGATGTCTTTCATGATCGGTCCAAACATCTTGAAGTTGACTGTCATTTCATTCGTCAACATGTTCGAAGTGGTACTATAAAGCTCTTCCAGATTTCCTCCGTTGCCCAGATAGCAGATTTTTTCACCAAAAGCCACTCCACCTCTCGTTTTTCGAAGCTAGTTCCCAAGCTCTCGATGGTCACTTTCTCTCATCCAAAGCTTAAGAGGGGGTGTAAAGCAGCAGGTCAGCTTAACCAATGGGTCAGCCCACACCCCATGTATTGGGTCAGCCCACAAGTCAACATTGTATGAGTTGTCACTAGATATTAGATAGATATTAGTTTCCTTAACTATGCATGTAATCTTGTAATCAGATCTTAGTCAGATCCACTAATTTAAGCTACAGTGTTATATATGTAACCATCGTCAATACGAATCACATACAATATTCTCTTGCAAACTCTCTCCTTCTTGCATGCTTCTGGTTTGTGTTCTAAATCATCTAACAGGGACGTCCTTAAGTACACTAGATCCATCAAGTTTTCACCTATCCAAATGGATTGCACCATTGGATTGAAGGTCAAATTTTTTTCTTTCATGTAAAGTCGTTAAATTTGTAGGCCACGGGTGAAGGGGTTAGAAGCATGGGATTGACCCCAAACTTGATATATGGGCCCATCCAAGAAGGCTCTTTCCATCTCCCCCAAGTCACATGATCAGTGGGGCCTTATGTGGGCCCTATTAAGTTTGTCCCTCACCAGTCACCATCCCTCACCATATGGTGAGAGAAGGATGCACATATGGGCCCCATTAATTTTGTCTCTCACCATATGCACATATATATGGGGAATTCTCAAAAACTCCCCATTTTAAAAACTCATCTTTTTGCTCCCCTATGTTTTTAGGGCATAGAGCCCACCTTAAGCCAATTCAATCATTTCAAACATACTACACCACATGAATTGGTATGAATCCCAAATCTAACACTCATCAAACTTTTACTCACCATGGGATTGAAATCACAAGAAAGTGATGCCTCTAAAACCATTAAACTTTGGGGCCATGGATCAAGGGTTAGGATAATCTAATGGAGTCGAAATTTTTCACAAAGGTAGTTATCATCTAGATTATTTCATATAGTGGCATTCCATGTTTGTCATGCACCATAGTTGGCCCTACTATGTTGTCCCTCGCCATGTTTATGGTGAGGGGCAGCATAGTAGTGTTGAGTTTATAATACATCTGAACCATTCACACACATAGAACCCCCTTAAGTACACTAGACCAGTGGGACCCGACTTTTCAATATTATTGATAGTATAACATACATTCCTATCCCAAGTCATTCACAGTAAAATGTTACAAGGTAGAAGCACACCTTATGCCTTAGACAACGGACAAATTCCTCAAAATTAGCACGCCAAAGAACTTCTTTCTCACAAATCGCAGCCATAGTTTCATTGTCCATCTCCAGAGCTTCGTATTTTCGCTGTTTAAATCAATGAGAATAGCCAATCAGCATAAAACAAAATTAAAAAAGTGAAAATTTTCAAATAAGGCCTTAAGTTTTTGCCTTATTTCAAAAAATGACAAGTTTTAAAACTTTTCAAATTAGTCCCTAAGTTTTCCAAGAAGTTTTCAATTAAGGACATCCGTCCATTTAAAGATATTTTTCCGATGATTTTTCTCTCAATTTTTTTAAAACTACTCATATTACCCTTCATTGAAATAAAACCCTCATTCAGTTTCTCTATATTCTTCTCGTTTTGTTCATCTGCGTCCTTACGAGGGCGTCCCCATGGTAACAGGCTGCATGTAGTGGCTACCAAAACCATGTCATAGCTTTAAATGAAGGGTAATTTGGATATTTTAAAAAACTGAGGGGAAAAGTCGCCAAAAAATAACTTTAAATGACTAGATGTCCTTAATTGAAAATTTATTGAAAAACTTAGGGACTAATTTGAAAACTTTTGAAACTTATGTCCTTTTTTGAAATAACGCAAAAAGTTAAGGTGTCATTTTAAAGTATCCCATTAAAAAAATACAAGTATCTTGTGTATATAAGAACATTCAAGCAACATTACAAAAGTTCACTTGTAACTTCATTTAGGGTACCACAAAATAGTTTCTCAACTTTTTTCCTACCTATTTTTTTCTAGAAGATAAGAACCAATCTGAAGAGTGCATACTTTTTTTTTTTTATAACATGGGTATCCCTAAGGTCTGACCCAACAGGACTATTTGTCAGGAAGTCCCACATCCCACATCGCCTAAGATATAGACTTGACATGTCTTAATATACCTGTATGGGCCTTCCACCTATGAGCTTAACCTTTTGGGTTGGTATATGGTTTCTTACATGATATCAGAACGGGTTCCAATCCTGTTGCTCTTGTGTAACCCACGTGACAGGCTCGTTCATAAAATCTGTTGGGCCTGCATGTGACGGGGAGTGTTGGGAAGTCTCACATTCCACATCGCCTAGGATATAGGCATAACATATCTTAATACACATGTATGGCCCTTCCACGTATGAACTTACGCTTTTGGGTTAGTATATGGTTTCTTACACTATTCCTCGGGGTGGTGCCCGCTAAACCCACACAAACGCACAAAGGGCAAATCTGGGGCAGGTTTCGAACACAAAGAGGTAGGGAGAAAACCCACGCTTTATGCCACTCCACCAATATGAAGAATGCATGCTTAGATTGCTAAGGTTAAGATAATGAACACTTCCTGCAGGATGGGCGAACTAACAACCATTTCACTAAATGGTGTTTTCTAGCTACAATGAATCAGACCAACCTTTTCACCAGTTGTGGCACTGGAACATCGTTGGTTATTTTTTACATCAATGTCACTCCCAATATCTACAATAACTGAAAACCTTTCTGAATGTGAAGGAGCAGCAGCTGTGATAGCACGTTTTTCTATAGTCAGTAACTCTCCAGCAAACTGTAAAATAAGAACCAACAAATATGTTAGCTTGAGGTTGCAGGTTCTAAGTCACATTAGCAATCCACTATATGTGCATATGACAATAAATAATAAAAAAATAACATGTCCATGTTAGTATTTCGAAGACCTACAACAGAAAGTGGCCCCAACCACAAGACAAGATAGAAACCCTATTTATCCCATCAACCAAGACAGTACTCCATATAAAGTTCTGTATATATAGCATAAACCAATGTTCTGTCCTGTCTTTGGATTTAATATTGTTCACTGGATACAACCATGCTGAAGAAGGCAGAAGTTGAAAGTGGCACATTATAAGTTCAAAGGATGCCACAGGACAACCACCCTACAAAATCCCACACAATCTTTAAATGCATATGGTAAGTATTGTTTTATACTTAACTTAGCACCACGTCTCTTATTCAAAGCACTCTCTGGAACTGGTTCAAGGACGGGCTGTGCAGTTGGACAGCGTTCCACAAAACGTGCATGGACAAGTCTAACAAAGTTTGATCGATGAGCATCCTGGGATTCAGAATTGCCTGAGATAAGAAATGCCTTAAAGAATGACAATCAGATAAGAGACATACGATGCAAACGAAAGCTGCATTTAGATACCCATGAACAGCTGGGCCAAAGTGGTGGTTAGACATTCCACCATAAATTTAAGGCAGCAAGAAAATCAGCAACCGCAATGGTGGAAATGGAGTGGTGTTTTCCTGCCTTTCTGTCCCAGATCATCATCAGCACTGAAGCAGCAATTCCCAGTACTTATTTGGGACAGAAAAACCTGAAAACAGTACCTAATTAAAGAGTTACTTCTGATGTTGTATCATTCAAAACTCGGGAAGAAAATGGAGCCTAGGTTCCCCCACCCCTCGTTCAAATAATCCCAAAAAGGAAAAAGATACTTTATTGGCTGTTTAGTTATCACTTATCAGGTTTGGATGCAGGTCCATGGATCCTCATCATCAAAGTCTCGTCCCAACTATATTGGCTGGGTCCATGGATCTGCATCCAAGTAAAAAGTTTGGGACCATAGCCATGTTGTGCAAATATAAACAAGTGAGAGTGGATAATATGAACCCTGTCAATCAGTATGAAAAGACATTAGATATACGGTTTTTTGGAACTCTATACCACCATAGGATTTCACCCTAGCATAGCCTCCATCCCTCCTCCCTCCATGTGGAAGAAGAAGCCACAATTTTGATAAGAACTCGGTCAATGGAAAGTTTACTTTTCAGAGTTTTTCCGATATGATCGTCGGCCACTTCCAAAAACACAAGTCATCAGTTGGGTTATACCTTCATACAATTTGTTAATCCAGAACCATAGGATCGGTGCTTTTACCCTCATGCCAATTTGCTAACTCACAACCATAGGATAGCTTATACCCTCATGTTGTTTTTTTTTTCTTTAGGTAATATACCCCAAGGTGGTTTCCTTATTTCAAACTAGTGAACGACTTATACCCTCATGAAGATCTCTCATGGAAACACCAATTATTCTTCGTAGGGTTCTCTTATTACATCATTAAAAATCTAGATTCTTTTAGACTTACTGATTCACAACAAGATGCAAACCAGCCAATGGTAAATATGTCAATGTGCTATAATGCCCAGATACGGCAGATACACGCCATGGGTATAGACACAGATTTTACAATATATGACATGATACGTTGCCCTTTTTTTTATAACAGTAAAAATAATAAGTTCCCAATTTGAAGTATCCGTGCATTATAGATCAAAATGCTAATGATCTAACTCCCCAATAGTAAAGCCCAGTTGAATGAACTGGGCTATGACCCCATTGTTTATGTTGGTAGGTGAAGATTAGGGTTAAGAGGAGACAGAAATTGAAACAGAACAGACGAGGAAAGAATGAACATTTTTGGGGAAAAGTGTGTGAATCCATGTGATTACCACATCCTATTTGCTGATGATCTAACTCCCCCTAAGTAACTGAATGCTGCTGGAAGCACCGGCAAATGGGTAATGGTTGTTAAGAAACAATTTTACATGCATCCCATAATGCTTCAAACACATAAGGATTGAAAAAAAAGAAGTCCATACCCTCATTTTTCTGCGATACTGCCCGTGCTATTACACTTTCCAAAGTAAGCCTCCCATGCTGAAGTAAACCCTTAAGCAGCTCTTCACACTACCATTACAATTACACAAATCAACTATCAGCATTCTACCAAACAGCATGCCCTGTTTCCAATTTAAGCTACTAAAACAATAATCCGAAACTAACCTGACCATCAAGTTGCTCCGCAGCGATTTGCAAAAACTTGGAGAATCGCGAACGATGAAGGATGTTATCAAAGATGGCAATATACTGAACAGAGTTCCTCTGTAGGTCACTGGTCTCTGCTCCAAAATCGATGAAAAAACTAAGTAAATAAACAACAAACAGATGATTGCCGGATTGAGATTTGAAATTTCAAACCAGGGAAAGGAGTGTTGAAACACCTTCAGCCTCCTCTGGAATGAATGCTTGGACGCAGTTGTGCTGGATCAGGACGAGGAGGCATTTCTTCAACTGGTCTCGAGGGAGTTGGGTGCGTTGCGCTAGGGCTTGCAGCGTTAGAGGCCCCTTCTGAAGCAGGCATTTGCAGACTTTCTGTGGGTATGAGAAAGAAGATGGGGGCGGAGGGATTAGAGAAGTAGAGAAGAGAGAGAAAGAAAGAAGAAGGAGAGGAGGTGTTTGTTGAAATGCCACATACAGAAACGAGATCGCCGAAGTGGGATTTGATGATGTGAACTGCGTATTCGAGGCCGTGTTGTGTGAGCATGCTTCTTCTGATTGCAGAGACAGTTTGAATTGGTGTTGGTGTTGGTGTTTGTGTGTTTCTTCGTATGATGATGATGAATAATGAGAGATACAGAGAAAGGGGGTTTTGGTTTTCAAGTAAGACGTAGGGTTTTTGGTTGAATTCGCGGTTTTCGGAGGGAAATTTTGGTGTCTTCCGAAAGAGACAAGTGTGTGTAGGGTTTTTGGTTGATTTTAAGAGGTTGGACCCGAGTAAGAGCCCATACATACTACATACACCTCAAGTGGAAAAAGGAACACGCATGCGTGAGAAGAAAGCCCCACACGACTAGAAATGAAAGCCGGCACATGTAAGAAGAGGCGGCGTATGCCACTCCTTACTAGCCGGGTGAGCAGTTCTCGATTGATTTCGCTGTTCTGAAGGGGAACTTATTGAAGCAATATAAACATGCAAGTGCGAGTATGATGGAAGGACTTCTTAATTTCCTTTTTCTTTTTTTTATGTTTTTTAAGGTGAGTGAGGAAGAGAAGAATTTGCCTAAAAGAGTTAGCTTAGATGTCTAATGCATCAAAAAAAAAGTTCTCATCGTTTCTCTTTAACTGTAAAAGCCCTTTGGCCGTTTTTACCACTTTTATTTGAGGGACGATATTGTTTTTCGTTTTAGTTGAGGCACAAGAAGATATGAGTGATGATATTATTAGCTAAAATAAAAGTGGAAATTGATGAGAGGGGCTTTTTTGTTATAGATAAGCTATGAGGGCCTTTTTGTGCACATAGACATCTAAAGTGGTTTTTTTTTTTTTTTTTCGATAATTTCTTTAAAAAAATACATCACACCAAGAAGATGGGTTGAGAGTGCTATATGTAAGAATGGGGTGCTTTTGGTGACAAGCTCCAACACGCATACAAGTCCTAAACTGTCGAGGTCGTCATATCATGAAGTAAAATGTCATATAGATGGGGGTTTATCAATAAATAATTTTCCCCTCGCCATCCTCTTTCATCTAATACTAACAACCCCCATATCGATTGCCCATCCTTCTTTTTTTTGCACCCATGTTTAATATAAACACAAGCATATGTTCTGTTCGATGCACAAATTTAGAATCTAGACCACATGAAAAGGCACTTTAGCCTCATAAATTTTCAGAATTCAAGCATTTCAAATGCTAGATGGGGGTTGGACATTTGAAATTCTACTTTGGATGATAACTAAAAAATTCAAGATGCTTGTACGACAAGTTTAGATAAAGGTCAATCTATGGTTTGCCAAATAAGACTTTTGGGTTTTCCGTTGATTCTGGAATTAGTGAATCCAAGGCAAGCATACAACGTTTGCCGACCCACATCTGAAACATAAAATCTCATCTGTATTATATCTATCTACTATTATAAAAGAGGCAACGCTGCTTGGTGTTTTCACCACACGGCTGTGGGGCCCACCCAAAATATTATAATAAAATATAATCATATATATTATTTCTACTATTATAAAAGAGGCAATGTTGCATGGTGTTTTCACCACACCACTGTGGGACCCACCTAAAATATTATAATAAAATATAATCATATATTATTATATTATAATAAACTTTTTCACTACACCATTGTGGAGCTCACCCTCAAATATTATAATATAATATTTTTAGAAATTGTAAAAAATTTCACTACACCTTTGTAGGGCCCACTCCAAAATATTATACTGCAAACTTTTTCACTACACAATTGTAGGGCCCACCCCAACATATTAACATTTTAACTATTACAAAAGAGGCAATGTTGCATGGTTTTTTCACCACACCACTATGGGGCCCACGGAAAATATTATAATAAAATATAATCATATATTATTATTATATTATAATAAACGTTTTCACTACACCATTGTGGGGCCCACCCCCAAATATTATAATATAATATAATAATATATTATTTTTAGAAATTACAAATTTTTTCACTACACCTTTGTAGGGCCCACCCCAAAATATTATACTGCAAATTTTTTCACTACACCATTATGGGGCCCACCCCCACATATTATAATATAATATCATAATATATTATTACGAGAAATTACAAACTTTTTCACTACACCTTTGTGGGGCCCAATCCCAAATATTCTAATGCAAACTTTTTCACTACACCATTGTGAGGCCCACCCCCAAATAGTATAATATAATATAATAATATATTATCATGAGAAATTACAAACTTTTTCACTACACCATTGTAGGGCCCACCCCCAAATATTATAATATAATATTATAATATATTATTTTGAGAAATTGCAAACTTTTTCACTTACACCATTGTGGGGCCCACCCCCAAATATCTATTATCTACTGTCTACTATCTATTATCTATTATCTATTTCTATTATCTATTATCTATTACTATTATAAAAGAGAGAAAGTTGCAAACTTTTTTCACTACACCATTGTAGGGCCTACCCCCAAATATTATAATATAATATCATAATATATTATTATGAGAAATTACAAACTTTTTCACTACACCATTGTGGGGCCTACCCCCAAATAATATAATAAAATATAATAATATATTATTATGAGAAATTGTAAACTTTTTCAATACACTATTGCGGGGCCCACCCCCAAATATTATAATATAATATAATAATATATTATTATGAGAAATTGCAAACTTTTTCACTACTCCTTTGTGGGGCCCAACCCCAAATATTATAATGCAAACTTTTTCACTACACCATTGTGGGGCCCACCCCCAAATAATATAATATAATATAATAATATATTATTATAATATAATAATAATAATACAAAATCTATATCTATACCCTTATTATAAAAGAGAAGAGAAGTTGCATACTTTTTCACTGCACCTTTGTGCTCCCCACCCCCCTCCCCCCCAAAAATATTATAATATAATATAATATCATAATATATTATTATTATATTATAATAATAATCATATAATATCTATGCCTTATTATAAAAGAGAAAAAAGTGTTATGCTTTTTCTCTACACATCTGTGGGCCTCACTTAATATTATTATATTATATTATATTATATATATGAAATAAAGAGAACTACACGTCTATGGGCCCCACTTAGTAGAAGAACTTGTCATGTTTTTTCTCTAGATCTAAACATCTGTGGGCCCCACTTAGTATTATTATATTATATATAAAGTACAAGAGAACTACACATCTGTGGGGCCCACTTAGTATTATTATATTATACCACTTAGTAAAAGAACTTGTCATGCTTTTTTTTACACATTTGTGGGCCTTACTTAGTATTATTATATTAGATATATATATATATAATAAAACGAGAACTACACATCTATGGGCCCCACTTAGTAGAAGAACTTGTCATGCTTTTACTTTACATCTACACATCTGTAGGCCCCACTTAGTATTATTATATTATATATAAAATAAAAGAGAACTACACATTTGTGGGCCCCACTTAGTAAAAGAACTCTTCTCATGCTTTTTCTCTACACATCTGTGGGCCCCACTTAGTATTATTATATTATATATAATCAAAGAGAACTGCACCTCTTGGGCCCCACTTAGTATTATTATATTTCAATGAAATGCTTAGCTCAAATGATCATGAAAAGGGTTGTGTTTGAAGAATTTGTTCATTTGGTGCAAGAACTCAAATGAGAAATTTCAGTTGAGATTTTCATGTGTAGAAAATTTTAACTTCGATCCCAATGCTTGTAAAGAAACGATTTGCTTGTCATAGGAAGAGATGAGAATGCCAAAGATTAATTGGAATCCTAGTGATTTGTTGTTAATTCGTTTAAAGGTATGAGTTGGGTACTGTTTTGGTTGGTTGGTATTTTGTTTCATTGAATTTGGTATGTATTTGGCGCTAGGTTTTAGACAAATTTTAATGGGAAATAGGGCAGACTATCATTCTATATTGAAATTTGTGAGTATTTTGCCTAATCATGTTTGGTCAGAAAATGTTGGTTTTCAACTTTTTTTTTAAATTAGTTTCCTTCCATATATCTTGTTATTCAATCTTCTTCTTACTTTTTTCTATTGAAGCATTTACTAAATTTCATAAGAACAATGAGTGATTGTAAATTACTTAATTTGTTACATGGTCATTCTCCATTGGGATAGTTTATATTGAGTTTTTCAATGACTTTATTTTTTCAGATTATCATGCTAAAAGAGTATGTTCCTTGCACGTGCAAGGCTACACTAGTGTGTGTGTGTATATATGTCGGTCACAATTTAAGTAAACCTGACTCATAGTAGAATGAGTTGGTTTAGAGTCATCTCAATTCTCAATTGACCAAAGAGAGTTGACGGTGAAGATGAGAGGTAAAAGAGAAAGGGGAAAATATAAACCCACCTTTAGCGCCAAAAAAGAAAAAAACCACCTCTTCGCGCTTTTCTCATTCTCTTCCTTTTGTTGCAGGTCATGAACAAGTTGGATTGGATTTAACTGCAAATGAGTGTAGATTACTATTAGTTATTGTAAGTGCCTAAAAATTACGGACTTAGGTAATCGAGGATCAAGCTCCTGATTTGTGGTTTTAAAGGGAATAAAGGGAAAGGATCGAGTCTCCAGTCACCTGAAAGGAAGGAAACAACGGTCAGAGACCCTGACTATGGGTAGCCGAAGGCCCTCCGACGATCAAGTCAGTGTATGAACTGGAAGAGAATGGAGAAAAGCCAGCTTATGGAGGGGAGGATCATGCGTACCTTGTAAGGCTTTCCTTCATGTAATATATAGACGTGAGGGTCATCATGGTACTGTCCACATGAAGGGATGGGAGTCCCATCAGCGTGTATTCGTACCTCTTGAGTGGGGGTAGGTGAAAAAGGGGGCGTCCCATCGGATCATCATCCCATACCTATGGACCTGAGATAAGGCGTGCTTCTTATCTGGGTTTGGCACCCACTCTGTCTGTCAGCTTGCCGTCCGTCGTGGCAGTGCATTTATGGCCGCATTTATGACTGAGTGACAGGAGCCGAGGTCGGGCAGAGGCTGAGACCGAGATCGGAGCCTGTGACGTGGCCGCCGAGACTCGATTCATGGTTCCCCCGAGATGGCGCTACGGCCGACCTCACGTGGTTTCCGAGACAAAGGTTAAACCGAGACTGGGGATGGGCCCCCGTTCGAATTAGTGAGCATAAAACGACCCCACACAATTGCCCCCTATCTCTTGGCCTCTTGGGGCTCGCCCGAGGTCAGGAGATAAGACTCGGAAGTGATGGGGCTGTCTTTTCGTATCCTGCTTTTATGGGATCCTCATCATGATGCCCTTTCGCCTGCCCTAGGCAACGAATGGGGTGTCATAATTGCCTTGCTATGGTAGGCACGTGGGACGTCGTTTCGTATGACCGAGGTGATAAATATCGTACCAGAGGCGTGATGAGAGATGGACCGTCGCTGCCACGTGGAGCTGTTCGAATGGCTGCTCACCGGGATCGAAGTAATGCGCTGGCAAGGTAATTAAGAAGGTGCGTTGCTTTATAAAACGAAAACGCCCCTTGCTCCTTCCTCTTTTACCCTAATCGTTTGTCTGAGAAGGAGACCCCGCTGAAGCGCCGGAGAACGTATTGCTGAATACCTCGCTGCAACTTCGCCCAAGCCAGAGGACCACGAACCTGGAGATCTCCTCCTCTGCTTCCTACATCCCGTCTTCTTGTCTTCCGCAGTCCCTCTTGCCCTTTCTGTGAGTTCCTCTCTGTCTCTGCTACTCCTTCGCACCCCTCCTTTCCTTTGTTTTCAGAGGGTTTTGACCTTTTAGGGTTTTTCCAGTTTTTCGCCTCTTTTTTCTTGCTTTTTAACCTTCTAGGAAAGATGGGGGTTTATAGCCATTGGCTAGAGGGTCCTGCGGCTCTGGAGGCTTTCCGGACGTCGTTTAAGATTCCGGCCGACGTCTTGGTTAAACCTGACGATGTCGGGGAACTCCCATATGGCCTTTCCCGGTACAAGAACTGGATGCCTTTCCCCTTGGTGTCAGTGTGCGAAGGCGGGGTCAGATTTCCCATTCATCCGCTCCTCCGCTCTTGCCTCCATGCATGGCACATCTGTCCCTCCCAGTTAATGCCAAACGGCTTCAAGATTATAATGGGTGTGGCGGAGCTGAACTGGATTCTCGACATCGGTCTCGGGGTGCATGACATAGAGGATGTCTACGACATCTGCAGGGCTGCAGGGGGCGAAGACTTTTACTACCTCCGGGTGAAAGCCAGACGCCATCCCTTGGTGAACGCCCTAGAGGATTCCAGCAAATACGCTGGGGATGAACGCATTTTGGTCTCGGGGAACTGGGAGTTCAAGGGGACCGAGACCGAGGAGGATCGGAGAATCCAGGTTCCGCGGAAGCCTGGGACCCCCCCAGTAAATGCCCATCCCTCTAGGCTTTGTTTGTACCGCCCTTGCTTGTCCTTATGCCGAGCTGACGTCCTTGCCTTTTTCTTGTGCAGGTATTCAGAAGAGAAGGAGAGAGGCCAGTTTTGATAAGTGGAAACGGAACGACGCGTGGTTAGAGAGGATCGATCGTTACCACGGCCACAACGACCGAGCTGCCTTCTCCTTGTTAGGGTACAAGCCTCGGTACCAGTCTTACACCAGGAAGACTGCAGAGATCCCCCTTGCGCCAATAGGGGAAGTTGGGCCTGAGCCCGCCGAGACCAGCAGTCGGGCCACGGATCCTCAGGACCCGATAGTCATCGGCGACAGTCCTCCCCGAGACCAGGGAGAAAAAATGGACAGGCCGCGCCCCATTTTGAAGAACCTGGGGTCAATGATTTTTGCCGGCCAAGCCCCGGCAGCCTTCAAGCACGTCCCTAGTGGGTCGGGTGCCGCTCAGGGGTCCGCCCCTGCCGCCTCTTCCAATTCGTTGGGAGCAGCTGGCGCTCCCTCGGCCAAATCTTCGAAGGAGAAGTCGGGGGAGCCCTCCGGGGTCATTCGGCCGCCGAAGGAGCCTCGCCCGCTCCGGGACAGCAGGCCGCGGGTTGTGGAACCCGGGAAGGAGACTCCTCCTCCCCCGCCGCAGAAGGAAGCCCGGCCTCGGTCCGCGGCGGCCGGAAAGGAGGGCGAGAGGCCCCCTCCCGAGAAGAGACCTCACCTGGAGGGCGCAGAGGGGAGGCCCCAAGGTGCGGAGGCGCAGGCCGAACCTTCCGTGCTGGCACCCTGGAGGCCCAACTTTGACCTCAACCCGAACGAGCCCATGACCATGGGAGAGCGGCTGGGGGCCAGCTGGGAGTCGGTCGTGGCCCTCGCCCGGGGATGCGCCCTCCCCCAGGACATGGAAAGGCACAGGAAAGCCGGGACTCCGGCTTTAATCCATCAGACGTTGAAGGCGTCGCTCGAGGTAGCTTTTTTCTACTATTTCTAAAATTCTCGCTTCTTGGTTATCCGATCCGACCCTCTCACCGTTTCTATTCTTTTAGCAGAACGCGCAGAGGCTCCAAGTACTGATGGAGAGGCATGCAGAAAGGGCTGCCCACATCGCCGGGCTAGAGAAGGAGAAGAAGAAGCTAGGGAGTGCGCTGGAGGCCAGCGCGGCCGAACTCAAGAAGGCGGAGGAGAAAATCGCCCAACACTCCACGGATCAGCAAGCGGCGAAGGCCGAAATCATCAAGTTGCGGGGCGAAAATAAGAATCTGAGGGGCGCCGCAGAAGACAAGGCGAGGAAGGCGTCCCGACTGGAGGTTGAGCTCGCCGAGATGGAGGCCGAGCTCGTCAAGAAAGAGGCCGAGGTGGCCGAGAAGCAAGGTGAACTGGTTAAGAAAGAGGCTGAGCTCGAGGCCTCTAGGAAAGAGAGGGCCGATGCCGAGTCCATCCTGCGAGATCAGGCTGCAAATGCTTACCAGGACGGGGTGGATTGGGCGTCGGAGGAGTATGTGATCTGAGCCCATTGCTGTACGAGATGGGGTGCAAGGCGGCCCTTCTCAAGTATGGGGTCTCTGAGGACCATCCCATCTTTTCGGATCTTCCTCAGTTCCGACCTGCAGCAGTGGGCTCAGAGCCAGACCCTGGCTCCAACCCTTCTGGGGCTCCGGCCGATGTCTCTGCCGCCCCTCCTCCGCCTCCGACCCCTGTCGAAGTTCAAGGCGCTCCTCCTCCTCCTTCGACTCCTGCCGAAGTCCGAGGCGCTCCTCCTCCTCCTTCGACTCCTGCCGAAGTTGAGGCGGCCCAGGCTCCTCCCGGAGCTCCTCCGTCTGCTCGTGATGCCCCCATTTCTTCCGCACTTCCAGAGCCGGAGACTATTAAGGCGGTGCCTAAGGAGTAACTTTTTTCTTTTTCGATGTAATTTTTTCTTTCTTTTTTCAAGTGCATAGGAACCTTGTAATCATACTTTTTGATCAATGAGAAGATCTTTTTCCACCTTGTTGCCTTCCTTCTTTGCTCTTTCTTGGCAATGGTATGTGGATGCTTCGATGCGAAAATTCACAAGTCCTGGAGGTCGGTAAAGCGTCCGAATCCCTATCTCATCATTGGGTTGCCCCCAGACCAATGGCTAGGTCTTAAAGATGTTCTTCTCGGGAGGAATCCCCTTTTTAGGAAGGGTTTTGTGATTAGCTTGGGTTCATACCCCGAGATGTGGTCTTCTTGCTGAAGGGCTGGGGCTGTATCTTTATTTTCGGGCGAGCATTCTTTGGTGATTCGAGAGGTGTGGGCCAAGCTGGGGCGTAGGTCGAACTCCGTGCCTTGCGGAGCTGGTCCTGCGACCGGGCTCGAAGAGGATGGCGCGAGGGCCGGATCCTTGCGGGGCTGGTCCTGCGACCGAACCCAAAGAGGATGGCGCGAGGGCCGGATCCTTGCGGAGCTGGTCCTGCGACCGAACCCAAAGAGGATGGCGCGAGGGCCGGATCCTTGCGGAGCTGGTCCTTCGACCGAACTCAAAGAGGATGGCGCGAGGGCCGGATCCTTGCGGAGTTGGTCCTACGACCGAACTCAAAGAGGATGGCGCGAGGGCAGGATCCTTGCGGAGTTGGTCCAACGACCGAACTCAAAGAGGATGACGCGAGAGCCGGATCCTTGCGGAGTTGGTCCTACGACCGAACTCAAAGAGGATGGCGCGAGGGCCGGATCCTTGCGGAGTTGGTCCTACGACCGAACTCAAAGAGGATGGCGCGAGGGCCGGATCCTTGCGGAGTTGGTCCAACGACCGAACTCAAAGAGGATAGCGCGAGAGCCGGATCCTTGCGGAGTTGGTCCTACGACCGAACTCAAAGAGGATGGCGCGAGGGCCGGATCCTTGCGGAGTTGGTCCAACGACCGAACTCAAAGAGGATGGCGCGAGGGCCGGATCCTTGCGGAGTTGGTCCAACGACCGAACTCAAAGAGGATGGCGCGAGGGCCGGATCCTTGCGGAGTTGGTCCAACGACCGAACTCAAAGAGGATGGCGCGAGGGCCGGATCCTTGCGGAGTTGGTCCTACGACCGAACTCAAAGAGGATGTCCTGAGAGACGTAAGGCAGTTCTTTGTCAAAAGGCTTTTCTTTATTGATCAATCATTTTGAATACAACTAGAAGTAATATTTTTTTAGATGGGCAGCATTCCACGGTCGTGGCAACTCCTTGCCATCCATTCCTTCAAGCCTGTAGGCTGACCTTCCTGAGACGGAGACCACCTTATAAGGGCCGAGCCAGTTCGGCGCAAGTTTGCCTTCATTAGGATTTTTATCTGCTGGTAGTGCTTTTTTCAAGACCAACTCTCCAACCGAGAACCTTCTTTCTTTTACCCTCTGATTGTATCCTCGGGACAGCTGCCGCTGGTAGGCGGCCAGACGCACGGATGCTGCTTCCCTTCGTTCCTCGGCCAGGTCGAGCTCTCTGGCGAGGTTTGTTTCGTTCTGCCCTTGATCGAAGAGATTTGTTCTTAAGGTCGGGAGGCCGACCTCAAGAGGGATTACAGCTTCCATCCCGTAAGCCAATGAAAAAGGGGTTGCCGAGGTGGATCGTCTCGGGGTGGTCCTGTATGCCTAGAGGACACTCGGCAATTCTTCCGTCCATCTGCCTTTAGCTTTATCAAGCCTTTTCTTCAGCCCCTCCAGAACCACTTTGTTCGAGATCTCTGCTTGCCCATTGCTCTGCGGATAGGCCGGGGTTGCATAGAGGTTTCTGATGCCCAGTTCCTGACAGAAGCTTTTGAAGAATTTTGAATCGAATTGGGTTCCGTTGTCTGAGACCAGAACTCTGGGGATCCCGAACCGCGTGACGATGTTTTTCCACACAAAATTCTTTGTGTCAAGCTCGGTGATGGAGGATAAGGATTCTGCCTCAATCCACTTTGTGAAGTAATCGGTGCGCACCATTAGCCATCTTTTGTTTCCCGGAGTTCGGTGGAGAGGTCCGACGATGTCCAGCCCCCACTGAGCAAAGGGCCATGGACTGGAGAGAGGGCTCAGGTCCCGAGCTGGCTGGTGAAGGGAGTGGGAGAACTTCTGGCATTTTTCGCATTTCCTTGCGTAGATCTGTGCATCTTTCTGCATGTAGGGCCACCAATAGCCCTGGCTAATAGCTCTGTATGCCAGGGACCTTCCTCCGATGTGACTTCCGCAGATTCCTTCGTGGATTTCAAATAGAAAATCTTCTACCTTGCTCGGATGAACGCATTGGAGATATGGTCCGGAGTAGGATTTTCTGTATAGTTTTTCATCCGGAGATAGCCAGAAGTGAGCTGCCTTCATCCTGACCTTGTAGGCTTCGTTCTTATCTTCGGGGAGCTTGTCCTCTCTGAGGAACGCCGTGATTGGGTCCATCCAGCTTGGACCGAGGTCCGTGCACAGAACTGGCCGAACTGGGAGGAGCTCTATGCTGGGTTTCTCCAATGTCCCTACATCAACTGTCCTTCTCTTCCCAGCTTCTACGGCCGAGGCCAAGCTTGTCAGGGCGTCTGCATGGCGATTGGACTCCCTACCGACTTGCCTTACTTCAACTTTTTCAAACTGGGAGAGGAGCTGCCTGGTGTGGGATAGATAGGCCACCATTCTTTCGTCTCTGGCTTGGTAGTCTCCGCTCAGCTGGCTCGTCACCAACTGGGAGTCACTGAAGACCGCCACCCGCCGTGCCCCCAGTACTCTCGCGCTGCCGAGACCGGCGATCAGTGCTTCATATTCTGCTTCATTGTTTGATGCTTTGAAGTCGAGGGTTAGTGCCTGTTCTATGACTAGTCCTTCTGGAGATTGAAGGACGATGCCGGCGCCTGCTCTTTTGGATGTCGATGATCCGTCAACGAAGACCTTCCAGGCAGACTCAAGGAATTTTTTCCAGGACTGGTCTTCTTTAGTCTCGGTGTTACCTTCATTTCGGCCCTTGGAGTCCCCCAGTTCGGTATCGAGCGAGGTCGGTACCGAACTAGGTGAGGTGAATTCGACGACGAAGTCCGCCAAGACCTGCGCCTTAATTGCTGTTCTGGGTTGATAATGGATGTCGAACTGTCCCAGCTCCACAGCCCACTTGGAAATTCGACCAGAGAAGTCTGCCCTTCTGAAAAGCGACTTAAGTGGGTACTCGGTGACAACCACTACTGTGTGTGTCTGGAAGTAGTGGGAGAGCTTGCGGGAGGCACTGATCAGTGCCAGTGCTAGCTTTTCGAGCGGCAGATACCTGGTTTCGGCGTCGAGTAGGGTTTTGCTGGTGTAATAGATGGGGTACTGTTGCTTGTCGCTTTCTCGAACCAGCACCGAACTCACCGCATGGTCCGAGACTGCAAGGTAAAGATAGAGAAAATCGTCTTGCGACGGAGTGGACAATAGGGGTGGTGAGGAGAGGTACCTTTTAAGCGTCTCTAGTGCCAAGTCGCATTCTGGAGTCCATTGGAACTTAGAACTCTTCTTCAGGAGCTGAAAGAACGGACGACACTTGTCCGAGGCGCGGCTGATGAAGCGATTGAGTGCAGCAGCCATCCCTGTAAGTCTCTGGACCTGCTTGGCCGAGGTCGGGCTCTGGATAGATTGTATGGCTGCGATCTGCTCCGGATCGGCCTCGATCCCTCTCCGAGTCACCAAGGTCCCCAGGAATTTGCCGGAGCCGACACCAAATGCACACTTCGAGGCATTCAGTTTGAGCTGGAACTCTCGGAGGATGGCAAATGTTTGGCGTAGGTCCGTTAGGTGGTTCTGCGACTCCTTGGACTTGACTACCATGTCGTCAATATAGACCTCAATCGTCTTTCCGAGTTGGTCCCGAAACATCCTCGTGACCAGCCTCTGATATGTTGCTCCGGCGTTTTTCAGCCCGAAGGGCATCACTTTGTAACAATAGATGCCTCGAGGTGTGATAAACGCAGTTTTTTCCTCATCAGGTCTGTGCAGAGGGATCTGATGGTAGCCTCGGTAGGCGTCTAAGAAGCTCATCCTGCCATGCCCCGAGGTGGCGTCGATCATCTGGTCGATCTTTGGGAGGGGGAAGCTGTCCTTGGGGCAGGCTTTGTTGAGGTCAGTGAAGTCCACACAGACCCTCCACTTGCCGCTCTTCTTCTTCACTACCACCGTGTTTGCTAGCCACCTGGGGTAATGTACTTCGCGGATTGCCCTGGCCTCGAGGAGCTTATCCACCTCTTCCACTATTGCTTCTGTCTGAGGGACCCCCGTTCTACGAGCCTTTTGCACGACGGGCTTGTGTCCGGGATCCACATTCAGCTTGTGACATATGACCTCGGGGTCAATTCCCGGCATCTCATACGGAGTCCATGCAAAGACATCTTTATTCAGAAGTAGGAAGTCTAGCAATTCGGCCCTCTCAGTGTCGGGGAGCTGGCTACCCAGCAGGAAGTATCGCTCCGGATCTTCATGATTAATCCTGACCTCGGTGAGGTCCTCTATGCTTTTCTGTCCGGCTGTTCGCCCAACATTCTCAATTTCGGCCTCGAGCTCGGCCATGTGCACTTGCTGCGGCTCAACCTCCCCGGGGGTTATGGCCACGAGGCATTCTCTGGCCATCTGCTGGTTCCCCCACACTGTCACAATCTCGACCACCCCACCAGGCTTCTCTAATGGAAACTTGAGTTTTTGATGGAGGGTGGAGGGTACTGCTTCCATGGCGTGCAGCCAACTCCGTCCCATTATCACATTGTAGGGGGATGGCGCGTCTATAACCATGAAGTCGGCCATCTTTGTCGCGCCTCCTACCCGGACTTCAAGTGAGATCTTCCCCTTGGGGTACACTGGTTCAACGCTGAACCCTATCAAAGGGATGTGGGCTGCCTGTAGATCAGATTCGGGTAAGCCGAGCTGCTTGAAGCAGCTGTAGTAGATGACTTCGGAGGAGCTCCCTGGATCTATGAGGACGCGCTTGGTGGTGTAATTGTTGAGCCGCAAAGTGAGGATGAGGGCATCATTATGGGGGAGCTGGACTCCCTTTAGGTCTTCATCTGAGAACCAAATCCTGGGCCTTTCCTTCTTAGCCCTCTTCGGGGCGCTTTCTAGCTCTGCCGACATCACTTGCTTGCCATGGGCAGCCCTTCTGGCCTCTGACCGAGCTCGGGTACTCTGCTTACCCGGGGCGGGGGCCAGGTGGATGACGTGGATGATACCTGCCGGTTCGTCACTGTCCTGGTCATCGCTGGGTTGGTTGCGCTGCTGAGCTCGGTTGACTCTTTCTTCCCCCTTGATGTACTCCTGGAGGTGCCCATCCTTCACGAGCTTCTCGAGATGGGATTTTAGCGCAAAGCAGTCTTCAGTCATATGCCCGTGCTGCTTGTGATAGGAGCAGTGTTTTTGCCTGTCTCGGGTGGATGGGTCGCCTGGCATCGGCCTCGGCCATTGGAAGTATGGTTCTGCCTTGATTTTGCTCAGGATTCTGTAAATGGGCTCCTTGAATACGACACTGATGGCTCTGTAAGGATCGCTGGCCGGCTTGGTGGGCTGAGACCTCGACCTCTTGCTGTTGCCCGAGGAGATCGAGAAAGAGCGGGCAGGCTTTTTCCTATCCGACCTCGGCCTGGAGGACGTCCCCTCCCTGGTGGAGGCTTGGTGCTTCTTTGGGAGTCCAAACCGTTCCGTGCCGTGGGCCTCGTCCTCCTCTTGCTCGACATATTGTTTCACCCTCGCCATCAATGCTTTCATCGTAGCCACGGGGTTCCGGACCAGGTCCCTGCGGAGTTCGTTTCCTGGGAGTAAGCCTTCCCTAAAGCACATGATGGCGACTTCGTCGTTAGCGTCGGTAATCTGGCTGTATATCGTCCAGAACCTTCTGGCGAAGGCAGTGATGCTCTCACCGTCCTTCATTCGGATCGCCATGAGATTGCTACCCGTCTTTGGGATGACGCGGTGTGCTTGAAACTTTTCAAGGAAAGAACTTCGGAGCTGCCGCCAGCTCGAGACCGACCCGGGGGGGAGCGCGCAGAACCACCGGAGGGGGAGGTCTCCCAGACTGGATGAGAAGACTCTGCAGTTTAGGAGACCGACGTCCCCCCAGACCGACATCCGCTGAGTGAAATGTCGCAGATGCGCCTCTGGGTCCGAGGCTCCGTCATAAAGGATGAACCTTGGGACGCTAAATCTCTCAGGGAGAGAGAGATTTTTAATCTCCAGCGAAAAGGGGGACATGCCCTGATCGTCCTCTTCATATTCACCAATCTGGTCTCGGGAGAGACCGTTCTCGGCCAAACGGGCCTGGACCTCCTGCTTGATATAGTGGTCCAACTGCGCCTTGAGGTCCGTCTGGTCATCAAGTCTCGGGGATTCCGGCTCACGCCGTGCTCCCCCGAGACCACTAGGCAGATGACTGCTGCTCGAGCCTTCCTCCTCGCAGTGAGACCTCCTTCTGTGGTTGAGGACATGCCTCAGATCTTGGTTACCCGGGTGGGTCCGCTTCCGCCGGGGAGGCGGACCACGAGACTTCCTCTCGTTCATCTCGAGCCGCTCCTCTAGACGACGAATCACCTCGTCTTTATCTTGGAGAGCCTGGTCCTGGGCATCGAGCTCTTTAAGCAGGGGGTCGTCATTTCTCGTTTCACGGATATGATGAAGAGATTGGCCGTCGTCGCGAGAGTGACGGTGGGACTGATGGGACGTCGCCCTGATAGGGGTTTTGCCCCTTCGCCGAAGATCCGACGTGGGGGCGTTCTGTTCCGGACCCCTTTGTGACCGACCATCAGGATGGAGAGGGACCCCTCGACGGTCATCATGGTAGGGGCCCGCGGTCGTGGGCCGAGACGAAGAGGCCGATTGGACTATGCCTTCTACGTACGCGGCTCCCGACTTTCCCCCAGACCTCCTCTGGCGCGGGACCTCCGGTTCCTCCTGCCTGTCTGGAGGAGCCGCCATCGGCCCTGGAGGGGGAAGAAGAGCGGAACGAAGGTCGGGGGTAAGCTCTGGAAGTGCGGACTGCGGCTGCAAGAATGGTAGAAATGAAGGTTGTTCTGGCAGTGGGAAAGACGACGCCTTCCGAGACTTCGACGGTCCTCCGCTACCGTTTCTGGTCTTTGGAGGCATGGCTTCTTCAGAAGTTTTGGCACAGATCCTATCCCCACAGACGGCGCCAACTGTAAGTGCCTAAAAATTACGGACTTAGGTAATCGAGGATCAAGCTCCTGATTTGTGGTTTTAAAGGGAATAAAGGGAAAGGATCGAGTCTCCAGTCACCTGAAAGGAAGGAAACAACGGTCAGAGACCCTGACTATGGGTAGCCGAAGGCCCTCCGACGATCAAGTCAGTGTATGAACTGGAAGAGAATGGAGAAAAGCCAGCTTATGGAGGGGAGGATCATGCGTACCTTGTAAGGCTTTCCTTCATGTAATATATAGACGTGAGGGTCATCATGGTACTGTCCACATGAAGGGATGGGAGTCTCATCAGCGTGTATTCGTACCTCTTGAGTGGGGGTAGGTGAAAAAGGGGGCGTCCCATCGGATCATCATCCCATACCTATGGACCTGAGATAAGGCGTGCTTCTTATCTGGGTTTGGCACCCACTCTGTCTGTCAGCTTGCCGTCCGTCGTGGCAGTGTATTTATGGCCGCATTTATGACTGAGTGACAGGAGCCGAGGTCGGGCAGAGGCTGAGACCGAGATCGGAGCCTGTGACGTGGCCGCCGAGACTCGATTCATGGTTCCCCCGAGATGGCGCTACGGCCGACCTCACGTGGTTTCCGAGACAAAGGTTAAACCGAGACTGGGGATGGGCCCCCGTTCGAATTAGTGAGCATAAAACGACCCCACACAGTTATAATTAACGTCATAGTTAAATGATAAAATGTAAAATATTTACAGTACAAACTTCCTGATTAGCAAGAGGTAAAAAAGTATTGTTCAGCTTTAATTTGCAAACCAGCCACTTAAGTTAAGCCAGGGGAATTTTACAAAAAAGGGTCTCAAATATCTCTATTCCTCAAAACTAGTCCTAAAATACACATATTGCCCAAATGAATCCTCTCCCATATAACCCCCTTCTTCTGAGACCAAATTGCCTTCACTTGATTTTTTTTCCGGTTCATAAGCAATGTCTCGAGTTCGCAGGTGTCGGCAAAATTATCCGTCCCTTGCTTTTTCACAAGTATATCTTAGGATTGTACATGTTGTCTCTGAGTATATTTTTCCCTTCACTTCCCTTTTAAGATTTATGTTGGGCTTTCCCTTTTATATTTTTCAAACTTGTAAGCCTTCAATTTGATGATAATTAGCTACAAAGTCATGAATTTTTTCATTGGTTTTTTCAACTTAGAATACATAAATAACTGAAACATAATTTAGTAGCTGACCGTCTTAAAGTAGGGTTGCAAATATAAATTATTCTCCGCTACTATCTCTACTTGCAAAAGCAAAAATGTTAACCAAGTATCATATCCACTGGGACAAAAAGACTAAGTTGTGTTGTTTCCTAAATTCCTAAACTAATCTTAGTAGAAAACAAAGTTTTGATTCTTAAACTAATCCTATTAGAAAATGAAGTGTTGATTTGATTGCTTGTAATTCCTAAATTAACAAATTGAAAGACAAGGTTTTGATATAATCAGATAAAGGTCTTAGGGTATGAATCCACCGTAGCCTCGTGCAATGACGAATATAGATTTAGGGTTTCACTATTAATGCTTTCAAAACTTGTTCTGATTACAAACCTTCATAGAGTCAACAAATAAGGAGTGCGGGTTTAGATCTGGGCATAACCTATCTATAAGGCATAGATTATCCTAATTCTAACTCCACGCACATTCAAGCACCATATTATATGACTTGATATTCCACACTACAAGAATAAAATACCAAAAGAGATCTTGCATTAATAAAAGAATCTAACAATGGATAACATTAACGTCATATAATCAAAGCATTTAAAATAAAACCCTAGAACCTATACATCACCATAAACACAAAACTAGAGCTTCATCACAGCCCTAAGATGGAGATTTAGTTACTCATGAAAGACAATTGCCGAAGAATCCTTGATGAAATCCTCATTGACGCTCTTTCCAAACTCCAAGAAAGCCTCCAGAACTTCTCTCTTGATGTTGAATGACTCTAAAACGAGATTAGGGCTTTTATTTATAGGTTTTGGGATGAAAACCTCGTAAAAACGCGGAAAGGCGGACTCTTCAGACGGTCCGGGCATCCGAATGCCAGGAAAAAATATTTCATGCGTCCTCTCTGTGATCGGGTGTCCGGACGCCCGGAGCCAGAGAGCTCTGATTTTTTGTTTTTCGCATTTTTCTCTAATTTCGTTTTGTTTTGCACCAATTTCTTCCCAATACTCTTAAAAACCTGTAAACATAAGAATAATATAATTAGACAAATTAAACTCATCCAAGTGTATATCAAACTCTAAATTAAAGGGCCTAAATAATATATTTTAGGCTCTCATCAGTAGCGAGCTCAAGAGTTAAACTCTTACCAAATATATGTATTTAAAGACCAATTTTAATCTATAAGGGATATTCGAAGCTTTTTTTTTTCGTAAAATTATCTTAAATCATTAGATATCCTTTAGCTGACCGTCTGCTTGTCTGTCGGTTACGAGCAAGACGACCGACAGTACTTAAAAAAAAAAAAAACACACAAAAGCATTCTTGAAATTTGGAAAAAGCAAGGACCACAGGGTCTGCAAGGACGGTAGTGATTGATGTGAAAAACTGAGCCAATTTCAGAAATGCCCTCTCTTTTCTTTCTTATTAGTTATGAAAGTTTTTTATTTTTTTTATTTTGACAAAGAGGCCCACATCTCAGTGATCCGGCCCATTGATTTTGTCAATTTTTGACATCACCATCTGCTCAAGTGGTGTTGTGGTCATCATCTTATGAAGGGCCTCATCCCACCAACTTGGACATTCATTGGGCAATTAGTCATCAATTTGATTTCAACCCAACACCACGTGATAAATGTTCCTGATGTTGTGGGCATGTGATGGATGTTCATGTGGATCAACATCTGGGATATTTTGTTGATGGCCCACTGTAGATAGTGCATGATACTATGATACAACTGTGGATTCAAAGGCAAACTGTCAACCATTCCATTCTAATGATTAGAATCTTCCAGCAGTTTATTTTTAATTTTCTCTATTGTCATAAACCTTGAAGATGAATGGTCCAAATCTTCATCAAGTTCAAACGGCTGAGATTAGTTGGGGAAGTCCATGAGTACCAAAATCCAATTAAAAATTGAATTTGAGCACATGTGAGTGAAATGCCTTTTGGATTGGTCAATCAAATGGACGGTGGGCCTTGATCCAACTGAAGTGAAATTTAATGCATGGGGAAGAAAGAGTGCAAGGGTTAGATTCCATGATATCCATTGAAGAAGTGGGGCCCCCATGTTATTTTCATAGGGGTGCCGAGTACTAGTCCATCTTATCTTACCTAACTAGAGAGGAAGCTTTCTAGTGTGGTGGTGCAGTTGTTGGCATGTTGTTTTTGCCCAACCGACGCATCCAATCACTCTAATCTCTAACTAGTAGTAGACTGATCAGGATTCAGGAAGAATTGTGCAATCAATGTAAAGCCTGCAAATATATTCAGCACAAGACCCACTCATTAATAAGGTGCCTGCCCAACTCGGAGTCTGGATGTTTTGACTGTAGAGTAACCATGAGTTGAAGGAGTTAAATTCTACACTTGGACTACCAAATCGATGGAGTATTCCCAATTTTTTTTTTCTCTTATTAGAGTTGATACTGAGGTGTGATTGATTAAAAAATTATGATGAATGACTAGGTCACCCTTTTATTCAAATAATCGATCTTAGGGTGGGATTACTGCGAGGACAATAATTACAGCGGTCAATAATGTTGTGTTAACAAATTCGAATTACGAATTACGGATTAAATTTGTATACGACCAGTTAACTTAACGTATTATTAACAACCTGAACCCATTAAGAGCCCATCCGAACACGTTAATCTCGTAAGAGTTCGTGCTGTGTGACATTTTGATAGCTATTGGGCCTGTTTCTTTGCTGGAATTACTTAATGGGGAATTCATAAATTTACAGACAAAGTGAAATTCCTGGATGCCCCTTTGGGCTTGAGCATCCAGGAATTTCACCAAAATTTATTTAGCTGTTATCCGAAAATGCTAGTAAAGAAACAAGGAATTCAGAAATTTTAAGCGACAACCTGTCACATTATGTTCAGGAATTCCTAAATATGGTGAATTCCTGACAGAAATTCCACTAAAGAAACAGGTCTTAGAATAATACGTACTCCTTCAACTTAAGGTTTAACTGAGTCGTAGCCTTTCAGGACTCTACATTATGGAACTTGCTAGCCACCAATAATTACCATGCAAGGCCCATGGAATTCCCATCCTTTTTAGGCTTTAACACATAGAAATCTAGGTTAAAAAGGAGTAGAACTCCACGGAGGGGCTGACCTGTTAAAGTTTGAGCCATTGAAAATAAATGCGTTTTAAGTATATTTGAGTATCCTCAAATTTTATGTAAATCGAAGCTTTTTCTTTATTGGATTAAGGCAATCTCATGTATATTCATTGTCACATTTTCAGTCGATCAAAGGTGGAAATAATCTCCATGTCAAATTTTTATTTTTAACCATTCCAAATATTACTATTGTGGAGTTCCACTCCATTATAACTTGCTTTGGATGCAGAAGAAGCGTAGGGACATTGAATGCTGACGTGATCACAAAAGGAAAACGTCTATAAGACTACAACATAGACTGGAATAAGAAGACTTAAAGAAAAGCATTATAAAAAATTCTTCAGTCCAAAACGAGAGAGAGAGAGAGGAGAAGGATTTTCAAGAGGGAGTTTGATCGATTTTTTGATAGATTTGAGTTTTTGAGAGGGAGTTTGATCGATTGTTTGATAGATAGAATACTTGGAAGGGAAGGGTTTTAGGTCTCTCTGCTTGCTAGCTCCATCAACTAGAGAAGAAAGAAAAGATGCTGGAATTCTTCCTGTTGGGGTGCACTGGGGTGGTGGTGTTTCTTCATGGGGCCAATTTCTTCTTTCACGCTCTCTCCCAACACACCAGAATCCGATCTCTAAGGTATCATCATCATCATCTCATACTACTAATCTCCCTTTGAAACTCCCTCACATACACCATTTTTTTCAGTGTATACACTCCCTTCTGGGATTAGTCATTTATTTCTTAAACTGTAGGAAAATTAAATGGGATGGTTTTCTGACTTGCTTTTTTTTTTTTAAATAATTGTTGGTGGTTTTCTCAGTTTCTTGGGATTTGTTGGATGGTAGAAGGCTACAGGACAGGGTTTGATGAAAGGAGACTAAGAAGAGGATGCAAGGTGTTTTTTTCTTTCTTGTGAAGATTAATACTGTTATGGAATTAAAGGAATGAAAAGACAAGATGGAGGGCATAATGCCATTTTATCTTCTTATCTTTATGTACAGATGTGTGATGGATCCTTCTATAATGCAAGGTCATGCTTGAAAGCTATTCCACTTTAACTCATGTTGCTGTTAGTTGAAGATGAACATTTTTTAAAAGCCGCCCCCCCCCCCCCCCCCGCCCCCCAGTTTTTTGTAGTTATCTTTTGCTGGGTGCAATGTTTGGTGGTTGCTTATAATATAGTCTTGTGAACTTAGAATCATTCTACTTAACAACCCTGGACCAAACCCCAAGGGGTAGCTTAGTTGGCCTAGGACTACGGTTTGCTCCCGGAGGTTGTGGGTTCGAAACTCTGCTACCACACTAGGGTTACAGGGGATTTTACCCGGCTTCCCTCTGGGCCCGGAGTGATTAGTCCAGCCCAAAGGGTTGGGAACCCTCCGACAGCAAAAAAAAAAAAAAAAAAAAAAAAAAAAACCCTGGACCTAATTATTAGAATAGGCCATCAATAGTTACAACCCAAAACCTTGTTATAGATGCTGAACTATTTTTAATTCAATGTGCTGATTTTTAAAAGCTATTTAAAAGTGTTATACCTTGTGGATAAAGTAATATTTTATGTTGTGTCCAATCAGAAGTGCCTCACTATGGTTGAATCATGTTCATGCTCATGATCCCATCTTCCATCACATGAGTGAAATGTAAAATAATGGTAAGTGTGCAGTTGGAAGGGAATATATTGAGACATAATTTCAAAACAACTTATTAACATAAACAATACGAGGGACCCAAAGTTCCGTTTTGATGAAAAAGATGGGAGGCAGAGAAAACAGTTGTCAGTTTTAACAATTCTGTATATGATGGTTTTCTCTGTATTAAATGACCTCTGAAAGAGATTTTGAGGGGATATAGCAAATGCTACCAAAAGCTTCTTAGTTCTCATGATTACCTCTGCCTATCATCAAATTCTCAGCGGCACTGATTTAACTTAAACTAACAGCTGGATTCATGAATAGGTTTGGTTGTTTTTTTTTTTTTCCAATTACAGAAGCACTCATTCTTTACTGGCAAGCTCCCAAGCTCTAATGACTGATCTTTACTCTCCCTGTGAAAGGAGTATCAATATGCATGTGCTTTCACAGTGAGCCAATTCTCTCACTGAATTGCAATGACATTAACTTATATCTATTTATTAACTAATCAACATTAAAGAGGTGAGTTGTGGCAGATATAAAGAGGAGATGTTGTTGGGATCTCCACTTTCCTCGGAATTGACTTACCCTCATTATTTATTTCTTGCTAAGAGGATTATTTGATTGCATCTTCACTTCTTCGATTTTAGCTACTTTGATAGGAAAGTTGCTTAGGATTCTATTCTTTTATAGGGCTCTTTTCATTCATGTCATGGAATTCCTAGGAATTGTAAGACTTGTATTTCTAAAAACTGGTTAACATTGAAAAAAACAAAGGTAATTATCCATAGATGCCAATCAAATAAACCAAACCCCCCCACCACCCCCCCACACACACACACACACACACACAACCACAAAAAAAAAAAGAATCGAGGATAGTAATTTAAATCACATGAAAGTTAGGATGCCAAGTACATATCTACCTTATCTCCTTCATCCATCACCACTTTAATAATCCCTTTTGGAGCCCATTTGACTATAAATTCCTCTGCATTCAATTCCAAGCAAACAAACATAGGCATTAAGGAATTCCTATTTGCTTCTGTATACCTTTCAATCCATGGAAAGTATTGGTGTTTGCTCTCTCCTGCAGGTCAAAATTGTTCTATCTAGAATCATATCATCTGAAAATGTTTTCAGTGTGCCATGGAATGAAAAACATCTGCAAACTCAGTTTTAATTGAGCATTACTGCAAAGCCATGTTAAGACCCGTAACTTTCCTATCTTCTTTTCTGGCCCGTTTGTGTCACTCTTGTTGAATTAATCTCCCAAGAAATGTAATTATATCAAAGGGCAACAATCCAATGGCTTATTTTGGACAAACTTAGTACTGTACAATGCCGCCTCCATCCTGCTCTGCATTTTCTATGGAAACCTTGTGCACCCTTGTGCACAAGAATGACCAATTTGACCCCCATTTACTGAGGAGGGTTAAAGCTCAATGTTTACACCATCCATTCTCATTAGTAGTGGCATATAAAGGTGTACTGTAGTAAGATATAAGCACTATTTCTTATATCCGATGAAGGAGCAGTTTAGACTTGAGATTTCAACCAACAGAAAGAGGAATTCTCATAACTGGGCAAGGTTCCTGCGAGAAAGGCATACTAACTGTACCTTGCTTGATATGAAGGTCATGTCTAATGAACAAAATAACAATTGATCTAACCACTGGGCAAATGATTGCACAGAACAATTGGGCCTCAGAGGTGGCCACCAAAAGAACAGACCAGCAGAGTCCACTGATCCATGAATTATATGCTCTTGAAGCACTGATGCCTCAAATTAAAGACACAATGAAAAAAATGATGTACAGTATATATCAGGCAAATCGTGTTGTATCCTGTACAATCATCTGGGGGAGTTTTGAGTTTCCTAGGCCCATGTCGGATCCTTAAACTTAGTTGTCCTGCACTCAGTTTACCCGTAAATGAATAAGTAAACATTTGCTGTAATGATGCATGAACCCTCATTTATGAGTAAACTGAGTTACCCCCCTTGGACAAAGATCCAAACGGGTCCTAGAGTCTAATGTTATCCTGGTAGAGGGTCATCCTCAGACATTATGGTTAACAGCGAATACTTGACTTTCAGAGAGATCTTGCCACCGTCCACACAAAGCTTGGCTCCTGTCACAACCCAATATCCTGGTGAAACCTCTGGGCCCCGCATCATTTCTTTCATGTCCACAAACCTTGACATCCCCTGCACCCTTGTTGGGGCTGGCGGTCCACCAGGAAACACAGCTGAATTCAGCTCTGCATTGCCTGGTTTCTCCTCTGGAATCAGGCCTGTGCTAAATCTTGTGCTAATTAGTGTTGAGATGACACCAGATTTTCGAGATTGGTAGGCAGGGCCATCCCACTCTGACCTACGGATCTTTGCAGATGCCACCATGGAGAAGCCAAGCCTCAGGAAAAGCACCTTTTTCATGCCAACTTCCTTAACCTCTAACCAGGCCTTGCTCACTATAGAAGCGGATTCATCGATGCAGGGACTGTACTGGACTGGGGCTGTGCAAACATGGGAGCATACGTTCCACTTGACAGGCTCATTGTATCTTCGATCTGGCAGTGAGTCATCATCAAGGCCACTGTTGCAGTCATCGGACAGTTGGAGAGTCACAGGCAGTGATGACAGGTGCTGAAGATGGATTGCCAGGTAATCTCTCTTCTTGCCTTCCAAATATAGACGGATCCCGGTTACTGGCCGGTGTACAGAATCAACCTGCAACAGGTGGTCAGCAACCAGAAAGGAATTTAAATTGAGTAAATGTAAACAAATAGGGGTTTCAACCCAGAAAAATTGGTTTGGATTCAGGGTTTGGACCCCAAATTGCTGGATAAAGCTTTGATGATGATGATCACAGATTTAGACCCGTCTAAATTAGTCTACGGATTTGGGTCCTGCTGTGAGACCCAAATAAAATTGCAGTTCAAAGTCCTGGTTCATGTGACATACACAAGAACCCACATACCCATATAAAAATGTATTAGTATATGTATATTAGCTGCCTTTGTTTTGGCAATCAAGTCTCGAATGATATTTAATGCACAGTTAACGAATATGACATACCGCTCTAATGCTATATTCTAAACCTATAAAATATTTGGTTATATACTTAATAATTTATGGCCCACATTTGGGTCTAAATTGGTATGGGGTACAATTACGGATAACCAAAGCTGAGCTGGGGAATGTGTATCGGCTAAATACCACGCACCTCCCCAGGCCATGGCTCAGGTCATCAGGAAACACTATGGCTGAACATATAGAACAATGAAAGTGCTTTCTTCAACTCTTCATTGACACAGGGTCCTTCAGTTCTAGAATTACCATAACATCAATGTAAAGACATAAATATTCAGAAGATTTTTCTATTTTCTCTTTCTTGGTCTCATATAATTATATAAATGTATTAAGCACAGTTGATCAATTGAAAAAGTGACTTTTGAGGGCATTTGCAAGTGGTAAAAACAAAAAGGTCAGGATTCCTCCACTGTTACTCTTCCTGAAGAATCAAGATGCACTGGCAGCCACTTGCAAAACAGATCGTCAGGGACAACTGCTGTTTAATTATAGACTTAGGTTTCCTTGGATATCGAAAAAGATGACGGAAGGATGCCTTTCAGCAGCAGTCCAATTTCCACCAATCAAACAATTGTTCTCCCATCCTCACGAAGCAGAAAAATGAACAGAAAGGTGTGGCGGGAAGGAAGGGTGCTAATCTAAAAACCTAGTACACTAGCACCACAAACAGATGCTTGACCACTTCATGAGACCAGTTGCCACCAAAAGTTTATAAATCACGCATCCAAACAGAGTCTTCAGTATTAGCACCAAGTTCCACAAACACCATGAGCTATGTTAGTTGTTGATAGACTGATGTTCCAAACTATGCCTTGCATGATGATACAACAGAAATAAGTAATTGTTCGGTGATTTCTAGAGGATCCATTTTGAAGTTTATATCAAAAAATGAACAATGAACACTCCAACACACCTCATGAAAGGTTCAGTGGTTGACAGACAACCTCTGAATTTGGGGTCTTGGACAAATGAAGGCTTGTTTTGATATTTTTGGTATTCAAGAAAATTTGTATAAATACTCTTTAACCTATGACTTAAATCAGCTTTCCTTCACATGCGTGCATGTGTGCATAGTGGTTCTCTTAGCTTCATCCCATCAATCTAGGGTCCACTTAATGTGCATAGCGGTTCCAAGTGGCGGTTTATAATATTTTCCTTTTCTCCTTCGACATTTACTTACACAACAACCATGAAAGAAAATATTGCTATAGAGTACTCAATTGTCAAAGACACATATTTTCACTGCACCTTCAAATAAATTGACTAATGTGAGCGTTTGCAAACAATGTTGCATGATGTAAAAAATACATGCATGTCGTGCCAGCAAAAGATACTGACCTGGGTTGTGTTAATGTAAAGCTTGGGACCCATGAAGGAGAACTGGAGCGAAGGTGAGCTGGCCTTCTTACGCTGAGGGCCTAGGGGGAGTTCACTGTAAGAAGGGGCCCATTGCCTGGGTAATTGAAACTCTAAAAATTGATGCAGCTCCTCTATTGGTGGCTTATCTGAATGATCAGACAAAATAAGAATCAGCCTCTTAGTTGTGAATATTGTGCCATGTAATAAGAAGAAAGCTAGAATTTTTAATTTGCTGGCTTTCCAGGAGCAAAATACACCATATCTAAGAGTTATAAAAAATAAATAAAAATAAATAAATTACACCATATCTAAAATCTCTCCTGCTAAAGATACCAGTGACAGTAAGTGATTGATTATTTGTTGAGGGTTGAAACACCTCGTGTCCCAAAAACATACTCACGAAGCTATTTCATTTAAGTTAATTGGAGTTCTCTGGTAATCACCTGTAATGAGATCTGGAGCTACTGTGCTAGGCGTAGGGTAGGAATTAGTTTGGGTCTCAATTTCCCCATCCGTGAACACCTTTCTGCATTCTATGGTGGGATTTATTGTGACATGTATCTACGTCTTCAAGGTTGAAGTTCTATAATTCGTCAGCGTGCATGCTAGAGATCGTGTTAGGGTGATTGGGTTGAATATGTCAAAACTGATTGCATGACTAATAGTACTCTGGATCAGACTGACATAAGTTCTCTCAGTCACATGACAAATAATTAATCAGGTTGCATTTGGCCTAATGTATGTCTAGGATGGTTATTTTCAAACAAATCCTTACCTGCAATACAGATGGAATTACTGTTTTACCATGTCTTTGGTTTAGAATATGGGATCACTATATATAAGTTTATCACCATTGTTTTTGGTCAATATACAAGTTTTTTTTTCTGCTTTGGGTACCATGATAGTAAAAAGCATACTAATAATCTTTAAAATATAGAAACGTACTATTTCAATACTAGAAGTTGAAGGAAGCGGTGCTATCTATAAAAAAGAGCAGGTGCATAAAAAATTCTCTTAAACATTAGAGACATAGAGAGAACAGACCAAAAGATAACACGTCCCAATTATTTTAAGATAAAGAGAACATGCCAAAATATAACAACGTTACATGTGTTGCAGCAAATAGACAACTACTGGCATCAATGAATAATAGGCACTATGGTCTTGAATGCTAGAGAACAAGCACAACAGGGAAATTTGAAAGCACTTACATCGCAGGTACAGGTTTACTGCATGACTTAGGAATCCACTACCTCGAACACCATTCAAGAGAGAAATTATTGGCACAAAAGACATCGATATCACGTCAGGGTCCTGTGAAATTGTAGGCAACCATTGGCTATGACTTTGACCTTTATCGATACCTCCTCGTCTGACACGAATGATCACCATATCCTGAAGGAGTAGAAATGAAATGTTAAAATGCAAGTTAACTGCTTTATTCCGGCTCAAAATTTATAAATAACTGCTTAAAGGGGAAGAAAATGAAGCATACATCCTTCTTCGAAACAACAGGTCTAATGGAGTTTGCTAATACTGGATAGTGTTCCCAAGCGGGCAACTGTTTGTCCTGAAAGAGAAAGAGAGGATTTCCAGGAAACCATTCTAAGCCTCAGAAAAATACAAACCTTAAAGAAAAAAGAATAGTAAATGATGTCCACATGTAGATGAATGAAAACCATCTTTACAGTGCATGTGACAGCTTGGGATGTGTGCAGAGTCAAGGCTATTCAACAACTGGTGCCATTATGAGCATTCCCAGTCGGAAAAACCAGGTCACACATGTATGATAAGAAACTAAGAATAGATATTTTGAATAAAAGCCAACTGTCTGTAAACCTACATTTGTACCACCCAATGAATGGTCCAGCCTGCTTTTAGGACAAGGGAAGATTAAAAATTGGTTGCACAGACATAAGCCATGTTAGCACTTGGCATGTGCTGCAAAGAGGGGGTGCATAGTTTTTTAGTTCAGATTTCAGCAAGAGAACATGCCTTGAAAAACAAGTACACAATCTTTTGGGTTGTGGGATGGACAATAAGAGAGAAATCAGCATTCTTCTACTTCTACAGCTTAAGCGGTGTGTGAAATGAGCAAATCTTTGTCCCTAAATGCACTGTGTGGTGGAGGGGATATCGAATTTCAAAGATTGCACCAGAGTTGCAGCCCACTGAAAGGCTACAAGGCTGGCAGCTTACCAAAAGAAAGAGTGAATCTTTACTTTCTCTGAAGAATCATTTCTAGTGATGGTAAAGAGGATCCTCAGTCTCAGTTCTTGTTTACACTTGAAAGTTGAAAATCGTCGTCTGAAGTTCCCATGCGACCAATCTCATCCCATTCTTCTTTGTTCCTAAACATGCCTTTACATTAATTTGTTCTGCCGCCCCCCCCGGCCCGCCCCTGTTATGTTGTAATCTATTTCTTCTGAAGAAAAGGAAAAAAAAAATACCCTCATCATGGAACTCCCATTGACATCTTCAGTGAACTTCTCATCAGCTAACTTCCTCAACACCTTTTGAACATCAGTTGGCTGGAGAAGTGAGTTCTGCTGCTGCTTGATATGAATGACATCTTTACCTCCCATCTTTATGCCGACGATAATATGAGTTCCATATTTTTCAATAAACCTGGAAGAATGAAGCAGAAAAGAAGCTTTACAGCCCAGCAAGGTTTTCTTTGAACCTCATCAAGCTTTTCAAAACTACAACAGTGGCAAAACATATACCGGTATTGACTCAAAAAATTAGCTCCCGACTTCTGTTTTGGAAGACTATAGTTAAACAACCAAAGGGGTGGAGCCAGAAATCAAACAGAGAGAAAACTGGCCTCCATGAGGAACAATCTTCCTTAAGGGCGCATTTATGCAACGCCTTTTCCATGGAAAAAAAAAAGGAAAGGAAAAGTGCTTTGGTTTTCAGCAGACTTATTTTTCCATCATTTCGTGTAGACATTTTTCTGCAAGAAAAAGTAACTTTTTGGGCTTGATCTTCCGCAAATCTGGGGAAAAGCCTTTCTGATGGGGAGGAAAGGTGGAGTGTTCTACGGAAAAGCAGAAGTTTGCAGACTTCCTTTTCTGTGGACACTACACAAATGTGCCCTAAAGGTAGAGGAAAATCCTCGTTCAATCAACTGGAAGCTCAGATGCCAGCTTGAAGCAAAGTCATACCGGCTACAAGCAGCACACCTGGACTTGAACACACCAGGCAGAGGACATTATACAAAGGAATGAAGTCATATACAGTGAGTTTGTATGGCGTGGGAGGGAGCCAAAATGAGCATACACTCATACTCACACACGTAACTCTTTAATTAACTAATGTGTCTTCTTCAGTTCTACCTCATTCCATTACCTAGGCACCTGTGCACTATCACCTTTTAAGTACCAAATTACCTTATATCATTTGCGACTAAAGCAAGCTTCCATGATGCTTTGAATACACTTTAATGCATTTGCCAAAAAATCTTTGATAAGAAAAGGTTTGGAACAGTGTAATCTGAATAGCATAATTCCTTCCCTCATAATCTACATACTATTTTTTTTTATAACATAATCTACATACTATTACCACTGTCTTCTAGGTGAATAGCCCATATTTCAACTTGAAATGCGTCTACTCATGTGTGAAGCAACATTCCCTTTCTTCTGAATTAAAGGCAGTAAGACAGACCTGTGTTATGTCCTCTTGAATGTTGGATCAGTTAAGCCAGAAAACGTGTTGATTGAGTGTCGAAGAAGGCGACAAATTAGGGCTGAAACATTGGCCTCTCCAAAGGCTTTACAAGTCCTCATTCAAAGGTAACAGCTAGCATGTAACAATTACAATACGCATGCAAGTAATTCCAAAAGGAACTGTTCACACAACCACTGTACTTTCATTCTAGAAGTTATATTGTTATTTTCAATCTGGCCGTGAGATGCAAGGCATTCAATCTTTGAAATTTGTTGAATTGAATTAACTATTGGATGCAAAATTATAGCACTGAAGCTCATGGGTTGGTTATGATATAATAGATTGCTAGCTGGGTACTGTTGTTGATGTGCTGAATTCAGTTGGTGGGCATGTATTCCATTTAGCAGCAATTATCCCAGTACTAAACCTGAGTTTTGGCCCAGACCCACATGAGTTGCATTCAAATTGGTCCGGTCGTCCTTCTATGTAGTCACATTTCTATGATGGATCCTACAATGGAGTGCCCCATCAATTAATACTAACCATTTGATTCCCTATGATTAAATACAGACCTTTGACTATGTTATTTGATACTATTGAAAGGCATCCATTTAAATTTTTTAGAGCAAAATCTTACCCAGCCAGTGCAGCAGGGTCCCATGAGGATGGGACTTCTTGCCTCACATGTTTCTGCAATACTATTTGGGATCTTGCAAGCTCAATATTGTAGAGTGTGATGAACCAACCATCAAAAGCAAGGCTTTTAGTTACAGATATATCCTTCTGCCAGCAGCCTGAGAAGACAAACACAGAGTTGAATAGACCAGATGGGATTTTACCAGACAATGAGAGTTCCTGATTGAACTGCTCCGACATCTGCAATAACAGTCAAGGAAGAGAAATTCCTTTAAAAAGTCAAAACATATCAGATTAGAAAAGAAGAAAGATCGGAACTTTCCCCATAAAAGAGGGCAGAAAGTTTCGAATACCTGGTGAAACGAAAGCACATCAGAATGAAATCTCGTCCTTTCTCCTTTATCACATCTAATCGATTTGGGAACGTTGGGGACCGTAACGCCACCAGGAAAGACGAGGTCTCGAGCTAGGGTTTCGTCGAGCTCGATCAGGCGCGAACCAGAAGTCCCGGGCTTGCAGTATGAGAACCGTATGTCGTTCGAGAGGTCGTAGCCGAAGCCGATGACGGAGACCGCTTTCTCCGCCGCCGCGGACTGGAGACTGGTCCGCCTCGCACCCGACACCATCCTCTTCTGGATTCAATCGAATCAGCTCTTATTCTTCTTCTTCCTCCTCGAAAGATCGAATCTTTTTGGGTTTTAGGGTCTTGGATTGATCGAAGGGTTTGAAAAGGAGATAGACATGGAAATGGTCTTCTTCTAGTGCTGCTATTGCGACCCATTTGAGAAGTTGAACATTTTGAGGTAAAACTGATGGGAGCATAAGTTTAAAATAAAGAGAGGATCCTCGCACCTGCCTTTCCTTTGTCCTTCGCGCGTCGACCGAAGACGTGGTCCTTAGTCCTTTTATACAATCTCACTCTCTCTCTCTCTCTCTCTGCGCGTTCACATTGACTGAGTGGAGTGGTCTGAACCATTTATCTCTGGGCAAAGATGTAGCTTTTTTAAGTGTTGACCCTTTCATATTTTGGTTAGGTTTGTGGGAACTGAATTTGTTAGTGGTTGGGGTTTGGGCAAACTTTGCCTTAGATGTTTTGGTTTTGGGTTAGATGGGGGGAGTGGAATCAGGTCATTGGTTTAAGGTCAAGCTATCTCGAACTTTGCCTTGGAAGTTTTGGTTTTGGGTTAGATGTGGGGAGTGGAATCGGGTCATTGGTTTAAGGTCAAGCTATCTCGAACTTTGCCTTGGATGTTTTGGTTTTGGGTTAGATGGGGGGAGTGGAATCCGGTCATTGGTTTAGGGTCGAGCTATCTCTCATGTGGAAGTTTTTAATCTCTCTCCACTTGTGGATTAAAAAAAGTCGAGGATGTTGGAATTCAGACAAATTCAAATATTACTTTTAATTTTTTGGGTGGGTGGTATTAATGGATTTCGGTAATTATTTGCTTGTTTGATTGCAAACATTCTAGGATTGCTTCATCTTGCTTGAAGCTTTTTCAGAATTCAAAATGCCGTTACTAAGTAGAATTCCGGAATATGCTAGGCATTGTTAGAAACCTAGAATTGTGAGAATTGCAAGCATTCCAAGATGTTGAGGATTTTTATTTTCAAAATGTCACGCTAGAAAGAATGTAGGAATAAGAAGTAGGAACACGACTAAGGTTTTAAATATCGGCCAAAATGTACTGAATTAACCGATAGATGTATCTCTTTTAAAACTTAATACACACAAGTATTATTATTTATTAATATACAACCTAGCATGGTTTGATACAGGTTGTTATTTTATTTTTCAACTAAAATCATATCCCACCAACATCATGTACATACTATAGTGGTTTTTCTTCAATGAAAATAAAATCACAGTTAGGTTTCAACCCTGGACATGCCATCTTTCTTCACCCAAGGTTTATGGGTTCCAGCCCACCTTAGCTGGGACATTTGTATAGTTGTTGAAACTGCAATTTCATATTTGTAGGCTAATGCAGTAATGCTTACCCACTTTTGGATCCTAGAAATACTCACCATCACCTAGTAAATAAAGTTCAAGGTCCCATTTGCTTCTCTGCCTAATATCATTCACCCCTAACCTCTTTACTACTCTTTTGTTGGAACACATTTTAACATTATTCAATAGGAATTCAATTCCAAAAAAACAAACGGGTCCTAGTAAATCGCAACACAGTCGTTATTGGATCCTTTTTTTTTTATAGAAACTCTCTCTATACACAGCAGTCAGATCTCATGTCTCTTCTGGTGAAATGATACCCACTTTTCTCATGCATTTGATGGGTCTTCTATGGAGGGTTAAGTCAGTCCACAATTAGCAAATGGATTCTGCCTCAGAAATCAATTATGCTACTAGTATTAGACAGCAGTATAATTGAGACTGAAATGTTTGAATAAGCCCACTGAACTTGGTGAGCCTGACAGGCATTCAGGCGGACATAGGTCAAGCTTGTGTGCTCAGAAAAATGGGCTTCAAAGCCCATGGTGAAAGAGACTGTCCAACTCTGGTTGCTTTTAAGTGGACCTGCACAGGGCAGTGCACATGCCAATTGCCAACCTACACCTGCCAGGGAGTTGATGCATTGTGTGGGATGTGAAAACCACATTTGTATCCCAGGCAAATCTGAATCTTAATTTCATTACTAACTTATTAATTATTCATATTAGTATATCTACGAAGCTTTCAGAAACCCACGCTTAAATTGTTTGAGTGGTTGGAAAGTCCAGCAATGAGCTGGAGGTCCTGGATTGGAACTATTTGGAACTTACTTGATACATAGTGCTAGTGGGTGGTTCCGGAATTTTACCAATGATTCCCTTGAAGGGGGGTCGGCGATTTGGAGAAGACATCGTTACAATTTCATCGACAGAAACTGAAAAACTAGCAGACATTTATATAATACGGTAAAAAAAGGCCATAATTGCGTAGATTCAATGTCACAAGTTCACTTTCATTGACATAAACTACAATGGATGCAATTCAGACATCAATTGCAATCTCCATTGCAGCAAGAGACACTGGGAGCTGGAAGTACAATTCAGAAAATCAAAGTACACTTGGAAGAGAAAAACTAACCTAAGAGAGACTTCATATGCTTGAGCCTCAGTTATATTCCCAGGACACAGCATACAGAGAAAGACAAGACACACAAACACGAGGCATACAAACCAAAAGGACCGTATCTGGTTCTAAGATTATTACACATCGACTACAGGAACCTTCTCATATTCAGCAGATTGTCTAAATCTACGAGGTAGGACGACCGCACCACCAAACCGCTGCTGCAAGAAAATAACGAAAGCAAACAACAATCCTCCACAGGGAATAATGACATCCCAAGCAGCGGAATATAAATCCCAACCAGGGTCAGCATAGATGTAGGTTGAATTCACATAAGGCAGACTCTTGTGAGCTCTATAAGCATCATAAGCATGGGGCAATGACCGAACAAGGGTGGTTCCACCATAGTAGAAAGGAGCAAGAGCCTTGCCTTTAGAGTCCCAAAACAGATTCAGCAGAATCTGAGGAAGAAGAAAACCATCAAGAACCAATCCAGCAAAAGATTTCAGATCCTGCCAAATATCATGGTGCGACTTTGCAACTGATATAACCGGCGACACTGTATCTTTGAACTGATTTGAATGGACTAACCAAGCAACCAGGCCTCCAACAAGATACAGTAACAAACACAACCAGGTAGCCTTTTTCTCTGCATCCCACAAGTTCTTCTTGCTTCCCTCAGCTAATCTCGCAGAAACTGTAAACTGGAGAAGGCGAAATTGCAAGAGAAAAGCCACCATTGTAACGACCCGCACTAGAACTTCATTTGCCTCAAGCCATCCACCACTCCACAGCATAAAATTTTGCTGACTGCGGTCTCTGAAGAACAATGCTTCAAAGTTCAGAACCAGAGGGATCATGTGCCCCAGAGTGAGAACAACTAGCATCACAATTGATATGGAGGGAATCACGTCAGGGTGCTTTTTCACATAATAGAGCTGGAGCCCATTAAACACACATGCTAGTGTGAGAGAAATAAGCACCATGGTGATCTCACAATCCATTCTCCAGATGGTTTCTTTGGCTTCCATTCCATAGATATCATGAGAGGACAACTCCAATTCGTCGAAGTGGAGAGGGTCGCTCTCCTTCCTCGTACTTTTAATGGTGCCTTTGAGATGCCCACCTGCCCATGAATTGTAAGGAGCGAAGTTGATGTTGATGAGAATTTCACAGTCCAAGGCAACATTTTTAACAGTTTTTTCCCCATCCCTGCCTAAAGAGCGACACCCCACCATGCACAAAGTCCCTGTTTCAGAATCATAGATGCCTTCTGCTGAAATTTGCATAGTTTCTGATGTGTTCCCATCCCAAAACCGAAAATGTATTGAATAGCTGACATTCAATAGATTATGGTTAGAGTCGGACAGTAGCGCTGTGGTGTTGGTCTCTGGGATGGAACTGGAAGTGAAGACTTCTGAAGACTCTGAGATGGAACTGGACACGAACACTGATGATGAAGATGGATCAAATAGAACTTCACCAAGTGATAAAGGGGTTGCAGAACCCCAACCCCTTCTTGACTTAGTTTTCAAAGACATGTCGAATCTCATGTCTGTGAAAGAAGATCCATCAGGAAATGTCTCCCCTGATTTTCTCTTCCTATCCTTCTTCGCACATGAATTCTTCACTTGACCCGATTTAGTATAGTTATATTTCAGCTCAGAAGCGAGTATGGGATCGCCTAAACTCTGGAATCCAATCCGATCGTTCGGCTTTTTGAGGGTCCAGATGCTTCCCACAGCAGGACTTCTCATATTGAGTGACCAGACCTCGGGGAAAGTCAAGCTCAACCCAACAGAGCAATCCCCAACGTGGGTCTCTGCCAAAGAATCCTTAAAATTCTTCAATCGGCAACCAACCACGCAGAGCTGGTTTTTCTCCTCATCCCAGACCCCCTCTGCAACTAACCCACTTTCGGGAGTCAAAGGATCACGATACCAAGCATAACTCGAGTTAGAAAATTGTACATACATACGCATTTTCTTCTCTTCACTCGAACACTGAATTCCACCAAAAGACATGGATTTGGGCAGAAACCCATCAAAGGGACTGCATTTTTTACCGGAGCAGTCACTCCCGTAATTCAATTGAAAGCTGCTTCTCGCCAAAGGCGAAAGCATGGAACAGACGCTTGTACCGGCCTCCAAACCCAGCGATTTCTCGCCTTTGGGATCACCCCCACCACACTTCCCTTCATTTTCCTCCACCGGAGAGTACGAATACGTCTTCTGAGAAAAACCCAATACCGAAATCGGGCTGAAATATCCGGAAGAGTCCTCCGGTTCAATGCTCTCAACCGTACCCGTTACGATACTAGTCTTAATATCGGAACGTTTCGGGTAATCGAGCTTTGTAACGGCCAAAAGAGGGACATAATCACCTTCTTCTGACAGACCGTAACCGGTACCGACCATGCACAGCTTTCCGGCGGACCCCGACCAGAAGCCCTCCAACTCGAAGCTGACGCCTGCTTCGCCGCCGTAATAGAAGCTTCGCTGGCGTCGGCGACGCCATTTCGGGCTGGAAGAATTCTGCATAAGCCCGTATGCTCGGCCGCCGTCGTCGAAGGTTAAGGTGGCATGGACTTTGAGAACGCCTTCGGTATCGGTTTTGTGGAGGCTTTTAGTGTAGAAACGGGCGGATTTCGAGTAATAGGAATAGGAGAAGGAATCTGGTGTTTGGGTGCTGAGGAATTTCTCCCCGCCTTTGAAAAAACCGCCATGGAGTTGGAGGAAGTCGAGGGGTTCGATTTCATGACCGTTGGAGTTGGATTCTTCTACTACTGAATTGCAGTGCTTGGAATAGGAGATTTTGTCGGGAGAACGAGAGGAGGTTGGGGTGAAGAAGATGGAGAGGAAGGTGAGAATGAGGAGGGGAGAGATCCTGACCGTTGATTTGGGATGGGGGTTTAAAGTGGCCATTTTGAATGTTGGAAGGAGGATGAGGAGTGTGGAGAGTCAGTCATGCATGAAGATGGATTTTATAGATTTTCTGCTATGGATTTTGTTGGATATGTGGAAAAGATGGAAGTTGGAAAGCTGCCATTGAATCTGGTTTCTATGAAAGTTGGGGGCATTTTTACATCTTCAAGTCTAAAAAAAAAAAAAAAATAGAAAAAAGTCTCCATCTATAAAGTTTCTTTTAAATTTCTCACATTATTGAATTTTGAACTTCACAGAAGTCTGTGAACTGGCCTCTGTAGTATCAATAGATACATCTCCCATTCAATAGTCCTGTGAATTAGTGATTTGATTACCTAAAACTTGGTGCTCGTTTATCTTTGTAGGCCTTTGAATTCATCGTGCAAATTTAGCATTTATGCTACTACATATCTCATAGAAATGCTAGGCTAAGTGGTCGTTTGTCAAATTTACATGAGATAGGAAAGTGATTTACATGCGTATATGATTGGCACACTAAACATTTTCATATCCAATTGACTCACATGTGAAACACTTTTTTATTATTTGTCCTCTTCACATGTGAATCAAAGTGGATCTAACATTTTACCATTTTTTTCATAAGATATCTATCATTCTCATGATTTTTCATTAATATTTTAAAATATATGATGAATAAAGGCACGAGACTTGACCCTGTTAGGGAAAAACGACATTCTAAAGAGTTTAGATGGTTATGATTGTAAAAGTGGGGTTCACATAACCCAAAATTACAAATCTTTAATTTTGGCCCTTTTGTAAATATCAAAAAACCAATGAGGGATTTAGACATAATATATTTTTTTGTGTGCATGCATCTCATAATCCATGACGAGTTAAGATGTGAAATTTGATCTCATAACTGTAATTGGCCTTTTAAAGAGCTTGAACGGTTTGTCATCTCATGATGTGTGAAAAGTCTCGATTCAGAGCCATCCATTTTCACACCGGTTTTACATCTATATTTCACATCTCATATGTAAATCATCTCAAGCAAATATAAATATACGTAATTATTACGCATATGTTTCATTTACGTATATAAATGAGGGTAAATAAATAATCCAATAACAATGTGCTTTTGAAACTAAGTAACATGTTGGCCACCCATTGTTTTTTCCTCTTCCAAAAGAAAGACCATGCTTAGGACACTTTTATTAAAGTCCAACGGTTTTAAAAAATATCTCACCTATTTTGCTTTTCACTCTCCATATCTTATAAGGTTTGATCTACATGACTATCCCACTTTTACTTAAGTAAAAATCTATGGTGGACCCCACCTTTTGAAAAATCTGAACCCTTTAACATACAAGCTCTCCTCATTTAATCAAGCCCACCAATTTTCACTACAATTTGAGTTGTCCCACAGTAAGATTAACAGTCTTATACATGTTCTCATTAATCATGTTTTTCTAATCAAACATCTAGTCCAATTCCACTGTATGACCTAACTTTCTAATCAAACATCTAGTCAAACATTTAGTAAATTATGATTAAACCAGTGTCATACATATTTCTTTTAAAATCAAAAGTCTAGTCTCACTGTATGACCTACTTTTCCATATGCGAGGCAGGCTTGTAATTCGATAGGTGGGCCCCATTATCCACCCTTTCCACAGGATATTAAATGTGGTGTATGACTTCGTTGAATTTTGGGAGGATAAGGATTTCAAGGAACTTTCCTGGAAGAACTACCCGGACTTCTTCACAATGGATTAAAAAATAAATAAAAATAAAAATAATTCTTCATTTTTTATGGCCCATGTCATCCCTCACCAGTAGCCCTACATTTTGGGAGGATAAGGATTTCAAGGAACTTTCCTGGAAGAACTAACCGGACTTCTTCATAATGGATTAAAAAATAAAAATAAAAAAAAATAATTCTTCTTTTTTTATGGCCCATGTCATCCCTCATCAGGAGCCAGTAGGGCTACAAACGAGACGGTTCTGAATCGGAATCATAGTGGATCTATACTCAAACCCATTTTTAAATAATGGTTCCTTATTCGATTTTTAATCATAACATGTTTTGTTGGTTCCGGACCCGATTTTGATAAGAAAATTCGAATCCGGTTCTGAAGCCGGGTCCACCTAGAGGACTCGAATCTAGTTCCAAAATCGATTATATTTTATCTTTATTTTTCATTTTTTCTTAAAATAAACATACAATTCAACTTATAATAATGCATCAAGTCTACAACATCAAGTATAACACATAACAATGTTAAAAAAGAATTGGTTTTAAAGTACAAATTGCAATATCAAAGACTCCTATGCCGGATCTCGGGTCCACGGGCTGGAACCTATATGGATCCGGAACCGAACTCATTTATCAATTGAAACCTAAATTAGGTTCCGGGCCGAATCCGTTTATCAATCGGAACTTAAAATAGATTTCATACCTCAGTTTTTTTTATAGATCTGAATTTCCTTAATAACGAAAGAATCAAATACCTTTATGCAACGATACTCACCGGTCTAGACCTAGCCTTCGACTTTGGCAGATTATCTGATTCTGACAAGTACTGTTACCTAGAGGTACATACATGACTGCTGCTTTTTTTTCTTTTCAAAAATACTTCTCCGCCCGTATGGATCCCACCTTTTATGCATCAGATCAAAGGGTTACAAATAGAATATGAGAGGGGATATACAGATCAATGGCTGTAAGATATCACTTTAATTAGATTATTTTCACTCTTAGTTTAGGGCCTCAAATTCAACGGCTATACGACCGGCTTTTTTTATTGTAAGTTGATTTCAACGGTGTATATTATTTGGATCACAATCTAACTAATGGAAATGTCAGCTAAGGAGACTTAGATATGTGATAGAGAGTTTGGATTGATCATAGGTGTGTCCTATAACTATAATTATAAAAATCAATAGGTTTTTTTTTTTGTCCTCAATGTGGAGGACTAATTTAAAATTTGACCTAGAAAGCAGAGTCTTTGTCGCGCCATTATTCTGCTGCCGTGTGGGGCGGTACATGAACCTCGCCCGCCCCTTTCACCCCTTTCAGTGTTTTGCCAGCCTGTGGTTCTGGAGGTAGTCATGGATGAAAATTTTCCAAGTCTTCATTGACTTGTTGACTTTTCATTAAAATGGGAGAGGAGAGGACAGAGGACTTGACTTCTGAGTGCCACTGCGCAAGTCTTCGCGTGCACCTCACCACATCTTCAACCACGATGGGCCCCCACATCAGCAGCATAAACAGCTCCTCCGATCGATAGATACATAACAGCGGCCTGGAGTGGCGTTGCAGACCGTGAATAGTCACACTCATGAGAATTTTTTCTCACTATAGATCCGGACTCCCTCACCCACACACTCCAAATCTTGATCTCTGTCCGGATGAAAAGAGTGTACGGTAAAAGATGGTAGAAAAGAATCTTTATGTTTCTTGAGAGGGGCTATCAATCCAAGCCTTTGATGAGGAGGGCCAGCTCTCTGAAGCTTGCAAAGGTGAGGGCTTTTCACCTTGTTTTTTAAAGCCCAAGCCCCAAGGGTAGGGCATGGCTCAAATTTTGAAAGCACGAAACATTGAGGGGGTATTTGTGCAGCAGTAACTTGTCACAGAAAATGGACGAAACGAGGCGCTAGAATATTTGGCGTCCTCCTTTACCCGTTTTGTGCAGCGACAATTCCGTGGCTCCATGATTTCAGGCACTTTGTTTAGCCGTAACTTTCCTCTCCTGCATGCATCCGGCCGGCTTCTCACTTCCTCGTTGGAAAGCAAGTGCCACGGACTAGGAAATACAAGTTTCCCCGTTTGCGACGCTGTACAAACCCGCCCCAAGGGCTAGGCTAGGGCCTGACCCAGCCTAGCATGGCTCGGCTCATTGTCTATTGATATATGTGTAAATGAATATAAATATAAATTAGCTTCTTGGGGCTCATTTGTGGATGTCTTCTTTAAAAAACATATAATATGTGCATTTTCAATAAAACATGCCGCTTAACCTTATTTATGTGGATGTAATCGAATTCAAAGGTATGCATTCCAACTTTATAAATTAAGGTTATTTTCAAAGTTTTTATATAGTATTAAAAATGAGCATAAATGCATACAAATCCTTAGAAGAAGCTACATTAGCTTCTTGGGGCCCATTTGTGGACATGTCATTTTAAAAACACATAATATGTGTCCTTTCAATAAAACACGTCTCTTGGGCTAAATATGTGCATTTTCAATAAATTGTCTCTTAAGCCCACTTGTGTGGATGTAACCTAATTCAAATGAATGTCTTCTAACTTTATAAATTAAGGTTATTTTCAAAGTTTTTATATAGTATTCAAAATAAGCATAAATGCATACATATCCTTTGCTTGTTTTTAAGATGAAACGTTTATGTTGAGGGGGATTAAGCGAAGAAAAGTTTGGTTTTCATAATTTTTTGGTAGGTTTAAATTTTTTAATTAGTTTATTATGCATATATTTATATTGAAGGGATATTAGTTTTAATATATTATTGATGACTTAACCTTGCACAGACATTCATGCTAGTAATGTAGACAAAGCAGGTTGTTTTTCTTTGAATGAGTGGAGTTGATTTTCTATTAGGATAAAGAAATGAGAGCGTCTGTCTGAATTAGACGTTTCCCTGCCTCTCCACTTGGGAGAATTTCTTATGGCCTGTTAGTGGACCCACACGAAGAATCCAAACCATTGAAAAAAATGGCCTCTTCTTCATCAAATTTTATTCAAGTCAAACAGCAACTTCAAATTAATAACTGTTAAAGTAGTTAAATAAAGTATTATGAAAAACACACATTTTGAATATAAATAATGGTCGATGCAATATTTTTTATTTATTTATGAAAAACTCCTTTAAAGTTGATAAATATGAAGGAGAGCTCAAACACTTCATAATTATGACAGAGAACCCCTATCCTATTATATCATGGACTAATTTGAAATTCCATGATATCATTAGCCAAACTTAGCAAAAAAAATAAAAAAGTAAGAAAGAAAAGAAAATAAGACTATGATATCATATAACAAAAGTCCTCTGCCGTAATTACAAATTGTTTTTCTCCTTCATCGTAATTCTCAACTTTAAAGATCAAATACAAACTGTCATCCATAAAACCCCATAGTCAAGCATATGTAAAGATCAGACCATACGTAGAGACAATACAAATCATACACGTGTCTAGCTAAAAATAAACCAAATCCAACTCAAGGCCCAGATGCAAAGCTGAGCCGAGCCTTCGACCCTCCAATTCTTCTGGAGACCTTTGAGCGCGTATTATACAGTGAGAAACGTCCGAGTCGCATGTATCATGGCATGCCACAATTATTCCCTTAATGCTGTTCTAAAGAGTCATTTATGGCTTGTTTTAGAAACAATATTTTTAAATCTGCCCTTATACTTTTATTACTCGATTTTCTATAGAGTCCAAATTGATTTTAGCATAAGAAAGATGCATGCTCTTATGGGTCCCACCATCATATTTCTTGTGGTCCTTGAATCGCATGTATATCAAATCTCAACCATTCATCTCAGGTACTCTTTATTTTTTGTATAAGTACATACAAACTTTTATATATATATATATATATATATACACACATATATATATATATATATATATATATATATACACACACTTCAACTGGGCCCACTGAGTTGGATCAATAATGTAGTTGCAGAAGAGAAGATGTATAACTTGGGACATCAAGGTATAATAATAATAATTATTATTATTGAAGAAACTTTAGAATAACAATGGGCCCACTAGTTTATTTTATAAATAGTCAGTATAATAGTGGGCCCCATTTGCCGGTCCAAACGATGGCTTCTCTTTGTTGTTGATTTAAATGCGATGGTAGATTCATCTATTGTGACCACCACAACATAAATCCAACCTGATCACTTGTAGGTCCCATTTGATTGTACATACATCCATTGTCCATATAATCCATTGCAGTAGCGTTGCAATTGCAATACCGAAGGGCTTACATACATATAAGGTTATGGGGTGGTCGCCCCATACTTTCGTCCACCTTAAGGGCGTGTTTGGATGTGTGGTGAAGTGAAGTGAGGTGAGGTGAGGTAAAGCCTCCATTATCCAGACAAGAAAAGACAATGAGTCATATCAAAAGTATACAATTTCAAAATTCCTTCCATCTTTTAAAAAAAAAGTGTAAAAAGCAACATCCTTTCTCCACTAAAAGGCAAAAAAGCTCCACTTTTCTATACAAAAAGTAAAAAAATTCTATACCAAACAATTAAAAACAAAACACCATCATAACACCTTATATTTTATTATCTCTTGATTTGATGCTTCACCTCACTATACTTCAATTCACCATACATCCAAACAGGCTCTTAGATTGTCTGTGAAAATTTTAACTCCACCTCCAAAACCTGTAAGAAAATTTTGGGCTCGCCACCAAAACTCACGTGAGAATCTTGGGGTTTACCCACAAAATCTAACTACCTATTTGGCTCTACCCCACGAATGAAAATCCTGAGCCAGCCATTGGTGGGGTCCTGAGCATTTTCACCTTCGCACGACGCGCATATGTACCATTAGTCAGGATCATCCAAGATGGTCTTCAAAAGTGTTTCCCATCGCTTGAATGTTACATATGCATTGTGCTCATATGCACCATGGGGGCCAATATTTATCCCCCCAATATTATCTTAAACTTTAGGATCTATTATAAGGGTTGAAATCCCAAGGCATGGATCTTTTACAGCCAAATCATGGATTAAATTTTCTTGAAATAGCTAGGATGCACAAAAATAATAAAATAATAAGAAAGACTTGTGAAGCAAGTACATGACTGAATGTATGGTTGAGATTTGATATGGACTGTTAAAAATATAATGGTGTTCTAAAATCAATCAAACTCCTAATAATAGAAATATAAGAGGCGGATTTGAAAATATTATTCCTAAAACAAGCCATAGATATCTCTTTAAAACAATTATGAATGCGTTGGTGCACTGGATCATGGAGCCCCGGATATAAAAGGCTTTTGTGTATTCCTAAGCATGCTGTTGGTCTTGCAAGTAGTCATTTTGGATGGGCACAGGGAGGACAGTCACTGTGTAGGAAATTCTGTCCAAGGCATTGGCTTCAGAGTTTTGCTGCACGCTTGCACCGGTGGATTGTGTAGATGCCCGCCAACATTTCCATGGTTTTCCTCCACTTTATCCAAGACACAGTTTCCTCAAATACATTGTGATAAAAATATAATAGTGACTATTGTCTTGAAGTATCATATTAGTATTAATGGGATTCCAAATGGCACATATGTTTGTGAAGGGATTAAATTGATCACATTACCATAAAGTAAAAGGAGGAGATGAGTTAAGAAAAACTTTAACCAATCTTCGAAATGATATATTTTTTAACTGCTACACACTTTCTTGCAAAGTAAAGTTATTGGGCCCTAAAATGGCTCGGACTTTGATCAGATTGGCAGGTCGGATTTAGATTTGTACCTCCCGATATTTCCAAGATGGAATTGCTTAAGTTGGAGTTGGAATTTGTCAATTGTTAGGGTAAAAAATGAACAGGTAATTAGGGCTGCACAAAAAATCATGTATCATCGCAAAACCGAATCGAACCAACCGAATCGGGCGGTTCGGATCGGTTTATAGTAGATTGGTTCGGTCAACGGTTTGAAAATCATAAAAACCCCTTACATCGGTTCGGTCGATTATCGGTTTAAACCCACAGTTAACCGCTTAAACCGAACTAACGGTATGTAGTAACTTAAGTGTTGCTTTTTTACTATTTTACCCTTAGAGTTTCGTTTTTGACTACTTTCAAAGTTACATTCCACAACTCCATTCTCACATGAACTCAACCATCAACACTGCCTAAGTGCATCTCCTCTAATCTCTCAAATGATTTTTGATACTTCATTTCAGATGGATGGATTACTGTATATGGTGTTTTTCTTCCATCATAATTCCTACTTAGTTTCAATGAAGTTTTTATCAGAATGCCGCACTCTTTAGAATGTTATAAAAATCAGTAGAGCCTAGCCTTTTGATGGTTGATTTTGGTCTCACCTAACCAATGTATTAAGAAACCTTCATTTCTGAAAAATACAGTGAATTTTAATACAGATTTCGTTTGTGTGTGACTTTTCTTAACATAAACTATTATTCTATTGTAATTCCAAATAGTATCATGTGGAATGAATGTTTCATTGCAAGCTGGTTATTATTATTATTTTTTGTGCGCTTGTGTTTAGTCCAAACTCTCTTTTTTGAGTAGAATTTTTTTTATATGCGTTTAGTTCAGTCTGGAATGTTGAGTTTTTATGTTTGCACTAAACATTGGAATAATTGCAAAGGACTGAGTATCATCATTTTAAAATTTTCAATGTCTGATTTTAAAAAAAATAAAATAAAAAACAACGGTTTAACCGATCGAATTGGTTCGGTTCGGTTCGATTATTGGTTTGGTTCGGTTCGATTGAAGCCCTCTTTATCGGTCGGATCAGATCGGTTAATTGAAAAACCAACAGGTTCGATTTAGTTGTTGGTTTTAGTGTTAAACCGATCCAAACTGCCCATATGCAGGTTTTAGTGTTAAACCGATCCAAACTGCCCATATGCAGCCCTACTGGTAATACTTGGTAGTTTTTCCACTAATCTAATATTGTAAAAATTCCTTCTTTTCTTTTCATTTCCTTTGTTTTAATATGCTCTTGAGAAGATGAGCACCTTCCAACGGAGTTGCAGGCTCTAATGTTGCTTAAGCTGTGCATTTGTACCAATGATGATCGACATAGACATTTATATTACTTCATTTGTAAGCTCTTATTTTAAGATTAGGATGAGTTGTCTCTGATCAATCCTCAAATGATGTACTAGTAAAAAAAACTCATATAAGGAAAGACCATAATTGCAAAGACTCATTGCCAAAAGTTCAATTTAATCCACTTAATTAAACTACGTACAATGGGTGCCCTTTCAGACATTAATTGCCATCTTCATTGCAGCAGTACTCATTGGAAGCTTGAAGTACAATTCAGAAAACCGTAGTACACTTGGAAGGAAAAACTAACCTTAGAGAGACATCATTGCCCCTAAGAGCTCCACAATACCACATACAGAGAATAAGAAGACACAAAACAAGATCCAACAATGGTAAAAGAACAGGTGAATCTTAGGCATACAAATCAAGAAGACTGTATATGATTCTAAGACTATTACCCACTGACTACTGGAGCCTTCTCATATTCAGCAGAGTGTTTGAATCTCCTAGGAAGGATGAAAGCACCACCGAACATCTGTTGGAGGAAAATAAGGAAAGCAAACAGCAAGCCCCCACAAGGAATAATGACATCCCAAATGACGGAATACAAATCCCAACCTGGTTCTGCATAGAAGTAAGTTGAATTCACATGAGGCAGACTCTTGTGAGCTCTATAAGCATCATAAGCATGCGGCAATGACCCAACAATGGTGGTTCCACCATAGTAGGAAGGGGCAAGAGCCTTGTCCTTCGAATCCCAAAACAAGTTCATCAGAATCTGGGGAAGAAGAAAACCATCAAGAATCAATCCAACAATAGATTTCAGATCCTTCCAAATAGAATGCTGTGAGGTCGCAGCTAATACAACTGGTGACTCCGTATGTGTGAACTTCTTTGAATGGACCAACCAAGCAACCAGGCCTCCAAAAAGATACAGTAGTAAGCACACACGGCTTGCGTTTTTCTCTGCATCCCACAAGTTCTTCTTGCTGCTATCAGCAAATCTCGCAGAAAGTGTAAGCTGGAGAAGGCAAAATTGCCACAGAAATGCTACCATTGTAATGACCCGCACTAGAACTTCGTTCGCCTCAAGCAATCCACCACTCCACAGCGTAAGATTCTGCCGCTTGTGGTCTCTGAAGGAAAATGCTTCAAAGTTCAGTACCAGAGGAATCATGTGCCCCAGAGTGAGAACAACTAGCATCACAATTGATATGGAGGGAAGCACATCAGGGTGCTTTTTCACAAAATAGAGCTGTAGTCCAATAAACAAACATGCTAGTGTGAGGGAGATGAGCACCATGGTAATCTCCAAATCCATTCTCGAGATGGTTTGTTTGGCTTCTACTCCATAGATATCATGTGAGGACAATTCCAATTCATCAAAATGGAGAGGGTCTTTCATCTCCCGCGTACTTCTAATGGTGCCTTTGAGCTTCTCTCCTGCCTTTGAATTGTAAGGAGCTAAGTTGATGTTGATGAGAATTTTACAGTCCAAGGTAGTGTTTTTAACTGCTTTTTCACCATTGAAGGCTAAAGATCGACACCCCACCATGCACAAAGTCCCAGTTTCATCATCATAGATGCCTTCTGCTGAAATTTTCATAACTTCTGAAGTGATATTATCCCGAAACGAAATATATATTGAATAGCTGACATTCAATAGATTGTGAGACACTGGTGCTGTGAATTTGGACTCTGAGATGGTATTGGAAGAAAAATAATGCGGAGTATATTGCTCAAAGAAAACTTGACCAATTGATAATGGTGTTGCAGAACCCGAAGCCCTTCTCGATTTAGTTTTCAAAGACATATCGAATCTCATGCCTATGAAAGAAGACCCATCAGGAAATCTCTTTCCTGATCGACTTTTCTTCATATCCTTATCTGCACAAGAATTCTTCACTTGACCCGATTCAGTATAGTTATATTTCAAATCAGAAACGAGTATGGGACGGCTTAAACTCCTGAATCCAATCCGATCGAAGTAATCAGATTCATTCGACTTTTTGAGGCTCCATATGCTTCCCACAGCAGGACTTCTCATCTTGAGCGACCAGACCTTGGGGAAGGTCAAGCTCAATCCAACAGAGCAATCCCCAACATGGGTCTCTGCCAAAGAGCCCTCAAAATTCTTCAGTGGGCAACCAACCATGCAGAGCTGGTTTTTCTCCTCATCCCAAACCCCCTCTGCAACCAACACAGTTTCGGGAATCAAAGTCACAGCCTTCCAATAAGAAGTCAAGTTAGAAAATCGTAGGAACATACGCATTTTCCCATCATTGGAACACTTCGATCCGCCAACCGACATGTGTTGGTGCAAAAGCCCATCAAAGGGACTGCATTTCCCAGCAGAGCAATTGCTCCTGTAATTCAATTGAAACACTGTGCTCTCCAAAAGCATAAACATGTAACAGACGCTCATATGGGGCCTGTTACACCCCAACCCGAACTAATCTTGTTTAATGCTAATTAATTGTGTTTTAGTTAACTTAATCATACTTAGTGACTAATTAAGGTAGTTTATGTAAATTATGATCTTCCCAAATTTCATCATACGCACATCATTTTGACATCATCGCGTGTGTCTCGTTGAGCACGTCGATTTTCATATTAAGCTTTCTTTCATTTGAACAACCATTGAAGAAGTGGGCCACCATTTGACTCAAAATAAAAATACATAAATATAGTGGGCTTTTGTGCAAATTTTTCCATCTTTATCACTTTAAACTAGCCCCAATCCAACTTCATTTCATTCATTCGTTGGAGCATATTGACTGTGGAGAAAACCTTCTCCTCCCATGTTCCTTTCCATTTCTCTTCCTTCTCCAACTCCTTGTTTGTGCAAGTGTAGGGAGGCCATCTTCTCCATCTTCTTCTTCATCTTCCTCTCCTCTTTGTTGGCAAGGCAATACCCCATAATCTTCCATTTCCTTCAATTCGGATTTCTTGGTTGAGGTAAGAGTCAATACTCTTTCCTTTTGGATTTTGAGTTGCATGAGAGTCAAAAGACCCTCTAATAAGCATGTATAGATTTTGATTGGTGTTGTGATGAATATTTGTGTCTAGGGTTTGAATAATTGGGGATTTTGGGGTTTGGAACACCAAGAGAGTAAAAGAGTTTGAAAAGCTTAAAATTGAGGCAAGTATAAGCTTTAATTATAATGCATGTTGTCAAATTCCTTGATTAGTTATTAAATTCTATTTTGTTTTCCTTTCTACTATGATTAGCCTCTTAGTTCAAAACTTGAGAATGATTATGATTTGCATTTTTGTGGGTTTGCTTATGAATGGGAAAGCTTGGATTGGAGGGAAATGATTCAAAAAAAAAAAAAAAAAATCAGAACTAAGAAGGAAGAAGAGTGCAGAATCCTGCACTGAACCGGACCATTTTTGGCAACAGGGTGGGCCTGGGCCTGGGCAGGTTGCAGGCCTGTTCAGGGCTGGTTGCAGGCCTGTTTAAGGGCTGATTGCAGGCCAACTTCTGGGCTGGTTTCAAGTCTATTTCAGGCCCAAATTCTGGGCTGGTTTCAGGTCTGTTTCAACCCAATTTCTGGGCTGTTTTCCAACCCATATTAGGCTCTATTTTCAGCCCCTTTTCCCCACTAATTGAAGCCCATTTGTTATTTCATTGCTTGGGCTAGAATTCCTACTTTTAAAGTAGTTAAGAGAAGCTTGGATTATTTAAAAGCATGTGCAGATGGAATTGTATACAATGTGTGTGCAAGTGGATAATGTGTGTGCAGGTGGAATTGTATACAATGTGTGTGCAAGTGGAATAATGTGTGTACAGGTGGAATTGTAGATAATGCATGTGCAGGTGGAGCAATGCATGTGCAGGTGGAATAGTGCATATAAGTGCAGGTGGACTTGTATATAAATGTGTGTGCAATTGGAGACCAGCCCATGGTTGAGTGCTTGCACTCTATTTGGCCATTGGGTTATTCAACCAGCTAGTATGTATCCCACCTGTTATGCATTTCCATTGCCTTGTATTGGTCCCACCGAGCAAATGTATCCTACTGAAAGCCTATTTTAATATTTCAAGGCATAGGCTAGAATTCCTAGGTTGGACCCTTTTTGACCCAATTAGAAGGAGTAATGATATTCTACCCTCTAATAACCCTCCATAAAACTCTCTAAAGAGGAATATGGTGTATACCTTAAACCAATAGGTGATAAAGGTTTTAATTGACGCTCATGAATTTACAATGGAACCTATTTTAACCCTCCTTAATCCTCCATTAAGTGGATTATGGTGCATACCTTATTTCCATAGGAAATTAGGATTTCGTATGACTCTTATGACCTTAACAGGGAAACCTTAAACCCTTGTATGTCCAACGGAGAGGTCTAGGGCCTGAGATATCTCGAGAGGCTGGGATAGACTCATGTTTACTATTCGGAAATCTATCACCATTCCATGGATATTAATTTAGTGAACCTTTTGTATTTATTTACACACTATTTACACACTGTGACACCTAATAGAATAGGAATACATGGATTCTCTAAACCTATATCGAATTGGATGGTGAAGAATAATGAGTAGTTAGATTAGATTGGCTAGTAATTCCCTTGATTCCTTAAATCATTGCATTTCATATTGAAGTATACTTTCATTTTGTATATCAATCACAATTAGTAGATTTATTGCATTATCTATACTCCTTGAGGCCCAATTATTACATTTCTTTCGAAATTCTTCAGTATTATATACCAAATTTTTAATTGTGGGAAATGTGGGTTGAGTAAGTATATCGTGATTTGAGATTAGCATTTGATTTGATTTGATTTGATTATAGACAGTTGAAATACAAACTCACTCAAATCCACTTATTATTTCGATTATTATTGATTCGATTGAGTCGGCACTACTTAGCTTCGACCTTGTGACGCCCGACGGGGCCAGCACTTGGTTTCGTATTCGAGACTACTGCAGTAAGTCATCTGGAGCACCGGAACTTCAGAACCGGGTAGCCAGTTAGCCTTTGGCCGGGCCGCTGGTGACATCCCAACTAGATTTGCTCTCTTTTGAGAGGATGAGCTTAAAGTAGTAGCCAATTTGTATGTTTTCATTTTAATATGATTCTCAAGCATAAAAGATTTGATTTAGCACAATTGCCTAGTCAATACTTATCTTTGACATCTTTTGATCAACTGCTATTTAATTCAATTTGATACATCATGTACTTGCTTATTAATGCCTATACTTGCCAAATCGTTGTATTTGAGATACTATTCTTGGTGTCACAGGGATTCAAGACACCAAAGAGAGTTACTTTTAGCTATTCAAATGTGAGATTAATTGGTAAGCTTAACGGTTAGTTATGACTGTCGGAGTACGAATCAGAAGGGTAACCTTGAGTTTGAGCCTAGGTAATTTAATTGTACTTAGTTCAAGGTAATGCATTTGACTAGTTTTATTTCGCATTGTATTAGGAATGTATTCCCTTGAGATAAGCATGTAGTAGTTGTTCATTAGAGTACTGGTGTACTATACATTTAAGACATTTAAATCATTAGTTTTGTTAAGGAGAAATTGTAATATAATGGATTGGTTATTGGACTGATCACGGCTTTGATTTCTATAATGTGCATGTTCCGCAGATAATTGTGCATTGACAGGTGTCAGCGAGTAATCCTCACACGTAAAATGTGAAATTTTCTCCTTCGTGAATTCGGATTTGGTCCGGAACAGGTGCGAGTTCACGGGAGTACGCGTGTCACACCTTGGGAACCACCCTAAACAAGGGATTCTCGGGTCCGGGATGTGACATACGTAAGTATGGTATCAGAGCCCTGAAAAGTCTTTTCAAAAAGACTTAGAAACCTTAAGAAACGTGGTGAGGACACGATAGGACGTTGGAAATTTTATTTTGAAGATTGTTTATGGATGTTTATCTAATTGTATATGGAGTAAGCTGAATTATAAAAGATGCCACCTCGACAAACCGCTCGAATCAGTGTAAAACTGCAAGAGCCAAATTACAACTCAAGGTGAGCCGATGCCATTACAGCAGAGATCGGTTCAACAGATGACAGACGTGGATACGCTACGGCCCTAGAGGAGACTAAAACGATGAACGTTGTGGAAGAAGGTGAAATAATGATTATTCATTATGAGTATAATATTTGATTGGCTCATTGCTTCACACACTATCACTGAGTCACACTCTGTGGTTTTTCCAAAGATAGACCGTACAACCTCAGGTTGTCTTACGCAGTACATCAACCCAATATGAAATTTAGGTTAAGGAGTTTCATAGTTTGAATTTGAAAAGTTAAGCACTACGATGCTAGAAAAGATCTTAGTGGATGTGAGTGATAAGACATTTCCTAGGTAGCAAACCATCGAGAAAATAAAGATTACTTCAAAAGATAGTGACCTATAGATATGTGATTTTGGTACAGGTGTAAAAAAATTAAGGATTCTAGCAATAGTTGAATATCCAATTAGTTGAAGTCTTATGGTAGATGAATTAGTTGTAACTATTACTAATTCCCTAGATTTATTCTGAAAGGTCAAGGTAACCTTAGTGACTAGGGGTATCTTAGTAACCTGTGAGATTTGTTGAACCTCTTCATTTAGTAAGAGCAAGAATTGTCAATTATTACAAAGAAAGATTTCATCCCAGTTAATTGAGAGATAACTCTAGTATTGACTCCAGTAGTGATATAGGATTTGATCATAGTTAGTCCTAAGAGACTAGATGATGCACTCAAGAATAAAGGACCCACTAATGGGCCCCGCCAAGAATGACTTACTTGCTTTAAAGAGGTCAGTCATTTTAGTAATTTGAGGTTGTATTGATTTGATTTACTTAAAGAATTGAGTGAGAGATTTGATGGAGTGATTCTAGGAATCACTAAACAATGACAATCCCTTTATTTATGTATTCCCTTTATTATAAATAGAAATGGATGTTTGATTGTAAGCTATGCTATATTGATAATAAACGTTGATTAGTGTTCTTGTGAGTCTACCTTTAGGGTATTATCTCTAAGTGAGCTTATGAGTTTTGAGTCATGGGCTCGATCTCACTGTCAAAAGTGTAAATCTTCACCGTGGCCTTCGGGCTATGCCATCACTTGAATTAGGTCACACTTATCACAGCTAAGAAATAGAGATTTCCAATGAATGTGGTTAGCACGAGTAGTGATGTTGTATGTTAGTGATCGAACGAATATAGAGTTATTAGACTCTATATAGTTAGTTTTAAGACCTTAGTTACTTAGACTTTTGGCAAGACTATAGACAAGTAAGTCTTAGAATGAAATAGTTCGCGTGATAGGAACTTTGATTCTTAAGCATAGGAAGTAAGTTGTGGGAGTTACGAGAATTCCATAGTTATTTTAGAAGATAAACCACTTAGGTAGCTAGAAATCTATTCATGGCTGGTTAGATATCCTAGACTTTATCCTATAGACAGACAGACTTGATTATAGAAGTACCTTTAGTACTAGATCCACAAACTAAGAGACTTTGATCTCTACTAAGGTTATGATTTGGGTCAGAAATAGTTAATGCCTAAAGATTGGATTAGGTTATGATGAATGGAACTAAGAGGGTAGCAAACCGTAGTTTACCTAGTTAAAAACCATGGGTAAAAGTGGACCATACGGTTTAGAATCTCTACTGCGATTTTAACTTATGGCTTAGCAACACTTAAGTATTGTGAGATTGAATATGAGACAAACAAATGAATTGTGAATAATTTCCTTAGCAAGTCTGAGTATGGAATGTGCTTAGTTGGGTATACTTGAGAAAAGTGATGTATTGATTACGCGAGACTATATTTGTGGTCGATCCAACAAAATTAGTGTGGCTAGTGCCACCGCTTTGACTGCTTAAGGATAGTGTTAAGATCACAATAGATTGGATTTTAGAATAACGTTCTTACGCTTATCATTTCCGATAAGTTAGTCATTTAGTTATTCCGACTGTAGAAATTTGACCATATCATACTTCTTAATGGAATCCGGATTTGAGATAGACTAGTCGAACTGTAAACTAATGTCCTTAGCTAGTATATGTGATGCGAATATTAGTCGACGAATTCAATTATGTTAGAGATTGAAATCTAGTTCGTTAGAGACTGGTATTGAGAACTATTGTACTGTGGAATGAGTCGTGGATGATTTTATAGAATTAGGATAGCCAGTTTCAAACTTGGACTCTTAGGATTAATGCAACTAGATCTGAGACTTTATCTACTCAGTGTAAGCATTGGGATTATAATAGATTTAATATTAGAAGTATAGATAGCTTGAATTTCCCTTCGATGTTAGCCGAAGTTAGTTGCCGAATGCTTTTGAATTGAAATTTGTAGGTTGTGACAACCTTTTGTTATTACTATGGAGCTCAGATATACGACATACTAGTTGAAATAGAATACAACCTCCTCAGTGAGCATGTGTAGCGGTTGGATTTGTTAAAGGAGTTTAGTTGTTAGATGTGAAGATCAGACTTACTTGAGATAGGCGATAACCATGGTTACATTTGAGCTAACATTTGTGACTGATATCACAGAACTTGAACAAAGATCGATGCGACAAAATCTAAGTCGGCCAATTGTAAACCTCGATTTTCTAGGATCACGAAAGAGAGATAAATAGATTAGATTCACAAGTGATATTAGAATTTTGACACCTATATCGCCTGACTAGATCAATTACTGGATGTCTAATTAGTTGTAATTCAGTGGACCATAAGACCAGTTAGAACAAGATTGAAGTGACTGAGTATAAGTTCTCAGACAATAACTGTACCACGCAAGAATGGACATGATATCTCATGAGGCTTTTTAAGACAATTTTCACGTTATTATCAACACCACTTAGACCACACTTCGTTTTATTTTAGCAATCAACGCAGACGTCAATGGGTAAAACATGAACCAATTTGGACGAGGCTGAAGTTAAACAAATCAACTTGCACTAAGTTATCGGAGACAACCGGAGTAAGCAAGGGGAGCTATGTGGACAAGTGTCGAGTTGATATTCGAATTCTGCAGTGAGAAAGTGAAAGCATCACAAAGTTGAGACAAAAGTCAGAGCCCCTGGCTATAGGTAGCCGAAGGCACTCCGATGCTCAAGTCAGTGTGATAACTGAGAGAAATGGAGAAGGAGAAGTCTGGGAGGGAGATCTGTTGCGTACCTCATGTGGTTCTCCTTCATGCAATATATAGACGTGAGAGTCATCATCGGACTGTACCCAGGAAGGGACGGAAGTCTCATCAGTATGCACTCTTCTCTCCTGAGTGGGGGTAGGTAAAAAGGGGACGTCCCATCGGACCATCCTCCTACGCCTATGGACGTGACCTTGCGATAAGGCGTGCCTCTTATCTGGGTCCGGCGCCCACTCTATTTGTCAGTTCGCCGTCCCCGTCACGACAGCGCATTTATGGTTGCATTTATGACTGAGTGACAGGAGGCCGAGATCGGGCTTAAGGCCGAGATCGAGGTGGGTGCTCTTGAACGTAGCCACCGAGATGGGCTCCATGCTCCCCCGAGATGGTGCAACTGCCGAGCTTGGACAATGCCAAGACTAAGGACAGTCTGAAATTGGGGAGTGGCCCCACATAAATCTGCGATTACAAAACGACCCCACATAATTGCCCCTAGCTCTCGACCTCTTTGGTTCCCGAGGTCGGGAACTAAGACTTGAATGGATGGGCTGGCTCTGTCTAATCGTATCTTGTCGTCGTGCGATCCTCATCATGACGCCCTTTCGTTTGCCCTAGGTAATAAATATGGTATCATGATTGCTTTGCCAAGGCGGGCACGTGAGCGCTGTTCGGTTTGCCCGAAGTGATAAATGTCGTACCAGAGGCATGGTGAGGGATGGATCGGCGCTGCCACATGTAACCCTTCGTCTGGTTATTCACCGGGATTTAAGCGACGTGTGGCGAGTCCGAAGCGTTGCTTCGCGTGCGCGATAATCAAGAGGGGCGTCCCTCTATAAAACGGGGACGCCTCCCTCCCTTTCTCCTCTTATCTTTGCTTTCGTCTTAAGGAGACCCTACTGAAGAAGGCGTCCTGCTGCAAACCTGCTCAAGACAGAACCTCACCGAGCCCGGAGACTCCTTTCCCTTTGCTTTTCACCTTTTGCTTTTCATTTTCAGCAAATCGTCACATCTTCTCTGTGAGTTTTCTTCTCTGTTACTCTCCTTTCGCCTTTTTTTCCTTTTGTTTTAGAGGGTTTCAGCCCCTTAGGCTCTTCTAGTTTTCGCTTCCTCCCATTTGCTCTCTGCCCCCTTAGCCTTTAGAAAATGGGGATCTATAGCCATTGGTTAGAGGGTCCCGCAGCCCTGGAGGGGTTCAGGGCGGCGTTCAAAATACCGGCTGATGTCCTGGTGAAGCCTGACGGCCTCGGGGGCCTCCCTGACGGCCTCACTCGGTACAAGGACTGGATGCTTTTCCCTCTGATCCCGGTAGTTGAGGGTGGTGTTAGGTTCCTTGCCCACCCGCTTCTCTGATCCTGCCTCAGCTCATGGCGGATCTGCCCCTTCCAGGTAATGCCGAACGGGTTTAAAATTATAATGGGCGTGGCGGAGCTGAATTGGATCCTCGACATCAACCTCGGTGTACATGACATAGAAGATGTCTATGACATCGGTAAGACTGCGGGGGCCGAGGACTCCTACTATATTCGGGTGAAGGCAAGGCGTCGGCCCTTGGTTAACGCCCTGGAAGACTCAAGCAAGTATGCAGGGGATGATTGAATACTGGTCTGGGGAGCTGGGAGTTCGGGGGGGACAGAGACCGAGGAGGAGCGGAGAATCCAAATCCCACGGAGACCTGGGACCCCTTCGAGTAAATACCTGTTTCTCCGGGCTTATTTATGTTGTTTTTGCGCGACGACTTGCCGAGCTGATGTCTCCTGTTTTCTGCGCAGGTGTTCAACGAAGGAGGAGAGAGGTCGGCCTTGATCGTTGGAGGAGGAACGACGCGTGGCTAGAGAAGATCTACCACTACCACGGTCACCACGATCGGGCTGCCTTCTCGCTGATTGGGTATAAGCCGCGATACCAGTCTTACACCAAGAAGACTGCTGAGATCCCCCTTGAGCCGATAGGGGAGATCGTGCTCGCGCTTGCTGAGACCAGCGGCCAAATCTCGGAGCCCCAAGCCCCGATCCTCATTGCTGATAGCCCCCCTACCCAAGACCAAGGAGAAGAGGAGATGGACGGGTCGCGCTCTCCTTTGAAGAACTTGGGAGCGATGATCCTCGGGGGCCGAGTTTCTCCTGCCCCAAAGCGTACCCCCGGCGGGCCAGGCGCTGTTCAAGGCTCTTCAGCCAGCGCCCCCTCCGGTCCCTCGGGCGCAGCAGGGACCTCCTCTTCCGCGAAGGGCAAGAGTGCGAGAGGCCCCCCGCAGGAGAAGAGGATGAGGTCGGAAGAGCCCCCCAAGGATGCCCGGCCGCCCAAGGACTCTCGATCGCCTAAGGAGACTCGGCCACGGGCAGCGGAGGCCGAGAAGAAGACTCTGCTGCCTAAGGAGACTCGGCCACGGGTCGCGGAGGCCGAACAGGAGGGTGAGGGGCCCCCACACGAGAAGAGGCCCCACGTGGGGGGCGAGGAGGAGCGGGTCCAAGAGGCGGATCCAGAGGCCCGGCCTCACAAGTCGATGCCCTGGAGGCCTAACTTGGACCTCAACCCCTACGAGCCCATGACCGTGGAGGATCGATGGGGACCTCCAGTAGGACGATCTCGGCAGTTACCCGGGGATGTGCTCTCCCTTTGGACATGGAGAGGCATAATAAATCCGGGACAATGAGCCTGCTCTACTCGACGATGAAGGCGTCGCTAGAGGTGATTCCCAATTCTTTCGTCTTTGAGCTTTTACGCCTTGGTCGTCCGATCTGACCCCTTTTATTCCTTTTGTCCTCTTGCAGAATGTACAGAGGCTCCAAATAATACTGGAGAGGACGGAGAATACAACCATTCGGGTTATCGAGATGGATAAAGAGAAGAAGAAAATGGGGGACGCCCTGGAGGTCAGCGCGACAGAAATAAAGAAGGTAGAGGAGAAGATCGCCGAGTTTGCAACGGAACAACAGGCGGCGAAGGCCGAGATAATAAAGTTGCGGGGCGAGAATAAGCACCTAAGAGGCGCAACCGATGATAAGGCGAGGAGGGTGAGCCAACTGGAGGCCGAGCTCGCCAAGAAGGAAACTGAATTGGCTGGGAAAGAGGCCGAGCTTGCCAAGAAGGAAACTGAATTGGCTGGGAAAGAGGCCGAGCTCGAGGCCTCCAGGAAGGAGCGGGCCGATGTCGAGTCCACCCTGCGAGCCCAAGTCGCCAAGGCTTACCAGGAAGGGGTGGACTGGGCATCGGAGGAGTACGTGGCTCAAATCAAGACCCTGAGCCCGATCTTGTATGAGATGAGATGCAGGGAAGCACTTCGTGAGTATGGGGTCTCTGAGGATGACCCCATATTTGCGAATCTTCCCCAATTCCAGTCTGTTATACCGAGCCCAGAGTCAGAGCCCAACTCTAACCCTCCGGAAGTTCCAGGCTCTCCTCCTCCGCCCCCGACGCCTGCCGAGGGTGACAAGGCCCAGGCTTCCTCTACGGCTCCTCCGCCCGAGGCTCAAGGCGCCCCCGCTGCATCCGTCCCTCCAGAGCCGAAGAATAAAGCTGCGACGCTCGAGAAGTAGAGCAATAAATGTCTGTATTTTTTCTTTTCTTTGATGTATTTCTTTCTCTTTCCCGAGTGTACAGAGCCTTGTAATTATCCTTTCTGATCAATGAAAAACAACTTTATTTCAATTCTCCAGCTGTCTTTTCATTTCTTTCTTCTTGCAATGGTGTGTGGATGTTCTGATGTTTAAATATGACTAAAACTTGCAAGTGGCTGAGGTCGGCGAAGAAACTGGACTTTAACCTTCTAGTCTCGGGATATTAGATGAGAACGAGCCCCTTTTGTCTTTGAACTTTCCAAGTAGCGCAGGTCGGTGAATCCGCAAGACTGGGTGATGACAAGGCTCGCTGTCTCTTGACCAATCCTTCAAACCTTCAAGTGGGCAAGATCGGTGAACATCTGGCCCTAAGGCTGGGGCTGGGCTTAAAGGCAGGCCGAACTCCGCGACTTCATAGTGAATGATTGCGTTTCTGTTCCAAGGGGGTTGGTCTTATGACCGAACTCAAGGAGGCTGGCTTTAGGACCGGAGCCTAGAGAGTTGGTCCTATGACTGAATTCAAGGAGGCTGGTGCGAGGACCGGAGCGACCGGAGCCTTGGGGAGCTGGTCCTATGACCGAGCTCAAGGAGGCCGGTGCAAGGACCGAGCCTTGGGGAGCTGGTCCTATGACCGAACTCAAGGAGGCTGGCGCGAGGACCGAGCCTTGGGGAGCTGGTCTTATAACCGAGGCTCATGACTACATAAGATTCAAGGCACACTTCTTCCACAAGATCCTTCTTTTATTGATTTATCATTTGAGTACATCTAGAAGTAGTACTTCTTGAGGTGCGCGGCATTCCAAGGTCTTGGTAATTCTCTGCCATCCATGCTCTCAAGTCTATAGGCCGACCTCCCGGAGACCGAGACCACCTTAAAGGGCCCATGCCAGTTTGGTGCGAGCTTGCCTTCGTTAGGATCTTTGTCTGCTGGAAGTGCTTTCTTCAAGACCAGTTCCCCGATGGAGAACTTCCTTTCTTTGACTTTCTTATTGTATCCCATGGATAGCTGTTTGTGGTAGGAGGCCAGGCGCACGAATGCCGCCTCCCTTCGTTCCTCGGCTAAGTCAAGTTCTTTGGCCAGATTCACTTCGTTCTGTCCCTGTTCGAAGAGTTCCGACCTCAAGGTCGGGAGGCCGACCTCGAGGGGGATCACAGCTTCCATCCCGTATGCCAAGGAAAAAGGGGTTGCAGAAGTAGAGCGTCTCGGGGTGATCCGGTACGCCCAAAGGACGCTTGGTAATTCTTCTACCCATCTGCCCTTAGCCTTATCAAGTCTCTTTTTGAGTCCGTTCAGTACCAACTTGTTTAAGATTTCTGCTTGCCCGTTGCTCTATGGGTAGGCCGGAGTTGCATAGAGGTTTCTGATACCGATCTCCTGACAGAAGTTTTTAAAGAAGTTTGAATCGAATTGGGTCCCGTTGTCCGAGACCAGAGCTCGGGCGATCCCGAACCTTGTGACGATGTTCTTCCATACAAAACTCTGTGTCCTGCTCGGTGATGGAGGATAAGGCCTTTGCCCCATCCATTTGGTGAAGTAGTCAGTGCCCACTATCAGTCACCTTTTATTTCCTGGGGTTCGGTGAAGAGGTCCTACGATGTCTAGCCCCCACTGAGCGAAGGGCCATGGGCTGGAGAGAGGACTCAAGTCCTGCGCTGGTTGGTGCAAGGAGTGGGGGAACTTCTGACATTTTTCACACTTCCTGGCGTAAAGCTGGGCGTCCTTCTGCATATAGGGCCACCAATAGCCCTGACTGATGGCTCTGTACGCCAGTGATCTTCTTTCGATATGACTTTCGCAGATTCCCTCGTGAATTTAAAAAATGAAGTCCTCTACCTTGCTCGGGTGAACGCATTGGAGATAGGGTCCTGTGCAGAACTTTCTGTAGAGCTTCTCATCTGGGGATAGCAAAAAATGAGCCGCTTTCACCCTGACCTTGTGGGCTTCATTCTTGTCTTTAGGGAGCTTATCTTCTTTCAATAATGCTATGATCGGGTCCATCCAGCTCGGACCGAGATCAACGCGCAGGACTTGCCGAGTTGGGAGGAGTTCTATGCTTGGTATTTTCAATGTCCTCACATCAATTGTCCTTCTTTTTCCTGCTTCTACGGCCGAGGCCAAGTTGGCTAAGGCGTCTGCATGGCAGTTGGACTCTCTGCCTATTTGCTTGACTTCTGCTTTCTCGAACTGGGAGAGGAGCTGCTTTGTGTGGGCTAGGTAGGTTGCCATTCTTTCGTCTCGGGCTTGATAGTCTCCGCTTAGCTGGTTCGTCACAAACTGGGAGTCTCTGAAGACTACAAGGACGAATGACACTCCAGTAGTACCATCACTCTTAGAGGTCAGCCTCCAACTCCATCTTCGTTCTAGCGACAACACCTCTACCATCCGTTTATAGATGATGGATGATAATTACTTAGAAATGATTTACAGACTTGAAAAATGATCATCTTATTTTGTAGCAAAATAAATTGATGAACTGTTATGAAGTCAAATCATTTTGTTGAATGATCATTTTGGGATAATATCATTCTGGAAATGAAATGGTTTTAGGGTCAATTTCATTATCCAGTAAAGAACCCTCTTTTGAACTCAACTGTAATACTCGTGACTGTTCGTGATTATGAGATTTGGGGAAGAGATCTTTGTGGGTTTTGCACAAACAGGTTGTATGCCTCATAAGTAATTGAATGCGCTTTTCTGCCCAATCCCGTTTCTTTGAAGAGAACCATTAATGTGGTCTCACCTGTTGAAGAAATTTGTGCATCTTTTATACAAACAAGTTATGTGCTTTGTGAGAAATGGAATGAAAGATCGTTTTCACCATTTCATTTTCTTGATTCATTCCTAATAATTTCGAGTTATTGTTCTATGTTATTTGATACTTATGCGGCGGGGTAACACTTGAACTTCTAAACTAACCATCCATTAAAGGACAAACATTGAAATTTGTCCAAGTGTGAACCATGAACGATCGTTTTCACCATTTCATTTTCTTGATTCATTGCAAATAATTTCAAGTTATTGTTCTATCTTATTTAATACTTATGCAACGGGGGAACACTTGACTTCAAAAGTAACCATCCATTAAAGGATAAAAATTGCAATTTGTCCAAGTGTGAACCAGCCTAAAAGATTCAACTCATTACCTGTCACGACCCGGACCCGAGATCAGAGTCATTAGGGTTAACCCCCGAGTCGCGATGTTAATCATATTTACTTCCGTAAACCCGAATTAACCGAAGTTAAACGAATCTACAAGGGATCTTGCATACGTACCTGTTAATGTACAATGCGGAATATACAATAATATACATTGACAGCCATTTAACAAAATGAATAAGACTATTTACTCTGATTGTACAGTAACTTTACATTGTTTCATTCTCCTACTATCAACCACTGCATATTTAAATATAATGCAGGGGACACTACTTACAATACCAAAATGAATATATACAAAACAACTTCTAAAATGTCTCCAAATAATTCCGTTTGCGCTCTCTCGGATCACGTCCATTCGTCTAAACCTCCTGGAGGTAGCGAATGGGCATCCTCTGCTGGCGGGACGGTCTCGGAGGGACAGGCACAAGCGACTGAGCCTGTAATATCATCAGTAATACCATGAATACGACGGTTCAACAAGGTATACATACATTTATGACATATTCACAATTCCTAGCAAATCATTGTTTAACAGTGCTAAACAATCCAGAATGAACATAAATAACAATGACAATAATATGGCAACTACACTAGCATTGGTTTCAATTCTAGTTCTTCCAAACGGAAGCATTTCATACTCCTTCAATTACCTACATTCATATTGGTTTCAACTCCATTCATATTGGAGTTGTCCCACACGGACGCATTTTATATTCATTCAATTACATTCAGCATTTATTAGGACTCGTCAGTCCTTTGACCTTTCGGTCCAATGCGGTGAGATCTCCCAGTGTCTTGATCAGAGATCATTGGTGTCCCACGGAGCTCCGGACGCTCCCCAATCTCATCTACTGCAGTAGGAATAGTCATTTCATTTATCAATTCATTCAGTGCAATTCAATAATGAGTTTAAGAAACCACTAGGTAGTGTCAAACCCGTTAACCATTCGTATCAATCTCATTCTCACTCTAAAGTAAGCCTCTATCCAACCATTGAGTGCAACTTTGGTTATCAATGCAAGTATTACTTTTGATGACATTACTTAGTTGATTATGCATTCGAATAACCCTAGTTAACACTTATGGAGGTTTACATATCACTTAACTATACGAGAAGCATTGATGACCACATAAGCGATCTTAGTTCTCGCAAAATTCGAAAGCTCACTTCCAATCGCAAGGACCGTTAGGTCCGAGCGATTGGCCAAAATTTTCCTTACTACGAATAATCTGGTCAATTTCGGCTACCTGGCGGTTAGCCGCACTGTGCTGGCGGCTAGCCGAACTGTACTGGTGGCTAGCTGAACCAAGTTCGGTTAGCTTACGGTCAGCTTTCCAGAAGCCGATTTTTTTAACAGAGATTTCTGACCAATTTCGGTCAGCTCGCGGTCACCTCGCGGCTAGCCAAAATTCCAATTCGGCTAACCGAAATTTGGCGGTTAGCTTTCCAGAAGCTCGTCAAATTCGGATTTTGTAGCGGTTAGCCTTGCGGCTAGCCGAAATTCGCCCTAAAACTCATTTTCGAGCTTCAGAAGTTCTGAGCAAAACACATGTTTTTGAACTCCTTGAGTTCCTACAAGTTCTAATCAATCATAAATCACTAAAAATGTATACACTTGCCTTTGTTCGAAGATTAGTCTTTGTTTAGCTTGGATTTGAGATAAAATCCACTCTTTGAAGCTCTCAATTCAAATCAAAACTTAAGAACATGGTGAAGATGATGCAAGGGATGAAGTCCTTTCACTTGAGTCACCTCTAATCCACACTTGAGGAAGAGAAAAAAATCAAAGAAAGCAGAAGAAACGGCTGAAGGAGAGTTGCCTAGGGTTTCTCCTGGGACGAATGAATTCATTTGCTTATATAAGAGCCCATGTTGCATTAAGCCCCCCTTAAGTTCATTCATTTACATTTCGAGTCAATTAACGGCCCACTTGATCCGATATTCGTCGAATCAATTCAAGTCTTTTATGGAAATCATCGTACTCGTCGAGATACACATGTTGGTATCAAGCCTTTTCGTATTCGACAAAATACGTACAATTCCGTATTTATACACAAATCCTTCACTTTGCTCATTTGAACTTCCTTTCCATTCAATTCAATTTATAATCATAGTTACTATTTCATTAATCTTAAATTCTTTACTTTACGCTAATTCAATTTCATTTGGTGATAAAGCACCATGAATTCACTTAAACAGGCTTAATTAGCCTTAAGCTTGATTAATTAGAGTTAATCTTGATTAACTCGGGACGGAGTCTAACATTACCTTAACTCTGTAAATACTACTCCTAACTTAGGATCTGAGTACAACATCAAAATAACAGCAAGAACCCAACCAACACCCCCCCCCCCACAAAAAAAAAAAAAAAAAACAAAAAACAAAAAAAAAAGGAAACCCCAAAAACATTACAAAAGTACTTATGCAACGGGGAACACTTGCCTTCAAAAGTAACCATCTATTAATGGATAAAAATTGCAATTTGTCCAAGTGTGAACCAGCCTAAAAGATTGAACTCATTACCTTGACTCTGTAAATACTAATCCCAACGATGGATCTGAGCACAACATCAAAATAACAACAAGAACCTCAAAAAAAAAAAAAAAAGAAAAAAAAAGAAAAGAAAGGAAACCCAAAAAACATTAAAAAATTACCAAAAAGAACCATAACAAAGCCAAATCTTAAACAGAAACAACCCTCGAAGAAAAAATTAATCCCATTCAGCAGGAAGAAATGAAAAAAAAAAAGCTTTTTATAGACTAAAACAAGATGCATAACAAGAAGTTCATATTAAAGTGCATCATCTACAACACAAAATAAAAAAAGAGGGTGTTTTGCCTGAGAAGTGGTGGAGAAAACTTTTCACATTACAAATTTGAAGAACCCTTAATAGTTTTATTTGCCTTTTCTCCACATCCAGTCAGCCCCAAGGAGTTCTGATTTTTTTGCCAAAACAGTCAGTCCTCCAATTCACTATGTTTGAAAGTTTAGAAATTGTTGACAGCATTAGTCCAGAGTACGCGTTAAAAAATTTGGTACTCTTGATACATGATTTTCTAAATTTTTTTCCCTGCATGACAACTACAACCAACCATTCTCCCAAAACATTACAAGTAATTTCAATCTGGGGCACATTCAACACAAATCTACAAAAATAATAAACACTTGCGACCACTCAAATCTAGGTGCAAATACATATAATGTGAGTCACATCAGTCACTCGATCCAACACGAGCAAGAGCAACCAGGAGATAAGACAAGAATCATGCAAATGGAGGCACGACGTGTAAGATCTACAATCTTGCATTTAAAACGGCAACATATATATATATATATAATGGTCATTCCAATGTAACGTCGGGCCACACAATGATCAAAACATCAAGTACTTAATATTCTTTTCAACTCCTCACTATTATTACCCGACAATACTAAGTATTTTAAGGCTGACAAAAAAAAAAAATTCATTTCATGAAATAATATTGTCTTCTTCTTAAGGATAAAAAATATCTCAACGCGTTGGAGCTTTGGTTCTAGAATTGGAATATTGCAACTCTGAAAATCTGCTTGTTTTATTCTTTTGTTTTATTGTGCATGTGTTATTTATTTATTTTTTTGACACGTGTCCGAGCTTTATCAAACTCTATTTACACCTCACCTAAAGAATAAAACATCTGAAAAAAATATAAAGATTAAATTAGCAACAAAAAGAAGGGCTCAAAACTTTACTAATTAATAAATTTAATAAAAATAATTCGTATTAGTCTGTGCATTTGGTGGTTCCGTGGTCAGTACATAGCACGGGATTTTGCTAGTTTTAGCACTAAGGAAATGAGGTGGCATGCCATGATACGTGCGACTCGGACGTTGCATTATGATAGTATGAAGCGTCGCTACACTGGATCATGGAGCCCTGGATATAAAAGCCCTGGATACTATCATAGGCGTTGCATTATGATAGTATGAAGCATGCTGTTGGTCTTGTAGGTAGTCATTTTGGATGGAAACAGGGAGGACAGTCACTGTGTAGGAAATTCTGTCCAAGGCATTGGCTTCGGAGTTTGCTGAACGCTTGCACTGGTGGATTGTGTAGATGCCCGCCAACATTTCCATGTATTTCCTATCCTTTATCCAAGACACAGTTTCCTCAAATTCATTGTGATAAAATATAATAGTGATTATTGTCTTGAATTATCATACTAGTATTAATGGGATTCCAGATGGCATAGATGTTTGTGAAGGGATTAATTGATCATAATGGGCTTATATGTCTAAACAAAAGGACTCTCAATTATTATTTTACAAATAAGAAATTATTTTTTTTATAACAAATATACAACCTCTAGCTCAAATTTAGAACTCCTTTTTTCTTTTTAATCTCTAATAGGATAATGATCATATAGGTTAATACCACCCGCAACAAACCTACTTGTGTATGTTGATGGAAGCTTGAATTATCATCTTAACTACTTGATCAATGGTCGATAAGTTTTTAACGTTCAAAATGAATACACGGTCAATTTAACTGTCTAGTCCATTTGAATGGGTACTAAATCCTGAATTAATTAATGACTATCGAAAACTGGGCGCGGGAGTGGGGTGGGGTGGGGTCCCTGTTTAGGCAGGTCCCACTAGGTATTGATGTGTGTTGTGCTCACTTTATTGTAAACACCGATGCTCATGTGTGGTTTTTCTGTGTTATAATGATTTGAACTTATCATCTAACATTTCTTTACACGTAGAGGTAGTAGGTGTTTCAACTACAGAGTTGCAGGTTGGACTCATATTACCATAACAGAAAGTCTTCTTGTCCCGCCTGGGAGCCCGGGCTCCCAGTCGGGACATGTAGCATCACCGTTACCATAAAGTAAAAAGAGACGAGTTAAGAAATACTTAACCAATCTTCAAAATGATATATTTTTTAACTGCTACACACTTTCTTGCAAAGTAAAGTTACTGGGCCCTAAAATGGCTCGGGCTTTGATCAGATTGGCAGGTCAGATTTAGATTTGTACCTCCCGATAATTCCAAGATGGAATTGCTTAAGTTGGAGTTGGAATTTGTCAATTGTTAGGGTAAAAATGAACAGGTAATCCTCGGTAGTTTTCCCACTAATCTAATATTGTAAAAATTCCTTATTTTCTTTTCATTTCCTTTGTTTTAATAGGTAACATGACTCGAACCCACAATCTTGAGATGATGAGCACCTTCCAACGGTGTTGCAGGCTCTAACGTTGCTTAAGCTGTGCATTTGTACCAATGATGTAAGTGCTGGAAATATTACTCAAAGATCAGGGGGGGTGTCTCACAGGACTTATCCAAATGGCTAGAAAGAGAGAGAGTTGATCGATCTAGGAACCTGAAAGGGGAGAGGAAACAGTCAGAGGACCCTGTCTTTGGGCACCATAGGGCTCTCCGATGCCTAAGTTAGCGCAGGAAAGACAGTCGGAGAAGAAAGAGCTTAGGGTGGTTGCATGCAAGTGTGAGTACCTTTTTTTGGGTCACGGATCCTCTTATATGAGAAAAACCTTAAGATATCTGTAAGTGGGCCTCTCGATTTGATTGCTAGGGATACATTAGCCCATAGAGCCATCAACGGGGGTCCAACATAGCCCTCATTGCATTAAATGAGGGTCCAATCAGCCCATGCTGCATTAAATGCTAGTCACGTTGGGCCTGACTTTGCCTTGACTTGTTGGCGGCTGGGGTTCTATCGGATCCTTTCTTGGGCTCTGTCCCGATATGGCTGCAGCCACTGAATGTGGCTTTGTCAGAGATTTGGTGAAAGTGGACGGCGTGGATGGTGTTTATGTCCCATCAGCGCATGCCCAAACCTTGCCGCGTGTCCGGATGTCAGGTATGGCTGTCTGTGGCCGTCTCGGGCAGAACTTCTTACCTCGGCTGTGGCCGAGACGAGCATCCCTTCCTGGCACAGCTTCTTGCCGAGACGGGGAGTGTCGGTGGTGGTCTCGGCAAGAACTCCGGCTTCCTGTGTCGAGACGCCTGCAGCTGAAACGGAACTTCAGCAAGGATTATCGCCAGTCTTTGCTTAACCGACGCATTAAGGGTTGCCCCACACTATTGCCCCCTAGCTTCTGACTCCTTGGGATCTTGAGGGATCTCGAATCCCTTGGGGTCGGGAGCTATGATTACAAAAGATTGCCAGAGGTCTCCATCCTGACGTCAGCAATTGACGCGTGGCGCTCATTCAACTTCTCCTCGCACGCCAGGGGCAGTTTAATTGCAATAAATGCCATGCTTAAATCATTGTAGGAGACGAACCGCCAATGACACGTGTCGCCAACTAGTTGGCCACACTGTCGAACAGGGCATGCGCGCGGTCCCCGAAGAGATGTTTTTTGAATTTTAGAAAACGGCGCCGTTAGGGGGGGCGTCCTTGCCCTATAAGTAGATGCACCTTCATCTTCTTCCCCTTTCTTACTTTGCTCTCTTGAAAGAACGCTTCTAAGAACCCTGGGAACCAGAACTAAACACACAGAGCAGAGTCTTCGTCTTCTCACAGTGCTCTCCTGCCCATCCCTGTTCTAGGTTCTTGCGTTAGTAAGTTTTTCGCGTCTTTCACCTTCTTCTGTTTCATCTGGTCTGTTGCCTTTTTCTCCTTTCTTCTTTTTCTATCAACCATGGGGATTTACAGTCACTGGATTGACTCTCCCCAGTCCATAGAAGTCTTCAGGTCTGCCTTTGGGGTATCGGGCGATGTCTTCGTCCGGAAGGCTGACCCCGTGGACCACATCCGCCGATCATACGCTGACGGCTGGATGCCCCTTCCGCTCATAGCGGTTGTTGAGGGAGGAGTCAGGTTCCCGTTGCACCCATTGCTTTGGGCCTGCCTCTATTCCTGGAATCTCACTCCTTGCCAGTTGGTGCCGAACGCCTTCAAGATCATTATGGGCACCCTGGCACTAAACCAGCATCTCCACATAGACTTAGGCGTCCAGGACATAGAGGACGTTCACGACATATGTAAAACGAAGGAGGGTGCCTACTACCTCCGCGTCAAGCCGAAACGAAAGGCTTTCATCACGGCGCTGGAGGACTCTCACAAATACGACGAGGACGACCTCATATCCGTCTCGGGGAATTGGGAGTTCGGCCCCGAGGAGGAGGTCAGAGCTTACAGCGTCCCCCGTCAACCCGGGGTCGTCCCAAGTACGAAATTCTTCAGTCTTGGCTTGATTTTACTTTGTTCTCCTGTATATTCCCGAATTGACTCTTCTCGGGTCTTGCAGCTGCTCAGCAGAGAAAGGCCGGGCTGGTCGGTTGGGTGAGGAACGACTCGTGGCACCAGAGGGTTACGAGGTGCATGGACTTCTCCAACAGGGCTGCTTGGGCACTGTCGCGACCCCAGAACGGATCCCCGGGCCCGCGACGTTGGTGATGATGTTTATGCTCAATGGTTCATTATTTTCCCACAGGTTCCCGCGGTGAGGATTCCCAAAGACACGCGGAATCTGGCTCACACGTACAAGTATGCGGAAGCGTGTAGCAAAACACATCAAGATGAGCCCAACAAAACATTTGGGTGCCATAACAAATGATCACAAGGCATGGTATCATAGAAAGAAGCTATCAAGCATTCCCATTAATATTCAAGTTATAGAACTAATACAAAAATAAGTTAAGTTTAGTACAACCCATAAGAGACCAATAAAGGTCAATACAATCTCAAAATAACCAAAAGAAACCCCAAGACTGAAGGTGACGAAACTCGAGAACCAGTCCGACATCTAAATGACATCGTCGGGCTGCCACTCTCTCACGGGAGTTGGCTCACAAGCCTCCTCCTGACGCTCCTCCTCAAAGGCAACGTCTCCTGCACCTGGGCACCAATAAACAAGGGTCAAACACGACGGTTTGGCAGGTAATCAATGTAGGCATGAACATGAACAATAACATTTAGAGAAAACATGTAAGCAAATCTTTGGTATGAAGTACTATCAAAGCTGAGATACATTTTCAAGAATACGAACAAAGCTGAGATACCAAAACAAACTAGCATGAGTACATAATATATCATGAATAGTTACAATCCATAAAGAGCCCATCCTTTCTCTATCATTTATATAATGAAAAGAGCAAGCACGCACGACAAGCACGATATACATAATATAAGCACGACACGATTTCCCACAAAGACGGGAATTCCGGCCGCGGAACCGGACACGCACGATGTGTAATAAATACACGACCAGTCTGCAGACAGTCCACATGTTTAAAGACCCCCAGGCAGTGGATCAGACTGAAAGGGCAGTCTAAGCTCAGTGGTGTTTACTTAATTCATGAATGCACAAAACACGCGAGACACGGTCTAAACACGTCGAGATAAGAAAAAGGGGGAAATCACTTATAGAAACACGATGAACACGACTAGCACGGGCATAATTAATATGCATAACACGCTTAGGAAGTGATCCCCTTTTTCTTGGAACACATTTTCAAAACTAGCTTGTACTAAACTTCAAAATGAGTACACGATGATATTCATTATATCAAACTAAGGTACGAACACAAAGCCTATCAAGCACATGTGAGGACCCTTGATTGATCTTTGTGTATTCGAAGCCCAAATGTTGGAATTTGGAATAGAGTTGGTGTCCCGGAAGTTCAAGACATCTCGAGTTTCGAGTACACAATATCAAGCTAAAGGTCACTTAACATGTTCTAGTTTTCACTCTTGCAAAACTTCTTCAAAACTAGGAATTGGTCAATTTCGGTCAGCTTGCGGTCAGCTGGCGGCTAGCCGAAATAGAAACTGGCGGCTAGCCGTAGGGCTGACCGCTGAAAACCCAGGTCTGATGTTGCTCTCTGGAAAAGGAACCGTAATAATTTCGGTTGGCTTACGGTTAGCCGCAAGGGAACTGGCGGCTAGCCGTGAGCTAACCGCAGGGCTGACCGCAGGACCCTGAAGCAAAAGTCAGCTACTGGAAAAGGAACCGCTGATTTCGGTTGGCTCGCGGTTAGCCGAAATGGGAATTACGGCTAGCCGCCAGCTGACCGAAACTGCACGGGAAGTACAGTTCAGTGCAGATTTTCCACATTTCCTTCTTCTCTTCTTCTTGTTTTTCATTCCACCTGCACTCCCTGAGCCTCCATGCTCTCCAAGGGATAAAATACACATTTCTCACAATCCCAAACATCCAATCCAAGGAAAACATGATCATGAAGCTTATAAACATTTTCATATGCAAAATTTCCGAAAACAACAATGTAGCTTAAAATATACATGCACAATGGTCCTATAGAGATTACTTGCCTTGCCCAAATGCTAAACACTCTCCTCCAAGCTCTTCACACAAGCTAATCTCACACTACAAGCAAAAACAAGAAAACACACAAAACTCACTCAAAATGGAAACAAGGAACCCATTTTCCAAATAGGGTTTGAAAACATGAAAAACATGATCTTAAGGAACTAAAATGACTCCATGAAAAATATGGGTTGAAGCTCTTACCTAGAGAAGGTCAAACAAGAGAGAGGGAAGAAAAAGGAGCTCTTGCCCAACTTGAAAACTCAAGAAACTTGTATCAATGGAGAGCTTGCAAGGAGATGAAGAAAATGGTAGTCTTAGAATTTCCTTTGGAGCTCTCTAGCTAGATCAAACCAAGTGAGGAAGATGAAGGAGAAAAGAGGCCCTAGACTCAAAAGTTGCAGAGATTGGGAAATGAATGAAAAGGGAGGGGAAAGGGGATTAAGTGATGACTCATGGGCCCCATTTGGCTTGAACTTGAAGTGACTAAAACATGGTCTTGTGGGCCTCGGATGACTTCGACGAAGAAGGATAAAATGATCGTCGAAATATCTAGTTTCCAAAAAGTATATTTTTGACATGGTTTTGAGATCTCGAAAATTGTGTCCAGATTTGTGCAAGAAAGACAATTTTACCCTCTTTGGGCCAAAACTTGGGTTTTTGGGCTTCAAACATGAATGGGCTTAATACGAAAGTTGTAACACGTCGAAATATCAATCAAATGAAATCAAAATCACAATCACACGGAAATCGATACGATCTTCCCAAGCTCACACGTGCACTCAGGCCATCCTGAGTGTGTCTAACCAATATTAAACGTTCTCAAAATTACCAAAGCTATATCCAAGACTAAAACTAATCACTTCTAACCCAACAATAACTAAACCCACTTAGGACTAAACACATACTAATCACACACTAATCGGATTGGTCTGGGTCGGGGTCTAACATCCTCCACCCCTTAGGATATTTGGTCCACCAAATAAATCAAACAATTACCTCTGGTAAAAGCTGTGGATACTTCCTTTGCACTTGCTCTCTCAATTCCCAGGTGGCTTCCTCTGGCTCGTGATTTTCCCAAAGTACCTTGACCCAATGAATAGTTCGGTTTCTCAATTCTTGCTCTTTGGTATCAATGATCTTGATCGGTCTTTCCACATACGAGGCATCCTCCCGAATCTCTAAAGGCTCATGCCGTAGAATGTGTGCCGGACTAGAGACGTATTTCTTGAGCATCGAAACATGAAAAACATTGTGTACCCCGGAGAATTCCGGCGGTAACGCAAGTCTATAAGCTACATCTCCAATCTTGCTCAAAATCTCATACGGACCAATGAATCTTCTAGACAATTTGCCCTTCTGTCCAAACCTCAAAGTCCCTATAGTTGGTGAGACTTTCAAAAACACCTTGTCACCCACTTGAAACTGCAATTCTCTTCTGCGAGTGTCTGCATAACTCTTCTGCCTACTTCGTGCGATCTTCAACCTTTCCTGAATCAACTTAACCTTGTCACTTGTCTCTCCAACTATCGTCGGTCCATGAAAACTACGTTCACCGACTTCTTCCCAGCAAACCGGAGTTCTGCATCTTCTACCATAAAGTGCCTCAAACGGTGCCATACCGATGCTCGAGTGGTAACTATTGTTATAAGCAAATTCACAAAGAGGTAAGCACTCATCCCACTGAATCTTGAAATCCAATACACAAGCACGCAACATGTCTTCGAGAGTCTGTATCGTCCTTTCTGACTGACCATCGGTCTGAGGATGATAAGCTGTGCTGAACTGGAGCTTGGTACCCATCGACTCATGAAGAGTTTTCCAAAACTTTGAAACAAATCTACTGTCTCTATCTGAAGTAATGGAGACGGGTTGACCATGCTTACTAACAATCTCATCAACAAATAACTTCGCAAGTGGTGCCATGTGCATCATGTTCCCTGTCTTCATCGGAATGAAGTGAGCAGACTTTGTCAGACGATCTACAATGATCCAAATTGCATTATTTCCCTTCTTAGTATTAGGCAAACCGGAAACGAAATCCATGGTAATGTGCTCCCATTTCCACTCCGGAATCTCCAAAGGCTGTAACAAACCTGGAGGCTTCTGATGCTCTGCCTTGATCAACTGACAAGTTAGACAACGAGACACAAAAGCTGCTATCTCTCTCTTCATGTTGTTCCACCAAAATCTATTCTTCAAATTGTGGTACATCTTCGTGCTACCCGGATGCATAGAATACCTCGTGCTGTGAGCTTCATTCATTATCTCATCCTTCAAATCATCCACATTTGGCACACATAACCGGTCACGAAAATACAATATCCCATTCACCATCTTGAAGTCTGGACGTTCTGCAATAACTTCCACTATCTTAGCCAAGTCTGGGTCTCGCAACTGATTTTCCTTGATCTTCTGGATGAAGGTAGGTTCTGACACTGTCATATTCGCTAACATCGCACCCAATCTCAAGGTTTGCACTTCTACACCCAACTCTTCAAACTGCTGCAAAACACCCATACCTCTCAAACTGGCCATAACCACTGACTTTCTGCTCAAAGCATCTGCTACCACATTCACTTTGCCTGGATGGTACTTAATTGGAAAGTCATAATCTGCTACCACATTAAAAAAAATTGAACTTTTGCCTTCAAACTGTGACTTTTCTTTTCTTTGTGCAATGGAATGGCTATAGTGCAATTGAATCTTGTCTCGAACTGTACTCTATGGTGCTCTTGCATCTTCCTTGTGTTTTTTGTACAAGTGTTAGGGTTCGACTCAGTACGTTCCGAGTTGGAGGCACGGCCGAACTAGAAAGTCATGCAAACAGACAGTGTCTTCCCGTGGTTGACCCGGCTCACACACTGCGTCTTTACCTATTAATGGTGTAGCGAAGGCATAATAAGTCTAATAATAAATTGGATATGTACTTAGGGCTGACTCTAGGATGCCCTGGCCTTTCGATATCGCCCCGAGCAGGAGGCTATGCATCAACCCTTCTGCTAGCCGAAATGGACTCGTTAGCAGGGTCGACGGCCTTAGGAGAGCCGAGAAGGCCGAAGCGGTTTAACGCCGAGGCGGAACTCGAGCTGTCCCTAGGCAATTCCGTCGGTGGCCGTAATGGCTTCAAGCTCGGGTGGCGCATATGCCATCCCGAGGCGATCTCATCAATGGCCGTAATGGCTTCACGCCCGGGTGGCGCATAGGCCGACCTGAGGTGATCTCATCAATGGCCGTAATGGCTTCACGCCCGGGTGGCTCATAGGCCGACCTGAGGCGATCTCATCAATGGCCGTAATGGCTTCTCGCCCGGGTGGCGTACAGGCCGACCTGAGGCGATCTCATCAATGGCCGTAGCCGAACTGCTGATAAAGGATGCTCTGTTCTTTGAATGAGAAATTCTCTTTCATTAAGATCTTCTAAGTACAGAGTACAGGTTTCAGAAATAGAACTTCTTGAGATGAGACGCATTCCACGGTCGAGGTAGCTGTCTGCCTTCCATGTCTTCAAGTTGATAGGCTGATTGTCCGGCAGTGGAGATCACTTTGAAGGGTTCGTGCCAATTCGGCGCCAGCTTGCCTTGGTTGGGATCTTTGTCGCCCGGGAGTGCCTTCTTCAGAACCAACTCGCCCACTGAGAATCTCTTTTCTCTAACCCTCTGATTATAGCCCCTGGCCAGCTGTTGCTGATATGCGGCCAACCGGATTGATGCTGCTTCCCTTCGCTCATCGGCCAAGTCCAGCTCCAAAGCTAAATGTGACCCATTTTGGCCCTGACCGAAGAGCTCGGACCTCAGAGTTGGTAGGCCAATCTCTAAGGGAATGACAACCTCCATTCCATAAGCTAGGGAAAAAGGAGTCGCCGAAGTGGAGCGCCTTGGAGTTGTTCTGTAGGCCCACAGGACGCTCGGAAGCTCTTCTACCCATCTTCCCTTAGATCTGTCGAGTCGCTTCTTTAGCCCGTCGAGTACTACCTTGTTAGAAATTTCTGCCTGGCCATTGCTTAGTGGATAAGCCGGGGTGGAGTAATAGTTGCGGATGCTGAGTTCCTGGCAGAAATTCCTGAAGAGGTTGGAGTCGAACTGAGTCCCATTATCGGAGACCAAAGCTCTAGGGATGCCGAACCTCGTGACAATATTTTTCCACACGAAGTTCTTGGAATCCTGCTCCGTGATGGAAGATAATGGCTCCGCCTCGATCCATTTGGTGAAGTAGTCGATGGCCATGATTAGCCACCTCCTGTTCCCTGGAGTTCGGTGAAGTGGTCTCACAATGTTGAGCCCCTATTGGGCGAATAGCCACGGGCTGGAGAGGGGACTGAGGTCTTGCGTCGATTGATGGAGAGGGTGGGAGAATTTCAGACATTTTTCACACTTTCTGGCGTATGCCTGCACATCCTTCTACATATATAGCCACCAGTAGCCTTGGCGGATGGCTTGGTATGCTAAGGACCTCCCTCCAATGTAACTCCTGCAGATTCCTTCATGTGTTTCGAAGAGGAATTCCTCGACCTTGCTCGGGTGAATACACTGGAGGTACAACCCTGTGAACGACTTCCTGTAGAGTTTCCCTTCTGGAGACGACTAGAACCGGGCTGCTTTGAGCCTGATTCGATGAACTTCGCTTCTGTCCTCGGGGAGCTTGTCGTCCTTGAGGTAGGCTATGATGGGGTCCATCCAGCTCGGGCCGAGATCAAGGCACAATACTTCCCGAGGTGGATGAAGCTCTATGCTAGGTGTGGCCAACAATCCTACTTTAATGTTTCTCTTCTTTCCTGGCTCGACAGCAGATGCCAGATTAGCAAGGGCGTCGGCGTGAGAGTTTGATTCTCTGCCGATCTGTCTGATTTCGGTTGTCTGGAACTGGGAGAGTATCTTCTTCGCAAGGGCTAGATAAGCGGTCATCTTGTCGTTGCGAGCTTGGTAGTCCCCAGTTAGTTGGTTCACCACCAGCTGTGAGTCACCGAAAACCACTAGTTGTTGAGCTCCAAGGATTCTGGCGCTGTTTAGTCCCGCAATCAGAGCTTCGTACTCGGCTTCATTGTTCGATGCCTTAAAGTCCAAGGTCAGAGCTTGCTCGATGACCAACCCTTCTGGGGATTGAAGGACAACCCCTGAACCAGCTCTCTTCGAAGTAGAGGATCCGTCGATGAAGACTCTCCAAACTGGGGTGAGGGTTCAGCCTTGTGGCTGTTCATCAGAGCTTGTGGGCTCCACCTGCCCCATGCCCCCTAGTTTGGTGCCGAGCTGGGTTGGTGCCGAACTCGGAGAGAATTCTACGAGGAAGTCAGCCAATACTTGAGCCTTGATTGCCGTCCTGGGCTGATACTGGATGTCATACTGCCCTAGTTCCACGACCCATCTGGAGATTCTTCCTAAAAAGTCAGTTTTTCTGAAAATAGATTTAAGTGGATGTTCTGTGACAACCACTATGGTGTGAGTTTGGAAGTAGTGTGAGAGCTTGCGCGAGGCGCTGATGAGTGCCAGCGCGAGCTTCTCTAAGGGTAGGTATCTGGTCCTGGCATCGATGAGGGTTTTGCTCGTATAGTAAACAGACTTTTGGAGCTTGTCCTCTTCCCTAAGAAGGACCGAGCTCACCGCATGAGCCGAGACCGAGAGATACGGGTACAAAGACTCTTCGGGTATCGGGGTTGAGAGCAGAGGGGGTGAAGAGAGATAAGCCTTGAGCTCTTGCAAGGCCTGGTCACATTCTGGAGTTCATTGAAATTTTAGATTTTTCCTAAGAAGCTGAAAGAAAGGCCGACACTTAACTAATGATCTGCTGATGAAGCGGTTCAGTGCGGCCGCCATGCTAGTCAGCTTTTGGATTTCCTTCGCAGTGGTGGGACTCTGCACCCTGAGAATGGCCGAGATCTGATCTGGATTAGCCTCGATCCCCCTGCGCGTGACCAAACTTCCCAGGAACTTACCGGAACCGACACCGAAGGCGCACTTAGAGGCGTTGAGCCTGAGCTTGAACTTTTTCAAAATATCAAAGACTTGGGCCAGGTCGGCCAAATGGCTCCGCGCCTGTTTGGACTTGACGACCATATCGTCAATATAAACCTCAGCGGTCTTGCCGAGCTGGACTTGAAACATCTTGGTGACGAGACGCTGATAGGTGGCTCCCGCGTTCTTCAATTTGAATGGCATCACCTTGTAACAATAAGTGCCTCTGGGTGTTATGAAGGCTGTCTTCTCTTCGTCCGGCCCATACATTGGTATCTGATGATAGCCTCGGTAGGCGTCAAGGAAGCTCATCTTGTCGTGGCCAGCAGTGGCGTCAATCATCTGGTTGATCTTAGGGAGAGGCAAGCTGTCCTTAGGGCAGACCTTGTTGAGGTCGGTAAAGTCGACACACACCCTCCACTTTCCTGTCTTTTTCTTGACGACCACCGTATTGGCTAACCAGGAAGGATACTGGACTTCTCTGACCACCCCGGCTTCCAGCAACTTGTATACCTCCTCGATCACGGCATCTGTCTGTGACACCCCAGTTCGGCGAGCCTTCTGCATCACTGGCTTGTGATTAGGGTTCACCCTTAACCTATGGCACATGACCTCGGGGTCAACGCTCGGCATCTCCTAGGGCGTCCAAGCGAAGACCTCTCTGTTCCGTACCAAGAACTGGACCAACTTTGACTTTTCTGGCTCTGCAAGCTGGCTTCCGAGCAGGAAGAACCGTTCTGGATCGTTTGGGTGGATCCTGATTTCGGTCAGGTCCTCTACACTCTTGGTCTTCGAGTCCTGGCCGACCTCGTCCAGCTTCTTTTCCATCTCGGCCATGCTGACCTGCTTGGGCTCCCGTTCCACTGACACTACGGCTATTAGACACTGCCTGGCCGTCTGCTGATCTCCTCGAACTGTAACTATCTCCACTTTGCTATTCCCTCCCTCCAACGGAAATTTCAGCTTCTGGTGGTGAGTAAAGGGGACTGCTTCCATACTATGGAGCCATGTCCTGCCCATTATGGCGTTACAAGGTGAAGGTGCGTCGACCACCAAGAAGTCTGTCATCACGGATGCTCCCCCGACCTTGACCCTGAGGGTCACCTTTCCTTTGGGGTATACGGGCATGGCACTGAAGCCTATGAGGGGAGTACGAGCTTCCTGCAAGTCTTTCTCCGTCAGGCCCATCCTCCTGAAGTAATCGAAATAGAGGACCTCAGATGAGTTGCCGGGGTTGACGAGGATCCTCTGGACAGTGTAATCTCTCAGTTTCAAAGTGACGATGAGCGGGTCATTATGGGGGAATTGGACCCCCTCCAGGTTTGAGTTCGAGAACCAAATCTTGGGCCGCTCTCTCCGAGCCTTTTTGGGGGCTGAGCCAAGCTCGGTGGCCATCACCTGCTCACTGTGAGAGACTTGCTTGGACTCGGTATGAGCTCGGTTGCTCCTCTTTGGCGGTGGAACTAAATGGATGATGCTTATAAGCCTCTCAGACCCATCACTGTTCTGGCTTTTCTCATCTCGGCGTGGGGCCCAGTGGTCATCACCAGGGCCCGTCTTGACGTACTCCCTCAGGTGTCCGTCTTGGGCGAGCTTCTCCAAGTGCGACCTAAGTATCCTACACCTTCGGTCTTATGCCCGCTTGCTTGTGATATGCACAAAATCTGCTCTAGTCTCGAGAGGATGGGTCTCCTCTCATGGGTTGCTGCAAGCTGAAGAACGACTTAGACTTGATCTTTCTCATGATCTTGTGAATGGGCTTCTTGAAGATCGTATTTACTGCTCTGTAGGGATCCATGGACAGTCTAGCCCTCTTGCTTCCTGTCGAAGTGGATGCTGGAGCCTTTGCCGAACTGACTGGAGTCCAGCGTCTATCCGACTCCTCTCTTCGGAATGACCCTTTATCCTTCTTCGAGGGCTTGCCATCTCGGTCTCTCTGCGCTGCCCTGAAACTTTCCCGAGCTCGGATCTAGTCGTCCTCTTGGGCGATGTAGCAGTTGACTTTGGACATCAGCGCTGCTATGGAGGACACAGGGTTCCTGGCTAGATCCTTACGAAGATCACTGTCTGGAAGCAGGGCATTCTGAAACGCGAAGATCGCTACTTCGTCCTTCGAGTTCTCGATTTGGCTGTAGACCGTCCAAAACCGTTTGGCGAAACGGGTGATGTTCTCCTCTCGCTTTATTTTCAAGGCCATAATATCTGCGTCCGTCTTTGGCATGATTCTATAGGCCTGGAATTTCTTCATAAAGGACTGCTGGAGTTGCTGCTAGCTTGAGATGGACGCTTCTGGGAGTGCACAGAACCACTTCAAGGGGAGGTCCCCCAAACTGGAGGAGAAGACTCGACAATTCAAGTGACCCTCATCCCCCCACACGGATATCCTCTGGGAGAAGTGTCGTAGGTGAGCAGCCAGATCCGAGGTCCCGTCGTAAGTGACAAACCTCGGGACGGTGAACTTCCTTGGGAGGGGATAACTCCTGATGACGGGAGAGAAAGGGGACGTGCCGAGATCAATAGACTCACAGACATTCCGTTGGTCTAGGGCGAGCCCAGCCACCTCCAGGTTGGGCTGGACTGTCCACCTGATGCGCTCATCGAGCCACTCCTGGTTGTCGTATTTGTTATCAGGAATGGTTTCTGATACTCTCCTCGAGAAGTTGCGACTGGTGTTGGAGCCCTCATCCCGAGCTCGGTCGCACCTTTTCTCGTTCAAGTGTAGCCTCAAATCCTTCTCGGGGGGAGCGGTGCGTCTGCTACGAGACACCCTCCCCTCGTCTAGTTGCTGTGACTGTTGCTGCCTGGTTGGACCTGTCGCTCTCTCCAACTGCTGCTGGAGTTGGTGGATCAGAGCATCTTTTTCTTTAATGGTGGCATTCTGTGCTCGAATCTCCTCGAGGGTGGAGTTAAAGTCATCATCAGGATTGTAGTCTTCATCACCATCGTCCTCCGGATGATTGGAGAGAACTGGTCCGTCTGCCATTGGAGACTTACTTCGTTGAACTCGACCCAGCGAGAGACCATCTCTAACCTGCTGTCGAGAGTCTACCTGCCGGAGAGACGCCGTTACTCCCCTCGAATGCGACTCCGAGCGAAGGTTATGCTCCTGAACATCGATTTGGACGAAAGCACGCTCGTCGTAGTCTTCTATAACAGCTTTCTTCCCGGACCTCTTCTTGGCAGGAAGGAGGTCAGAGGACGGTCCTGCACGTTGTGTCTTGGATATTTCTCCGCCTTTCGCAGCTCTCCTAGTCATGGTGTTAGGGAAGATTGTAAATCAGATTCCCATAGACGGCGCCAATTGTAAGTGCTGGAAATATTACTCACAAGATCGGGGGGGGGGGGGTGCCTCACAGGACTTATCCAAATGGTTGGAAAGAGAGAGAGCTGATCGATCTAGGAACCTGAAAGGGGAGAGGAAACAGTCAAAGGACCTTGGCTTTGGGCTGCACAGGGCTCTCTGATGCCTAAGTTAGCGCAAGCAAGACAGTCGGAGAAGAAAGAGCTGAGGGTGGTTGCATGCAAGTGTGCGTACCTTTTTCAGGGTCACGGATCCTCTTATATGAGAAAAGCCTTAAGATATCTGTAAGTGGGCCTCTCGATTTGACTGCTAGGGATACATTAGCCCATAGAGCCATCAACGGGGGCCCAACATACCCCTCATTGCATTAAATGAGGGCCCAATCAGCCCATGCTGCATTAAATGCTAGTCACGTTGGGCCTGACTTTGCCTTGACTTGTTGGCGGTTGGCGTTCCATCGGATCCTTTCTTGGGCCCTGTCCCGATATAGCTACAGCCACTGGATGTGGTTTTGTCAGAGATTTGGTGAAAGTGGACGGCGTGGATGGTATTTATGTCCCATCAGCGCATGCCCAAACCTTGCCGCGTGTCCGGATGTCAGGTATGGCTGTTTGTGGCCGTCTCGGGCAAAACTTCTTACCTCGGCTGTGGCCGAGACGAGCATCCCTTCCTGGCACAGCTTCTTGCCGAGACGGGGAGTGTCGGTGGTGGTCTCGGCAAGAACTCCGGCTTCCCGTGCCGAGACGCCTGCAGCCGAAACAGAACTTCAGCAGGGATTATTGTCAGTCTTTGCTTAACTGGCGCATTAAGGGATGCCCCACACAAATGATGATCAACATAGACATTTATATTACTTCATTTGTAAGCTCTTATTTTAAGATTAGGATGAGTTGTCTCTGATCAATCCTCAAATGATGTACTAGGAAAAATACTCATATAAGGAAAGACCATAATTGCAAAGATTCATTGCCAAAAGTTCAATTTAATCCACTTAATTAAACTACGTACAATGGGTGCCCTTTCAGACATTAATTGCCATCTTCATTGTAGCATTACTCATTGGATGCTGGAAGTACAATTCAGAAAACCACAATACACTTGGAAGGAAAAACTAACCTTAGAGAGACATCATTGCCCCTAAGAGCTCCACAATACCACATACAGAGAATAAGAAGACACAAAACAAGATCCAACAATGGTAATTAAAAGAACAGGTGAATGTTAGGCATACAAATCAAGAAGACTGTATATGATTCTATCTAAGACTATTACCCACTGACTACAGGAGCCTTCTCATATTCAACAGACTGTCTGAATCTCCTAGGAAGGATGAAAGCACCCCCGAACATCTGTTGGAGGAAAATAAGGAAAGCAAACAGCAAGCCCCCACAAGGAATAATGACATCCCAAATGCCGGAATACAAATCCCAACCTGGTTCTGCATAGAAGTAAGTTGAATTCACATGAGGCAGACTCTTGTGAGCTTTATAAGCATCATAAGCATGCGGCAATGACCCAACAATGGTGGTTCCACCATAGTAGGAAGGGGCAAGAGCCTTGTCCTTCGAATCCCAAAACAAGTTCATCAGAATCTGGGGAAGAAGAAAACCATCAAGAATCAATCCAACAAAAGATTTCAGTGTAAGGAAATTATTTTAGGCCCATTACTTGGACCACAAGTCCTTTCCTTTCTAGAAGTGTGGTCATAATAGGAATTCCGTTTTCATAGGATATATGCTACTAATTACTCAAAAACGGTTTCCTAATGAGATAGTTTCCTTAATATTCTCTACCTTGATGGACGGTTGAGATTAAATCTAAAGTAAACCTAATAGGGAATTCGGTCCTCTCTCCACCTATAAATAAAGCCTTTCGTCCATCACAAAGGCTACACACACAAAACCTCAACACATTAAGGTTTATAGGCAAGGAGAGAGAAACCGAAACCATTCACCCAGCCTCTTCTTCGACGGATCTCAACAACAGCGCCAGACAGCAGGATCGGAAAGCTCTCTGCATCAGGATGTCTGGAGGTACTCTTCAACTTATTTAAGATTGAATCCTATATGTGATTATCATGCTGTTCTCGATCTTAGGGTTCATGTTAATAATGGTATAACATGTGGTATCAGAGCATGGTTTTAGAACACATGATCATCCATTAATTAGGGTAATTTTGCATCGCCATAATCGGCAAATATAGATCCGTTTTTTTTTTTTACTCTGTTTTGCAAAATTTTACCGATCAAACTTTTATGGCCTGCATGAATGGTTTAGATTTATGTTATTCCTCAATTTCAATTTAACCACGACTGTATGATCGTGATTTATTTAAAGTTTTGATTTTTTTTATTATTCTGCATTATTACCCTGCGTAAGTTTAAGCATGGGGCTTTCAGCCCCAAAGAGCCGTCGGACAGCCCTCCGGGGCTCGGCCTCTTTATCAGTACTTTTCATATATGGAATGATCTATCATGAATGCATGCAACCTATAATGTTTATGTTCATATTAAGCTAATTATGATCACCAAAGTTTTATGCTTAGGGTTAGGTCTCACCACAGTGACCCTAACAATTAAACACTGATATTTGGCCCTAATAGTACCATCATAATGTTTACATTACATATTATTCAAGCGCATGAAACATTCAATCGCCCACAGGTGGATTATATTCATACGTTTGAACAATAATTAAGGAGTGTTTGTTCATAATTAAGAGTAACATCACTCATTAGCACCACCTTGAATATGACGACCTTAGATGGTATAATGTGTAGAAATTATGGTGACTACCCACAGGAGCACCTAAATTTTATGTCGTATATATTCTTATCTTATGCATGTGTTGTCTTAATTTTAATTGAAGCCTTATTGTTGTTTCTCTATTACAGTTATTGTACTCACTAATCTGAATTCGCATGCTACCTCTATCACTAAGCTCAATGGAACTAACTTCTCAGAATGGAAAGAACAAGTTGAGTTCACATTGGGGGTACTTGAACTGGATATGGCTCTTCTTAAAGATAAGCCAGCTGCACTCATTGAAACAAGTACCCTTGAGGAAAAGGCACTCTTCAATGCTTGGGAGAGGTCTGACAGACTAAGCACTATGTTTTTGCGAATGACTATTGCCAACAACATCAAAACATCCCTTCCTAAAACTGAGAATGCTAAGGACTATATGAAGGCCATTGAAGATAGGTTTAAGAGTGCAGACAAATCCCTTGCTGGGACACTAATGGCAGATCTTACAACCATGAAGTTTGATGGCACTCGCTCAATGCACGAGCATGTCATTGAGATGACCAACCTTGCTGCTAAACTTAAGAATTTGGGATTATCAGTGGATGAGGCTTTTCTCGTCCAATTTATCCTAAATAGTTTACCTCCTCAGTACGGGCATTTCCAAATTCACTACAACACTATTACGGACAAGTGGACAGTGAATGAATTGGCTAACAAACTGGTTCAAGAGGAGGCCAGGCTGAATCAACAAGGTATTAAAGTAGCTCATCTCGTTCAAGGAGCTGGACATAAAGCTGGGAAAAAGAATAATTCAGGCCAGAAAAGGGCACCACCCAGACCTAATGAGGCTAGTCAGAACCCCAAGAAGAAAAAGAAGGAAGACGTATGCAGATTTTGCAAGAAACCTGGACATTTTCAGGCAGACTGCACTAAACGTAAAGAATGGTTCGAAAAGAAAGGTAACCCTATGGGTTTCGTAAGTTATTTCGAATCAAATCTTACTTATGTTTCTTCTGATACTTGGTGGATTGACACTGGTGCTAATGTTCATGTTTCCAATTCAATGCAGGGATTCCTTACGATCCAAACCATAAACCCAAGTGAGAACTTCCTTTTTATGGAAAATAAAGACAAAGCTCCAGTTGAAGCTATTGGCACTTTTCGTCTTGTTTTAGATAGCGGTTATCAGTTAGACTTATGTCAAACTCTTTATGTTCCGTCTATTTCTCGTAATTTGGTTTCTGTAAGCGCACTTGATAAAGTTGGTTACTCGTTTGAAGTAGGAAATGGTAATTTCAGTTTATTTAAAGATTCTAGTCGCATTGGTTTTGGAATATTGATTGACGGGCTATATAAGTTTCATCTTAATAGTCCATTTACTGAAACTCATCTTACCCTGCATTCTAAGGAAACAAAACGAAAGTCATCTAAAAATGACTCTTATTTCTTGTGGCATAAAAGACTGGGTCACATATCCAGTGAAAGAATCAAACAATTAGTAAAAGATAGTGTCCTTCCGGATCTAGATTTTACTAATATTACAGTATGTGTGGATTGTATTAAAGGCAAAACAACACAACACACAAAGAAAGGAGCCACAAGAAGTACTCAGCTTCTTGAAATAATTCATACAGACATTTGCGGACCTTTTGATGTTCCAACCTTTGGGGGAGAAAAGTACTTCATTACCTTTATTGATGATTACTCACGTTACTGTTACCTATACTTGTTGCATGACAAATCTCAGTTTGTGAATGTTGTACAAGTGTTCATTACTGAAGTCGAAAGGCAACTAGATAGAAAAGTGAAAATCATAAGGTCAGATAGAGGTGGTGAGTTTTATGGTAGGTATGATGAAACAGGACAACATCCTGGACCTTTTGCAAAACTCCTCCAAAAGCTTGGAATTGTTGCCCAATACACAACGCCTGGTTCTCCATGGTAGAATGGTGTAGCTGAAAAGCGAAATCGTACATACATGGAAATGGTTAGATCCATGATGATTCATGCCAACTTACCTATATCCTTGTGGATGGATGCTCTATGCACAGCTGTTTATATCTTGAATAGGGTTCCCAGTAAGGCAGTTCCAAAGACACCTTTTGAACTGTGGAAAGGATGGAAACCTAGTTTAAGACATCTCCAAATTTGGGGTTGCCCAGCTGAGGCTAGAGTTTACAATCCACATGAAAAGAAATTGGACCTTAAAACGATCAGTGGTTACTTTATAGGTTACCCAGAAAAGTCCAAAGGATTTAGGTTTTACTGCCCTAACCATAGTACAAGAATTGTTGAAACCGGTAATGCTAGATTTTTTGAAAATGGTGAAATCAGTGGGAGTAATAAAACTCAAGATGTGATCATTCAGGAAATCAGGGTACCTATCCCTTTACCCTCCATTCTGAAAGATGTTGGAAATCCTCCTGTTGTTGAACCTTTAACAATGAGGAAAATCCAATAAATGATCAACAACTCCATAATGAGATTGTCACCAATGAACATATGGATGAAGCACCAGAGGGACCAGCATTAAGAAGGTCTCAAAGACAAAGGAGATCAGCTATTTCCGATGATTACATGCTTTACCAAGTAGAATCTGAAGAAGGGACAATTAAAGACTCGGTTTCTTATTCACATGCCATTAAGGATGTTAATTCTAGTAAATGGATTGATGCCATGAAGGAAGAATTGAAATCTATGGATGAAAATCAAGTATGGGAAGTTGTTCAATTGCCTCCGGGACACAAACCAGTTGGTTGTAAATGGGTATTCAAGACCAAACGCGACTGCAAAGGCAATATTGAACGACATAAAGCCAGACTTGTTGCCAAAGGTTTTAATCATAAAGAAGGCATTGATTATACTGAGACTTTTTCCTCTGTGTCCAGGAAGGATCCTCTTAGAATTATCATGGCATTAGTAGGTCACTATGACCTCGAGTTACATCAAATGGATGTGAAAACTGCCTTTCTTAATGGAGACTTGGAAGAAGAAGTCTACATGCGTCAACCTGAAGGCTTCATAATTGAAGGTCAGGAAGACATGGTCTGCAAACTTAAGAAATCAATATATGGACTGAAGCAAGCTTCGAGGCAATGGTATCTCAAGTTTCATGAAATCATTATTGCCTTCGATTTCAAAGAAAACATAGTTGACCCTTGCATATATCTCAAGATCAGTGAGAGTAAGTTCATATTTTTGGTTCTGTATGTTGATGACATATTACTGGCTAGTAGCGACCTTGGTCTGTTACATGAGACAAAGGATTATCTCTTTAAGAACTTTGAAATGAAAGATATGGGTGAGGCTTCCTATGTGATAGGAATAGAAATATTCCGTGACAGGTCACTTGGTATTTTGGGATTGTCTCAGCAAGCATATATTGACAAAGTTCTAAAGAGATTTGGCATGATGACATGTTCTTCTAGTCCTGTTCCACTGCATAAAGGAGACAAGCTTGATCTTACGCAGTGTCCACAGAACGAATTGGAACGTAAAGAAATGGAAAAATATCCTTATGCTTATCTTGTAGGAAGTTTGATGTATGCACAGGTCTGTACAAGACCTGACATTAGTCATGCTGTTGGCATGCTGGGTAGATTTCAAAGTAACCCAGGAATCGCTCATTGGAAAGCTGCAAAGAAAGTACTGAGATACCTCAAGGGAACAAGGAAGTATATGCTCACATACAGAAAATCAAGTCACCTACAGGTGACTGGTTATTTCGATTCAGATTTTGCTGGATGTCTTGACACCAGACTCTGCACTCTTGACTATGTGTATCTCTTATGTGGAGGAGCAATATCATGGAAAAGCCAGAAATCAGAGTTGCTTTACACATCCACCATGATGGATGAATTTGTGGCATGTTATGAGGCTGCAATTCAAGGAAGATGGTTGCGTAATTTTATCACTCAGTTTGGAGCCTTGAGTTTCATCTCTAAGCCATTAACTATTTACTGTGATAATGACGCTGCAACATTCTTCTCTAAGCATGACAGGATATCTAAGGGATCCAAACACATGGACCTTAAATATCTATCACTGAAGCAAGATGTTAGACTACAAAAATTTGTCATTGAGTCTATACGTACAGATTTCATGGTCGCAGACATATTCACGAAAGGACTACCTCCAAAGACCTTTCAAGGACATACTGAAAGCATGGGTCTTCAAGATAGTTCTTAATTATCATTTTCTGCTTATTTATTTCTGTACTTGTAATTGACTTTTATTGAGCTCTTAATGCAACTTTACATCTACTATTTCTGTTTTTCTATTGTGTACATAATTATGTTTGGATAAATGATAAACAGAAACAGTCTTTAAACAAAGACATTATGGGACCATTATGTAAATCTCATCTTACGGTCTAGTTATGACGGTTGTAAATGACGTGGTACATGGAAGTAAACATGTTGCAAAATAATGTGTGCACGCCATGACTCCCATTAACAACCGAATTAGCCAAGACACTTATGATAACCGACTAAAACAGTGTTTAGCATATAATGCGCGCCTTATGATCCCTAAAAATGAAAACATTAATGGATCTTCCTATTGACCAAGTGGGAGACTGTAAGGAAATTATTTTAGGCCCATTACTTGGACCACAAGTCCTTTCCTTTCTTGAAGTGTGGTCATAATAGGAATTCCGTTTTCATAGGATATATGCTACTAATTATTCAAAAACGGTTTCCTAATGAGATAGTTTCCTTAATATTCTCTACCTTGATGGACGGTTGAGATTAAATCTAAAGTAAACCTAATAGGGAATTCGGTCCTCTCTCCACCTATAAATAAAGCCTTTCGTCCATCACAAAGGCTACACACACAAAACCTCAACACATTAAGGTTTATAGGCAAGGAGAGAGAAACCGGAACCATTCACCCAGCCTCTTCTTCGACGGATCTCAACAACAGCGCCAGACAACAGGATCGGAAAGCTCTCTGCATCAGGATGTCTGGAGGTACTCTTCAACTTATTTAAGATTGAATCCTATATGTGATTATCATGCTGTTCTCGATCTTAGGGTTCATGTTAATAATGGTATAACATTCAGATCCTTCCAAATAGATTGCTGTGACGTCGCAGCTAATACAACTGGTGACTCCGTATGTGTGAACTTCTTTGAATGGACCAACCAAGCAACCAGGCCTCCAAAAAGATACAGTAGTAAGCACACACGACTTGCGTTTTTCTCTGCATCCCACAAGTTCTTCTTGCTGCTATCAGCAAATCTCGCAGAAAGTGTAAGCTGGAGGAGGCGAAATTGCAACAGAAATGCTACCATTGTAATGACCCGCACTAGAACTTCGTTCGCCTCAAGCAATCCACCACTCCACAGCTTAAGATTCTTCCGCTTGTGGTCTCTGAAGGAAAATGCTTCAAAGTTCAGTACCAGAGGAATCATGTGCCCCAGAGTGAGAACAACGAGCATCACAATTGATATGGAGGGAAGCACATCAGGGTGCTTTTTCACATAATAGAGCTGTAGCCCAATAAACAAACATGCTAGTGTGAGGGAGATGAGCACCATGGTAATCTCCAAATCCATTCTCGAGATGGTTTGTTTGGCTTCTACTCCATAGATATCATGTGAGGACAATTCCAATTCATCAAAATGGAGAGGGTCTTTCATCTCCCGCGTACTTCTAATGGTGCCTTTGAGCTTCTCTCCTGCCTTTGAATTGTAAGGAGCCAAGTTGATGTTGATGAGAATTTTACAGTCCAAGGTAGTGTTTTTAACTGCTTTTTCACCATTGAAGGCTAAAGATCGACACCCCACCATGCACAAAGTCCCAGTTTCATCATCATAGATGCCTTCTGCTGAAATTTTCATAACTTCTGAAGTGTTATTATCCCGAAACGAAATATATATTGAATAGCTGACATTCAATAGATTGTGAGACACTGGTGCTGTGAATTTGGACTCTGAGATGGTATTGGAAGCAAAATAATGCGGAGTATATTGCTCAAAGAAAACTTGACCAATTGATAATGGTGTTGCAGAACCCGAAGCCCTTCTCGATTTAGTTTTCAAAGACATATCGAATCTCATGCCTATGAAAGAAGGTCATTTGTTTATCCATTCGCTTTCGTTGCTATTGGCAGGTAGCGAGTCACATGGTGGAAATTTCTTGGTGGTCTTTTGTTTGAATTGTTAACGTTGCACAAAGACAAAAGGGGATTCGACCCCACACATTTGAATCAATCGATGCACTCAATCAGGCAATGGTTGTTGAGAATTTCTTATATGCCTTCACTTTTTGTTTCTTGTGCATTCCAAATACTCTATCTGCGGGGGGCAAGAATTCAGAATTTCAACCCATGTAAAAGGACACTTTTAGCCTTAAAAATTACAACAATTCCAGCATTCTAAATTCCAGGGAATGGGTCGAGCATTTGGAATTCTCATGAATTTTCAAGACAAGAATGTTCGCAATTCTTCCAAACAGACAGGCCCTAAAACCATAGAAAGAAGAATGGTATAGCAATCTATAATCATACTTGGTTATGCACCATTTCTTCTTTTCAGCTTCACTTGATCTTAGCCAAAAGGCTCAGAAAGGTGTTCTTTTTGGCTTCACTTGATGGGATGTATAATAGGGCGATATGATGACTTTTTTTTTCTTCCTATATTTTTTCCTCACTGGATGATGTGGGGTACTGGGGTGGGCATTGTACATTGTTGCAGGGACATGCTTTTAAAATTGCATGTAGACATTGAGCTGCTTTGTGCTTGAGAATGCATGCTTTAGCCATGTAAGATTTGCTTGCTGATTTCTCCTCGTTAGATGTAACTACATTCTATCACATTTTTCTTAGAAATTTACTAGATCATCCATCTTGGAAGGGTTAAGAATGTCGAGGCTCCTATGATGTAAACTAAGGAGATTGTATCACTAGAGCATCTCATTGAAAGTAAAAATTAATGAAAAAAATCTCAAATACGATCTTAAGTTTTGGCCTTATTTCAAAAGAGGACACAAGTTTCAAAAGTTTTTAAATTAATCCCTAGGTTTTCCAGTAAGTTCTCAATTAAAGACATACGGCTATTTAAAGGAATTTTCTGGCAACTTTTTTTCTCAATTTTTTTAAAATGACCAAAATACCCATCATTTAAAGCTATGACATAGTTCCAGCAGCCACTACATGCAACCGATCGCACGAGGGTACTTGTTGTTCTTGATCACAGTGAGGACGCTGATGGAGAAAATGAGAAGAATATAGAGAAATCAAACGAGGGTTTTATTTCAATGAAGGGTAATTTGAGAAAAATCGAGAGAAAAAGTTACCGAAAAATAACTTTAAATGGATGGATGTCCTTAAATGAAAACTTTCGAGAAAACTTATGGACTAATTTAAGAAGTTTTGAAATTTGTGTCCTTTTATGAAATAAGAGAAAAACTTAAGGCCTCATTTGAAATTTCTCCAAAAATAACTAAAAGAACATGATAAGATCATTGTCAACTACAATGCGGTATTCAAACTATAGGAATCAAGCTATGTTGTGAGAATCTGGCATGACAATCCACGTTGATAGTTCTCAAGATAGTTTCTAGATTTCAGAAGAAGAAAAAGATAAAAAAAAAGCACAATTCAACCACAAATCCGACCCCATTTTGATGCAGGTTGGAGTCATGTTACAATAAACAAAAGGAGATGAGTTGAGCAATACTTCAAATCAATCTTCAAAATGACAAAATTTTTAACTGCTGCACATTTAATTTTCAAGCATAAGTAAAAGTAAATACTCATTTGCTAATTAGATTTATTGGGCCCTAACATGGTTTGGGCTTAACATTCTTTTTTTTAGTGCTCCACTTTAGAGCCACTACTAAAATCAGACTCGGCTTGGATTTTACTCCTGACCCAACCCATTGACAAGTACAGAGTCCAAATCCCATGAGTGGTCTCTCACATGCTTCTCCTGAGTAGGAGGGGTGGAACTCCACCATGGAGCCCACCATTGATAATCCGAACCACTCAAAAATGAATGTCGGCCCCTTAAGTCACATATCCTGATATTATACTTCAAAATAAGTTGTTTTGTTCCACCGTAAGTCTTTTTTTTTAACTAAAAGGTAAATGTATTTTAGAGAAAAAGGGGAAAGATACAAGAGATTTAGCCCCCAAAAGAAGAGAGTCAACTGAATAGATTCAAAAGAGCCAAAATAAGGAGGAACAAAGAAAACTAAGAGAAGCAGCTAAGCAACAAACAAAAAAATGTTGAATTTCCAAAAAAAAAAAAAAAAAAAAAAAACTAGCAGCAGATCAAGATTCGGCCTCTGAACATCATTCAAGAGGGACAACATGGACTTTGAAAGGTGTTCAGATAGGCATTTATTGGCCTAGCTCAAAGAAATACACTTACTATTGTTTATTGTTTCATTTCATTAATACCAAATTAATAAGGATGAAGCGATAGGAGGACAAAGCAGCCCACGACTTAACATGAGTCGTACATAGGATGCACCATGACGGGTTATAAGTCTGGGTTTCCAACAAGAAAGACGAAGACCAAAGCAGCTAGCTCATTGTCTAAAGGTTGTGTAAGTGCTGAAAAATACCAACTCACAAGATTCGGGGAGCCTTTGTGGACTTATCCGAACGACAGAGAGCTCGTCGTCTCCGGGACCTGCAAGGGAGGAAGGAACTGTCAAAGAACCCTGGCCAGGGGTGGCACAGGGCTCTCCGATGACAAAGTTAGTGCAGTGGAGGAGAAAGGCAGAGAGAGGCGTTTAGAGGATTGCATGCATGTATGCTTGCGTACCTGGTGGGGTGATGGACCTCTTTATATGAGAGAGAGAGCTTTTGGATTTGTTAGTGGGCCTCCTAATTTGACTGCTAGGGACAGTTTAGCCCATAGAGCAATCAATGGGGGTCCGGCATAGCCCGTATTGCATTAAATGAGGGTTCGATCAGCCCATGCTGCATTAAATGCCAGTCACATTGGCCTGATCTCGCCTTGACCTGTTGGTGGCTGGGGTCCCATCGGCTCCTATCTTGGGCCCTGTCCTGATATGGCTGCACCATTGGATGCGGCTCTGTCAGAGATCTGGCAAGGATGAACGGCCTGGATGTTGTATCTGTCCATCAGCGCGTGCCTGTACTCTGTCACATGTCCAGGTGTCAGGCGTGGCCGTCAGGCCCTGCCCTGGTTGTTCGGCACGCAGCTACGAGGTGGTGGTGCCCAGCCGAGACCGAAATAGGCTCAATGATGACAGAGCCGAAGTGAGACTAGCTAGTTCTTACCAATACCAGCAAAAGGAGATGCCGAAGCCGAGGTGGGGCGAGTATGTCGGTCAATCTGGATCCATGTGACCGAGACCCTAGCTGTTGCTCTGGCTGAAATCAGGCTAAACCTTAGTATTACGGAAATGTCCCCACACAGGTTGTATTCTTATATATGCTTTGCCAGAGTGGACTAGATGTAGGAAGTTAAAAGTGGATTGGATATTGTGGTGGAGATAGCTGAAAGAAGCCATGTCCATAGACTTGAGGCAAAAGAGCAAGTGAAGAAAAGGCTATATCCCAATTCTCCATGTCTCCCAAATAAAGCACACCTAGATGCAACACTTACACCAACTGTTTTTGCCCAGTCTTGTTGTGGTGTTTTCGATGAAGTAGCCTCTAGATCACACAAGAAACTCTTATGCTAACTAGCCTAAGAGATAGAAAAGCAGAAGTTTGCTGACTTCCTTTTCTGTGGACACCATACAAATGTGCCCTAAAGGTAGAGGAAAATCCTCGCTCAATCAACTGGAAGCTCAGATGCCAGCTTGAAGCAAAGTCATACCGGCTACAAGCAGCACACCTGGAGTTGAACACACCAGGCAGAGGACATTATACAAAGGAATGAAGTCATATACAGTGAGTTTGTATGGCGTGGGAGGGAGCCAAAATGAGCATACACTCATACTCACACACGTAACTCTTTAATTAACTAATGTGTCTTCTTCAGTTCTACCTCATTCCATTACCTAGGCACCTGTGCACTATCACCTTTAAAGTACCAAATTACCTTATATCATTTGCGACTAAAGCAAGCTTCCATGTTGCTTTGAATACACTTTAATGTATTTGCCAAAAAATCTTTGATAAGAAAAGGTTTGGAACAGTGTAATCTGAATAGCATAATTCCTTCCCTCATAATCTACATACTATTTTTTTTTATAACATAATCTACATACTATTACCACTGTCTTATAGGTGAATAGCCCATATTTCAACTTGAAATGCGTCTACTCATGTGTGAAGCAACATTCCCTTTCTTCTGAATTAAAGGCAGTAAGACAGACCTGTGTTATGTCCTCTTGAATGTTGGATCAGTTAAGCCAGAAAACGTGTTGATTGAGTGTCGAAGAAGGCGACAAATTAGGGCTGAAACATTGGCCTCTCCAAAGGCTTTACAAGTCCTCATTCAAAGGTAACAGCTAGCATGTAACAATTACAATATGCATGCAAGTAATTCCAAAAGGAACTGTTCACACAACCACTGTACTTTCATTCTAGAAGTTATATTGTTATTTTCAATCTGGCCGTGACATGCAAGGCATTCAATCTTTGAAATTTGTTGAATTGAATTAACTATTGGATGCAAAACTACAGCACTGAAGCTCATGGGTTGGTTATGATATAATAGATTGCTAGCTGGGTACTGTTGATGATGTGCTGAATTCAGTTGGTGGGCATGTATTCCATTTAGCAGCAATTATCCCAGTACTAAACCTGAGTTTTGGCCCAGACCCACATGAGTTGCATTCAAATTGGTCCGGTCGTCCTTCTATGTAGTCACGTTTCTATGATGGATCCTACAATGGAGTGCCCCATCAATTAATACTAACCATTTGATTCCCTATGATTAAATACAAACCTTTGACTATGTTATTTGATACCGTGAGTGCCTAAAAATTACAGACTTGGTTAAGAGAGGGTTAAGCTCTCGGTTTGATGATCTTGGGAAGGTGAGGGAAAAGGATCGGGCCTCCGATAACCTGAAAGAGGAAGACAAAAGTCAGAGCCCCTGGCTATAGGCAGCCGAAGGCACTCCGATGCTCAAGTCAGGGTGATAACTGAGAGAAATGGAGAAGGAGAAGTCTGGGAGGGAGATCTGTTGCGTACCTCATGTGGTTCTCCTTCATGCAATATATAGACGTGAGAGTCATCATCGGACTGTACCCAGGAAGAGACGGAAGTCCCATCAGTATGCACTCCTCTCCTGAGTGGGAGTAGGTAAAAAGGGGACGTCCCATCGGACCATCCTCCTACGCCTATGGACGTGACCTTGCGATAAGGCGTGCCTCTTATCTGGGTCCGGCGCCCACTCTATTTGTCAATTCACCGTCCCGGTCATGGCAGCGCATTTATGGTTGCATTTATGACTGAGTGACAGAAGGCCGAGATTGGGCTTAAGGCCGAGACCGAGGTGGGTGCTCGTGAACGTAGCCATCGAGATGGGCTCCACGCTCCCCCGAGATGGTGCAACTGCCGAGCTTGGACAATGCCAAGACTAAGGACAGTCTGAAATTGGAGAGTGGCCCCACATAAATCTGCGATTATAAAACGACCCCACACAATTGCCCCCTAACTCTCGACCTCTTTGGTTCCCGAGGTCGGGAACTAAGACTTGAATGGATGGGCTGGCTCTGTCTAATCGTATCTTGTCGTCGTGCGATCCTCATCATGACGCCCTTTCGTTTGCCCTAGGTAATAAATATGGTATCATGATTGCTTTGCCAAGGCGGGCACGCGAGCGCTGTTCCGTATGCCCGAGGTGATAAATGTCGTACTAGAGGCATGGTGAGGGATGGATCGGCGCTGCCACGTGTAACCCTTCGTCTGGTTGTTCACCGCGATCAAAGCGACGTGTGGCAAGTCCGAAGCGTTCGTGGCGAGTCCCTCTATAAAACGGGGACGCCCCCCTCCCTTTCTCCTCTTATCTTTGCTTTTGTCCTAAGGAGACCCTGCTGAAGAAGGCGTCCTGTTGCAAACCTACTAAAGACAGAACCTCACTGAGCCCGGAGACTCCTTTCCCTTTGCTTTTCATTTTCAGCAAATCGTCACATCTTCTCTGTGAGTTTTCTTCTCTGTTACTCTCCTTTCGCCTTTTTTTTCCTTTTGTTTTAGAGGGTTTCAACCCCTTAGGCTCTTCTAGTTTTCGCTTCCTCCCATTTGCTCTCTGCCCCCTTAGCCTTTAGAAAATGGGGATCTATAGCCATTGGTTAGAGGGTCCCGCAGCCCTGGAGGGGTTCAGGGCGGCGTTCAAAATACCCGTTGATGTCCTGGTGAAGCCTGACGACCTCGGGGGCCTCCCTGAAGGCCTCACCCGGTACAAGGACAGGATGCTTTTCCCTCTGATCTCGGTAGTCGAGGGTGGTGTTAGGTTCCCTGTCCACCCGCTTCTCCGATCCTGCCTCAGCTCATGGAGGATCTGCCCCTTCCAGTTGATGCCGAACAGGTTTAAAATTATAATGGGCGTGGCGGAGCTGAATTGGATCCTCGACATCAACCTCGGTGTACAGGACATAGAAGATGTCTATGACATCTGTAAGACCGCGGGGGCCGAGGACTCCTACTATATTCGAGTGAAGGCAAGGCGTCGACCCTTAGTTAACGCCCTGGAAGACTCGAGCAAGTATGCAGGGGATGATCGAATACTGGTCTCGGGGAGCTGGGAGTTCGGGGGGACCGAGACCGAGCTGGAGCGGAGAATCCAGGTCCCACGGAGACCTGGGACCCCTTCGAGTAAATACCTGTTTCTCTGGGCTTATTTGTGTTGTTTTTGCGCGACGACTTGCAGAGCTGATGTCCCCTGTTTTCTGCGCAGGTGTTCAACGAAGGAGGAGAGAGGCCGGCCTTGATCGTTGGAGGAGGAATGACGCGTGGCTAGAGAAGGTCTACCACTACCATGGTCACCACGATCGGGCTGCCTTCTCGCTGTTTGGGTACAAGCCGCGATACCAGTCTTACACCAAGAAGACTGTTGAGATCCCCCTTGAGCCGATAGGGGAGATCGTGCTCGCGCTTGCTGAGACCAGCGGCCAAATCTCGGAGCCCCAAGGCCCGATCCTCATTGCTGATAGCCCCCCTGCCCGAGACCAAGGAGAAGAGGAGATGGACGGGTCACGCTCTCCTTTGAAGAACTTGGGAGCGATGATCCTCGGGGGCCGAGTTTCTCCTGCCCCAAAGCGTGCCCCCAGTGGGCTAGGCGTTGTTCAAGGCTCTTCAGGCAGCGCCCCCTCCGGTCGCTCGGGTGCAGCAAGGACCTCCTCTTCCGCGAAGGGCAAGAGTGCGCGAGGCCCCCCGCAGGAGAAGAGGGGGAGGTCGGAAGAGCCCCCCAAGGATGCCCGGCCGCCCAAGGACTCTCGATCGCCTAAGGAGACTCGGCCACGGGCAGCGGAGGCCGAGAAGGAGACTTTGCTGCCTAAGGAGACTTGGCCACGGGCCGCGGAGGCCGAACAGGAGGGTGAGGGGCCCCCACCTGAGAAGAGGCCCCGTGTGGGGGGTGAGGAGGAGCGGGTCCAAGAGGCGGATCCAGAGGCCCGGCCTCACAAGTCGATGCCCTGGAGGCCTAACTTCGACCTCAACCCCTACGAGCCCATGACTGTGGAGGATCGGATGGGGACCTCCAGCAGGACAATCTCTGCAGTTGCCCGGGGATGTGCTCTCCCTTTGGACATAGAGTGGCATAATAAATCCGGGACAATGAGCCTGCTCTACTCGACGATGAAGGCGTCGCTAGAGGTGATTCCCAATTCTTCCGTCTTTGAGCTTTTATGCCTTGGTCGTCCGATCTGACCCCTTTTATTCCTTTTGTCCTCTTGCAGAATGTACAAAGGCTCCAAATAATACTGGAGAGGACGAAGAATACAACCATTCGGGTTATCGAGATGGATAAAGAGAAGAAGAAAATGGGGGACGCCCTAGAGGCCAGCGCGGCAGAAATAAATAAGGCGGAGGAGAAGATCGCCGAGTTTGCAACGGAACAACAGGCAGCGAAGGCCGAGATAATAAAGTTGCGGGGTGAGAATAAGTACCTAAGAGGCGCAACCGATGATAAGGCGAGGAGGGTGAGCCAACCGAAGGACGAGCTCGCCAAGAAGGAAACTGAATTGGCTGGGAAAGAGGCCGAGCTCGCCAAGAAGGAAACTGAATTGGCTGGGAAAGTGGCCAAGCTCGAGGCCTCCCGGAAGGAGTGGGCCGATGTCGAGTCCACCCTGCGAGCCCAAGTCGCCAAGGCTTACCAGGAAGGGGTGGACTGGGCATCGGAGGAGTACGTGGCTCAGATCAAGACCCTGAGCCCGATCTTGTACGAGATGAGATGCAGGGAAGCACTTCGTGAGTATGGGGTCTCTGAGGATGACCCCATATTTGTGAATTTTCCCCAATTTCAGTCTGTTATACCGAGCCCAGAGTCAGAGCCCGACTCCAACCCTCCGGAAGCCCCTCCGAAGTTCCAGGCCCTTCGCCTCCGCCCTCGACGACTGCCGAGGGTGACAAGGCCCAGGCTTCCTATACGGCTCCTCCGCCCGAGGCTCCAGGCACCCCCGCTGCATCCGTCCCTCCAGAGCCGAAGAATAAAGCTGCGGCGCTCGAGAAGTAGAGCAATAAATGTCTATATTTTTTCTTTTCTTTGATGTATTTCTTTCTCTTTCCCGAGTGTACAGAGCCTTGTAATTATCCTTTCTGATAAATGAAAAATGACTTTATTTCAATTCTCCAGCTGTCTTTTCATTTATTTCTTCTTGCAATGGTGTGTGGATGTTCTGATGTTTAAATATGACTAAAACTTGCAAGTGGCTGAGGTCGGCGAAGAAACGGGATATTGGATGAGAACGAGACCCTTTTGTCTTTGAACTTTCCAAGTAGCCCAGGTCGGTGAATCCGCAAGACTGGGTGATGACAAGGCTCGCTGTCGATCCTTCAAACCTTCAAGTGGGCGAGATCGGTGAACATCTAGCCTTAAGGCTGGGCTTAAAGGCAGGCCGAACTCCGCGACTTTATAGTGAATGATTGCGTTTCTGTTCCAAGGGGGTTGGTCTTATGACTGAACTCAAGGAGGTTGGCGTGAGGACCGAAGCCTAGAGAGTTGGTCCTATAACTGAACTCAAGGAGGCTGGTGCGAGGACCGGAGCGACCGGAGCCTTGGGGAGCTGGTCCTATGACCGAGCTCAAGGAGGCCGGTGCGAGGACCGAGCCTTGGGGAGCTGGTCCTATGACCGAGCTTAAGGAGGCCGGTGCGAGGACCGAGCCTTGGGGAGCTGGTCCTATGACCGAACTCAAGGAGGCTGGCGCGAGGACCGAGCCTTGGGGATCTGGTCCTATGACCGAGGCTCATGACTACATAAGATTCAAAGCACACTTCTTCCACAAGATCCTTCTTTTATTGATTTATCATTTGAGTTCATCTAGAAGTAGTACTTCTTGAGGTGCGCGGCATTCCAAGGTCGTGGTAATTCTCTGCCATCCATGCTCTCAAGTGTATAGGCCGACCTCCCGGAGACCGAGACCACCTTGAAGGGCCCAAGCCAGTTTGGTGCGAGATTGCCTTCGTTAGGATCTTTGTCTGCTGGAAGTGCTTTCTTCAAGACCAGTTCCTCGATGGAGAACTTCCTTTCTTTGACTTTCTGATTGTATCCCCTGGATAGCTGTTGGTGGTAGGAGGCCAGGCGCACGGATGCCGCCTCCCTTCGTTCCTCGGCTAAGTCAAGTTCTTTGGCCAGATTCACTTCGTTTTGTCCCTGTTCGAAGAGTTCCGACCTCAAGGTCGGGAGGCCGACCTCGAGGGGGATCATAGCTTCCATCCCGTATGCCAAGGAAAAAGGGGTTGCCGAAGTACAGCGTCTCGGGGTGATCCGGTACGCCCAAAGGACGCTTGGTAATTCTTCTACCCATCTGCCCTTAGCCTTATCAAGTCTCTTTTTGAGTCCGTCCAGTACCACCTTGTTTGAGATTTCTGCTTGCTCGTTGCTCTGTGGGTAGGCCGGAGTTGCATAGAGGTTCCTGATACCGAGCTCCTTACAGAAGTTTTTAAAGAAGTTTGAATCGAATTGGGTCCCGTTGTCCGAGACCAGAGCTCGGGGGATCTCGAACCTTGTGACGATGTTCTTCCATACAAAACTCTTTGTGTCCTGCTCGGTGATGGAGGATAAGGCCTTTGCCCCATCCATTTGGTGAAGTAGTCAGTGCCCACTATCAGTCACCTTTTATTTCCTGGGGTTCGGTGAAGAGGTCCAACGATGTCTAGCCCCCACTGAGCGAAGGGCCATGGTCTGGAGAGATGACTCAAGTCCTGCGCTAGTTGGTGCAAGGAGTGAGAGAACTTCTGACATTTTTCACACTTCCTGGCGTAAAGCTGAGTGTCCTTCTGCATATAGGGCCACCAATAGCCCTGACTGATGGCTCTGTACGCCAGTGATCTTTCTCTGCTATGGCTTTCGCAGATTCCCTCGTGGATTTAAAAAAGGAAGTCCTCTACCTTGCTTGGGTGAACGCATTGGAGATAGGGTCCTGTGTAAGACTTTCTGTAGAGCTTCTCATCTGGGGATAGCAAAAAATGAGCCGCTTTCACCCTGACCTTGTGGGCTTCATTCTTGTCTTTAGGGAGCTTATCTTCTTTCAATAATGCTATGATCGGGTCCATCCAGCTCGGACAGAGATCAACGCGCAGGACTTGCCGAGCTGGGAGGAGTTCTATGCTTGGTTTTTTCAATGTCCCCACATCAACTGTCCTTCTTTTTCCTGCTTCTACGGCCGAGGCCAAGTTGGCTAAGGCGTCTGCATGGCAGTTGGACTCTCTGCCTATTTGCTTGACTTCTGCTTTCTCGAACTGAGAGAGGAGCTGCTTTGTGTGGGTAGGCTGCCATTCTTTCGTCTCGGGCTTGATAGTCTCCGCTTAGCTGGTTCATCACCAACTGGGAGTCGCTGAAGACTACTAGCCGATGTGCCCCCAGTATTCTTGCGCTACCGAGGCCCGTAATCAATGCTTCGTATTCTGCTTCATTGTTGGATGCTTTGAAGTCAAGGGTCAGTGCTTGTTCGATGACTAGCCCTTCTGGGGATTGGAGGACGATCCCAGCGCCAGCTCTTCTGGATGTCGAAGATCCGTCAACGAAGATCTTCCAAGCCGACCCAAGGAATTGTTTCCAAGATCGGTCTTGCTTGGTCTCGGCTGTCTCATTGTCCCTGCTGTCCCCTAGTTCGGTATCGAGTAAGGTCAGTGCCGAATTGGGAGATGTGAATTCGACGATGAAATCTGCCAAAATTTGTACTTTGATCGCTGTTCAGATTAGAAAAGAAGAAAGATCGGAACTTTCCCCATAAAAGAGGGCAGAAAGTTTCGAATACCTGGTGAAACGAAAGCACATCAGAATGAAATCTCGTCCTTTCTCCTTTATCACATCTAATCGATTTGGGAACGTTGGGGACCGTAACACCACCAGGAAAGACGAGGTCTCGAGCTAGGGTTTCGTCGAGCTCGATCAGGCGCGAACCAGAAGTCCCGGGCTTGCAGTATGAGAACCGTATGTCGTTCGAGAGGTCGTAGCCGAAGCCGATGACGGAGACCGCTTTCTCCGCCACTGCGGACTGGAGACTGGTCCTCCTCGCACCCGACAACATCCTCTTCTGGATTCAATCGAATCAGCTCTTATTCTTCTTCTTCTTCTTCTTCTTCCTCCTCCTCGAAAGATCGAATCTTTTTGGGTTTTAGAGTCTTGGATTGATCGAAGAGCATCTCCAACAGAGGCTTTATTTGTCCAACTCAGCTCCCAATGGAAGTAATTGGCATATGGCTTTACCTCCAAGAGAATGGTCAAATCCCACATGGCATTTGAAGGTTGTATTGGTATGTCAAATTGACATACCATAAAGTGAGATGCCTTTTCTTTCTTTTAAATAAAATAATGGTGATGAGGGTAAATGCATTTGAAGTTGGTACAAGTAGATGCTAAATTTGAAATGAGAAAATTATAAAAAAATTATTTGACATCTCTCTTGGAGTTGTCCAAGTGAGATGTCAAATTTACATATGTCTTTTTTTGCCACATAAGCCTTTATTTTGAAAAAGACATATCCAAATTTAAAGTGTCTCTTAGAGATGCTCGAAGGGTTTGAAAAGGAGATAGACATGGAAATGGGCTTCTTCTAGTGCTGCTACTGCGACCCATTTGAAAAGCTGAACATTTTGAGGTAAAACTGATGGGAGCATAAGTTTAAAATAAAGAGAGGATCCTTGCACCTTCCTTTCCTTTGTCCTTCGCGCGTCGACCGAAGACGTGGTCCTTAGTCCTTTTATACACTCTCTCTCTCTCTCTCTCTCTCTCTCTCTCTCTCTCTCTCTCTCTCTCTCTCTCTCCGCGTTCACGTTGACTGAGTGGGGTGGCCTGAACCATTTATCTATGGGCAAAGATGTAGCTTTTTAACTGTTGGCTCTTTCATATTTTGGTTAGGTTTGTGGAACTGAATTTGTTAGTTGTTGGGGTTTGGACAAACTTTGCCTTAGATGTTTTGGTTTTGGGCTAGATGGGGGGAAGTGGAATCAGGTCATTGGTTTAGGGTCAAGCTATCTCTCATGTGGAAGTTTTTAATCTTTCTCTCCACTTGTGGATTAAAATTAAAAAGTCGAGGATGTTGGAATTCAGACAATTTCAAATATTACTTTTAATTTTTTGGGTGGTTGGTATTAATGGATTTCGGTAATTATTTGCTTGTTTGATTGCAAACATTCTAGGATTCCTTCATCTTGCTTGAAGCTTTTTCAGAATTCAAAATGCTGTTACTAAGTAGAATTCCGGAATATGTAGGCATTGTTACAAACCTAGAATTGTGAGAATTGCAAGCATTCCAAGATGTTGAGGATTTTTATTTTCAAAATGTCACGCTAGAAAGAATGTAGGAATAAGTAGGAACACGACTAAGGTTTTAAATATCGGCCAAAATGTACTGAATTTGCCGATAGATGTATCTCTTTTAAAAACTTAATACACACATGTATTTTTATTTATTAATATACAACCTAGCATGGTTTGATACGGGTTGTTATTTTATTTTTCAACTAAAATCATACCCCACCAACATCATGTACATACTATAGTGGTTTTTCTTCAATGAAAATAAAATCACAGTTAGGTTTCAACCCTGGACATGCCATCTTTCCTCAACCAAGGGTTTATGGGTCCCAGCCCACCTTAGCTGGGACATTTGTATAGCTGTTGAAACTGCAATTTCATATTTGTAGGCTAATGCAGTAATGCTTACCCACTTTTGGATCCTAGAAATACTCACCATCACCGCGTAAATAAAGTTCAAGGTCCCATTTGCTTCTCTGCCTAATATTATTCACCCCTCTCACCTCTTTACTACTCCTTTGTTCCTCTCACCTCTTTACTACTCCTTTGTTGGAACACATTTTAACATTATTCAGTATGAATTCAATTCCAAGAAAACAAACGGGTTCTAGTAAATCACAACACAATCCTTATTGGATCCTTATTTATAGAAACTCTCTCTATACACAGCAGTCGGATCTCATGTCTCTGCTGGTGAAATGCTACCCACTTTTCTCATGCATTTGATGGGTCTTCTGTGGAGGGTTAAGTCAGTCCACAATTAGCAAATGGATTCTGCCTCAGAAATCAATTTTGCTACTAGTATTAGACAGTAGTATAATTGAGACTGAAATGTTTGAATGAGCCGACAGAACTTGGTGGGCCTGACAGGCATTCAGGTGGACATAGGTCAAGCATGTGTGCTCAGAAAAATGGGCTTCAAAGCCCATGGTGAAAGAGACTGTCCAACTCTGGTTGCTTTTAAGTGGACCTGCACAGGGCAGTGCACGTGCCAATTGCCAACCTACACCTGCCAGGGAGTTGATGCATTGTGTGGGATGTGAAAACCACATTTGTATCACAGGCAAATCTGAATCTTAATTTCATCACTAATTTATTAATTATTCATATTAGTATATCTAAGAAGCTTTCAGAAAGGCACACTTAAATTGTTGGAGTGGTTGAAGAGGTCCTGGCTTGGAAATTATATGAGACTTACTTGATGCATAGTGCTAGTGAGTGGTGCTTTGTATCCGGGATTTTACCAATGATTCCCCGAAGGGGGGTTGGCAATTTGGAGAAGACATCACCACAATTTCATCGACAGAAACTGAAAAACTAGCATACGTGAATATAATACGGGAAAAAAAAAGGCCATAATTGCGTAGATTCGATGTCACAAGTTCACTTTCATTGACATAAACTACAACGGATGCAATTCAGACATCAATTGCAATCTCCATTGCAGCAAGAGACACTGGGAGCTGGAAGCACAATTCAGAAAATCAAAGTACACTTGGAAGAGAAAAACTAACCTAAGAGAGAGACTTCACATGCTTGATTGAGCCTCAGTTATATTCCCAGGACACAACATACAGAGAAAGACAAGACACACAAACACGAGGCATACAAACCAAAAGGACCGTATCTGGTTCTAACATTATTACACATCGACTACAGGAACCTTCTCATATTCAGCAGATTGTCTAAATCTCCGAGGTAGGACGACCGCACCACCAAACCGCTGCTGCAAGAAAATAACGAAAGCAAACAACAATCCTCTACAGGGAATAATGACATCCCAAGCAGCGGAATATAAATCCCAACCAGGGTCAGCATAGATGTAGGTTGAATTCACATAAGGCAGACTCTTGTGAGCTCTATAAGCATCATAAGCATGGGGCAATAACCGAACAAGGGTGGTTCCACCATAGTAGGAAGGAGCAAGAGCCTTGCCTTTAGAGTCCCAAAACAGGTTCAGCAGAATCTGAGGAAGAAGAAAACCATCAAGAACCAATCCAGCAAAAGATTTCAGATCCTGCCAAATATCATGGTGCGACTTTGCAACTGATATAACCGGCGACACTGTATCTTTGAAATGATTTGAATGGACTAACCAAGCAACCAGGCCTCCAACAAGATACAGTAACAAACACACCCAGGTAGCCTTTTTCTCTGCATCCCACAAGTTCTTCTTGCTTCCCTCAGCTAATCTCGCGGAAACTGTAAACTGGAGAAGGCGAAATTGCAAGAGAAAAGCCACCATTGTAACGACCCGCACTAGAACTTCATTTGCCTCAAGCCATCCACCACTCCACAGCATAAAATTTTGCTGACTGCGGTCTCTGAAGAACAATGCTTCAAAGTTCAGAACCAGAGGGATCATGTGCCCCAGAGTGAGAACAACTAGCATCACAATTGATATGGAGGAAACCACGTCAGGGTGCTTTTTCACATAATAGAGCTGCAGCCCATTAAACACACATGCTAGTGTGAGAGAAATAAGCACCATGGTGATCTCACAATCCATTCTCCAGATGGTTTCTTTGGCTTCTATTCCATAGATATCATGAGAGGACAACTCCATTTCGTCGAAGTGGAGAGGGTCGTTCTCCTTCCTCGTACTTTTAATGGTGCCTTTGAGATGCCCTCCTGCCTCTGAACTGTAAGGAGCGAAGTTGATGTTGATGTTGATGAGAACTTCACAGTCCAAGGCAACATTTTTAACAGTTTTTTCCCCATCCCTGCCTAAAGAGCGACACCCCACCATGCACAAAGTCCCTGTTTCAGAATCATAGATGCCTTCTGCTGAAATTTGCATAGTTTCTGATGTGTTCCCATCCCAAAACCAAAAATGTATTGAATAGCTGACATTCAATAGATTATGGTTAGAGTCGGACAGTAGCGCTGTGGTGTTGGTCTCTGGGATGGAAATGGAAGTGAAGACTTCTGAAGACTCTGAGATGGAACTGGACACGAACACTGATGATGAAGATGGATCAAATAGAACTTCACCAAGTGATAAAGGGGTTGCAGAACCTGAACCCCTTCTTGACTTAGTTTTCAAAGACATTCGGAATCTCATGTCTGTGAAAGAAGATCCATCAGGAAATGTCTCCCCTGATTTTCTCTTCCTATCCTTCTTCGCACATGAATTCTTCACTTGACCCGATTTAGTATAGTTATATTTCAGCTCAGAAGCGAGTATGGGACCGCCTAAACTCTGGAATCCAATCCGATCGTTCGGCTTTTTGAGGGTCCAGATGCTTCCCACAGCTGGACTTCTCATATTGAGTGACCAGACCTCGGGGAAAGTCAAGCTCAACCCAACAGAGCAATCCCCAACGTGGGTCTCTGCCAAAGAATCTTTAAAATTCTTCAATCGGCAACCAACCACGCAGAGCTGGTTTTTCTCCTCATCCCAGACCCCCTCTGCAACTAACCCACTTTCGGGAGTCAAAGGATCACGATACCAAGCATAACTCGAGTTAGAAAATTGTACATACATACGCATTTTCTTCCCTTCACTCGAACACTGAATTCCACCAAAAGACATGGATTTGGGCAGAAACCCATCAAAGGGACTGCATTTTTTACCGGAGCAGTCACTCCCGTAATTCAATTGAAAGCTGCTTCCCGCCAAAGGCGAAAGCATGGAACAGACGCTTGTACCGGCCTCCAAACCCAGCGATTTCTCGCCTTTGGGATCACCCCCACCACACTTCCCTTCAATTTCCTCCACCGGAGAGTACGAATACGTCTTCTGAGAAAAACCCAATACCGAAATCGGCCTGAAATATCCGGAAGAGTCCTCCGGTTCAATGCTCTCAACCGTACCCGTTACGATACTAGTCTTAATATCGGAACGTGTCGGGTAATTGAGCTTTGTAACGGCCAAAAGAGGGACATAATCACCTTCTTCTGACAGACCGTAACCGGTACCGACCATGCACAGCTTTCCGGCGGGCCCCGACCAGAAGCCCTCCAACTCGAAGCTGACGCCTAGTTCGCCGCCGTAATAGAAGCTTCGCTGGCGTCGGCGACGCCATTTCGGGCTGGAAGAATTCTGCATAAGTTCGTATGCTCGGCCGTCGTTGAAGGTTAAGGTGGCATGGACTTTGAGAACGCCTTCGGTACCGGTTTTGTAGAGGCTTTTTGTGTAGAAACGGGCGGATTTCGAGTAATAGGAATAGGAGAAGGAATCTGGTGTTTGGGTGCTGAGGAATTTCTCCCCGCCTTTGAAAAAACCGCCATGGAGTTGGAGGAAGTCGAGGGGTTCGATTTCATGACCGTTGGAGGTGGATTCTTCTACTACTGAATTGCAGTGCTTGGAATAGGGGATTTTGGCGGGAGAATGAGAGGAGGTTGGGGTGAAGAAGATGGAGAGGAAGGTGAGAATGAGGAGGGGAGAGCTCCTGACCGTTGATTTGGGATGGGGGTTTAAAGTGGCCATTTTGAATGTTGGAAGGAGGATGAGGAGTGTGGAGAGTCAGTCATGCATGAAGATGGATTTTATAGATTTTCTGCTATGGATTTTGTTGGATATGTGGAAAAGATGGAAGTTGGAAAGCTGCCATTGAATCTGGTTTCTATGAAAGTTGGGGGCATTTTTACATCTTCAAGTCTAAAAGAAAAAAAAAGAAAAAGGTCTCCATCTATAAAGTTTCTTTTAAATTTCTCACATTATTGAATTTTGAACTTCACAGAAGTCCGTGAACTGGCCTCTGTAGTATCAATAGATACATCTCCCATTCAATAGTCCTGTGAATTAGTGATTTGATTACCTAAAATTTGGTGCCCGTTTATCTTTGTAGGCCTTTGAATTCATCATGCAAATTTAGCATTTATGCTACTATATATCTCATAGAAATGCTAGGCTAAGTGGTCGTTTGTCAAATTTACATGAGATAGGAAAGTGATTTACATGTGTATATGATTCACACTAGACATTTTCATATCCAATTGACTCACATGTAAAACACTTTTTTATTATCCGCCCACTTCACATGTGAATCAAAGTGGATCTAACAGTTTATCATTTTTTTCTTAAAATATCTATCATTCTCATGATTTTTCATTAATATTTTAAAATATATGATGAATAAAGGCACAAGACTTGACCCTACTAGGGAAAAACGACATTCTAAAGAGTTTAGATGGTTATGATTGTAAAAATGGGGTTCACATAACCCAAAATTACAAATCTTTAATTTTGGCCTTTTTGTAATATCAAAAAACCAATGAGGGATTTAGATATAATATATTTTTTTGTGTGCATACATCTCATAATCCATGACGAGTTAAGATGTGAAATTTGATCTTTTAGCTGTAATTGGCCTTTTAAAGAGCTTGAACGGTTTAGATAATGAAAGTAGGCCCCATAGACTCTGATAATGACCTTTTTTCTTTTGGAGATTTTTTTTTCAAATAGCTCAAAATTTTAGACGAATCAATGGTTGAAAATTGATCTCCTAGCCATAATTTGTCCTATGAAGAGTTTGGACTGTCTAGATTGAACTTTTGAAGCCCACGTAAGCATAAAAATTGAAAAAATCCGTGATAGACGGTAAGGACACTCAATTACTATTGCTCCACCTAATAACAGTAACATGTGAATCAATTTGTCATCTCATGATGTGTGAAAAGTCTCGATTCAGAGCCATCCATTTTCACACCAGTTTTACATCTAAATTTCACATCTCATATGTAAATCATCTCAAGCAAATATAAATATACGTAATTATTATGCATATGTACCATTTACATATATAAATGAGGGCAAATAAATAATCCAATAACAATGTGCTGTTGAAACTAAGTAACATGTTGGCCACCCATTGTTTTTTCCTCTTCCAAAAGAAAGACTATGCTTAGGACACTTTTATTAAAGTCCAACGGTTTAAAAAAATATCTCACCTATTTTGCTTTTCACTCTGCATATCTTATAAGGTTTGATCTACAGGACTATCCCACTTTTACTTGGTAAAAATCTACGGTGGACCCCACCTTTTGAAAAATCTGAACCTTTTAACATACAAGCTCTCCTCATTTAATCAAGCCCACCAATTTTCACTACAATTTGAGTTGTCCCACAGTAAGATTAACAGTCTTATACATGTTCATTAATCATGTTTTTCTAATCAAACATCTAGTCCAATTCCACTGTATGACCTAACTTTCTAATCAAACATCTAGTCAAACATTTAGTAAATTATGATTAAACCAGTGTTATACATATTTCTTTTAAAATCAAAAGTCTAGTCTCAGCGTATGACCTACTTTTCCATATGCGAGTCAGGCTTGTAATTCGATAGGTGGGCCCCATTATCCAGCCTTTCCACAGGATATTAAATGTGGTGTATGACTTCGTTGAATTTGAATTTTGGGAGGATAAGGATTTCAAGGAACTTTCCTGGAAGAAATACCCGGACTTCTTCACAATGGATTAAAAAATAAATAAAATAATAATAATTCTTCTTTTTTATGGCCCATGTCATCCCTCACCAGTAGCCCTACATTTTGGGAGGATAAGGATTTCAAGGAACTTTCCTGGAAGAACTACCCGGACTTCTTCACAATGGATTAAAAAATAAATAAGTAAATAAAAAATTCTTCTTTTTTTATGGCCCATGTCATCCCTCACCAGTAGCCAGTAGGGCTAAAAACGAGACGGTTCTGGATCGGAATCATAGTGGATCCATACTTGGACCCATTTTTAAATAATGGTTCCATATCCGATTTTGAATCAGAACCTGTTTTGTTGGTTCCGGACCCGATTTTGATAAGAAAATCCGAATCCGGTTATGAAGCCAGGTCCACCTAGAGGACTCGAATCTAGTTCCAAAATCAATTCTATTTTATCTTTATTCTTTGTTTTTCTTAAAATAAACATACCGTTAAACTTATAACAATGCATCAAGTCTACAACATCTAGTATAACACATAACAATGTTAAAAAAGAATTGATTTTAAAGTATAAATTGCAATATCAAAGACTCCTATGCCGGATCCCGGGTCCACGGGCTGGAACCTATATGGACCCGAAACCGAACTCATTTATCAATTGAAACCTAAATTAGGTTTCGGGGCCGGACCTATTTATGAATCGAAACTTAAAATAAATTTCAGACCTTATTTTTTATACGTCTGAACTTCCAGATAATCAGAAAATCAGATAAGATACATCTATGCAACCATACTCACCAGTCCAGACCTAGCCTTCGACTTTGGTAGATTATCTGATTATGACAAGTACTGTTACCTAGAGGTACATACATGGATGCTGCTTTTTTTTCTTTTCAAAAATACTTCTCCGCCCGTATGGATCCCACCTTTTATGCATCAGATCAAAGGGTTACAAATAGAATATGAGAGGGGATATACAGATCAATGGCTGTAAGATATCACTTTAATTAGATTATTTTCACTCTTAGTTTAGGGCCTCAAATTCAACGACTATACGACCGGCTTTTTTATTGTAAGTTGATTTCAACGGTGTATATTATTTGGATCACAATCTAACTAATGGAAATGTCAGCTAAGGAGACTAGATATGTGTCAGAGAGTTTGGATTGATCATAGGTGTGTCCTATAACTATAATTATAAAAATCAGTAAGGTTTTTTTTTTCCCTCAGTGTGGAGGACTAATTTAAAATTTGACCTAGAAAGCAGAGTCTTTGTCGCGCCATTATTCTGCTGCCGTGTGGGGGCGGTACATGAACCTCGCCCGCCCCTTTCACTCCTTTCAGTGTTTTGCCAGCCTGTGGTTCTCGAGGTAGTCATGGATGAAAATTTTCCAAGTCTTCATTGACTTGTTGACTTTTCATTAAAATGGGATAGGAGAGGACAGAGGACTTGACTTCTGAGTGCCACTGCGCAAGTCTTCGCGTGCACCCCAAGTAGAGAAGGTCACCACATCTTCAGCCACGATTGGCCCCCACATCAGCAGCATAAACAGCTCCTCCGATCGATAGATACATAACAGCGGCCCGGAGTGACGTTGCAGACCGTGAATAGTCACACTCATGAGAATTTTTTCTCACTATAGATCCGGACTCCCTCACCCACACACTCCAAATCTTGACATCTGTCTGGATGAAAAGAGTGTACGGTAAAAGATGGTAGAAAAGAATCTTTATGTTTCTTGAGAGGGGCTATCAATCCAAGCCTTTGATGAGGAGGGCCAGCTCTCTGAAGCTTGCAAAGGTGAGGGCTTTTCACTTTGTTTTTTAAAGCCCAAGCCCCAAGGGTAGGGCATGGCTCAAATTTTGAAAGCACGAAACATTGAGGGTGCATTTGTGCAGCAGTAACTTGTCACAGAAAATGGACGAAACGAGGCGCTAGAATTTTTGGCGTCATCCCTTACCCGTTTTGTGCAGCGACAATTCCGTGGCTCCATGATTTCAGGCACTTTGTTTAGCCGAAACTTTCCTCTCCTGCATGCATCCGGCCGGCTTCTCACTTCCTCGTTGGAAAGCAAGTGCCACGGACTAGGAAATACAAGTTTCCCCTTTTGCGACGCTGTACAAACACGCCCCAAGGGCTAGGCTAGGGCCTCACCCAGCCTAGCATGGCTCGGCTCATTGTCTATTGATATATTTATATGTAAATGAGTTGAATACTTGATGGCAAAATGCAGAAAAGGGCATGATACAGTCAGAGAGTAGCTAAGGACATTCTTTCTCTTTAAAGTTGAATGTTAGTTGCAAAAAGAAAAAAAAAAAAAAAAAAAAAAACCCCCTCAATTCTGGCCTTAAAAAAAGTCACATTAACTTCTTGGGGCCCATTTGTGGACGTCTTTCTTTAAAAAACATATAATATGTGCATTTTCAAGAAAACATGCCTTTTAACCCCATTTATATGGATGTAATCGAATTCAAAGGTACGCCTTCCAACTTTATAAATTAAGGTTATTTTCAAAGTTTTTATATAGTATTACAAATGAGCATAAATGCATACGAATCTTTATAAGAAGCCACATTAGCTTCTTGAGGCTCATTTGTGGACGTGTCATTTTAAAAACACATAATATGTGTCTTTTCAATAAAACACGTCTCTTGGGTTAAATATGTGCATTTTCAATAAAATGTCTTTTAAGCCCATTTGTGTGGATGTAACCCAATTCAAATGGATGCCTTCTAAATTTATAAACTAAAGTTATTTTCAAAGTTTTTATATAGTATTCAAAATAAGCATAAATGCATACAAATCCTTCGCTTGTTTTTAAGATGAAACGTTTATGTTGACGGGGATTAATCGAAGAAAAGTTTGATTTTCATAATTTTTTTGTAGGTTTAAATTTTTTAATTAGTTTATTATACATATATTTATATTGAAGGGATATTAGTTTTAATATATTATTGAGGACTTAACCTTGCACAGGGATTCATGCTAGTAATGTAGACAAAGCAGGTTGTTTTTCTTTGAATGGGTGGAGTTGATTTTCTAGTAGGATAAAGAAATGAGAGCGTTTGTCTAAATTAGATGTTTCCCTGCCTCTCCACTTGGGAGAATTTCTTATGGCCTGTTAGTGGACCCACATGAAGAATCCAAACCATTGAGAAAAATGGCCTCTTCTGCATCAAATTTTATTCAAGTCAAACAACAACTTCAAATTAATAACTGTTAAACTAGTTAAATAAAGTATTATGAAAAACACACATTTTGAATATAAATAATGGTCGATGCAATAATTTTTTATTTATTTATGAAAAACTCCTTTAAAGTTGATAAATATGAAGGAGAGCTCAAACACTTCATAATCATGACAGAAAACCCCTATCCTATTATATCATGGACTAATTTGAAATTCCATGATATCATTAGCCAAACTTAGCAAAAAAATAAAACAGTAAAAAAGAAAAGAAAATAAGACTATGATATTATATAACAGAAGTCCTCTGCTTTCATTACAAAGTATTTTTCTCCTCCATCGTAATTCTCAACTTTAAAGATCAAATACAAACTGTCATCCATAAAACCCCAAGCATATGTAAAGATCAGACCATACGTAGAGACAATACAAATCATACACGTGTCTAGCTAAAAATAAACCAAATCCAACTCAAGGCCCAGATCCAAAGCTGAGCCGAGCCTTCGACCCTCCAATTCTTCTGGAGACCTTTGAGCGTGTATTATACAGTGAGAAACGTCCGAGTCGCATGTATCATGGCATGCCACAATCATTCCCTTAATGCTGTTCTAAAGAGTCATTTATGGCTTGTTTTAGAAACAATATTTTTAAATCTGCCTCTTATACTTTTATTACTCGATTTTCTATAGAGTCCAAATTGATTTTAGCATAAGAAAGATGCATGCTCTTATGGGTCCCACCATCATATTTCTTGTGGTCCTTGAATCACATGTATATCAAATCTCAACCATTCATCTCAGGCACTCTTTATTTTTTGTATATATATATATATATATATATATATATATATATATATATATACTTCAACTGGGCCCACTGAGTTGGATCAATAATGTAGTTGCAGAAGAGAAGATGTATAACTTGGGACATCAAGGTATAATAATAATAATTATTATTATTATTGAAGAAACTTTAGAATAACAATGGGCCGACTAGTTTATTTTATAAATAGTCAGTATAATAGTGGGCCCCATTTGCCGGTCCAAACGATGGCTTCTCTTTGTTGTTGATTTAAATGCGATGGTAGATTCATCTATTGTGACCACCACAACATAAATCCAACCTGATCACTTGTAGGTCCCATTTGATTGTACATACATCCATTGTCCATATAATCCATTGCAGTAGCGTTGCAATTGCAATACCGAAGGGCTTACATACATATAAGGTTAGGGGGGTGTTCGCCCCAGACTTTCGTCCACCTTTAGGGCGTGTTTGGATGTGTGGTGAAGTGAAGTGAAGTGAGGTGAGGTGAGGTGAGGTGAGGTAAAACCTCCATTATCTAGACAAGAAAAGACAATGAGTCATATCAAAAGTATATAATTTCAAAATTCCTTCAATCTGTTTAAAAAAAAGTCTAAAAATCAACATCCTTTCTCTTCAAAAAGGCAAAAAAGCTCTACTTTTCTATACAAAAAGTCAAAAAAATTCTATACCAAACAACTAAAAACAAAACACTATCATAACACCTTATATTTTATTATCTCTTGATTTGATGCTTCATCTCACCATACTTCAATTCACCATACATCAAAACAGGCTCTTAGATTGTCAATGAAAATTTTAACTCCACCTTCAAAACCCATAAGAAAATTTTGGGCTTGCTACCAAAACTCACGTGAGAATCTTGGGTTTACCCACAAAATCCAACTACTTATTTGGCTCTACCCCACGAATGAAAATCTTGAGCCAGCCATTGGTGGGGTCTTGAGCATTTTCACCTTCGCACGACGCGCATATGCACCATTAGTCAGGATCATCCAAGATGGTCTTCAAAAGTGTTTCCTACCGCTTGGATGTTACAGATGCATTGTGCTCATATGCACCATCGGGGCCAATATTTATCTTAAACTTTAAGATCCATTATAAGGGTTGAAATCCCAAGGCATGAATCTTTTACAACCAAATCATGGATCAAATTTTATTGAAATAGCTAGGATGCACAAAAATAATAAAATAATAAGAAAGACTTGTGAAGCAAATACATGACTGAATGTATAGTTGAGATTTGATATGGACTGTTAAAAATATAATGGTATTCTAAAATCAATTGAACTCCTAATAATAGAAATATAAGAGGCAGATTTGAAAATATTATTCCAAAAACAAGCCATAGATGACTCTTTAAAACAATTATGAATGCGTCGCTGCACTGGATCATGGAGCCCCGGATATAAAAGGCTTTTGTGTATTCCTAAGCATGCTGTTGGTCTTGCAAGTAGTCATTTTGGATGGGGACAGGGAGGACAGTCACTCTGTAGGAAATTCTGTCCAAGGCATTGGCTTCAGAGTTTGTCGCACGCTTGCACCGGTGGATTGTGTAGATGCCCGCCGACATTTCCATGGTTTTCCTCCACTTTATCCAAGACAGAGTTTCCTTAGATACATTGTGATAAAATATAATAGTGACTATTGTCTTGAAGTATCATACTAGTATTAATGGGATTCCAAAGGGCACAGATGTTTGTGAAGGGATTAAATTGATCACATTACCATAAAGAAAAAGGAGGAGATGAGTTAAGAAATACTTTAACCAATCTTCGAAATGATATATTTTTTAACTGCTACACACTTTCTTGCAAAGTAAAGTTATTGGGCCCTAAAATGGCTCGGACTTTGATCAGATTGGCAGGTCGGATTTAGATTTGTACCTCCCTATATTTCCAAGATGGAATTGCTTAAGTTGGAGTTGGAATTTGTCAATTGTTAGGGTAAAAAATGAACAAGTAATTAGGGTTGTACAAAAAATTCTATATCACCGCAAAATCGAACCAAACTGACTGAATCGGGCGGTTCGAATTGGTTTATAGTAGATCAGTTCGGTTAACGGTTTGAAAATCATAAAACCCCTTACATCGGTTCGGTCGGTTATCGGTTTAAACCCACGGTTAACCGCTTAAATCGAACCAGCTGTATGTAGTAACTTAAGTGTTGCTTTTTTACTATTTTACCTTTAGGGTTTCGTTTTTGACTACTTTCAAAGTTGCATTCCACAACTCCATTCTCACATGAACTCAACCATCAACATTGCCTAAGTGCATCTCTTCTAATTTCTTAAATGATTTTTGATACTTCATTGCAGATGGATGTATTACTGTACATGGTGTTTTCTTTCTATCATAATTCCTACTTAGTTTCAATGAAGTTTTTATCAGAATGTTGCACTCTTGAGAATGTTATAAAAATCAGTAGAGTCTAGCCTTTTGATGGTTAGTCTTGGTCTCACCTAACCAATGTATTAAGAAACATTCATTTCTGAAAAATACAATGGATTTTAATATAGATTCCGTTTGTGTGTGACTTTTCTTAATATAAACTATTATTCTATTGTAATTCCAAATGGTATCATCTGGAATGAATGTTTCACTGCAAGCTGGTTATTATTAATTTTTTTTGTGCGCTTGTGTTTAGTCCAAACTTTCTTTTCTGAGTAGAATTATTTTTTATATGCGTTTAATTCAGTCTGGAATGTTGAATTTTTATGTTTGCACTAAACATTGGAATAATTGCAAAGGACTGAGTATCATTATTTTGAAATTTTCAATGTTTGATTTTCAAAAAAATAAAATAAAAAACAATGGTTTAACCGACCGAATTGGTTCGGTTCGGTTCGGTTTAAGCCCTTTTTATCGGTCGGATCGGATTGGTTAATTGAAAAACCAACATGTTCGTTTTAGTTGTTGGTTTTAGTATTAAACCGATCCAAACTGCCCATGTGCAGCCCTACAGGTAACGCTTGGTAGTTTTTCCACTAATCTAATATTGTAAAAATTCCTTCTTTTCTTTTCATTTCCTTTGTTTTAATATGCAATATGACTCGAACCCACAATCTTGAGATGATGAGCACCTTCCAAACGGTGTTGCAGGTGTTGCAGGCTCTAACGTTGCTTAAGCTGTGCATTTGTACCAATGATGATCGACATAGACATTTATATTACTTCATTTGTAAGCTCTTATTTTAAGATTAGGATGAGTTGTCTCTGATCAATCCTCAAATGATGTACGAGGAAAAAAAAATCATGTAAGGAAAGACCATAATTGCAAAGACTCATTGCCAAAAGTTCAATTTAATCCACTTAATTAAACTACGTACAATGGGTGCCCTTTCAGACATTAATTGCCATCTTCATTGCAGCATTACTCATTGGAAGCTGGAAGTACAATTCAGAAAACCATAGTACACTTGGAAGGAAAAACTAACCTAAGAGAGACATCATTGCCCCCACAATACCACATACAGAGAATAAGAAGACACTCACAAACAAGATCCAACGATGGTAAAAGAGCAAGTGAATATTAGGCATACAAATCAAGAAGACTGTATATGGTTCTATCTTAGATTATTACCCACTGACTACTGGAGCCTTCTCATATTCAGCAGACTGTCTAAATCTCCTAGGAAGGATGAAAGCACCACCGAACATCTGTTGGAGGAAAATAAGGAAAGCAAACAGCAAGCCCCCACAAGGAATAATGACATCCCAAATGGCGGAATACAAATCCCAACCTGGTTCTGCATAGAAGTAAGTTGAGTTCACATGAGGCAGACTCTTGTGAGCTCTATAAGCATCATAAGCATGCGGCAATGACCGAACAATGGTGGTTCCACCATAGTAGGAAGGGGCAAGAGCCTTGTCCTTCGAATCCCAAAACAAGTTCATCAGAATCTGGGGAAGAAGAAAACCATCAAGAATCAATCCAACAAAAGATTTCAGATCCTTCCAAATAGAATGCTGTGACGTCGCAGCTAATACAACTGGTGACTCCGTATGTGTGAACTTCTTTGAATGGACCAACCAAGCAACCAGGCCTCCAAAAAGATACAGTAGTAAGCACACAAGGCTAGCCTTTTTCTCTGCATCCCACAAGTTCTTCTTGCTGCTATCAGCAAATCTCGCAGAAAGTGTAAGCTGGAGAAGGCGAAATTGCAACAGAAATGCTACCATTGTAATGACCCGCACTAGAACTTCGTTCGCCTCAAGCAATCCACCACTCCACAGCGTAAGATTCTGCCGCTTGTGGTCTCTGAAGGAAAATGCTTCAAAGTTCAGTACCAGAGGAATCATGTGCCCCAGAGTGAGAACAACTAGCATCACAATTGATATGGAGGGAAGCACATCAGGGTGCTTTTTCACATAATAGAGCTGTAGCCCAATAAACAAACATGCTAGTGTGAGGGAGATGAGCACCATGGTAATCTCCAAATCCATTCTCGAGATGGTTTGTTTGGCTTCTACTCCATAGATATCATGTGAGGACAATTCCAATTCATCAAAATGGAGAGGGTCTTTCATCTCCCGAGTACTTCTAATGGTGCCTTTGAGCTTCTCTCCTGCCTTTGAATTGTAAGGAGCTAAGTTGATGTTGATGAGAATTTTACAGTCCAAGGTAGTGTTTTTAACTGCTTTTTCACCATTGAAGGCTAAAGATCGACACCCCACCATGCACAAAGTCCCAGTTTCATCATCATAGATGCCTTCTGCTGAAATTTTCATAACTTCTGAAGTGTTATTATCCCGAAACGAAATATATATTGAATAGCTAACATTCAATAGATTGTGAGACACTGGTGCTGTGAATTTGGACTCTGAGATGGTACTGGAAGCAAAATAATGCGGAGTATATTGCTCAAAGAAAACTTGACCAATTGATAATGGTGTTGCAGAACCCGAAGCCCTTCTCGATTTAGTTTTCAAAGACATATCGAATCTCATGCCTATGAAAGAAGACCCATCAGGAAATCTCTTTCCTGATCGATTTTTCTTCAGATCCTTATCTGCACAAGAATTCTTCACTTGACCCGATTCAGTATAGTTATATTTCAAATCAGAAACGAGTATGGGACGGCTCAAACTCCTGAATCCAATCCGATCGAAGTAATCAGATTCATTCGACTTTCTGAGGCTCCATATGCTTCCCACAGCAGGACTTCTCATCTTGAGCGACCAGACCTTGGGGAAGGTCAAGCTCAATCCAACAGAGCAATCCCCAACATGGGTCTCTGCCAAAGAGCCCTCAAAATTCTTCAGTGGGCAACCAACCATGCAGAGCTGGTTTTTCTCCTCATCCCAAACCCCCTCTGCAACCAACACAGTTTCGGGAATCAAAGTCACAGCCTTCCAATAAGAACTCAAGTTAGAAAATCGTAGGAACATACGCATTTTCCCATCATTGGAGCACTTCGATCCGCCAACCGACATGTGTTGGTGCAAAAGCCCATCAAAGGGACTGCATTTCGGAGCAGAGCAATTGCTCCTGTAATTCAATTGAAACACTCTGCTCTCCAAAAGCATAAACATGTAACAGACGCTCATATGGGGCCCCAAACGCAGCGATTCCTCACCTTTGTAATGATCACCCCCACCGCACATCCCTTCAATTTCCGTTGCCATCGAGTACGAATACGTCTTCTGAGAAAAACCCAATACCGAAACTGGGTTGAAATAGCTGGAAGAATCCACCGAATCAATGCTCTCAACCGTACCGGTTACGATACTAGTATTAAGATCAGAACGCTTCGGGTAATTGATCTTTGTAACGGCCGAAAGCTGGATATCATCACCTTCTTCGGACAGACCTTGACCGGTACCGACCATGCAGAGCTTTCCGGCGGATTCCGACCAGAATCCCTGCATTTCGAATCTGATACTTCCTACGCGGCCGTCCCAGAAGCCATGCTGGCCGTGGTGGCGTGATTTCAGGATGGTAGAATTCTTGGGTAGTTGTTGGTATGTTTGGCCATCGATGAAGCCTAAGGAGGCTTGGACTTTGAGGACGCCTTCTGTATCGGTTTTGGAGAGGCTTCTGGTGTAGAAATAGGCAGATTTCAGGTAATCTGGTGTTTGGTTGCTGAGGAATTTCTGTCCGCCTTTGTAATAACCTCCTTCGAGGTAGAGGAAGCCCGAGGGGACTTCATAACCGTTGGAATTGGATTCTTCAACAATGGAATTACAGTGCTCGGAATAGGAGATTTTGGTGGGAGAATGAGAGGAAGTTGGGATGGTGAGGATGGAGAGGCAAATAGTGAGAATGAGAGTGGATTTTAGAGTGTCCATTTGGAAGTGTAGAGAGGCCATGCATGCAGACGGATTTATATATAGATTTTCTGCTGCAGATTCTTTGGAATAAGTGTAAAAAGATAGAAGCTAAAAGATGTCATGGAAAACCATTTCTATGATAGTTGGAAGCATTTTTCCCGAGTCTCCATGCAATCCATCATGGAAAATCTTTCATATGATGTGGAATTTTAACCATCTTGTGGACACCCTATGACCAATATACACATTTGTGTACATGTTGTGGAAAATTGATTACCTGAAAATTTCCTTTTATGAAGAAAATATTCTTTTCTTAATCCATAGGAATTTATTTACGAGGAAATTGAAAAATTTAGCCCATCTTAATGCTTTAAAACACGAAAAAGTTGGCCGCACCAAATATATGACTTTTACTATAGCACTGAAAATTATTTCCTCAATCCTCACGCTTTCTACTGAAATCCACCTACACAAATGGGCCAACGTTCATTTGTCCACAGTAATAGTGATTATCACTCATTGTTCTTTTTAGCCTTGCAATTGATCATGAAAACTAATTAAGCACTTGTAAGATTATCAAGTTATTTTACACAGAAGATTTAGAATAGCTTTTAAAGCTTAAATCCCTCAAAAAGATTACTGATGGCTGGAGATGGCCTTGGGGAAATTGACTTTACGGTTGGGTATTGAGATGATTCCAAGGAAATTCCCATGAAAGCTACTGGGACTTTGTCACAAGCGATTTGTGGGAAAAAAAAAAAAAAAAACCCCTTGCCTTTTGTTTTTAAACCAGGTCTCTGTTTATATGGGGCCTATCTGTATGCATCAATCAATGGATTAGAGCATGAGAGAGGGTACACAGGGATTGGGAATTGGCCAAATATCACTTTCAAGTTCAATGGCTGTGTGGGTGTCTTTTCTTAATCATTATTTAATCTTATGGACTATAGTATTTGGATCACTGTCTAATTGGATGGCCTGCCAACAAAAGAGATTAGATGCGTGGTCGAGGGTTTGTATTGATGATAGGTGGGTACTACAGTTAAAAAACATGAATAATTTTTTGCCATGATGTGGAGGATGAATTTGAAATTGGACGGAGAAAACAGAGTCATTTGTTTATCCATTCGCTTTCGCTGCTATTGGCAGGTAGCGAGTAAGATGGTGATAATTTCTTGGTGGTCTTTTGTTTGAATTGTTAACGTTGCACAAAGACAAAAGGGGATTCGACCCCACACATTTGAATCAATCGATGCACTCAATCAGGCCATGGTTGTTGAGAATTTCTTATATGCCTTCACTTTTTGTTTCTTGTGCGTTCCAAATATTCTTTCTGCGGGGGCAAGAATTCAGAATTTCAACCCATGTAAATGGACACTTTTAGCCTTAAAAATTACAACAATTCCAGGATTCTAAATTCATGGGAACCGGTCGAGCATTTGGAATTCTCATGAATTTTCAAGACAAGAATGTTCGCAATTCTTCCAAACAGACAGGCCCTAAAACCATAGAAAGAAGAATGGTATTTAAGGAACAATTAAAACATTAGCTGTTATTTACTTATGAAAGGGTTGGTGGTGAATTGCAATACTGTTAGCAATCTATAATCATACTTGGTTATGCACCATTTCTTCTTTTCAGCTTCACTTGATCTTAGCCAAAAGGCTCATAAAGGTGTTCTTTTTGGCTTCACTTGATGGGATGTATAATAAGGGTGATATGATGACTTTTTTTTTTCTTCCTTCATTTTTTCCTCACTGGATGATGTGGGGTACTGGGGTGGGCATTGTACATTGTTGCAGGGACATGCTTTTAAAATTGCATGTAGACATTGAGCTGCTTTGTGCTTGAGAATGCATGCTTTAGCCATGTAAGATTTGCTTGCTGATTTCTCCTTGTTAGATGTAACTACATTCTATCACATTTTTCTTAGAAATTTACTAGATCATCCATCTTGGAAGGGTTAAGAATGTCGAGGCTCCTATGATGTAAACTAAGGAGATTGTATCACTAGAGCATCTCATTGAAAGTAAAAATTAATGAAAAAAATCTCAAATACGATCTTAAGTTTTGGCCTTATTTCAAAAGAGGACATAAGTTTCAAAAGTTTTTGAATTAATCCCTAGGTTTTCCAGTAAGTTCTCAATTAAAGACATCCGGCTATTTAAAGGGATTTTCTGGCAACTTTTTTCTCAATTTTTTTTAAAATGACCAAAATACCCATCATTTAAAGCTATGACATAGTTCCAGCAGCCACTACATGCAACCGATCGCACGGGGGTACTTGTTGTTCTTGATCACAGTGAGGACGCTGGTGGAGAAAATGAGAAGAATATAGAGAAATCAAATGAGGGTTTTATTTCAATGAAGGGTAATTTGAGAAAAATCGAGAGAAAAAATTACCGAAAAATAACTTTAAATGGATGGATGTCCTTAAATGAAAACTTTCGAAAAAACTTATGGACTAATTTAAGAAGTTTTGAAATTTGTGTCCTTTTATGAAATAAGAGAAAAACTTAAGGCCTTATTTGAAACTTCTCCAAAAATAACTAAAGGAACATGATAAGATCATTGTCAACTACAATGCGGTATTCAAACTATAGGCATCAAGCTATGTTGTGAGAATCTGGCATGACAATCCACGTTGATAGTTCTCAAGATAGTTTCTAGATTTCAGAAGAAGAAAAAGATAAAAAAAAAAAAGAAGCACAATTCAACCACAAATCCGACCCCATTTTGAAGCAGGTTGGAGTCATGTTACAATAAACAAAAGGAGATGAGTTGAGCAATACTTCAAATCAATCTTCAAAATGACAAATTTTTAACTGCTGCACATTTAATTTTCAAGCATAAGTAAAAGTAAATACTCATTTGCTAATTAGATTTATTGGGCCCTAACATGGTTTGGGCTTAACATTCTTTTTTTTTTAGTGCTCCACTTTAGAGCCACTGCTAAAATCAGACTCTGCTTGGATTTTACTCCTGACCCATGCCAACCCATTGACAAGTCCAGAGTCCAAATCCCATGAGTGGTCTCTCACATGCTTCTCGTGAGTAGGAGGGGTGGAACTCCACCATGGAGCCCACCATTGATAATCCGAACCACCCAAAAATGAATGTCGTCCCCTTAAGTCACATATCCTGATATTATACTTCAAAATAAGTTGTTTTGTTCCACCATAAGTCTTTTTTTTTTTAACTAAAAGGTAAATGTATTTTAGAGAAAAAGGGGAAAGATACAAGAGATTTAGCCCCCAAAAGAAGAGAGTCAACTGAATAGATTCAAAAGAGCCAAAATAAGGAGGAACAAAGAAAACTAAGAGAAGCAGGTAAGCAACAAACAAAAAAATGCTGAATTTCCAAAAAAAAAAAAAAAACAAAACTAGCAGCATTTCAAGACACGGCCTCTGAACATCATTCAAGAGGGACAACATGGACTTTGAAAGGTGTTCAGGTAGGCATTTATTGGCCTAGCTCAAAGAAATAGACGTATTATTGTTTATTGTTTCATTTCATTATTAGTACCAAATTAATAAGGATGAAGTGGTAGAAGGACAAAGCAGCCCACGACTTAACATGAGTGGTACATAGGATGCACCATGACGGGTTATAAGTCTGGGTTTCCTACAAGAAAGACGAAGACCAAAGCAGCTAGCTCATTGTCTAAAGGTTGTATTCCTATATATCCTTTGCCGGAGTGGACTAGATGTAGGAAGTTAAAAGTGGATTGGATATTGTGGAGGAGATAGCTGAAAGAAGCCATGTCCATAGACCTGAGGCAAAAGAGCATGTGAAGAAGAGGCTATAACCCAATTCTCCATGTCTCTCAAATAAAGCACACCTAGATGCAACACTTACACCAACTGTCTTTGCCCAATCTTGGGGTGGTGTTTTCGATGAAGTAGCCTCTAGATCACACAAGAAACTCTTATGCTAACTAGCCTATTCCAAGAGGGTTCCACCATAAGATAGAACGCAGGATTGATGACGTGATTATCACAATTTTATGCAATATAAATTATATGTATTAGTTACGTTATCAATCATGTTTTCAATCTTACGGTGAGACCAACTCTTTTTGAAGTAAAATTTGAGAATATATCACCAGAGCGGATGACATTCCTTTTGAATAGTTTAAATTATCAATAGGTGGGCCATACGGTGGAGTTAAGGATGCAAATGAATATCCAATACGTCGATTATCTGGATGTTCTGACCCATAAAAAAATGGGCTAGGAGCTTGTTTTGGGTTTTGACTCGGAAATAGGATAGAACCTAATTTAGATTTCGATTGTTAAACCGGTCTAGTTCTACATCCACACAGGTCTTGATCTATGGACTTGGGGCTTGGCTCGTGAATGTACGTCTTTAAGACATAGTTCGTGACTTTTCTAGGCTAATGTAAGAAGCTTCATGTAACCTATATATTAGTTCTGAAGATGTTGAGATTTTATCAGTCATGGAACGTAGATTTGATGCACTGCTATTGGGTTGAATGATCTTCCTTTTCAAATTCTTAGGTTAAATAATATCTTTATTTTAAGAAAAGATAAAAAAAAAAAATCGGAACCAGTTCCAGAATCAGACACACTGCTTCTTAATGGAACCATTCTGGAACTAGATCCGCCTTTACAAAATGGTTTCAGGTCCAATATGCTTTTCACCCAAAACCAACTTGTTTGCATACGTAGGTAGAGTTCCACACATCACACTACCAAAAGCGTGTGGGAGATCACATGGGAGATCTGGAATTATGCACTCTTTAATCAAAGTTTAGATCCCCCATCACAACTATATATATATTACGTGGGAACTATGTAAATAAATACATGCCTAAAACTCTATCATGGGGCCCGCATAAAAGATAATCCATGCCGTTCAAGATGAATCCCATCACTTCTAGTGATATATCGTCAGATTTTAATTTTAATAGGAGTGGGCCCCACCGTCTGATTGAGCAGATGATAAAAATGTAATTAGGCACTAACATCACATCTCTACTAACTTGGTGTTAATAACGTTTCATTCATGTGCTCAATCAGATAGATGTATCTGTTCTTTTGATTTGAAATTTAAGGATATATCAATGGAGGGGATGGGATTCATATTGAATAGAACAAATTGTCTTGCCTTTATATGGGCCCCACGATGGAGTCTCAAGCATTTGTTACACGATTCTCGTGGATGATTGATCCGGACTTCCTTAATCTGGATTCACTTCAGTCAACCAATTAAGAGCTTTCTGCCAAGGCAAATAATTCAATGGCAATCAATCAACCATGAGCTTGTCCTCTTTCTCTCCAATATCCTTGGACTCATACTTTTTAGGGGGCATTTGTACAGCGCCGTTTTTTGCCGAAGAGGGAGGGAGACAAGGCGTCGGATTTTCTAGTTTAATTGATATTTGCTCTCAGAATACGTGATTTCATTCTAGTTTCTAGCAATTCAAGATAAATTTCTCTTTTGATCTTTTGTACTCAGTAGTTTGTAATGATTACTGAGAATGTGGTGTTTAATGTTTCTCAGTAGCCATCTTCCATCTTATTGTTCAATATCAAAGTCAGTTTGTTTGCATATATAGGAATTGAACACGTAGGGTGGTTACAAATGAAAAAAAAAAAAAAAAAAAGCGACTTTCCAAAATTAAGAATCAAATGGCATCTTCTTTTTATTATATTTTTCTTAAAGAAAATATTATTTGTGATTCATTTTTTGTAAATTCACTTCTAATCTTCATTTTTGCAAAAGTAACAAGCCCAAATGATTAGATAGAGAGCAGTGATATCTTATTTACAATAAACCGGATCACAACTTACAATATGGTAGATATACGGGGTAGAAATTGCTGAGATGCAGAAATTCAGAATCTGAGTTGAGATGTGACCTGAATTTCAGATCCTTTTGATCCACATAAATTGCAATGGAAGCCTTTCGGACATTCATCACTGGAAGCTGAAAGTAAACTTCAGAAAACCAAAGTACACTTGAAGAAAAACCAACCTTAGAGAGACTTTCATATGTTTCACTATCACTAAAGAGAGTTCCACAACACAACTTACAGGGAATGAGAAGACACTGATTAACAAGATCAAACAATGATAAAAGAAGAGGTGAATTTTAGGCACACAAATTAAGAAGATTCTGGTTCTTCCTAAGATTATTACCCACTGACTACAGGAACCTTCTCATATTCAGCAGACTGTCTAAATCTCCTAGGAAGGATGAAAGCACCACCAAACATCTGTTGCAGGAAAATAAGGAAAGCAAACAGCAACCCATCACAAGGAATAATGACATCCCAAGTGGCCGAATACAAATCCCAACCTGGTTCTGCATAGAAGTAAGTTGAATTCACATGAGGCAGACTCTTGCGAGCTCTATAAGCATCATAAGCATGCGGCAGCAACCGAACAATGGTGGTTCCACCATAGTAGGAAGGGGCAAGAGCCTTGTCTCTTGAATCCCAAAGCAAGTTTAGCAAAATTTGAGGAAGAAGAAAACTATCAAGAACCAATCCAGAGAGAGATTTCAGATCCTTCCAACGAGAATGGTGCGACTTTGGAACTAACATAACCGGCGACGACTCTGTATCTTTGAACTTGTTCGAATGGACTAACCAAGCAGTCAGGCTTCCCACAAAACACAGTAGTATACACACGCATGCAGCCTGTTTCTCTGCATCCCACAAGTTCTTCTTGCTGCTCTCAGCCAATCTCGCAGAAAATGTAAGCTGGAGAAGGTGAACTTGCAACAGAAAAGCCACCATTGTAAGGACCCGCACTAAAACTTCATTCGCCTCAAGCCATCCACCAATCCACATCATAAGATTCTGCCGATTGCGGTCTCTGGAGAAAAATGCTTCAAAGTTCAGAACCAGAGGGATCATGTGCCCCAGAGTGAGAACAACTAGCATCACAATTGATATGGAGGGAAGCACATTAGGATGCCTTTTCACATGATGAAGCTGGAGACCAATAAAAACACATGTTAGTGTGAGAGAGCTGAGCACCATGGTGATCTCCAAATCCATTCTCGAGATGGTTTCTTCGGCTTCTATTCCATAGATATCATGTGAGGACAGTTCCAATTCATCGAAGTGGAGAGCATCTTTCTTCTCCCGCGTACTTCTAATGGTGCCTTTGAGATGCTGTCCTGCCTTTGAATTGTAAGGAGCTAAGTTGATGTTGATGAGAATTTCACAGTCCAAGGTAAAACCTTTAACTGTTTTCTCACCATCCACGCGTAAAGCAGATCGACAACCCACCATGCACAAAGTCCCAGTTTCAGCATCATAGATGCCTTCTGCGGAAAGTTGCATATTTTCTGATATTTCCCCATCCCAAAACGAAATATGTATTGAATAGCTGACGTTCAATAGATTGTGGTTAGAGTTGGACACTTGTGCTGTGATATTGGACGCCCGGATGGAACTGGAAGAGAAGGCTTCTGAAGAATATCGATCGTAGAAAACTTCACCAATCGATACAGGAGTTGCAGAACCCCAAGCACTTCTCGACTTAGTTTTCAAGTACATATTGAATTTCATGTCTGTGAAAGAAGACCCATCAGGAAATTTCTTCCCTGATTTTTTCTTCATATACTTCTTTGCACAAGAATTCTTCACTTGACCCAGTGCAGTATAATTATATGTCAGATCAGAAATGAGTGCGTGATTGCTTAAACTCTGGAATTCAATTCTATCGAAGTACATTGATTCATTAGACTTTCTGAGACTCCAGATGCTCCCCACAGCAGGACTTCTCATCTTGAGCGACCACACCTTGGGGAAAGTCAAGCTCAACCCAACAGAGCAATCCCCAACGTGGGTCTCTGCCAGAGAACCCTCAAAATTCTTCAGTGGGCAACCAACCATGCAGAGCTGGTTTTTCTCCTCATCCCAAACCCCCTCCGCAACCAACGCAGTCTCTGGAATCAAAGGAACACTACGCCAAGCAGAACTCAAGTTAGAAAATCGTAGATACATATGCGCTTTCCCTTCACTCGAACACTGAATTCCACCAACAGACATGAGCTCAGGAAAAAACCCATCAAAGAGACTGCATTTCCCAGCAGAGCAATCGCCCCTGTAATTCATTTGAAACCTACTGGTCTCAAAAGGCTTAAACATGGAACAGATGCTCGTACCGGGCTCCAAACCCAGCGATTTCTTGCCATTGTAATCACCCTCACCGCACATCCCTTCAATTTCCGTTGCCATCGAGTATGAATACATCCTCTGAGAAAAACCCAATACCGAAATCGGGTTGAAATAGCTGGAAGAATCCGCCGAATCAATGCTCTCAACCATACCGGTTACGATACTAGTATTAATATCAGAACGTTTCGGGTAATTGATCTTTGTAACGGCCGAAAGCTGGATATAATCACCTTCCTCGGACATGCCCTGACCGGTACCGACCATGCAGAGCTTTCCAGTGGATTCCGACCAGAATCCCTGCAATTCAAAGCTGACACTTCCTGCGCGACCGTAATGGAAGCATCCCTGGCTGTGGGTGCGCAATTTCACGGTGGAAGAAGGGTGGGAATTTAAGTATATTTGGCCGTCATTGAAGGCTAAGGTGGCCAGCACTTTCAGGACGCCTTCGGTATCAGTTTTGATGAGGCTTTCGGTGTGGAAAAGGACAGATCTCATGAAATCTGGTGTTCGGGTGCCGAGAAATTCCTGTCCACCTCTGAAATAACCTCCTTGGATTTGGAGGAATCCGAGGGGTTCGAGTTCATGACCGTTGGAAGTGGATTCTTCCACAACTGAATTGCAGTGCTCGGAATAGGATATTTTGGCGGGAGAGTGAGAGGAGGTTGGGTTGGTGAGGATGGAGAGGAAGATGAGTATGAGAAGAAGAGACATCCTGAGAGTGGCCATTTGAAATGTCTGAGGATGTTATGAAGTAGAGAGGGGTTTATAGTTCTGCTACAGAGTCTGTGGAAAGTGGAAAAGACGGAAGTTACAGGATGTCATGAAAAATCTTTTCTACATAGTTTAACCACTACATGAATTTTGAAATTGGACGGAGAAAACAGAGTGTTTGTTGATTCGTTTGCTTCTCTGGAGATTGGCAGGTAGTGAGAGTGATGACGAGAATCTCCAAGTCCTCCTCTGTTTGACTTGTTGACGTTTGTTTTATGGAGGTCCGCCGCGATTCCTACTGCCAACTCGCAGAACACGTAACACCCCCATGTGTTAAAAGCTTTGCCATTGATGTTCCACTGTCCATCAGTCCAAGGCTTTGTGTGCATTGCTCACACATTGGAATCAATCAATACCCTGCAGTTCCTTATCCTGCTCTGGATGGAAGAAAGTGGAAAGCTTGTTTTCTACAAGATGGTAGAGAAGAATCCATATTATGTTCATTAGACAGCTAGAATTTCAAGTTGGGAAACTCCACATGGCCCGACTGGGAGACCGGATTTGGGCCGGTCCCTTAGGAGGACCGTTGGATCCCAGCGGGACGGGGCCCGAATCCGGTCCCCCGGTCAGGTCATGTAGCACGACTCAAGTCCAAGTTATAGAGTCCTCCAAACTTGGACTAACTCCTGGCCTAACACAAAACCTTTAATTGTTAAAAAAAAAAGACCTGTGCAGTGCAGTGGAAGAGGAATTTAACCCAAATACCCATGGGCGGACCTACATTTATGGTATTGGGGCAGTCGCCCCCATTGGATCAATTTCACTTCCAAGACCCATGTGAACATTCTAGGCCCACTTCCATAATCCATACAAAATCGGGAGTGTTCATGGGTCAGTCCGGGGCAGGCTAGGGAATATCTACGCCCGGGCCCCGGCTTCTAAACTGTCATAGTCTAAGCCCAGCCCGCTTGGAAATGGATTTTGATAGGTTTTAAACATCTTTTTCAAAAAAAAAAAAAAAAAACCCCGTATCCTACTTTTTGGACGTCCATGATCATTCTCTCCTCTTTCTCTTCTTTCTCTAATTAATATAATATAATTTTTATTTTTGGGTATTCTGGAGCCTTGTTCCAGAAATTAGGATTTTTAGAAAAGAGATTTCTGAGAGATCATTGTACAAAGAGATGCTATCAATGAAATTACCTATGAAGTTCTTTTCAATGGCTGACTAGATTTCTGGATTGGAGCACACAGATGAAGCTAAGTAGATCTTTGATTTAATCTATGTTATTTTTCTATTACTTTTTTGTCTCTTTTAAATGCATGCTCTATTAGAATAATAGATCTGTCTTCATGCCTTAGGCAGCCTCTGTTTTGAATTCTAATGAAAATAAGTTGATGATTTATACTTATTTTGATAGATTATGCTTAGGGTTGAGATCCTTTGATAATTTATGCTTAATTTGATGAGTCATGCTTATGATTTTTCATTCTTTTATGAGGAGAAGGAGATCTTGGGTTGACCTTATTCTTTTTATTAAAAATTGATTTTTGCGAAAGACAAATTCTCCGGATCCAAAATATTGATTTGTTTCTGATCTGAGTTATTTTGAGACAAATAGTAGAATAATTGCATGGTTGGATTAATTATCTTGCTTAGTGGATTCTGGATGCTCTGATCTGTTTTATATATTTGATTGATTTGTGTTTCTAAATTTTTCTAGTTTTTTCTTGGATCTCAATTATTTATTAATCTTTGATTTAAAAAAAATTAGATTTTTAAATTTTAACTTAGTAGTGCTCCTTCTGGGATGGACCTGTAATTGCCACTATCTCAACAAGATAACTGTGCACTTGTAGTAATTTTAATGGATTGATTTAATTCACATCAATGCCTAATCACATGATGAAGCTGGAGACCAATAAAAAAACATGTTAGTGTGAGAGAGCTGAGCACCATGGTGATCTCCAAATCCATTCTCGAGATGGTTTCTTCGGCTTCTATTCCATAGATATCACGGGAGGACAGTTCCAATTCATCGAAGTGGAGAGCATCTTTCTTCTCCCGCGTACTTCTAATGGTGCCTTTGAGATGCTGTCCTGCCTTTGAATTGTAAGGAGCTAAGTTGATGTTGATGAGAATTTCACTGTCCAAGGTAAAACCTTTAACTGTTTTCTCACCATCAACACGTAAAGATCGACAACCCACCATGCACAAAGTCCCAAGTTCAGCATCATAGATGCCTTCTGCGGAAAGTTGCATAGTTTCTGATATTTCCCCATCCCAAAACGAAATATGCATTGAATAGCTGACGTTCAATAGATTGTGGTTAGAGTTGGACACTTTTGCTGTGATGTTGGACGCCCGGATGGAACTGGAAGAGAAGACTTCTGAAGAATATCGATCGTAGAAAACTTCACCAATCGATACAGGGGTTGCAGAACCCCAAGCTTTTCTCGACTTAGTTTTCAAATACATATAGAATTTCATGTCTGTAACGCCCCAATTCCAGATACTGAGAAAATCGTCGGAATACCTGAAGTTGGCGCGCTACTTTCCGGAAAATCCGAGAACTTCCAAGATCGTAGGCCCGCAGTGAGGTCCAATTTAAAACTTTTGAACAATAGATTATCAATGGTTAAATTTGCGGAAGCATAATAAATAAAGCGAAAGCAATATGTATCAATATATATATCATATGTGAGCAGAACTACAGTCTAGTTAAAAGTATCAGTTGTTAAGATCAAAAGTTAATTACATTTATGATAACTACCCGGCTCACTACAAAATTTCGCTCAAAAACCCAAACAAAATAACGCTCAAGGCCCTGGTAACGTCTCTCCACCCTCCGGCTCGACATCCGGGTCGGTCGGGCCCCATACGTAATCTCCGACGATAGGCGCCTCTACGAGCGCGAGCGCGTCCTCCGCGAACTCTGGGTCAAGGCCTAAGCACCAAAGAAGGATCAGATCTAAAGATCTGGCAAGTCACAGTATACAAGTAGCATAGGACATATATATCAAAAGAGTAGAGACATGTATATAAATTAAAGAATAACAAGGTAAACGATCGAGGCAGTTGAGCAAGATAAGCATAAAGAATCAGGATAAATGTACAACATCTAATCTATGACAAAATGCACATTCACACGAGCTGGAATACCGCGGGATATTATGTCGCGGCCCTCCCATACTGAACACAGTTGCGGCGGGGAAATCTCACCAGTGCTGGGAATTACTAATCCCGTAAATCACTCATCAATCTCATCACACTCATCACTCAAGACCTGACTCGGCATCACACCGTCCGTCTAAACCACGGCTCATCATGATAGCTCCACAACACTAAAAAATAGCTCCTACCATGGATGATCAGTCCACAGGCTGAGCTTAAATCAACCGAATGAACGTTTATGCCGACTCGAGAAAACTCTAAGGGTCTGTGTTTGTTTAGGCTTTGCCTTGCGTGAACAAGGTCCTAACCAAGTCTCTAAGAGGTTCGTACACATATTAGCCCATGGATGACAATCCAGTCCAATCCCACTCATTGGATCCATACCAAGGCCCATCAAACACATGGCCTGGTCTAAAACAGTCCATATGAGGCAATCATAACCATTTCCACTGATATACAACTCATTCTCATCCATCAGGAGTTATAATTCTAATATAAACTACCTCTCCAATCTAAGGGTACACATATTCATACTTAGGCCCAACAAGGGCCCACCTAGCCACAGACACGGGTCAGTGTACTCCCATTCACATCATCGGGTCACCTCTAAGGTATCTTAGGTTCAGGTCCTCCATTTCCATTTAATTAATAGTTAACAACTACACTAAGGATATAGGAGTGACAGTAAATAAGAAATGTGAAGTATGAACTTCAGCAAGAGAATCAACAGGGAAAATAACAACAGTCCAATCCTAGGTAGTGGACTACATTCAGGTCCAGGCCCATCTCAGGTAATTTGATCCCTAAATGAAGTCTCAGATGCCAAGGGATACTGTGTTTGGTGCTCCTGAAGTTACGGGCATCATCGACAATGTTTATGGATCGAATCATTTTAGATCAAACAGCCAAAACCCTACTTGGTGGTCCCCACGAGTCAAAGTTGAGCCACACCGTTGACTCGGGCTTAGTACATTGATAAATGTCCATTTGGATGGTCAATGGGCCCCACAAAAGATCACCACTTCTGAATGTTTGAAAACTGAAAAATCAGGGTTTTCCAGTGTGCTCGGTCGACCTGGCACAAGCTCGGTCGACCGGGTACACTGGGGGTTGACCCCCAGGTCAACCTGGTGTGCAATGTGCTCGGTCGACCTCCTGGCCTGGTGGGTTGACCGAGTGCACTGGAAAAAACTAGGTCAGGCCTCCTGGAAGACTTAATTTGTTTCCAATGGTTCCCAGTGTGTCCGGTCGACCTCCTAGCCTGGGTGGTCGACCGCATACACCCAAAAACCTTGGAAAGAGTGATGTTCCAGCTTTCAGACATTTTTCACTGCATTTTCTGTATGCTCGGTCGACCTAGAGCAGGGCTCGGTCGACCTGGCACACAGGAGGTCTGGATCAGAGGAAAAATGAGATTCCCAACTATTTCCTGAAAAAACAGTGTGCTCGGTCGACCTGGCACAGGGCTCGGTCGACCGGGCACACAGAACATTTAGTCTGCAGAGAAAATAGCTGAGACTCACAGTCTCAGTGTGCTCGGTCGACCGAGCTGCAGGCCGGTCGACCGGGCACACGCAAAACTGGGGAAAACCCAGTTTTGCAGGGTTTATCTTTTCAATTCGTTTTTTCTCCAAACTCCATTCAATCACTCCCAAACATCACCAAATCAACATAAATCATAGAAACACTCCAATGCAACTCCATTCAACACAAAAATAGGCCCATTGATCTTCCAAATGGGGTGAAACCCATCCATCAATGCAAATCATCCATAAAACTAAGCTCAAAGTAGTTTCTAACACATGAATAATAACATAACTGAACTAAAGCCACATAATTAAGATGAAACAGAACATACATTCTATGTTAAAAGTATATTGCACTTGCCTTTGTGAATAGATGGTGGTAGAGAGAGAGAGAGAGAGAGAAGAAAGAGTGAGAACCAATCCAAGCTAAGAAGAAGAAGTAGAAGTCCCAGCCCTTAGGGTTTCCTTCCAACACAAGAACGGTAGCTCAAAGCCTAGTTCTAGAAGAGAAATGAGAGAGAGGAAGAAGAAGGAATGAGAGAGATGAATAGTTGCTAGGGTTTTCCTTGGGAATAGTACTATATTTATAGGATTTGGGGGGGGGGGGGGGTGGGTGGGGCTGGCTAATGACTGAAATGCCCCTCTTGATTTCATGGGATTAGGGTTAGGGTTAAGGGCGAATAAGTCTTTAGGTGGGGAAGATTCTAGAATGATGCTTTTTGTGAATAACCCCCTTATGGTAACCACTATTAACTAGCTAGGGCCTCCACTCACAATTAACCTTAGAAATTGCAAAAGACCCCTCAAAACCCTAATACTAATACAACTAAACTAGTGTAACTAAAACTTAGGAAAATCTAGTTAATTACCCTTACTAACCCACTAATTAGCATAATTAGCTAATAATTAATATTAAATAGTATTCAAATATTCAATTAGAGAGCCCAGAAGGGGTGGGGCCTCACAATGTCTGTGAAAGAAGACCCATCAGGAAATTTCTTCCTTGATGTTTTCTTCATATACTTCTTTGCACAAGAATTCTTCACTTGACCGAGTGCAGTATAATTATATGTCAGATCAGAAATGAGTGCGTGATCGCTTAAACTCCGGAATTCAATTCTATCGAAGTACATTGATTCATTAGACTTTCTGAGACTCCAGATGCTCCCCACAGCAGGACTTCTCATCTTGAGCGACCACACCTTGGGGAAAGTCAAGCTCAACCCAACAGAGCAATCCCCAACGTGGGTCTCTGCCAGAGAACCCTCAAAATTCTTCAGTGGGCAACCAACCATGCAGAGCTGGTTTTTCTCCTCATCCCAAACCCCCTCCGCAACCAACGCAGTCTCTGGAATCAAAGGAACACTACTCCAAGCAGAACTCAAGTTAGAAAATCGTAGATACATATGCACTTTCCCTTCACTCGAACACTGAATTCCACCAACAGACATGAGCTCAGGAAAAAACCCATCAAAGAGACTGCATTTCCCAGCAGAGCAATCGCCCCTGTAATTCAATTGAAACCTACTGGTCTCAAAAGTCTTAAACATGGAACAGATGCTCGTACCGGGCTCCAAACCCAGCGATTTCTTGCCATTGTAATCACCCTCACCGCACATCCCTTCAATTTCCGTTACCATCGAGTATGAATACATCCTCTGAGAAAAACCCAATACCGAAATCGGGTTGAAATAGCCGGAAGAATCCGCCGAATCAATGCTCTCAACCATACCGGTTACGATACTAGTATTAATATCGGAACGTTTCGGGTAATTGATCTTTGTAACGGCCGAAAGCTGGAGATAATCACCTTCCTCGGACATGCCCTGACCGGTACCGACCATGCAGAGCTTTCCAGTGGATTCCGACCAGAATCCCTGCAATTCAAAGCTGACACTTCCTGCGCGACCGTAATGGAAGCTTCCCTGGCGGTGGGTACGCAATTTCACGGTGGAAGAAGGGTGGGAATTCAAGTATATTTGGCCGTCATTGAAGGCTAAGGTGGCCAGGACTTTCAGGACGCCTTCGGTATCGGTTTTGATGAGGCTTTCGGTGTGGAAAAGGACAGATCTCATGAAATCTGGTGTTTGGGTGCCGAGGAATTCCTGTCCACCTCTGAAATAACCTCCTTGGATTTGGAGGAATCCGAGGGGTTCGAGTTCATGACCGTTGGAAGTGGATTCTTCCACAACTGAATTGCAGTGCTCGGAATAGGATATTTTGGCGGGAGAGTGAGAGGAGGTTGGGTTGGTGAGGATGGAGAGGAAGATGAGTATGAGAAGAAGAGACATCCTGAGAGTGGCCATTTGAAATGTCTGAGGATGTTGTGAAGTAGAGAGGGATTTATAGTTCTGCTACAGATTCTGTGGAAAGTGGAAAAGACGGAAGTTACAGGATGTCATGAAAAATCTTTTCTACATAGTTCAACAACTACATGAATTTTGAAATTGGACGGAGAAAACAGTGTTTGTTGATTCGTCTGCTTCTCTTGAGATTGGCAGGTAGTGAGAGTGATGACGAGAATCTCCAAGTCCTCCTCTGTTTGACTTGTTGACGTTTGTTTTAGGGAGATCGGCCGCGATTCCTACTGCCAACTCCCGGAACACGTATCCCGTGACTCGAACACCCCAATGTGTTAAAAGCTTTGCTATTGATGTTCTACTGTCCATCAGTCCAAGGCTTTGTGTGCATTGCTCACACATTGGAATCAATCAATACCCTGCAGTTCCTTATCCTGCTCTGGATGGAAGAAAGTGGAAAGCTTGTTTTCTACAAGATGGTGGAGAAGAATCCATATTATGTTCATTATGAGCTCATAACCATGGACCAAAAATTGCAGACAGCTAGAATTCCAAGTTGGGAAACTCCACATGGCCCGACTGGGGGACCGGGCCCGAATCCGGTCCCCCAGTCGGGCCATGTAGCACGACTCAAGTCCAAGTTATATAGTCCTCCAAACTTGGACTGACTCCTGGCCTGACACAAAACCTTTAATTGTTAAAAAAAAAAAAAGCAAAAAGTCTACTTGGACAAACTTTTTGGCCAGAATTTTGGCCAACCCATATGGTTTCCATTGAATATCACTATGATATTCAATGGAAACCATATGGGTTGGCCAAAATTCTGGCCAAAAAGTTTGTCCAAGTAGCATTACTCAAAAAAAAGACCTGTGCAGTGCAGTGGAAGAGGAATTTAACCCATATACCCATGGGCGGACCTACATTTATGGTATTGGGGCAGTCGCCCCTATTGGATCAAGTCCACTTCCAAGACCCATGTGAACATTTTAGGCCCACTTCCATAATCCACACAAAAGGGAGTGTTCATGGGTCGGTCCGGGGCAGGCTAGGGAATATCTACGCCCGGGCCCGGCTTCTAAACTGTAGTAGTCTAAGCCCAGCCCGCTTGGAAATGTATAAGCTCGAGCCCAGACCAAGATTGATATAGAATTTTAGAAGAGGGCTAAATTGAAAGGTGTTCGATTGGTTTGGCCTTGACTATTAACTATTAATGTGAAAATGCCGCTGTTGGAAACCCTCTCTCTACATTTTACCATTTCCATTTTCTCAATCGGGGCAGGCTTTGGGCTTGTTACAACTAATTCCAGGCCCGGCCCATCCATTAAAAGGGCTAAAATAAAATGTCTAAGCCCGACCTGAGTACTAAAACAAAAGGCCCAAGCCCAGCTTAAATCGGACTGGGCCCGGTCCATGAGCACCCCTACACAAAATCCTAAGTGCACTCCAGATCCCATGTGAGAATCTTGGGTTTGTCCCCCAAAAACCAATCACCTATTTGGGTCCGCTCCACCACTGAAATACCTTTGATTGAAACATGTAACCCTATGAACTGCGCTGCAACTTAACAAGCAATAATATTTATAAAATATTCATTAATATATAGTATCTTATATCTTATATAATATCAACACTATTTTTATGTATATCACTTGGGTGCACTAGTCCTTGTGCTGGACTTGAAACTTGCCCCAATTATCAGTCAGTTTCAAAATTGTTAGTTTTTTTTTTGGCAATTCTTGGGTCATGGACAAAACTTAAGTCTAAATAGAGTTCTAATTTTTATTTTCTTAGTTTTAGACTGTAATGTAGATCAGCACGTTGATTGGAAAAGGAAATTGAAGATTTTTTTGAAGAATCTCAAGCTATACTGTGAAATAGAGATGGCGGGGCTCGACCAAATCCAAAGTTGGATCAAGCAAGAGGCCTTGCAGTCTTAGTGATTTTAGAGACAGAACCTCAGTTCAGCCGACCTAACTTTGCGTCAGTTTACTCGCCTATTCTGGAAACCTACCTATTTTTTCTTTCTTGCCAATTTGAATCCTAACCAGTCTTGAAAACTCATTGCATGACTCAAAAACTATTTAAATCCCTTATTTGCAACCCTAAAAGAGTATTCTCTCCATCCAAAACCTAGACCACTCATAGGAGATCTTTTGGGGAGTTCAACTACATATCTGAGTTGCTTGTTCAAGGAGACTTTCTTCTACTCTTGCCTAGTTGATTGAAGGATCTCGAAAGGCATATCAAGGTGGGTTGCTGATTCAAGCACAAGCGAACGGTGAACGCGGAGTTGTCGACATGAAGAACTATAGTCCTTAGGTTGAGTTCAACTGGGGAATGGTTTGTGAGTACATCTTGTAACTGTTTTAATTATTAGTGCTTGATTTCTCCCGTAGACCGGATGAGAAGGTCTCATGGTTTTTTCCCGCTTTGAATTTTCTACGTTAAAAAATACTGTGTCTTCTAGTATGTTTTTTATTGGTTAGATTTATCTTTATTTGCATAGAATTTCATACTAGAAATCTATTGGGACCGGCCTAGACCCCTAACGGTCTAAAAAATGATGGTTGATATATATATATATATATTTTGGGTAAAAAATCACGAGAAAGGTTAATTGAGGCCCATCGACTTCCCTCGTCATGATTTCCCATTTGAAGTGAAACTCAAATGCCATGATAATGCCATTGCTCCAGTCTGGCTAATTCACTTGTAAAAATAAATTAAAATGAAGGACTACTTTTAAGAGAAGAGAAAAGAAGAGGGTTCCTATTAAAAAATACTCAATTTCAAAAATCACCTTTTATTCTTAAAAAAAATATCAAAAGATTAATTATTTTCTCATTCTACTAAATGACAAAAAAAAAATATCATCTTTCTTTTTTATATAAAAAAAAAAAAACAGACAACTTCTCTCGCCACACAATGATAAAAAGTTAAGAAGGTGAATTTTGAAATTATAACCTTTTGATTTGACCCATTTTCTTTTCATGTCTCTTGAGATCTCTCAAATAGTTGTGAAGACATCTATCATCCATACCGCAGGATGTTCTCCATTATTTATTCAAATAAGACACAATGGATATATTTTTAATTAAAACCCTCATTAACATTTGGGAGCAAAATTTGAAAACCACGTTAACATTTGAAAAAATTTATACTTTTTTATGTATATATGCTCCCTCCAAATCTCAAAAACTCCCCTTTAAGTATTTTGAAATAGGGATGGTCGGTGCAAGTTTGGTATGGGTGGTGGTAAACCCAAACTCACCCCACCTTAAATTCATCTCAACCAAATCCGACCCACCCCGTGACAGGTCATTGGAATATTGCATGTTTGAAAAACTCTTCAAGTTGACTCTTAACTCTCCCTAGTCATCTCTTCTTGAAGAAGAACCAAGTCAAAATTGGGGAGACTCGGCTAAGTCATCTCATTTTAATGAGTTGTTTGCTTTTGGAACTATTTGATAGTTGGATCTTATTTTAAATAATTAAATTTTATTTATTAGTAATTATGCATGAGGTTTGGAGTCAAAAATTTAAAAATGACGACTGGAATGTAATTTATAAAGTATATTTAATCTTTCACATCTAATTATTTGAACTGACAAATTATGTAATGTGTAAAGTTCTTCCTTGTATTTTCCTTATTCTAGTACTTTTCTTGCATATATAAATTTATTAATTTGAATTGATTATCATGAATGCATCTAAATAAACGTATATTTATATTTTATAAGTAATGGATTCATTTTAAAATATTTCTAAAATTACTTCGAAAAAAAATATGACTCTCTCAAGTCTCCGCAATGACTATCTAAGTCAGTTTTTTTGAATTGGACAAGTCGAATCTAATTCACGAGTTTTTTCCAACCTCGCTAGGATGTGACACCAATCCTGCCCCATTTGGTTAGACCATGTCTAAGGTAAAAGCGTAAAACTTTTAAAATATATAAAAATGCACGAGAACAAGTATGTTAGAGATTTAACATGCTACCTTCCCTTTTCACATGACTTAATATAAGGCCCAAAATCACCTACACGACATGACCCAAACCTTTCCCACACCAAGACAACCACTACCAAATCCGCCCCTAAGAGGAGAGTGTCGGCATGGGTCCTTGTTTATACCTGACCCATTGCCACCGCTATTTTAAAAGCCCCATGCAACTTCTACACATGGCCTATCTAGGAAGGTTTCTTGAGTCTGTACGTCCTTGTTTGAACTCCAACGTGGGGCCCACATAATTATTACCCAGATAGTTCAAGATGAATTAATTTCATAATCTCCACATAAATCTCAGTTAAAAAGGAATGGATCCCACCGTCCGATTGAAGACATGGTGGAAGCATGATTAGCCCCACAGCAGCAGCGATGCCACATGGGATCCTGACTCCAATTTACTGGCCTTAAAAGAGAGCTGGAAAACATTACAACTAAGATCTTTGGCCTCAAGAGGCAGCCAAGAGTTCTTCTCCTACTGCTGTGCTGCCACTTGGTCACTCTTACATGTAATTATGTAATTAATATGTGATACTTCTTGACTCTGCCCGCCAATTCCTGTCATAGTCCTACCCTACCAGTGCAGGAAAGTCCTGGAAGTCGGATGAAGCACGTCATATATGGTAGGACTTGACGGCCACAAGGAGGAGATATAGGAAGGAATTGAAGCAAAAATATATGGCTGTAGCTATTTTGGCAAACAAGTTATGAAAGGTAAGGCTGCCCACTCCAGAAAGCTATCCCTTTCAAGAGAAGAAATGGAGCCTTGCCTCCCATCCTTGTCAAAAGGGAAATGAAAGATACTACCAAACAAACACTGATAAAAAGGAAGCTACGCATTTTCATGGGCGTTGGGACCAACGAATTAACTCATCTCATCTCTCGACTCAGGCCTCATCATATCTCTTTAATGTAACAGATTTAGTGTGATATTATTCCAAATTAAAGAAATTAACTCCAGAAATGACGAGGTCTGACTCCTGTTAGAAAACGGGTTTTAAAATTATGGATATAGAAAGAGGGGTTGCTCAGTTGGTTGGAAGCCCGTTTGGGTTTTTCTCCCTTTGCGAGCAAGTCCTCTCCACTCGGGTTTATCTCTCCTTGATTGGGTCTCTCATAAGTCCCTGTCCCCTTTAAATAAAAAAGAAAGTTGCCATTGTGTGAGTTCAAATCCTCAATTCCCTTGTAAATAAAAAAAGAAAGTTGCCATTGTGTGGTTGTGAGAATGGCCTCCCCTAAATGTTTGTGGGCCGAACAATGAGTTGGATGGAGACTACTCATCAGATGGCTAGAATGGTTTGGATCTTGTAAACTTTCAAAGATGCTTCTTGTGCTCTTACATATGTGGCTACAGGACCAACCGTATTTATTGGCCCAAATGGATGAAAAGTGGGTCCCTTCCCAATTGAGATTCATCCCAGCTGTTATATGGGGCACTACCACTGAGCTGTCTAGAGCTTAACCTGACTTTCTATAAATGAGGCCAATAATCAGATAATCAAGATCGTCTCATTGGGTTTGGTTCATCTGATCTTAATAAGAGATGGCACTCTGAAAGGAAGGTGCAGCCATTCCCACTTATCAGCACTCCATCCCAAAAGCTTTGCATATGCTGCCCTGGGCAATGCATGGCCTTAATTAAAGAAAAGAAATTAGACATGACAGATGATTCTAAGTACTTTGCCGCTACCCATTGACCATATCCAAAAGAGAGGAACTGAAGGAATGCGGTTAGAAGCAACTTAGAATCAGATGCTTCAAAAATTTTATTTTTCATTTTTTTTATCGTGCAAACAGTCCATGGAGATGGCCCAGAGGACCGGTTTGTTTCATGTAATAGAATACATAGGATTGTATTTTTCTTTATAAATGGTTAAAAACGAAGAACCAGAAGTGAATATCCAACATCATCATATATATAACCTCCCCTTTAATAGATATCGAATCAAAGGAGGATGAAAAATGAATATCAAGCCATCACCCTAGTTATTTAACACCTATGAAAGTCAAGATCCCAACTACATACATCTGGGCTTTATATACTTCCTCACCTCATATGCTTCTCCTCTCACCATTTTTATAATCCTTCCAAGGAGCTCATAATTTCACCATGAATTCTGATGTATTTATATATGCTATAACAAATAGGCCCAAAGTGTTACATTCCCTTTTTTAAGGGTGCTCATGCTCCATACCTGCCTGAGCTCAACATGATATTGGCCCATATTGCACTGGTTTCATGTTTCATTTTTTAAGTCCTTTGAGCCATTATTAGCCCAACTTTCAGGCTTGATTGATACATAGGTTGGGCTTGGTTAATTGAATTGGTTTAATGTATACTTGAAGGATGGACACATTTAACATAATAGGTTGCATATATTTTGGAAATGGACTGGCTCTAGGCCTGAATTTTATGAGGTTTGATCGATAAATGGGCCGGGCTTGGACAAGATCCATTCCTGCCCAATACTGTTCATGATAACCTCTATTTTGCTTCTTTCCCTAGATATTTTAGCTTGTAAATCACTTTCTTTGATTTTAATTTTCAGAAGTAACTTACAGAGATGGGCCGGTGCGTGTGCAAGTGGGTTTGCTTTGATTTGATATCCAATCCAATACCAAGAAGACGAAGAGGATTTGACACCAGTGGTTTATATGGAAGGGCGCCCTCCATAATTGAGATTCCTTTGGAGTGTTTCAGACTTTCCATAGAGGCGTGTGGCACTCACAAGACGCCTTTGGACCACACCACCTTTCATGTGATGCCATCATTTTCTTATAAATACAGGCCCGGAGGCCATGTAGTACTTACACAAGTCATTAGTTCAAGCAAAAGCCTTCTTTTCTCTACTTCTATATCTCTTATCTCTCGATTTCAATCCATCCATCACCATGTCGACCTGCGGCAACTGCGACTGCCCTGACCGGAGCCAGTGCAAGTAATCTACTTGCAATCCCAAGTCCCAAATTTTTGTTTTGCGTTTTCTTTGTTTTGAAGTTTGAATCTTGTTTTCTATGTTTATTTTCTGGTTTTCTCATGTGGAAGAGAGGATTCCGTGATAGAGAGGAAAGTTGTTGTTTCATTTTTTGTGCAGCTCACTCGCATCTTATCAACTGATTTTCTTTGATAGAGAAGATTTTATTTTTTCTTCCGGATAGCATGGAGTCCTTTCATCTTAAAAAAAAAAGAAAAAAAATCTCAAAGGGGATATCATGCTGAATTCAATTACTCTAAATGGAGGGCAGGCCTTGGAGAAGAATTCTATAAGCCTATCAGTCTTATCAATTTATATGTGGGATTTAAAATCATTGTTCCACTTTATATTAAGATCATAACTGAATTTCATTCCGGAGTTACGCCCATGCTAAGAATGATAACTTGCAAAATACATGATTTTGATACTTTTTTTGGTCCTAAAAAAGATTCGTCCATGCAATATTGGTCAGCTTGCATGTTTTTCTGCGCCTTCACGTGAACTAGAGTTCTAAACTGTTTTGCAAAGCCGTTAGACGATGTCTTCAAACTCATCCTCTCTTCAAGAGTTGATTAGTTTTCTTATCTGAAATGATGGACTTGTTGGTTGATCGAGAAAAAGAGCTGCTAATTAATACAAGCTATAGCCGCTCCTTAATAGAATTTGGATTTGTTCAGTAGTTTTCATGTCTTCAAACTTGCAACTAAAATCTTTAGCGGTAACTGTTTGCCAATTTCTGCCTTGTCAAGATAGTCGGAACCTATGGTTTAGACCATTAGGTCATGGGTTAGAGATATGGCACCAACAAACAAAAAGGAAAAAAAAACCTTTAGCTGTTTAATTATTGCTGGTTTTTTAAACAAAGCCAAATATATATAAATCCACAAGAGAGATGGAGTGATAACACATATAACTAGTCGTATGGTGCAGTAATAAGAAAGACTATGATAGTTGATTTCTTTTGTGAATTCTCTGTGGTTTTTAAATTATAAGATAAAACAGTCTGTTAATGGAGCTTTTTTTTTTTTTTTTTTGGGTCTATCTAATCTGCTATTTAGCTAACCAATCTGCTTGTTCGATCAATACAGGAAGAAAGGCAACTCCTATGGAATTGACATCATTGAGACCGAAAAGAGGTATGTGTTTTGCTGGAAACTTTACCTAAAATCGACTTTTATTATAAGTGTTAATTTGTATGGCTCAATAAAAGTTAATTAATCTTGGTTAATCGGGTTTCTGGATTGCTCAACTTGTACTATGATTAGAAGTAGGCCTGTTATAGGTCTACTGTGATTAAGAGGTAGTGTTTGGATGTAACAGGATTTTGGGGCTGATATTATAAATAGAAATTAAGAGTCTCTAGGATGTACACATCTATTCTGATTGCATAGTAAACTCTCTCGTCTTCCCCATGGAAGTCGGCCAAAAGCCGAACCACATATATCTCTGTGTTCTCTTATGCGTGCTTAATCTCTTCTCGTACGCCCTAGATCACAACAATAAGAAGGCCCATGCCAAGACCTTCATAGTTTGTGCTATAAAATACACCAGATATATCCTTCGAAAAAAAGAGAACCTGTTCAATACACATCTGAATCAGCAGGGCCTACCTCTCATCAAGCTTAACTGTTGAATCTAACTCCCCCCTCTATCACTTGTAATGGCCTGAAAAGCACTCTGCTCAGAGTGGTTCACCTTAATTTTAAGTGTACCAAATATCATTCTATATAGGGGTGGCATGATGATACTCTGGCCCAGTTCAATCCAACAGAAAATACAGCTCGATGTGATGAAATTAGGACATATCCCAAATCATGAAATATGACCCATGGTTTGGCTTATTGAGGTGTAGGCTGCAAGTGAAATTGTGCTTCATAAGACCACAAATTGCATTGTCAATTGTATGGAATTATTAAATAAAATCCCCATGTTTTCATTTTTCAATTCCCAAAAGAAGTTTTATACATTGGTAAGTTTCTGTAAACTGCATCTAGTTTAATGATTGAATCCTCCTACTGTGGGACTGATCTTGTAGCTCAAGAGGAGATTGCTTTTTCACGTTGATTAATTAACTTAAAACACAATCACCTGGCAAAAGAAAGATTGGGTTAGGCCCTGTAGTGAAGAAATGCCAATGACTGATTTTTGATGTATTTGCAGCTTTTACGACAGTGTCGTTGAGGTTCCTGCTGCGGAGAATGGCTGCAAGTGCGGACCCAGCTGCGCCTGTACCAATTGTTCCTGTGACCAGTAAACATCATCACATAATGAAGAAGTGTAATACATAGTCATGAACTCAATGAAAAAAGATGTAATAAAGGTGTGGTGTGGTCTTGTTTGGTGAATAAGTTGGTTTGTGCTTCTTTCTGCATGTGTGTTACTGTTGGAACTAGCCATGTCTCGGCTTTTCTCTAAAGCTATGTAATAATCTTTACTATTTCTGCATCTTAATGGACATCTAGTATCATATAATCTAGTTCTGTCATGTCTTTTTTTGGTTATCTTTGCTTTCATAAAGATAATTATTCTGTTATTATTCACTTTATGTTGGGGGACCTGGGTCTTGATAGTTTAGAGATCAAGAACAGGGCTTTATTGACTAAGTGGTGGTGGAGATTTGTGGATGAGAGGGAGGCTCTTTGGAAGAGAGTCATTACTGATAAGTATGGTGAGGACCAATTGGGGTGGTGGTCTGTTCCCGATCCGAGGTACCATAGGTCAGCATTGTGGGGTGCTATTGCTTCGGTTGGAGATTCTTCTTCTGTTAGTAGGGAAGTGTTGTCCGAAGGTGTTGGTTTTATTGTGGGGGAAGGGAGGTTTGTTAGATTTTGGTTGGATGACTGGGTGGGGGTGGGTCTCTTGTGTGAGTTATTTTCCAGAGTCTTTAGAGTGGTTTCCAACAAGAAGGCTAATGTTAGTGATTGCTATGTGGAGAGGGAGGGCTGTACTTTATGGGGTGTCTTTTAGGAGAAGTCTTCATTCTTCTGAAGAAGTGCAGTATAGGGAGTTGTCAAGTCTTTTTTCTAATGTATTTTTGTGAAGGAACTCTAAAGATTTTTGAATTTGGAAGCCTTCAATATCTGGTGAGTTCTCCGTAAAGGCTTTTTACATGGCATTGGAGCGGAACCTATCCTCTAATACCTCTTTTCCTCAAACTTGGTTAGGATTGGTTCCTCCCCGGGTGGAAGTCTTTTGTTGGTTAGCAATCTCAGGAAAGCTTTCTACAACAAATAACTTGAGAAGAAGATGGCTAACGTTGTCTAGTATCTCAGATCTCTGCGTGGTGTGTCAAAAGAAGGAGGAATCAGTTAACCACCTTTTTCTTCATTGTGAGGTGGCGGCAGGTGTTTGGGGTCACTTCATTGGCAAGTGCGGTGTTGCTTGGTGCTGCCCGGAGAAGATTGTTGAGGCAGCAGAGGCGTGGATGGGAGGACATTTTCTTGGTAGTGGTCGTACTCTTTGGAGGATGCTTCCGTTTATTATTTTATGGTTCATTTGGAAGGAAATGAATGATAGGATTTTTAAGGGTGACTTTTCTTCCATTCCGGTGTTAATCGATAGAATAACTATGAGGATCGCTAAGTGGGCTTTGATCAGAAAAGAGTGCTCCAATTTTAGTCTTAATGATATCCTTCTAAATTGGGAAGCGTGCATGGGTTGCAGATTAAGTAAAGTGAGGAGAGCTGTTCTTTGGTCTCCACCCTCTCCTGGTGTGTTGAAGTTTAATGTGGATGGTGCTGCGAAAGGTAAACCGAGGTTGGCGGGAATTGGAGGTGTTCTTCGGAATAGTAAAGAGGTCTTGTTTATGTTTTCAAAGCATGTGGGTGTTTGTGATTCTAATGAAGCGGAGATTTTGGCTATTTTGGAAGTCCACCGAGGCTTTTCAAGACGCTTTCAAGGTGATCTTATGGTGGAGAGTGATTCATCTAAATGCGATTGCTTGGGTGTCTAATAGGAAGCTTTTTCCTTGGAAATTTCAATTCCTCTTTAACGAAATTCGATCTTTTACTACTACCAATAATGTTGCCTTTCGTCACTGGTTTTATTATGTAACTGGGGTTGGGTGGGGTACAATGCTCTTGTACCCTTTAGTTTGATTTTCTTTTCTCTTTTTTTTTCTTGTGTTCTTGCCTCACTGTTGTTTGTCTTTTTCTATTCTCTCCTTCTCTTATTGAAAGTTTCAGTTACCGATATAAAAAAAATTGTTGAGGCAGAATAGGGGAATGTTACTGTTTAATCCAACTCTCTTTTGAATGTCAACTGTTTAATCCGAAACTAGTCCTGAGATCTCCTACTATCCGCTTTAGGATTCATCACATACATGATTAAATTCCATTTGTTTTTTGGGTTCCGAACTGCTCCAATTTCTTCAATTTACAGAACTTGATAGGCTATACTCAAGTGCTCACTTGAATTGTTATCTCCAAGAGGGACTTAAGGGGGGATGGGATTACAACAGAAAAAGAAGACTAAGCTCGTCATCTGAGCAGTTCTATAAATAGCCCAGCCTAATCCACATCCTGAATTTTGTACACCCCGGCCCATACCCCACACTCTATGATTGTCATGCATTCAGGTGACCCCACATGGAATTGTGCCCCTGCGGACAGGAATCATTTGGTTGGTTTAGTGAGCAAACAATGGAGGAAGAGGAAGTATAGGATTAATTTAGCCACGGGTATGAACGAGGAAGTAAATGATTAATTTAGCCACGGGTATGAACAACATATTCAAAAGTCGAGCATGTATTATGGGGGCAATTGTTTGATGATTCTTCTGATGGTGGACCAAATTTGGATATAGCATGCCTTGAAAAGTCACTGATGGGACTATACCAATCCTTTGGTCGACATCATGAAAGTGGGCAATTACAGAATATGATAGGCATATCTGAGCTGATTCTGTTGCATGGTTCATTCCCAATGTCCCATTATGATGAACAGAAGTTGGGCTGGGCAAGCAACACAAAGTCAGTCCCAGAAGGGTTTTTATTTGTACCATCATGCTACAAGTAGAATTCCCATAATTCCATTCACTTGTTGTGCTTATGGGGCTCTGGTTGGGTCAGAGCATGGGAGAACCTGAATTACCAGTCAAATGCTATAGAACTGGCCTGTTTGGGCAGCCTTGTGTGTTGCCATTTTAATTTTGTAGGTAATGTTTTGTACATGAGAATGGATAAACATTAACAAAGGGCGATTGACATTACAGCAAATAAAAAAAAAAAAAAAAGAGACCATTTAGGAGGCATAGATATAAAATTGGTATGGGTAAAATCAATAAACTGACTCTCATTTTCTTGCATTATGTATTGTTGTTGCTATACATCTCTCATTTGTTTTTCCTTTTAGGTGTGTTCGTAACCATTAACATGATAGAAGAGGGACAAGCTAAAACTACTACAAGATACAAATACCAAAGGGACTGCAACCTCAAACCAACGCATCAAAATGGAACCCATCACTCCCTCAGAGGAACTGAATTTCAGCAAAAGAAAGGCAAACTTGATAGTCTTCTTTAACACAATTCTCTCCACGTCCCCTTCGATTGATCATGTCCTTGTTGAAGTGCAGCCAATCGGCATGATTGCTCAGTTATTTGTCTGTACATTGATGGTCTCTTCCATGGGACAATCCCATAATCGTCATTAAACTCGTCCATCCCTCCAACCATGAACTGCCAAACCATTGCCCCTGCCCCAGATCTGTTCTCCTTTGCGGACTTGTAAATTATGTCGAATATGGCTTTATAAAATGTATCTCTATGAGATGGTTGGAAGTTCTTATTTTCATTTGACAACCCAAATTCTGCGAACAAAACAGGCTTGTTCAGTTCTCTGTCACCATCTCTGATGTGAGAGCTCATCCATTTGTGGATGAATTTCACTTGGTCTTCGAGTTCTGGTTCAGCAATCCTGCAAAAATATGAATTCAATTATTTATATCACTGAATTTGATTTTAGATTGTAATGATAAAACGTGGAGTTAGGTTGTTCAGTTCTTTTCCTTTAGTTCAATTTAAGTACTCACTAGAAGAGAATTTGATGTAAAAAAGAAAGAAAGAAAGAAAGAAAGAAAGAAAGAGCAAGGCAAAAATAAACACAAGGAAAATAATTATACGTTTGAATGCAGACATGAAGTTTAATTTTACATTTACCAATGATCAGGATAGACATGAACTGAGGTGAAGTCAATTTCTGGTATCTTTGAGTTGCGGATGAAATCACATCCTATGGAATTAGCCCATTCTCCTGGGTTTAAGCTCAACTTTCCTGGCGTAGTTGGGCCATAAAATCCTTCAAGACCCACTGTCAATAGATGATTTTTGTCGATCGATTTCACAAATTTTGCCATCTCTTCGATCCAGTCCTGCAATTTTCCAAAACTTCTCTTTGATTATCCATCATTAAGTATTGATAATATAGCTGTTCACAAGCATATAGTCTTATTTTCACTCAGAAAATAGACCAGTAGCATCACTGCATCAGAATAAATATTGATAGGTGATCAATGCAGCTGTAGATTCTTATAATTCCCTATTAAGTGTAATTTCCTATTATTTGATGCTTGATTGAGAAAAAGAAGGCCTTGTTTTGTCGACACAACAATGGTACTGTTGGGCCACCTGTCTGTAATATGGACTATTGATCTGACGGATCTCACTGTGGAGGAGAACATGACCAAATATCTCTCCTACCTGATGATCCTATCCAGTTGATAAAGATGGACATCTGCAATCACTTTTACATATCTGGGAACAATAAGATCATCTAATGAAGGAGATTTTTGCGGAATTCTTATCCCCCATGGTGCCCAACGTTTGAATGATTCGGATAACAAGTGCCTCACATTTGGTGGGCTGAGCAAAGGCTTCATAGAGTATTGAATTATATCACTATTCCATCTCACTTTCCGATTCCTGTATCTTAATCTCTTCATTTGGCAAGAGCACGTGGCACAGCAGAAGGTTCTCACTACTACAACTAAATATTGTGGATTCAAGTCATGTTACTAATCAGAAAAAAGAAAAGAAAATTCACTCCATTGTCTGATGCTGTAAAAGCTACTATGGATGTTCCAAATGTCTTGGTTCACATGCTGGGATCAAGTGGACGACTAGAAGTCTTACTTGGAGAGTGTCACCAGAAGGATCAGATGTGCATCTGGGTTCATTCATCAACTCCCATGCAAATATAGTAGGATCGTCTCTGTACTCAATACCAGTTAGAGTGTTTTTCCTTGTCAATATGGCCTGTAAACAGAATGGAAACTCAAGTAGATAAAGTCAGATAGAAACATCGCTACTTAAATATTAACAGGAATTCAAGAGTTTAAAGTTTCCAAATGATTGAACAACTTTTAATCTGATTAGCAACTTAAATTAGTCACCAGCCTCAGATGCAAAAAATCATTCACAGTATATGGACAGTGCAAATTTCACAATACTGACAGTTTTTATCTAGGTCAAGCATTCATACAATGGCTCATCTTTCAATGGGGCAAGCAATATGTAAAAAGGTAAGGCCGGTACTTCTTTTATTCAGATTGTCCATCTGGCGGACAACACACTCTGGATAAGCAATAGAAAAAGGCTTCTCCATCACTGAATTCAAGTTGTTTGACTGGCTAACTCTTCTGGCAGTTCAACTAGAAGCAAACTATTGGTGTGATTGTATTGTCAGTAGAGAGCTTTATAGAAGAAGGGCCACATGAGGATGGGACTTCATCATGTGGCCCTTCTTCTATAAGCTTCACATCAGTGGTCATCTGGAGGGACTAGTTGGATTAAAAGTCATTGGAGGGGCCTCCTCTAGAGAGCTCAACTCAATGAAATAGCCAACAAATTCATGTCATCAATTGTTTATTTCTTTATTTCTATAAACCACAGAGATTGCATCCACTTGATTTTTATTGGAAGGAATTTGAAGTTATTCTTTGTTCTGTTTGATTCATAATTTTATTTGTGGGTTCATGGCTTTTTCTAGTACTCAATACTCCATGGGCATTGGGTAGTCTATTTAGCTCATTCACAGCTGAGTAAACCATATTTCTAAGTTGCAATCCTATCACTAGAATTGTCATATGAGCGTGCACCCTTCACCCAATGAAATTAACTCCGAAGGGCTTTATTCCTGTACCCACCCCTCCCACCTCCTTTCATTCTGGACCCTTCAATTCTTCAAAGTCCCTTACCTATGAATTCATTAGGCATTAAACAAACCCAAAATGTATTATATAACCCTTTTCTCTTTTATATAAAAGTGAAGTATATCCTCTGACAGACAGTACAAGTTAGATATGAAGCAGAGTGCTACCTTCAGATAATTCTTGAAATATTTTTGAATGGATGGATCAAAGAAAAATGAATCATTTGAAGAGCTCAAGCCAACACCTTCTTCCCATGCCCATTTCACATATTGACTCTTTCCACCCATGGGTTGTAAGTTATTTACTAAGCTCAGAATCAGCCGGACCCCATGTCGCCGTGCTTCAGCAATGACTCGATCCAATGCCTGTCATTTTCTTCGATCATCAAATGCAAAACTAAGGCAAAAGAGGAAAAGGAAATTGAAATAGAAAATACTTACAGGTGATTGACCATGCTTGGCAGCTTAATATTAAACAACAAGTGGTAATATTGTATGAGATCTCAATTAGCACAAGTTTAAAGTAGGATCAGTCAATGATAGAAAATTGTATGAAACAGATGTATAACTGTGCACTCTGCTTCTAAGTAAAAATATTACAGACCATTGTGTCATACAAACATATCTGTTCTAGTAATCACCAGTAATAGAAATATGCACCAAATTATCATAAAAGAGTAGGAAAGGTAAAAACATTGAAAAGAATATGGGTCCTTCAAAGATCAAACCTTTCCACTATTTCCTAAGTTCAGATTGCCACGAGCTCCACCATTAAAATTTAGAGTGTCGCAAAAGATTGATGAATGAGTTGCAGAATAGAAAATCATAGCAGGGTCAATGCAGAAACCCAGAAGGAAAGTAACAACCACAAAAGCCACAGGACAAAAAAATCAAGTATTCCTTCTCTCCTACTGCAATATTTACTTGGAAGACAAGCCAGAATAAAGATAAATATTAAGAATGCAATCACAATGCCATAATATATATACCTTCAAGTCTCTATCTGATCACATGAAATTAACCTTTATCTTTATACCAACCTCCTTTTTTTGTTTTTTTCCGATTTCTGTCGATAAGAATCTTAACAACTAATTGTAACTAATTGTTTTGGTCTTCTCTCTGGATGAAGATACCACCTCTTTCATAGCTCCATCTCCAGCCAATGAAAAATGAAAAATTAAACAAACAAAAAACTAACAAGAAAATCCATTGAAAAAAACAATAATAATAGAAAAATCATTGCAGCATATTTTCATACAAGTGCTTTGATTTAGGAACAGCTGCATTCAAATGAAATAAAGTCCAATATATTGCTTGTGAGCTAATCATTGATTGCAAACATCCTAGAAATGTCCATGGGAACAAGGATTTTCATTTTTCCTATTAATTTTCAGAAGTTCAAAGCATTCAAATTGAATTGAAGTTCCAACAGTTCAGGCTATATGCATCATGAAACAGAATTAGAACATACGGAGTTGGAAGAATGAAAGAGAAGAAAAAAAAAAGAAAAAGAAAAAAAAAAAGGAACTGCAAGAAGAATAAATTCTTACCTTGAAGACGTGGTTATCAAATCGGCCCGGTGAGATCTGAAGAGCATGGTGAGTTCCATCATTGAAAGCCCATGTCCTACAGACAGTGAGGCCCATCTTGGCACCAGCCTGAAGCATAGTTCTCACCCTGGGCCTGCTGAACTCCTCCACAGCCTGATACATCAACCAGTAAGAATTCCAACCATTCACATAGAATGCCTTCCCATCCACAATGAATTGAGTCCCATTCCTCTCCACAAAACCCATACTGGGCTGTTGAAATTGAGACCTCAAGTCCCCCAAACTCATGTAAATGAAGGCAGCACATGATGCAAAACCAAGAAGAGGATACAGCAAAAGCCCATTGCCGGCTACCATTGTATCGGGAGGATCAGAATGTCCCAAGAAAAACAACTCAACAGCCACCAAAACTGAACTCTGAAAACCTGTATATAATGTCTCAAGAAAGTGAAAAAAATAAAAAATGAGCCACCCAAATGAGATCTTGCACAACCTTTAGCTGCCACAATGAAAGTTGTTTTCAATCTTTAAAACCATGAACATCAACACTATTTCGATATGTCCTTGATGGAAGTTCTTTTTCAATTAAATGTAGAGGAACCCAAATGAGAACTGGTGTATTTAGCATTTAATCTAAAGGACCCAGATGAGTTAAGGAACAAAATGATATCGATTGAATAAGTGAACTGCCGAAAACAATTGAAAAGTACCCAGAAAGTCTTTATAGTGTCTCTGAAAAAGTGTGCAATGTTTCAAAAATCTTAATGATATCAACTAAACCAACTCCAGTGATCCAACTGTAACAGCAGGAGAGAGAGAGAGAGGGAGAGAGAGATTGATTTTGAGTACTAGTGATTGATAGAGAGAGAGAGAGAGAGAGAGAGAGATTGATTTTGAGTACTAGTGATTGATATGGTCCAGTTCAAGGCTTTCAAAAAACATAGAAGCTTTCCAAAAGAAGCAGAGACTGGAGAGTGTGGGTGTTGGGTTGTGAATTTATAAAGAAATGTTCTGGGTTTCGTAGGGAGGCGAAATGGAATCAAAGACAACAGAGACAATCAATCTATCTACAGTCTCCTCGGGCAAAGCATTCTGTGCTGAGGCCCATATTAAATTGGCTTTGGCTTGATATGCTTAGTCCAGATCTTGTGCTCTCACTGTCCTAGTATCTATCCATCTCATGATGTAAGACCTTCCTTATGTTATAGGAAAATTTTGATTATTTATTTGCTTCATATGTGCCACCCATATGAGGATTTGGCTCAAAATAAATTAAAATGAAGAAATAAAACTCGTGTAGCAAATTTCAACATAGATGGAACAAGGCTTTGAAGACGATAATGTGTCACCTATCAACAAAAAAAATATTTTTTCTCATATAGGTGGCCTTCCCCCAATGAAAATTTTCTGGTTCGGCGGGATGCATTTAGTAAGCCTTAACTTTTTTCTAAAGGTTAATACTAAAAGCAGTACTCTTGTACTTAAGGGGCTATGTGGCCCCATCAACTTCCAGTTATCCTATTTTGAAAGAGCAGAAATCCTATTTTGAAAGAGGCCATCTCTACCTTGGCACAATGGTTTAAACCAACTGTTTGAATCATTAGGTCATGAATTCGAGATCAGGAAAGTGCACAAATCAGTAGGCTGTTGGGTTGTCTATGCATTTACTAAAGTACATGTTCACTCCGGTCCGATTTTCTAATTACTCGGAGGTTTTGATTTATTAAAAATCGGATATGGGTCCTTATTTAGGCCTCAATAAGTAAATGCGGGTCCGGTTCCACCTTGGTTCGGACCCGTGGACCCGAGATCCGACATATTGCCTCGATTTTTAAAAATCTCTCGAAAAATCATATTTTTTCAATATCATTCTCTATCTAGATCCGTACCCGTCCTATATATGATTTTGGTTCTGGTTTCTGTTTCGGTTCCGGTTCCGGTTCCGGAGCTTAAAAAAAAAATCCGGGTCCAAAACAATTCCGGGTCCAGATCTGGTTCCACCTTCTCCTTAACGGTTCCGGTTTCGGGTCCACTGTGGACCGGGACCGGAACCGAACCATTTACAACCCTAAGTAAATGTATTCGAGTCCCCCATTCTTTAAAAAAAAAAAAAAAAGAGCAGGAGAGAGTTTCTAGAAGCTTCATAGCATTCTGATAAAAATAAGACATTCTACCCACCTCTCTTCAAATCTAATATTACCAGCAGTGTCAACTTACCTAGACCGTTAACTATTTGGCCCAATCTTGGAAGGTTGTAAATGATTTTGGTCTGGGCATGCATCGCGCCATGGTGCACCTGGACCAGCCCATATTAGTATTTTTTTACACATAGTAGCAGAGGATCTATTATTAGATTAATATATATATATAATACACATTTATATGCATAAATAGAAATATAATACAAATTTCAGGAACACCCAGGCCGTCCTGAAGCTTGGAATAGGCCCACCCCTAAAATCAATTTAATCCCATCACTCTCATTACCACCTCTCCCTTGACTTAGCATAAACTTAAACTTAACATTTATCCAAGTTATATAGGTCATCCGATTAATCATACAAAATTTGGTATCCATCTCATTTTATCTAACGACTAAAATTTTGGATAACTTTGAAGCCTTCAAAATTGATTTTATAGTTCCAATTTTTTCTCTATAGGCCTCTCAATTAGGGTTGTAAGCGGGTCGGTTCCGGTCCAGGTCCATGGTGGACCCGGAACCGGAACCGTTAAGGAGAAGGTGGAACCGGGTCTAGATCCGGAACTATTTCGAAACCGGTTTTTTGGCTCCGGAGCTGGAACTAGAACCATATATGGGACGGGTCTAGATCCGGGTCCGAGTTTAGGTAGAGAATGATGTTAAAAAAATATGATTTTTATGAGAGATTTTTGAAAACTGAGGTAATATGTCGGGTCTCGGGTCCACGGGTCCGAACCAAGGTGGAACCGGACTCAGACTCATTTACTTATCAGGGCTTAAATAAGGACCCAGACCAGATTTTTAGCGGGTCGGAATCTCCGGATAATTGAAGAATTGGGTACCCATTTACAATCCTACTCCCAATAAATCATGCTAATTTTGGCAGCCGTCCTTTGCTAAGTAGGACATGGATGACTTTGAGGGGGATCAGATGGCTTCAATTAGGCTACAGTTGCCAGTAGGTTAGAACATTTACCTACTACCACTTACTATTGCTGCAAAATGGGAGTGTGTTGGGATGTTGGCATCTAGTTGGTCTACAGGGCCACATTCAGCCAGCCTTTCTTTTCAATCAACAGTGTTATTATTATAACAACAAATAATATAATAAGGTGATTATACTGTAATTAGAAGACACACCAAGGGCTGATACGCATCAAGAGCACCTGAATGAGCACATCATTTTATATAATGTTTAGCGTTTAGCCCATGTAGAATTAGGTTGTCAGTTAAACCCATTGTAGTTCATTGCAATTAGAGATGTAAATGGGTCTGGTTCCGGTCGTGTTCATGGTAGACCTGGTCTAGATCCAATTAGCTTTATTTGCATAGGTTTGTAGTAGACTAGACCTAATATAAAGGAATAACCTTCACCCAGCACCGATGCCGAGGACAAGGTGAGCACGGCATGGATGACTGTTTACTCTTTTGGACAGTGAAAACTTATTAGCCATTGATTTGTTAGGATGATGATTCGAGCCTACATTACCATACACAGGTCCGTGGGAGAGAGATCTTTTAATCCCCTTGGTCTCATCCCCAAGTGGGCCCCTAAAAAAGTGTGCTCACCTTATCGTGAGTATCAGTGCTAGGCGGGGGGTGGGGGAGCCCAATCTTAAATATTTTTTATATTAAAATTAATATGGTTTATAATTGATACATATTTTTATGTAAAAAAAAAAAATCTATTTATTTTGTATTATATTACTTGGGTTAGGGGGTATGGACCTGATTAATTATGGACTAGAACCCAATTATCATGTCTAAAAGAAGGTCCATGTTTAGATTTACCAAGTTGGGTCTTTCCGGTAACCTGGGAAATCCATTGACATCCCCAGTTTCACAATGATCTTCAACTTGCACATCTACGACTTGGGTTGACACTTCTAACTTTTGGATTATCTATGAATTGGGATTTTCGCACACAATTAATAATTAGGTCAGGCTTAGGTTGGGATATACATGTTATATACATGATGATCAACCCAATTTGATCCAATCCATCATTGCCACTCCCCTTCACCCCATCCCCCACATCCATCTTGCTCATCACCTGCTGCAAAACACCCCCAAAGTGACCAAGGATTTAGAGGTTCCCAGCTGCCTGCTTTATTGACAATAGAAGCCTTTTGATCGGGGTTCACAAGCCTCCCTTAGATTAAAGAAAAACACAGTTTGGGGGGGGGGGGCGGGGTTTGCGGCTTGGGGCTTGACATATTTGCCCTCCTAATTCTAGTTTTTCCATTTTCATAACCGAATTTCAAATAATGTCGACTCTAGTCAACATGTTTTTTCTTAAATTCTTTTACTCCAAATCCCATAATATCATGGGAACAACGCATTTCATAGAAACTAATAAATCTCATGATATCATGGGATTGTCCAATGATGTCATGGCCTTTATACAGCAGCTTAGGAAGAATTCTTTCTGAATGATGGAACCTAAGAAATGGTTGTCATATGTGTATTTACTTTTCATAAAATGCCCTTTTTTGTATTTTGTAAAAAAATAAATGAATTTGCTTGCTAGTTGTAGAAAGCTTATAATACAGAAGCTCGTAAATTCCACGATATCATGAGACTATCCCATGATATCATGGCATATGACGTAAAAAAGTTCTAAAAAAATATTAACTAGAGTCGCTTATTTGAACTTCGATCATAACATTAAAAAAAATTCCAAATTTAAGAAGGACTAATACATCAAAACCCCTAAAAAATAAACGTAACGTATAGATTGGAAAGTAGTCAATAAAAGATCAGCCTCATTTTATGGTCAGCCATGTAATTATGAGGTGAGGAAATAAATGGATTGAGAAGGAAAAGAAAAACAATAAAAAAATAACAAGGAAATGTCTTTTCATGTGGTCATCATAACCATTGCATTCTTAAGAGGCACAAAGAAGATCTTTCATCCTTAAAAGCCCTATCAGCATCGAGTATTAATGTCTTAAAATGGTCTTTAGTGGGGTCTGCTTTCAACTTAAACAGAGAGAGACCACATACCACCCTTCCTTCTTGCCTTCAAATTCTAACTGACCAAGGAACTGATCCTCAAAATTATGATCATGATAGGTCTTTGATGACCTGAAAATACTTCAAAAACCATCATTAGAAATGGACTAGGTAGATGGAAATCAATGCCAAAGAAGAAATAGATTAAGGGGTTTTCTCATATAAATTCACATTGGAGGATTCTCCTTGAAGAGTTTGGTTAAGATTCAACTCAAGCTTCATGGATGACATTATGTACTTAGTTAATTTATTTTTATCTTTATAGATATTTTCAGTTCATATCTTGGATGAATTGCATATGTACTTAAATTATTTTCTTATCCATATAGATTTTTAAACTTCACGAGATGTTCACTGCTCAGTTGGTTAGGGATGTGTGTTGGGATGAATAGTTTTTTTCTTGTATAAATTGAAGTAAAGTTACAGTGAGATTAATTATACCAGCAAGATTCGAACTCAAACGCCCAATAATTCAGAGACAATCAAATAATACTACACCAAAAATTGCAATGTTGCGTAATTATGTATCATCAAAATAATGGATCCATCCAAATCAGAAAAGAAGAAAAAGAAATCACAACTATTTTCTGTTTTACCAATGTGCGTAGGAGAGATGTTTTTGTCCCTACAAATTTGACCAGCATTGAGTATCTATCAAACAAAGATGTCTTAACTGGTCATAAGTGGGATCTACATTCATTGAGACAGAAAGCAACTTTGCACCATCCTCCTATCATTCTTGCCTTGAGATTCCAAGGTGACTAAGGAACTGACCATCATAACATATCATTGAGCATTGTTCTATGTTCTTAATTTTGGTAACTTGAAAGTAATTGAAAAATGATTATAGGAAAAAGACTGAAGAAAGAAGGGTTGAGTGTATGACTGTATGAATATAATCTTGGGGCATTAGATTTATAGATGAAGTAACTTGGGCTGCATTTGGCTAGCTACATGTATTACATGCATGAATATGTACTCTTTGAATAAAAATAAAAGAAAGTGCACATGTTTGTGATGTGCTTTATTTTTCCAAAAAGTCTACTTGGACAAACTTTTTGGCCAGAATTTTGGCCAACCCATATGGTTTCCATTGAATATCACTATGATATTCAATGGAAACCATATGGGTTGGCCAAAATTCTGGCCAAAAAGTTTGTCCATGTAGCATTACTGTTATTTTTCATATATATACAGCAAATGTTTGAAGTGCAGATGTTTTTACTCTTTTTATCCTGAAAGAGAAATGGGTGAAGTTCATTTTCATTAAATCAGGGTACTTAGTATTTGAAAATGTAGTATATTATCATGTATTCATAGATTGAGTTTATTTCCACAAATATACTGATAGCCATATGAAGATGTGGGATCCACAGGTTGGTTACTCCTGGTTGGAAGATTGTCAGCCCAATAGATTGTTAACACAATATGGTTAGCTTTCAGAGTTGATGAATTCAATGTGCCAAATCAGAAGTTTAAGACTGTTAAATTACTCTCATTTCAGCTAATCATCCACCCATTTTACCCATTTTAATGTCTGGGAGATTAGGATTAACATACATGATGCATGTGTGATGGTCAAATTGCTACTTTTCTTTTCTTTATTTTTATTTTTTGCTTGAGTTGGCCCCGTGGCCAGGAGAAGAAAGTATAAACCACCATGAGGCTATAGGAGCAGGAGTTGCTATGTGATTCCCAAGTTGCTACTTTTCTTAATAAATAAAACAAGCACACTATATTAGCAAAAAATATATATATAAATAAAAACAAGCACAATAACCCATCCTCATATCCACCCACTATATTTATAGATATAACTATGAGGTTTTACATATTAATCTTTCTTAAATTCAATTTTTCCAATTTCATGACGAAAACTCTGATAATGTCTCCAGAGTCGCCACTCTATATTTTTCCAAAACATTTTTGCCTCCGAACCCGTCATATCATGAGATAGTCCCATGATATCATAAGATTTATCAGTTTTTGTATAATACATTTTTTGGAACCAGCAAACGGATTCATTTTTTATAGAACACAAAAATGACATTTTGTGAAAACTAAATACACTTCTGACGACCATTTCATGGTACCTATCATATTATGTGAGATACATTATTCCTATGATATTATATTATGGGATCTAGGGCAAAAAAGTTTTAAAAAAATATTGAACAAAGCCAAATGACTTTAGTGACATATTTGAATCTTGGCCATGAAATTGGAAAAATCAGTTTTAAAGAGGATTAATATGTCAAAAACCCTAGAACTATATTACTAAATTATAAAAAAAAATTGACTCAAAATTGATATAAGAATCAAAACAATCATTATAAGAGATTCATTCACAATGTACCAATATATTATTAATAACGACTGATACTTAGAAAGTAAAAACAGGAGAAAAAAAAATGAATTGAAAGCTCTTTTGCTTGCCATGGTATACAATAATATGACTGGAACCGGTAACTTGTTAACAATGTCAAGATATCTTAACATACAGTTGCAAATGCAGCTTTTCCGCTATTATAAGCGGCGGCAGAAAATTTTGAAAATAAGCTTTTCGTTATGGAAAAGTTGCAAATGAAGCTTTTCCACTGTTATTAGCGGCAGCAAAGTTTCAAATGATGTGTCTGGATTGCCTATGGGGTAGGGTCCATATGAAAATGTATAACTATCAATACACTATTTCTACCTGCACAGTGGGGTGCAATTTATTGAAGTGAACTGGTTCTCTGTTTGTTTTTTTGGAAAAAATGTAAACTCGTTAAGGTGGACGTACTCATCCTTTATGAAATGGTCTCAAATTACTCTGATGTGATCTCAAGATCCGATTATCCCTTTGGGTAGGTGAGTACATGACATGTCATGGTGTATTTTCCGCATCAAGTATAGCCCTAATGAAACAAAAGAAAAATGCCCAATTCTCTATCGATCAGATGTCCCACTATCAATCGGAAGGAAGGGCAGCAGGGACTTCACTTTTCTACATCATGATTTAAGAAAGAATTTGATGGTTGAAAATCCTTTCCCATTAGATTTATTTTACTTCTTTAAAGACAAACATTGCAGGTTCCAAGAAACTCCATTCCAAGTGAACCTTGACCCAAATTTGTAGTTTTGGATCACCTGCAATATATGTGGGTTGTGAGTTGGCTCTTTTGAAATTTAAGTTGAATCCAGTTGAATGAAATTTGGTTTGTGGGTCCCCCTAGAATTTGAGTCTACTTCAATTATTCAACAGGGTTTGGTCCTTCTAGAATTTGAGTCAACTTTTGTTTAGCAAGAAACCCAACACAAACCACCCAAGTAGCACTCCTAGAGTCTGGTACTTAAAATTGCAAAATTATTTTTAAGAAATGGTGCCAAACAAACCCTAATGTGACCTCAAACTCCATTAGGTGTTAGGATGGGCGAGACCATGGCATGTCATTGTATATTCTCCACATCAGAAAGCCCAGATGAAAAATGAAGATGCCCAACCCTGTCATCCACCATCAGGTCCCCACTTAGAATGAGTGTAAATATCATTCTACTATCAATTTATTAGTGGGCTGGATAATCTGATGTTCTCCTAACAAAAATAGATCAATATTGGAACATTGCTTCATTAGTGAAAAAACTCTCCTTGCTGATTTTCTGGCATTAGGTGCCATTAGGATGCAGAGAAAACAGGAAGAGCAAAGAGATCATACGTAAAACAATTTTGAACTGTAATTGATCTTTTCACATTCCTCTAAATCCAATTAGGGCCAAAATTCCTTTTTCTTCTTCCTTTCATTTTTGTTTGCTTGAAAGGAATTAGATTTCTAATAAAATGTACTTCTGAAGAGAGCTTTTGCAACACCAATGAGAAATAGAGATTTTGCAATTTTTATAGAAAGCCCTTGTATACAATTGCTCCTTTTCCACAAATTTCCACTCACCCTTTTTCACAAATTTACTTGAGAGGCAATGGGGTTGGAGAAAGCAATTGCCACAGAAAACACTCTGCTGCCCTGCTTTCTTATTTGGTGTTGGTTGAAATTTCTTACCTATATGATAATATATGGCCAACACTTGGGAGCTAGGGGCTATTTCCCCTGAGGGTGCACGCCAAGAATATGAAAATCAGCTGAAAATCACCAACACCAAATTATGGAATTTAATAACAGCTTGGAAACTTTCATATCCACTAAATGAAGCTTCAAACTCTGCTGCTCCCTAGTAGGTATTTATTCCTCCCATTCAGAGACTTCAGTGAAAAGTGATGTTTTCCCACCTTGATTTTATTGAGGAGTGGGCTCCATCCGAGGGGTAATATTGAAAAGTTTTTTCACTGCCCCTACTAACACCTTAAGGTTTTGGTGAGAATGGCTAGCTGAAGAAATTCAAGATGGTATCAGAGGTAATTGGTCGTGAGTTCGAATCCCAAGAGAACAACTAGGCGCAAAAAAAAAAAAGCATGTCGCCAAAAATGTAAAGGCCGGGTTCCACTTGAGGGGGAGTATTGAGGGGTGGGCGGGCTCCATCCGAGGGAAAATATTGAACAGTATTTCCGCATGGGATCCTGATACTTAGTTGTGGAGGAAAGGGAAGCAATGGTGTTTATTTTTATAGCAACTATCTATATCAAGAAAGATTTGGGTACAAAGAATTTCCAAATCGTTGTGCCCAAGCAAATGAACAGTTTTGAAACACAAGAGTAATTTTTAAAATGAACTGGTATCCCTACCTATCACACTTCTACTACCATTCACACTTCTAGTACCTGACTTGTATATCCCATGCTTTACCTTCCTAATTGGTTTTACATTCTTTGTTCGAACAATCTTTGTTGGTGGTGAATTTTCAGATGTCCCTTCGGTCAAACTTGGTGGAGGAACAACAGTATGCTTGAGCTCTAGTATGTCTCTATGGTATGCCTGCATATAACACCAATCATTATATGTTCAAGCTTCAAGCCAAATAATAAGACGTCAAAAATGATAGATTTCACTGAATATTTGTAAACAATTCATAAGCAATTATCTATCTAATTGATTAGAAATTTTTGGGGAGTATGATCAGATTGACATTTAGTTTAGTATTAGGCACACATGCTTGGAAGCAGCTACAAAAATAAAACAAAAGGCTTAGATGACACTGTTAGAAAATATAATTTGTACAGAACAGGCAAGTTAGAGACTTAAAAGCAGAGTATTAGTTAAGATGACAACTTTATAAAAACAACAATTTGATCTTAATTGTTATATGGAGCTGAATGTTGAACATAGAAATGACGAGGTAGTACTTAGATAAGATTCTGGTGCTAATACGAGTGAGAAAGATATGTAATTGGAAGACTGAAAACAGCCCATTTTAACATGATGGATTGTGGCAAAAGCATATGAGTGGGAAAGAAGAAACAAATTATTCGACCGACGGTGATGTAACTACGAAGTTAGAAAATGAAAGATGTTTAGGATTTGCATTTGACTCCTTGCTGGTAATACAATTTCATAGAAGATTAGCGTAAAATGTCCAAACAAGAAGGAAATTTAATTAATACCCAAAGATATGAGGAAAAAAAAATAAGCTTCAGCCATCCTTGTTGGAGATTGTTACAGTACTTTGAAGGGAAACAAAACTAGAAACACTTTCTCTAAAACAAATGGTGTTTTTGCAAATGTAATATTTTTTTTGTAAACTGAACAGACACTAACTGCCAATTAGAATAATGTTACTAAAGAGTGATGAAAAAGGAACCTGAACAACGAAGTTCCGCCGTTCACAATCCATGAACATGTTAATACTCCAATCTACTTTGGAAATTATTTTGTCCCTCACAGTGGAAAAGCTGATTTGATCCCTAGAGGTAAAGCGGTCGACTTCGTTAAACCAGAGGCAGGTGAAGAGATTTGTAATGGGAATGTGCTCCCTTATAATAACACACCCTTCAGGAACATCTGCAGACACACAACTCATAAGCATAGGATTCAACTTCTCAAGCCAAAGTTAACAACAAAGAAAAGGACCCTGCACTCACCACTAGTAATAGGAAGCTTAGCCGGAGAATAATGTGTCAAGCCCTCCTGCATATAAAACTTGACTTGGAAATCAATGGAAGCATTATCATACTTCCCAGCAGCTTTGTTAGCCTCTGCCTCTTCAAAAACATCAAAGCGTTTGTAATGCCTTGAGATTGCAAAACTAGCATTCTCTCGCCACAAGAATCTGGAATATATAAATATATATTTTTGATAGGTCACAAGAATCTGAAACAGTGACCACAAATAAAAAAAAAAAATCCAAACATTGCTTTGTTACAAAACTCAAATCATCCATATGCTTATCCTGCCCCTACTTATCTGCAAGTTTACTTTACTGTTCTGCTCCTAAATAAAATTTCAGTTATTGCTTCTAAATTGAGAATGTTTGGGTGTGGAGTCTGGATCACTGTATGTGCGAAACAGGGAGTTATTGTTTAACCCTATCCTAAACTCACACCAGTATAAAATGTCATGCCAGCTATATCACCACTTTCAAAAAGGAAAATAAAGATATCGACGAGATTTTCATTTTATACAGGTGTCAATCTTGGATAGGGCGAAACAGAAACTCCTTGTTTCGTAGAAACAGGGGAACCTAGTTCTTCGGCGTGTGATCTAAAACTCTTTGTTGGCTCTATCGACCAATTCAAGAAGAGAATGCTTACAGTTAAACCTGTTTGTATTATATAGTTGCAGCTTTTTCTTAGTTGAATGTGCTCATAAATAGAGTAAAGTGAAATAGACATTACAAAATGAAGATGATAACAATGATGATAATAATGGCAATGATAAAGATGATAATGTTGAAACAACAATTAGGGGTCTTCATGGACTGGGTCAGAGATGGGCCAAAGCTTATCAAAGTCCATTCCACTTAGTTATAAGGCCTAATATTCAGTCTCGGATCTAGTAAAACTCATGCCAAGGCCCAGCCCAATTACAAGATATATACTGCCTTAGTTTTAAATATGTTAGGTTGGGTCAAGCCTAAACTTTTAGGTCCAGCCCATTTAATTATTGGTCCAGAAAAATCAGATCCGTGCACAGCCCGAGAACTGAAAAACAAACCCGAGATCCAGCACAATATGGGCTGGGCCCAAGTCGGGATGTTACTGGCTCAACCTTTAACACTCTTAATGACAGTGGCAGTGATGGTGACAATGAGTATCATTCTACTATTAGTGATAAATCAAGCATGGTTTTCTTTTTACATATATTGATTTAACTTAAAAACTCCGAATATTTTAATCAAGATCATCTAGCATTTTATATCTAATGACCTAAATGATTCGTTTATTGCTCTCTCGTGGATATGGAAATGACCTAAAGGGGTCTTTTGTCTTTTACACGTGATATATGAAATATAGGAATTGCATATATAAAATTCTCAATTTATACATGTGAAACACAATGCCATGCTTGCATTCAAATCCCTTCACATGTCAATGGGATAAGCAACCCATCTGGTCATTTGACCGAGCCCACATTAGGTTGGGCTTGGGAGGACTTTAGGCTTGAGGGCAAGGGAAAGCTTAAAAGACATGCTTCATTCAATAGAGGAATGGGCCTGGTCTATTTCAATACATGTAAACCACCCTAGCGCAGTTAGATCCACTAGTGAATTCCCTAGGTTAATTAGGGCATATATATTATTACAGTAGTTGTTGTTATTTTTATTATGGCTGTTAATTATAACCATATCCCATACATTACAGTTTGTAGTATGTACAAGGCACAAAAATCACTTCATTTTTTTACGCTGACAACTCAAAATTCGGGGCCTTGAAAGGACCTTTTTGTTTTTTTTTACAAAACATAGATTACTGTATCTTAGAAACTGATAAAACATAAACAACAAAAAGGCCCTAAATGATAAAACTTGTGTAAAAGCCCAAGATAAGCACTTCAGAAAGGATTAGTTGGATAAAAAAAAAAATTAGGCCAAAAATAAATGGCCTGGACTTTGGTTGTGATAAGCCTAGCCTGTCAAAACCCCTACTGCACAATCACAGTGAATATGAAACAAGAAAGGGGAACCACTTGAAGTAGCAACTGTATGCTACCTAGGAAGACTTCAATCCTAAGATAACCGGATACTTTAAAAATAGGCAATGTATGGTGCCGTGTCCAGGCATCAAAGTCAGCAGTCAACAGGCTTTCACTCGTAAAGATAAAGAAATTAAAGGGAGCTATAAATACACACTCAAGTACTTGGATGGTACCTATCAAATACTTCTCAATAACTCTACTAAGTTAATGACAAGATCCATAAAAAGTGCACCTCTCCAGAATTTGATATGGGTCCACAACAAGCTCAAGCTTTCCATCGATCCATATAGAAAACCGGGCATTTGGAAACATCCTATGTAGAAGTAGCTTTGGAACCTATCATATAAATATCAAGTCAGAAGTCACCCAATATGAAGTTATCTAGAAATTCTCTTTTAACAGAAGACTCAATCCTTCAGATCATATATAAAAGTAATATTCTTTTGCATCCCATGTGCATAGGCTTGTCATGCACACCAGTTGTTGAGGCCCACAAAAAATGTGCATAAAACTATGCTCTAAGGCATGTTGTAAATTCCTCTTTTATAGGCCAGCCATGTTAATATAAAGTAAACTTAAAGTGCTAAACCTGAAAAGAACTCACTTTTCCAGTGCGTCTTGGATCAGTATAAGGAAGGTTGCGAACAAGAACAACTCTCCACAGTCCTACCATGTTTGTGTTGTGTAAGGCACCCGAATACTTTATTCCTGCCTCTGTCTCTTCATCCACAAACATATAAAAGCAAACATTTTTCTTTGCAGCCTCACTAATATTTCTTGGCTGTTGTATTATATCATAGTTTCCTGGTTTGCAACACATAAAAAGAAAAATCATTACTTGGGCAAAGCAAAAGAAGTGAAAAGTGAGAAAAAAAGAAAAAAGAAAAAGGAACTTAGTGCTAATCAGTACCAAAAATGGCTGATGCAACAACTATCCCACTGCATCCCTCCATCTCAAGAAGATCAGCATCATCTATGTCAAATCCTGTCTGATGACCTGGTCTGTTTCCTTTAACAAACCTGTTTCATGACAAATATGCACAGTTTAGCAGCAAATAGAGCAATGCAATACCTAGAAACAATACACTGAAATCAATTATCACTGTCAGTATAAGGGGTAAAGAATCAAAATGATATTTTCACGTAGAGAAAGTTCACTTTTTTTCCCCATAAAGTCATTAAGGAGAAATAAACCATACCCACAATGCACACACATTGAATCTTTTATATCAAAAGAATCATTCCTCTGCTTCAAAGATGGATATCCACCAAAGGGGGAACCTCCAAATGAAGGAGGACTACTCGGACTATCTTCTATAACATAGGTTAAATTCTTTAGTATGGGCGACACTGATGGCAGAGTTGGCATATAGGCCATGGCCTGCTCCACAGGAAGGTAACAAACTGGACATGCTGAAGAGAAGAACCATTAAATTCAGCAATTGGATAAGCAAAAACAAAAGCAAAACTAATTTAACTTGTCTAGAATATCAAAGCTTAAACTTACGGCGTGGACCGGTCCTTTTTCTATCAGCTGGTGGTGGTGGGGGAATACCAAAAGTATCACAAGGATGCCTTAGGAGAACTGCACTTTCATTGGTAAGCACTACAGGAGGAGGATGAGATCTTAGTGGTGGGGCTCTATTTTTTGAACGTAGTGATTGCACCTTAGATGAAAATCCATATTCAGTACCCCCATCACTGTTCTTTTCCGTAGAAATCTTTGGAGATGCATAATGGCTTGACACAATTCTGTTTCTGAATCCCCTGGTGTGGACAAGGAATGCGGAACTTGGGTATATAGCACGTGCTTCTGGTATATGTACATCTGTGAATGGAGAGAGAGAGAGAGAGAGAGAGAGAGAGAGAGAGAGAGAGAGAGAGAGAGAGAGAGAGAGAGAGAGAGAGAGAGAGAGAGAGAGAGAGAGTTATTTCACCTATTGTTTAATTGTGAAAATCAAGCTTCTTCATCTATTAATTTGGACGAATAGAAAAACCAACGGGCTGCATTTTGATATACTCCAATCAGCAATCAATCTTAATATTTCACAGAATGGACCATTAGCTATACTACTATACTTTTGAACAATATAAAGTGCGGAAACTTGTTAACTACATTAGATGGGATACTTGGCCATGGAGGAAAATGCAGAGAAACAATACCCCACCTAATGCAGATCCTCATTACACTCCATTACAAAATTGTGTGATAATCAAAATTCTTCTCATCTGCAATACATGCATGTAGAAAACCACTGGTAGAACATTTTTGATAGGAGGAGAGAGGAAAGGAATTCAAAATCTTAACCTTTAGTGATGGTGAGCATAAGAATGAAGAATATTGTGATTGAAACTGGCACCAAGTAAAGCATCGCAAGCTGCCTACTGCTAGAGCACCTGAAGATCCATGGGAGGAACCTCACCCTTTCTCTGGAACCCGAAAAGAACCTTGATGGCTTCCGGACTGTATGAATCGTCACTACAAAACTGTTTGGCAGGCTTTGCTGCAATGATCCATAACTTCCAGCACGCAAACCCAATGACCCACCACTCATTTTCTCTCCAAAACTGAAGGACTCCTTTTCATCTCCCTATTCTCATTTTCTGTAACAGCATGCCAGACTTGGCGCCATCTATTAGTTTCCTCCTGATGACAAATGAAGGTGGAGAAAGACAAACCAATCTAAATCTCAAAATTCCACCAGCATTCCAGAAGAATTGAACTCAAAGCCTAGAAATGAAAGCTAGTTTCCTGTGCTCTCCCAAATCAATAAATCATCCTAATCTTTTCTTGTGCTCTCCCAAATCAATAAATCATCCTAATCTTATTGCTATTTGTCAAATTTGAATTTTTTTGAAAATAGTAGTTCAAAAAATCCGAACATCATCTTCTGCAATTTGGCCAAAATTGAGAAATCTTTTTTTCCAATGAGTCTGAAGTTTGTTCTCCAGTCTGGGTTTGTAAAATAGCAGAAGAAGATAAAGAAGCAGAGAATCCGTCTTCTTCTGATCAAAGCTTGTAAGTGAATTTGAGAGATTTTTCCTCATCTTCCCTCCAGCAGAGTTTCAAGTCAAAGCAAATGAATAAAACATTTTTTTTTCATTTAAGCCCCTGTATTTTGAGGTAATTAAAACTTGCCCACAGGTGAGTGGCTTTAAAAATAATACCAAGGACCCCCTCCTCCCCGTGCAAGTTTTTGTGACATAAGATCTCTAGCAGTTTGAAAGGTGGGCCGGTTGGTTGCCATTGGATTTTAATTTCAACCACAATTGTTGCAACTTGGGTGGGGCCAAATTCGGATCTTACTGACTCAACACAATTCTTGGGTATGTTGGATTGGGCTGGTAACGAGTCTAAGTTAGGCTCAGGTCCACCTAACCATGATGCCCGGATACTACATGGATACGGCAGGTACACACCATGGACATGAATTTTACCCAGAAAAATTGAAAAATCTAATATGATACACACGTTGCCCATTTTGAAGTGCCTACCTTTGTTAAATTTGGGTTGGATTGCCAAAGGCTCAAACATATTGGGGCTGAAGCTGGACCCATCCTTGGAAAAAATTAATTTAAAAAAAATCCCTGCATACTTTAAAAATTAATATTCATTTTACATAAACCCCTTCCCCCAATATTTCTTTTACATGGAGCCCCCAAGTTGAAATTCTTGGGTCTGCCTTGCTCGAACCCAAACCCAACCTTGAGGATAGGTATTTCATAGGGTTGTAAATGGGTCGGTTCTGGTTCGGGTCCATAGTGGACCCGGAACCGTTAAGGAGAAGGTGGAACCGAATCTGGACCTGGAACCGTTTTGGAACTTGTTTCTTGGCTCAGGAACCGGAACCAGAATCATATATGAGACAGGTCTGGATCCGGGTTCGGATCTAGGTAGAGAATCATATTAAAAGAACATGGTTTTTAAGATATATTTTAAAAAATTGAGGTAACATATTGGGTTTCGGGTCCACGGGTCCGAATCAAGGTGGAACCGGATCCACCCGTGGACCCGGATCCAGACTCATTTACTTATCAGGACCTAAATAAAGACTCAAACCCGGTTTTTAACGGGTCGGGATCTCTGGGTAATCAGATAATCAGGTACCCATTTACATCCCTAGTATTTGACAAGGGTTTCATTTTTCTATGGGAAAAAAAGATAGCTAATAAGTCTATATTATTAAGAAAATTGATGTTAGTACAACAGCCAGGCTCACTTCTTCTTCATTACAGTTGGAGGCTTTTTACAATTAAGGAATGGAGGAGGGAGTATATTATAAATACGGAGTATATTATAAATCAAGCTTACTTCTAAAGAAGTCTCTCTCACAGTTAGAAAGTAAGAAACTTTCAGTTATAACTGAAGAATAGAAAGATAAGGGCTTTCCCTATGAACCTGAGAGTTGATTTAAAGTTTGAAATGCTGCTGTTAGGTGTATATGTTGCTATCTTTCCTAATATTCAAAAGATTGAATTTGTAGCTATCAATTTATTATAGTCTTCCTCTTTTAAATAGGGTTCAAGTTTTACCAAAGAAAAATTGCATGGACTGTATCAACCCAAAGAAATTCAAGTGTGATCTCAGAGCTGGATGGCACATGCAGTGCGATCTATGTATGGACCACCTCAAGCCCATCAAATGTAGGCCCATCAACTTTTAGCAGTTGTAGTATTGTGATAATGATCAAGGCCAATAATAAAAAATATAGTTTAGTCCCAGCCCTTAACTTGAAGCATTGTTGAGTTGAATTACCTTTTGATCTATTTGATCTAGGGGCGGCAATGTGTAGGTTGGGCCGGGTTCAGGCCAGGTTGAGCGGTATGTGTTACATACTAATAAGCATAGGCTCGATCTTGACCCATTTGGTGATCGGGTTGAAAATGAAAAGCTAAACTCTTAATCAACAGGATGTTTTGGGTTGGGTTGGTGGGTTATTGTGCAATTAGTTGAGTTCGGTTGGGTTTCGGTCAGATTATTGAGTTAAATAGACTTGGCCCAACTCATTTACTAAATGAGTTCAGACATCTCAACCCAAACTCTGATTGTGGAGTTGGTTTCCATACTTTTTTTCTGGTAACAATAAAATATATTAAAGACTTAAAGAAAGTAATAATAAAGAAGATGGAAAGAAAAAAAACCTGCATAGGTATTAGAGCTAAATACCAATACAAAACAACAAATTACAAAGGAGCAAGCAAAGCTACAACTTAGCTGAAGCATCTGCCATCTCATTCCCCGACCGAAGCATATGATGAAATTCAACATTTAAAGATGATGACCAAGTCTTGATTTCATTGAAAATAAATTGAAATTTCCATGGAACCTTCTCCAAACAAGATATCTAAGAAATCGCTTTCCACCACTATGCTATGAAAATTATGTCTTATTTGAGACATAGATCCTTAGAGCTTCTAATATAGCTAATACTTCTGCTTCATTAGAATCTTTGATGCTTATATAATTTAAGAACATAAACAATACCTCTCCTTTGTAGTTCCTCACGATGCCACCTATACCTGCAGGTCCGTACCTCCTCATAAGAGGAATTGGCAGAGAGAGAGAGAGAGCTCCTGTTTAGATTCATGCAAAAATGGAATGCTCAATTGCCATGTAGAGTAGGTAGCTCACTAAAATTAGAAGGAACTTCCATTCGATTCACACTCATACATGAATGTGACGTGATCTTAGCGAAAGTGAAACTCAGGTTTCACTCATTTGTGTTCCAGTCAAGCTCAGCTCAGATTTTGATGCGGGTGAATTTGTATAATTCTATTATGGTAAAAGTAGGTTCTACGGTAAGATTAAGCACAGTCATTATTATGGTGAGATATAACTCCTATTGGAGTAAATTTTAAGGACAACCCACAAAAGAGAAGGGTGTTCTTTTGACCACAGTGGGTTGGGCTAATCTAGGTCTTGGTCGTGGGTTACGAGAGGCTTGAACCCAAATTCAACCTTCAGGATAAGCATTAGCCATTAGGCAAGGACTTCTTACTCTTCATTACAGTTAAGAGATTTTTGAATTTAGTCAGCAGAGCAGGGAGTACATTATAAATAAAATTTATTTTCATAGAAGTCTATCACAATTACATTAAAGTTACAAGGTAAGGATCGAAAGATGAGGGCTTTCCCTAGAAACCTGGCTAAATATTTGAAATGCTGTTGTTAGGTAATCTTTCCCCACCATTCAGAGTTATCAACTTATTATACTACATCCCTATCCCTCCTTTTAAAGACAGTTGAAACAGGGCTCGTGCACAATGTTGGCCATAAGAAAACTTTTATATTTCTTAAATAAAAGCATTAAATTCAACAGAATCAGTTGATTTACTTTAAATCGTATAATAATATTTTAATAAATCTTATCAAGAGTTAAAATTAATGATATACATATGTTTTGATCCACTAATCAATTTGGATGGATTATAATTGATTTATTTATTAATATAAATTTAACATAGTTATTAGTATATCTGAGAATTTTCAAAAATAAATAAAAATCAATGTAGATAAAATGTTTGGTGACCATGATATAGGAATAATGGAAATTTAAATCAATATAGTGCATATGATCCAATCCCTTCCAAAAATTCATCGGATGAGGAGAATAAAGGTGTGAAGAAGAACAAAAGTGAGAAAAAAAAATTGAAAAATCAAAGAAACTTAGACTATAATGCCACTAATCTAAGATCAATGAATATTTAAATGAATATAGTGCACAAACACCATTGAAGAAGAAACGAAAATAAATAAATAAATAAATAAAAATCAATTTTTTTTTATTTTAGCACAAAACCAATCAAAGAAGACATTGAAGCAAAAACAACATTGAACCAATCTCTGTATCCTAGAGAAACCACATATGGGGGGAAATGAAAAACACCATAAATCTACTTAGGAATAATAGCCTCCTTTGTTACCTTAAGCTGGACTTGATCTAGATCTTCATCATTGTAGTCATTTAACTTTATCTGATCAAGGCATTAGTGTAACTTTACCTTAAAATGATGAGTTATGTTTATATTTGTTTTTATAGTTTTCATACTTTATTAAGGAAAATGTGATGACTTATGATTTGGAATGTTCTAAAATTTAACGTAGATGCTAGATTTTTTTTTCCTACATTATAGAAATTATAATAGAACAGAAGGATTTGACAATGAAATTATAGACATAAAATTATTGGACACATGGCAGTAGGGTTGCAAACGGGTCTCCGATTTTCTGATTACCCGGAAGTTCTGACCTGCAAAAAATGGGTCTGGAACCTATTTTAGGTGAGGTTCTGATTCATAAACGGGTCTGGATCTGGAACCTAATTTAGGTTCCGATTGATAAACGAGTCCAGTTCCGTGTTCATATAGGTTCCGACCCGTGGACCTGGGACCGACATATGAGTCTTTGATATTACAATTTGTGCTTTAAAATCAACTCTTTTTTTGGCATTTTTATGTACAATACTGGATGTTGTAGACTTGATGTATTGTTATAAGTTGAATGATATGCTTAATTTTAAAAAAATGAAAAATAAAGAGAAAATATAATTGATTTTGGAACTAGATTAGAGTCCTCTAAGTGAATCCGATTCTAGAACCGGATCCAGATTTTCTTATTGAAACCGGGTCCGGAACCAACAAACAGATTCCGATTCAGACTAGATCCGGAACCGAAACTGTTATTTAAAATTGGGTCCGAGTCCGGGTCTCGGTCCACTATGATTCCGATCCGGAACCTTCCCGTTTGCAACTCCACGTGACATTGAAATAAAAGTAATATGGAGACTCATACCCCAGCTCGAATCATAATATAAAAAATGAACAATTATTATACAACGTGTATGAATATTATAATGTATATTTCATTGGAAAAGACTATATAAAGTAGAACCATGCATGTGAGAAAATGAGAACTTTTTGCATTAATAGTCTATTTGCACATCATTTTCAATCAAGAAGATGACAATGGAGCTTATCAAAATTGAGCTCAAGTCTTGCATCGGAACCTTAATTGTGTGTAGTCATTTTGCTGTCTCTGATGCAGGGTACAGAGCATATGGTGTAAGGAGCTATTATCCAATGCCATCATTTGTGTGGGCCAATAAGAGAAGCTAAATGGAAGGTGGACGTTCGTGACACACCTATCCCACTAGATTTTCCTATATCTTAGTTTTACAAGAACAATAGAGATTTGTTTACTTCAAACTCTCAGTTTAACCCTAGTGTTTGGCTTCTTTTATTTTTTCCTCTGAATTTGTATGAGACTCTTCAAGGGATTGTAATCTTTTCAGGAATCTATACGCTTCATCATATCCCACAATCTCATTTCCAATTGGGAAAATTTCAAAAAGGTATAAAACTTTTGCCTAATTTAAAAATAAATAAATAAATATATATATAAAGTTTTGGATATTTCAAAAGAGTATAAAAGTTTTCCATATTTCTTTCAATGAAGTATTCTCTAAGACAAGATTATGAAAAAATGACAAAAATACCCTTATGTAGTTTTTCAAAACGTTCCTTTAATAAATCATTTAAGAAAATTGATGGAGTCCAACCCAAGCGACCTAATGGGACCCACTTCAGCGAATAAAAATGGTTGGTTTTAGGGAGGAAAAAGGTTAATAAAAAACGAAAATCTATCATAAGGGAATTATACTTTTATCATTTCTTAAAACTTTTATTTATAGAGAGGACTTGATTGAAAGAACAGTGGAAGACTTTTATATTTTTCTGAAATATTCAAATCTTGATATACTGTTTTGAAAATGAGGCAAAAAATTTTATAATTTTTTGAAAACTTTCCTTTCCAATTATTCACTGGTGGTCATTTATCAAAATGAGTGGGAGAGCAACAGAGCCGGAGCCGCCTAGGACTCAGCTTGAGCCTAACATATGAACCATTTTTCAGGTTCAACAATGTCCAGACCCCTGTCAAATTTTTTGTGAATTGGCCTTTGTGCTTGATGATTGATGTGGATGGTAGGCCCCACCATGGGTGGTTGGCAATACAGAAGATTAGATGTCATTTCCTTCCTATATATGAAATCATAGACAATTAGTTTTTTTCTTAACAACGAAAATTTTCATTTAAAGAAAAGAAGCTACAAAATACAAAAAACCAAAAAAAGAGAGAAAGGGAATGTGTAGGAGAAATGCACCATCTCCAACCCTACTAACAAAGTCACACCCATCCAAAAAAGCAACCTATCAACTATTTACATAATTACACCCACCCAGGGAAGCAACCTATCAACTAATTGCTTGGCTAACACATCCGTCATGGAGTTAGCCGATCTAACTTCATGACGGAAGGAAACATTGATTCCAACAGATAACTCTCTAATTTCATTTAGGTGGAAATGAAGCTTCCAAGATTAGTCTTCCGTTTATACACTCATGTGATCGCATTAGAAGAATCACTTTCCATAATAAGCGTACCACCATATTTACTAGAAAACAAACGAAGACCTTCAAGTATGGCTAGCACCTCTCCTTCATTGGAATCCCACACACACACATACTTGGAAAACATAATTAGCACCTCCCCCTTACAATTGCGAAGCACTCCTCCAATCCCGGCCGGACCTAACTTACCCCTTGAAGCACCATCCACATTAAACTTAAAGACCCTTAAAGGAGGAGGATACCAAGGGATTGGTCTCCTCTTCTTAAAAGAGCTACACCCCATGCAAGCTCCCCAACTAGAAATTATTTTATTAAAGGTAAAATTAGAGAATTCATTTCTAACCAAAGCTCATTTTGCAATCTTAAAGGTAATTTTGGATATTTTGGATATCAAATATGCTGTTGATGATGAAGAAACCCTAAAGATTATATCATTCATTTCCTTTCAAATTGACCATAAAATAGCAAATGTTTTCATGCTCTATAAAATTCGGCCACACCCCACAAAATACCCACCCAATCAAGACTTTGCCACATCCACAATACTCTTCAGGTAGCACCATGAAAAGCTGCACTTGCCAATAAAGCTGCTCCAAACTTTGAAGGCCACCTTGCATTGAAGAAAAAAATTATCTACGTCGTACTCCTCCTCCTTACCGCAAATCACACAGGTATTTGACGTTGACAAATAGTTGTGAATAAACATGAACCACTTGTTTAATTCCTGTTTTCAGCCCCTTGATGGCTACTAAACAATTGGGTCCTAAAATATCAGGAGAACTGATCCATAAAGGTGGGGGGCCATGATTAATTTGCGATAGGGACAATCAATTTGATGGGGGCCATCATTAAGTGAAGTAGTGACAAAAATCCACATCAGTTCCAAGCAAGAATGACTCTGGAACCAAGTTTATCTCATTTTCTAAACATCCAATAAAAAAACTTGATGTGAGTCTAAGAATCTCCCTATATCCGACCCCATTCTTGAGTGAGCCCTGCTAGTCGGGGTGCCCCGACTGGACCCCGGGACCAGTCGGGGTGCCTAGATTTTTTCTTCTTGAGTCACTTCGTCAAATAAGTTCCCTTTTTTTATAATTAGTCTCAAATAAACTTCTCAAGAACAAGAAACTTTAATCTTGGAGAAATGTGGAGATGAATATTAAATAATTCCTGGAAATTAAAATTGCTTAAATTATTGTGATTTTCTTTATGTTTTTTTTAAATCTTTCCAATACTTAATAATACCATATGTTATTTATTAATTATTATTATTATTTATTTATTTTTTTGCTGAAGAGGGTATTCGGCGTCTTCGAGAAGTGGCTATTCCCAAGGCACATTAAGTCCGTACCTCCCCCATGGGTATACCAAGCTTTTGAAAAATATTTTAAATAAATATTATGAAGCCGTATTTTTCAAAATATCACCATAAATAGTAAATTACCAAAGAAGACTCCTGATCCTATCCTAAGCTTCTCCACATATTTTTCTAAGAACCCTGTGGCCAACCATGTGCAAAACGGTCGATAGGTTTGTCACATACAAAAAGAAAAATTAATGTGTTTGGCTGTTGTTAATAGATAGAAGGGAAATTTTCAAATAAGGTCGTAGGTTTTTGCCTTATTTTAAAAAAGGACACAAGTTTCAAAACTTTTCAAATTAGTCCCTAAGTTTTTCCATAAAACCTCAATTAAGGTTATCTGGTCATTTAAATGTATTTTTTATGGCATTTTCTTTCAATTTTTTAAAAATACCCAGAGTACCTTCATTTAAAGTCATGACATGGTTCTGACACCCACTGCATTTAGCCAATCTTTATGGAAATGCTAGTTTTTCTTGATCACTATAAGGTTGTCAGTGGAAAAATTGAAGAAAATATACATGAAGTGAATGGGAGTTTTATTTCATTGAAGGATAATTTGAGTAGTTTAAATAAATTGAAGAAAAAAATTACCGAAAAATAGCTTTAAATGGATGAATGTCCTTAACTGAAAACTTCATAAAAAACTCAGGGACTAATTTGAAAAGTTTTAAGTCTTATGTCCTTTTTTAAAATAAGGCAAAAACTTACGGACTTATTTGAAATTCTCCCTATATAGAACAACATAAAGATAACAAAATGAGCCTAGGGTGGGTTTTTATAAAGAGAATGATTTAAAACTCAAACTAATGTCTATCATGCTCGCTTAATTGTATGGTCCTTTCACAAAAAAGTAGCGCAACTTGCTCTTTTTGAGTCTATAATCCAAATATTTAACAAAATTTTCATCGATATTTTTTTAATGAAAACCTTTCATACCCTTAACAAAATAAATAAATAAAAACCTTGCGAGAATCCCACTGGAAAAGATACAACAAAGCTTCTTTCAAAATACATGAAATGACTCTATTTCAAACAATCCTCCTGACTGTCTACCAAAGTACCTAAAATCTCTCCACTTTAAATTAACACTTTTCCAAGTTTCTAGAGCATATGTCCTTCATTTTTCTTCTTTTGTAGCAATTACAGTAAAAAAACCTGGAGAAATCCTAGGCGGAATTTTCAAAACCCTTCAACTCCATGCCTCAGGCTATTTTCGACCCCAGAAGGTCAATGACCCTTCCTTTCTAAAGTTATATACGTCCCTTTTGAATTTCTTGTGGGCCACAGTGATGTTAATTGTCTTTCCTGGCAGAAGTTGGAAATTTCACAGCGGGCATGCAAGCATTACTTACACATACGAAACACATTACAATATTTTGCCAAAATTATCATTTTCACATAAAGTATATCCAACTATTTTATATTTATTTGAAATCTTAGATGTTTTTTTTTTTTTAATAGGAACTCATGAAGAATTGATATGTGAAATTTTAGATCTTGATGTTTAAGATCACAAACTATGGATCCACATAAGTCCAGACGATTAGAACTATACGTTGGGACCTTTTCACAAATTACTTGAATATATAAAGATTTAAGACAATTAGCTTTAAGATCTTCTATTTGCTAGTTTAATAAACAAATCCAACAGTTTGAATTATAAATATGGGGCTCATAAGAATTAAAAAATAAGAGTCAAGATGATATTTTACATTAAATTAAATTTTATTCACTTTTAAATATAAGTATGTTATTTTAAGATGCAGTACTATTACATTCAACAATGAGCATCACTGTGCCAAAAAAAATAAAAAATAGTGGACATCACTGGAAGGATATGGTGGATGATGGCAGTTCTAAATGAGAGGTGATCGAGGAATTAATTATCTAGCAACATGGAACCAGGTGATGGACTCCTGTGTCTTGTCCACTGCAGTAGTTAATGTCTGTCTTTTTTCTTAAAACTGTCACCAAAATGTGGTGAAGATTGAAGATGAAAAGATGATTGCTTATCCAACTTGAGAGGCCCAGGACCAGGACCATCTCCATATCCTCACTCTGGTGTCTGGTGTGCTGGTGTTACTAAATATAAAACCAAAAATAAGAGAAAGCAAGAAGCAAGCATATCAACCTCTTTAATGGATTTGGAACCTGTGCCGTTTGGGATGGGATGTAACATGTACTTGTGAGTTGGGTCAAGTCTCCATCAGTCACATGAAGATAACGGGTCAACTGCTGTCCATGTATATTCATTAGCTAGCATTTGATTTTCTGTTGTAAATTAGAAAAGGAAAAATTGGGAAAGAAGAACTCCTGTGGTCACATGTGATTAATCTGATTCCTTCAAAGTTCAAACACATTTACCTCAGAAGTTTCAAAATTATACCAATCTCACTATTATCTCCTTTTAAATTAGAACTGTTATTAAAATGACACTAATCTGAATATCAATACTATCAAATATGTTAAGAGTTTTAAGCTGTAAAATGAAGGGTTAAGATCATTAGAGAAGTTGATGTTGGGCTTATACCTAATTCATGTCCGAAATTATACATTACCCTAAATAGTTACATGCAGCTTCAATTACCCTCTTTCTCAAAAGGCACTCTAAGATATGGTAAGTTGATATAAGTGCGATAAGATTAAGGTCATATTTGACAACAAAAATCTTTCGAGAAAAAATTTTAGATTTTCACAAAGTCATGGTTAACTCACGTTGGTAATTGTAAATCCATGAGGATTTGGACCAATGAAAATCCTCATATTTTAGGATTTTTAGGTCCAACATCCTTCATAGGATTTGAAATCCTCACTTATGCAGATTTGCAAACTAAAACTAATTTTTCTCGAGTATATGAATTTGTGGGCACTGATATTGATAACAAATCCTCAGCTAGCTATACAAATCCTTTATGAGGATTCCCTATTCTAAGGGTAGTGAGGAATCCCTAAATCCACGTATTCATTTTTTCTTACCAAATGTGCTCTAGGAGAATTGTCGAATCTAACATTTGGAAACTTGGGCTCTCTACAATGAAACCTTTCAAATGGACTTGGGCATGTTAACTTATTCTAATATTGGAAAATGTTAAAAAACAAAAAAAAAAAACAAAAAAAAAACAAAAAAGAAAACTCTCCTCTAAATTTTATATTAAAATTTCTATTTGACTTTACACTTCTTCAATTCTATTTGTTATTCAAAATTTTCATTTTATATACACTTCTTTCTTCAAATGGTTTTTTTTTTTACACTTCTCTCTCTATTTGCTTTTCTTTTCTTTTCTTCTATTGCTATGAATCCTATAGCTAGATTATTGATGAGTAGCACTAGTGTTAGTGTCCACCCATACATGCTTACATGTTATAAAAGACCAAGCAATTGTTACCAAGAAAATGAATCAAAGAATTCTAATCTACACAAGTTGTCCCATAGTCGTCACCCTCCTTATGTACACTGTCTGACAGATTAACAATGGCTTATGTAAAAATTTTCTCATCTTTAGAAGGCCCATCGGTTTGGAAACCTTCCTTTTCATTTACAGCTCTATTGTATATTATTTGCTTTATATATTTTTTATACTTAGGACATGCTTTTCTCAGGGAAATGGATCTTTCTTTTAGTAAATGTTTTTATTCAGTAAACTCGACCACAATTCTCGATGGGTCCTTGGTCGCTTGATTAGGTTCGCTTGTTCCATTTGAGAATGGAAGTTGATTGGACATCGTTTATATGGGTCCATTCCACATGTTAGTGTTATATACAAATCTTGTTAGTCTTATATTTGTTACGAATCCGGATCCCTGTTTGGTCCAAACAGGTCGGGGTGCCACATGGGAAATTATTTTCTTTTGGGATAAGGGATTTTTTTCAGAGGTGAGATGGGACATCTCAATCACATGTGGTACCTCCTGATTGGTCCAAACAGGGTTCAAATAGAGGATCTGTTTCCATTTGCTACATGTCAATGACAGTCTTCTATATGATGAAATTGACTATTTGTTTACTTGCACTAGGCTGAAGGCTCCCAACCCTACTAACATATTGTTTGTTTTATATCTTGTATTTTGGGCTAATCGAATTGTTTTATTGGGTTGGCCCATGTCCAAGTTTAGAGTTAGGGTATTATGGTTTTTGTACTGTGACTCTCTTGAGGGCTAAAAAAAAAGATTATATATTTATGTAATCTGTAATGCTGGACTTGTGAGAGAGTTAGAGATATGAGAGTTCTCTTTTGAGGGTGTCAGAGTCTTCCAAATAATGTGGGGTTGATGGAAAGTCGAGTTCTTTTTTTTTTTTTTGGATGTAAGTGAGTTTGCTAAAATCACTTAAGATTCTGTAAGTGATTGATGGAACGTTTGATCGCGGTAATCCACACTACCCAACATACACGCTCAACAAGCGGAATCAAAGTACAACACATTACACATATATGCGTGCTCTCGTGCATTGCATATCCATCTATGGCCTAAAAGCCACAAATGATGAGACCATCAAATTAGTTTGAGAGACGACCACTTAGTTTTAGGCAAAATGCAGATGGTGGGTTCCATCGAGTTGTCACATCTCTGTAACCTTTTTTTTTTTTTTTGTATATGGCCAACCCACATGAAGCCCACTAGATTACTGTTCAAGGTTCATTTGTCTTCTGTAATTTGAAATCCTATGAGTTCTATGACTAACGGTTCTGAAAGTCATTCAAAATTAAAGAAATAAGGGTGAATATCTAGAATTGATTATCAAATAATTGCTTCTTTAATGAAAAATGAATTAAGGAGGCATGACAAATAAATGCCCAGTCATCACTGTAGCAATTCAAATCGTACCGAAAGCTGTTGTCTCATTAACATCTGCATTTCTTTTATAATATTTCTTAAACCCATTTGACCATGAATTCATACAAATTCAATTCCATATAAATAAACAAGTACTTGACATCCTCACCATCGTAAATCCATTCTTTGTATTATTTTACAAGATATCATTGAGCTAACCTCATAGTGATTAGTGGTTAAAATAATTGCCAATTATCAGTTTGCTCCCATCACCTTTTTCTAAGGTTAATATATTTATTATCCACTGTGATTGTGAACCATGTTCGAACCCTATAGAGTAAGTGGAATTACCATGTTGCTCAGCCAAGGAAGCTGATTGATTGATTAATTTTTTTGGCTACTTGTCTTCTTTCCGAGATTTGTGATGACATATGCATGCCACAAGATCACGTTCTCTCATCTACTCACTTCTTTCACTCAAATGGGTGAAACCAACAGGGGTGCTGATTGTGATTGAGCAACTGCAAAACATGTGTTTAATTTGCACCTTATGTTTCATAACCTAATTGAAATATAGAGAAGATAAACACTTCTCCTATAAAGAAAAAGTTTTTTTCCCAATGCAATTGAAGAACTTGGTTCAAGACATTAGATTCAGCTACACAATAAAAGGGAACAAGTATAAGTGAAGACTTTCAACTAAATCAATTTTTTCCCCCTTCATTTGCTTATATTAGGAATTCGGCCTCTTGCATTCTACTTTGGCGCCCATATTCATACTCAGTTGAGCTAGAGCAGGGGGAACGCTTATATAGTAATTAATGAGTTGTGAGATTATTCTCTTTTCCTCGGCTTGTAGAAGACTATCAATTAATTAACATCAGGATCTTGGCTCTAATGATAGATTCCCAGCTGTCAATGGATTAAAAAAATAATCAAAGTGATTAATTTCCAGCTACATATTCACTCACCCAATCATTTACCTATTCGGGTAGGCTTCATCTGGATTGGACTCATGACTCAATGTAGGTCCCAGCCAGGAGATAAAGTAAGGGACCACTCCCTTGGATAAGGCCACCTGTCATCCAGTCCAGCTGGCAGAAGCCCATTGACTCTAGCTTCCAAGAAGCTGTCCCACAAGTCCTGGATTAGGATAAGCCTCATCCCCTTAAATCATCTAGACTTTATTTATTCAATATCATATCATATTCATTGAAAAAGAGCAATCGATGTGTAAAAGAAATATAGAATATTCGGATGCATATCCAGATCAATGCATTATTGCATTAGGACTGATGTGGATTTGCTGTCTAATTTGCAGAGAGTACCTCCTGTTTGTGATCCTCGTCCGAGGATTTATATTCAATCATCGACTGTTTGGCTGTGTTCATGTTGCAGATATCATGGTATCCAATTATCTGAGTATTCAATTACACGGGAGTCGACTTCAAGATACCCCAAGTCTCTTATCTTACAATATATGTATATATACATAAATTAATGTTTGATAACTACGAAACAACCCAAGTGGTAAAGGGTGTCTTACCTCACCACAAGTACGCTAAAGATTGAATCTTCGCACTGGGAAAATACATAGACAGTGTTTTTACAGTGCAAAATACAATAATGGGCGTACACTGACCGAATACAGATGAAAGTTCAACAAAAACAACACTGAAGTGGATCACCCTAGAGATGTTTTGATCTCTAAGACTTAATTGGACTATTCTAGTTTAAAGGATAAGCTTTTGTTTACTATATCTATAGGCACAAGCAAAATAATAATAGTAGTAGTAGTAGTAATATTCAAATAAGAATTAAATTCCACAATTATTATGATCATATCGATTATAATACTCATTGAAGACCCAATATTGTACTCACTATTAGATTGAGTTTTATTAATTAACGTAAAAGATTATTGTACTTTTAGGGCCTTAAATCATTGATTGTAGTAACCCAATAGGGATTTTTAATGAAAACAAAATCTACAATGAGAATTTTTATTACACTACTATTCATGATAAGCAAATGGATCCTCCAAGAGCAAGAAATGTCCACATGGTTCTTATGTTATGTGTGACTCAACCTATTCTACTAACCACTTGAATTAACTACAATTCAATGCAAATCAATCTGATAAGTTTGATGAGGATATGAATGGGATGGATAGAGGGTGTTACATTATCTTGGACAATAGAACCAGCAAACTTGGCCCCACAAACGTGTACACTCAAGCACATGAAAGAATACAATGCATCTTGAGTAGGTGAGAGGTGGAGAGAGGGGACCAAAAATATCAGCCCAATCAATGTCGTCCACGAGGATGCTGACCTGTATCCTTCATGTTCGCGGCGGCTCGTTCGTCCACGTAATCCATTGGTCCCCGCGAATGCTTGCTATATAAACGACATTCTTATAAGCCTCGGATCTCATCGAATAAACTCAAAGAGAATCGGAAAAAAAAAAAACACTTGAACTACTTTAATGGCTGCAGAGTCATCCATGAAAATTCCGGCAGATCGCCGGACTCCGGCTGGAATTGTAGACGAAGTGGACTCTGCCGGCGGGATTTTGACCCTTTCAGATATGGTATTCGGGTTTTTTGAAGACGGAGACGGTTCGAGGGAGAGTTGCACCGACGAGGGAGTCCGAACGACAGATGCCAAAGAAGAAGAGGAGGAGGAGGAAGAAGAAGACAATTCTAACAACAGAGCCCAAAGGAAGGCCTTTTGGGAATCTCAGCATCAAATCTTAAAGGTAAGACATCAATGCGCAATGCAAATTTTTTTTTTTACTTTCATTTGAAGGGGGCGGACGATGGACATAATGTTACTTTTTTCATTATTTTGTGGTTGTTTTAATGGGGCCATGGGCTTATTTTGCTGTTAATCACTTTCTTTTCAAGCTTTTTCCACGTTGGATGGGGGTTGATTTCCCCTAAAACCCTTTAATTAGGCTTGGGTCTGCCACTGAATGCAGAGATGGAGATGGCAGTCCATATTCTCTGATCTTTGTAGTTTCATATGAAGGGCGTTTTCGTCATTTGATTTTAATACCCGTTACGAAACTTCTGTTACAGGCGGCCTTGTCTCGGACCAGCTCGTTGGAATTGAGGATCCGAAAAGACACGGAGCAGGCGTTGAGGGATTCGGGTGCATCGGGGCCTGTTTGTGTCTGCCCGAAACCCCTTATGGGTGGGTGTCGTAACTGCTTCCTGAGAGACGTATCGGATCGGTTGAGAAAAGCCGGGTACGACAGCGCCATATGCAAGTCCAAATGGCGGAGCTCCCCCGATATTCCGTCGGGTAACGTTTTTCGAGCGAGATGAGATGAAACAACAAAATACCATTGATTTGTTAAGCGGTGAAATGACCATATTACCCTTGATGATTGACACCACAACTTGATCGTTCCACCGCGTTTCCTGGTTGTTGGTGGTTGTTGGTGGTCCACCTGTCTCATTGAACCACTCTAATCTGTCACTTCCTTCCACATCTCATCTTCATTGCATAGGATCCTCATCCTTAATCTTCTGGCATGTGCACCACATGAATTAAAAAAAAAAAAAAAAAAACCCTAGTCAAAACGCCAACTAATCAGGATTGCCCACCAACCATGATAAAAAATAAAATTTTATTTTACACAAAGATTCCTATATTTTCACACAACCTAAGTAAACTCCTTTATTTTGTGTTTTTTACTTAAACATTCTTCAATAATATTCTATTTTCTGACCCATATATCTTTGAATAAAAACTCAAAAACTCATATCATACGACTCATACGGCAAAAGATAAAAAAATAGCTTTACCTCTTAAACTTTGAAGACCCAAAACTAAAGTATAACATCATTTGATAGTTTAATGTTACATGTTTTTTTAATCCACATCCAATACTTTCCATCAACATGCCTTCCTTGGTTATCATGCATCCAACATCCAGTTAGCTGGCCTCTCTCGAGGTGACGCGAGTATTACTCGCTACATTTAGACAATCCCAACCGTAGTTGATCAGGGAGAATCTTGTCTTAATTACCTACTAATCCATTCTTTGATATTGCAGGAGAACACAGTTACATTGATGTGGTGTCAACTTCAAGCAGTAAAAAGAGAAGTGTGAGAGTTGTAATAGAAGTAGACTTCCGGGCGGAATTTGAGATGGCGAGAGCCAGTGCAGAGTACAGCAACTTAATAGATCGTCTTCCACAGGTTTTTGTGGGGAAAACGGAGAGGTTGGGGAACCTGATAAAGATCTTGTGTGGGGCTGCAAAGAAGTGCATGAAAGAGAACAAGATGCACATGGGGCCGTGGAGGAAGCACAAGTACATGCAGGCCAAATGGCTCGGCACGTGCGAGAGGACGACGCCCTCTCCGGTTTTCTCTGTGGGCATTTCGGGGAGGCAGAGGAAGAGGAGAGCTTCCATGCTGACTTTCGACTTGGGAGATAACTTGCCTTCCATGCATTGCACAGCTGTGGAAGTCGTGTGATAAGAGTGGTAGTAAATCGGTTACTATGTAACGTAACGTTTTTGCTTGGTGCTTTTGATCATGGTGCACGTTTCACATCCTGTTGTAAATTTGCAGGGAATAAATATATATAGATCGAGTGGTGGACAGAGACTGTCCAAACTTAGTTTTGAGAGCTTTTACACATATTCAAAGAAGTTTGCAATCTGTTCATGCCTTTAGTTTTTAGTTGTAAGAAAAGAAAGATATCTAGTGACCCGTTATACCTCCACCAGAAAGTAAGCAAAGTTTTTATTTCAATTGTTTACCTCATGAGACCCTCTGATGAAACGGATTTTTTGGAGGGGTTTTTATGAAAAAAAAAAGGTCTCATTAAAACCCGATAATACGAAACAAGGACCCAAACACTTTAGAATGACAGGAGCAGACCTCTCACCCCTTATTATTATTATGTTTTTTCCTACATTTCATGATATTATGGAATGTTTGGTTTTTCCATGATATCATGGAATGACATTTTTTTCAAAACCTCTTAAAAATAACTCTCAACCCTTAAAGAATGAGAATAAAAAGGCCAAGAGGTCCTCTCCTTTCATTTTTAAGCTATTTTTTAGCAATAAGTTCCTTGAGCTTGTAGAGAATCTAGAAATAACTCTCAGCCCTAGATAACTTAGAATTACTCTCAAGAAGGACTTAACAAAAATGTCTGAAAAGAGTGTCAAAAGGGTTTAATAAAGAAGGTCCAAGAATATAAGTTGCTAGAAGAAAGAAATGAGAAATCAAATCAAGTGATATAGATAAAAGATAATGATAAAGAATTATATATATATATATATACACCATTTGTTTCCATGGAATTGTATTCATAGGAATTTTAATAATGTATGCCAACAAGTGGATGAAAATGTAGAAATAAAGGCGAATATTTATAAATGGCTATTAATTGATCTCCCATTTAATAGAAAATGAATTAAGGAGAGATGGTAAATGAATATGCAACCAGCATGCTAATAAAAATATTTATAGTAACAGGCTGATTTTCAAAGTTTTTCATATAGCTTCTCTCTTTGAACAAGTGAATGAACAGTGTAATGTTGATAAGCCCAGTTATTCCTTCTTCTTCTTTTTTTAATTCAATTTTTTAACATAAAAACATCAAGGGGTCATTTGTTTGCACTACACATTCATTTTTATATATATGAGGCATTGCGTAATGGTTACACATGACAACATTTGTTTGTGAATAGTAATGCATTTGATGCGTAAAAAGTCGTGAAAATGATGCGTCAATGAGGTAAAAAAAAAAAAAGAGTAAGAGGCAAACAACACTAAAGAGAAAGGCAAACACTTCTAAGAGAGAAAAAAACAAAAAGCATAAAGCTATCAAATTAAAGGCGCACAAGAAAAACAGTACAGGAAGCCTTCTATATTATATCAAGTGTTGTATCAGCCTGAGTGCTTATGCTGTGGTAGGACATGTGCATGGTTTGAGTGGCTTGAATCAAGCAAGTTAGTTTCTCACTTGGGGCCAACTAACTTCTCTGGATGGATGTCAGCCTATTATCATTTCTCTTAATTAATGGACTATTCATGTGTTGAGATCCACGTCTACCCTCGCTCCTGAGCGGTCATAATTGTGGTTGAGCCGTCACCCGCACCATAAAACCATTGTTATGCCGTTTCTCATTACCAATTGGTTTTGGGATAAGTGATAGCTCAATGGCGTGCAAGATCCTACAAATTGTGGCTTTAGAGTTTAGGTTTTGCGAGTTGCGCAGTCATGTCGCACCAGCCGTTGAGGGAGGCAGGGATTGTTGAGGTCAACGTCCACCCTCACTCTTAAGCGGCCATAATTGTAATCGAGCTCTACTCAAAACAAATTTATAGAGGCATACGTTCAATTTAGTAGCATTTTTTTTTTTTGGGGTGGGACTCTGCAGATGGGAGGATGCCTTCAGAAAAATCTAAAATTGGAACACTGTATATGACCTTAGCTGAATCAATGGATTAAAAACAAACAGGCTTTTCTCTAAGAGAATTAAATTACAGGCCCTAAAAGAAAATGGTTAGCCAGCCGCACAGTGATAGTCAACAAAGGTAGTCTTAGGTCTTCCTCTCTGTAATTAAATAATTTAAAAGGTCTAGCACTTTTCTCTTTAGGAAGATCCCTTTTAGGAGATCATAATCATAAATTAATCAGAATTTGGCCTAGGCAATGATGGCTACGATCTTCAATATAGAACGCTAAACTTAATTACACCTCCACAGCTCAAGCCTGCACTTGAGTACATCCCATGAGAACTCTCTTACACAGACGGGCCCACTACAATAAAGGGCCACAGGGTCATGTGGCTCATCAGATTCGTTGCCCCACCATTTATGTCATGTTCGTGTAAGTCTCCAATGTCAACTAGGCCAGCCCCAACTTGCAAAGAGTAGGGGGACTAAAAAAAATTGCTTGGGACATTGCGAAAATAAGATTTCTTCAGAGGTCCATCTGTTACAGAAAAAGAAAAAATGGATGGTGATTTTTGGGTGACTTTAGTTCATCTACATGGCCATTAGTATCTGGTACAGTAGATGATACACTCAAATTAGCAGTCTGAAAAGCCCAGTTGGCATCCTTGCCATTTGAAAATTGTTGAATCATTCAGATATCAGAACGAGTGCGGACAGCCTTGTGTGAAAGTTCTGCATAGGCAATCTCAAGGGTGAAGAATTTAGACCCTTTCCCATTTGAAATCTTACCAACTCGATGGAAATCCGCTGAGGTGTTACGATGCGGATTAAGGGCCTGTTTCTTTACAATAATTCAGATGCAAGACTATAAATCCATGTGTAAATAATGAGAAAATCTCTAGTAACGAATGATACATGCTAAAAAAATGTTACCTTTGTAAAATTCATCGATCTCATCGATTTATTTAAGGTTGCAAATTGCAAAGAAATGAAGCATTGGGTATATTTCTGTACATGCAACATCAACCAGCCCAAGAGCTGTCAACCTGCAATGTGCACCATTCCAAAAGGTATTTGAAGACATGGACTCCACAACCCAAGCCATCCAATAGGTATGCTCAATAACATCTCAAAACCCAAAAGTGCACTCACCTGGTGGCTCAGACATGCATGAGAAAAACTAGGGTGGACAAGTAAAACACCTTCCCGCAGCCCGCAACCAGTGGGGACAATTGATTTCCAATAAATCTTCAAGTTAGTCCCCAGTTCCACAATTTGGCCATTAAATGGTGTGTGGACTTCTGGAGTCGCTCACTGGTGGGCGCAACCAACCACCACTTATCCTATACTTCATTTTAGCAGTTTCAAAACAACGGAATGAATGAGAAATTAACACAATACCATCATCTAAATGGGAAAAAAATAAAGATAAAAGAAATGCTTTCCTCTAGAAATTACTTGAAAAGGAATTCAAACCAAGCAAAGGAGAATAAAAAATTCTTAAGTCAAAAATCTTGAAAGTCACCTACTACAACTAAGTAATGCTGGTTGCTCCACTACAAATCTCCACTCTCCATGAGCTATTCTGGAACCTTATGAGCTGTGTCCATCCTTCCACAGGAGGTAAAAGAACAAGAGTATTTGTGAAGTTCATCTCCAAAGAACCAAACCAGTCACACACCCAACTAAACTGGAAAATTGGTCCACTTCCTCTTATTCATCTACTTCAGTTTCTTCAGAGCGCATAGTAGTATGCAAATATTGCAAGCATAATAGCTATCACACCGGCCGGGACAGCCCATACCAAGTATGATGGTGATTTCTTCTTCTTCAGCATGACCTTTCGAAGTGGATCTTGAGCTTTTTGTTGTTTTCTGTACCTGACCTCCTTCTTCTGCTCTTTGTCCTTAGCAGGAATGTGAGCTTCTATATTGTCCTCAGATTTCTCTGAATCAACAACATTTGTCTCTGCTTCAACCTGTTCATCATCATCAGCAGGTGTTGATGACCCAGCTTTCTTCTTAGCTTTCTTTTCACGCTCCTGAAAAAGTTTTGAGGGAGCTTAAAAATGACTGCAAATCCTCAAAGTCAAACAAAACTGGACACCATGTCAACAGAGCAATATATCACACGATGGAGGCAGCTAAAACCATAATTACGAATTCATGGACCCTCCTAAGTGTGATAAAACCTGCTCATATGACACAGACCCTCTCACTGGGAACTGCCCCAAATCGACTCCAAAGGTGTCGCACACCACTTGGATTATTATGTACAGAGAACATAAAGATGCATTATCAATCCAGTGGCATATCATTCAAATTGGCGTGAAATTTGGCTGGTTCCCATATAAATCAGATTTATCATGCTAAGGTCGGCTCCAAACAATATTAAATCAGGTTTTAGATGCCCTCACCAGTCACCACATACTGGCAGCAGCATGGAATCATTCATAGAAATCCCAGGAAAAAAAAAAAAAATCTAAAACAGTACCTTCTGTTTCCTTTCAGCTTCCTTTTGAGCTCTTATAGCTGCCTTTGCTGCTGCTTTCTCTGCCAACTTCTTCTTCCTTTCCAAAGCCAACTTTGCTTTAGCCATCTCTTCTTCTCTCTTCAACTCCTTCAGTCTACCTGCATCGATCTTCTTATCTTCTGGAGACTCCTTTTGAGGCTTTTCAGGCAAGGAGAAGCTTTCAGTGTCCTCAGAGACATCTCCCTTCCCTTTAATTTCCACTTTGGTTAATTTATTGTCTCCTTCTTTCTGTGCCTTGTTGATGGAAACAGTACTATGCTCCTGAGAGGGGTTAACATCTTCCTTAGATCGTTTTGTGTTCACTTTCACTGACGCTGCCACTGGTTCCACAGCAGGTGAAATGACGTCCAAAATCAATGGTTTTTCATCAGGGTTTCTGATCCGTCCATCTCTACTCAATTGCCGGCTATCAAGTGATGTCAAAATCCTCTTTTCATAATCATCTCTAAAAGCTTTGTTACTGCTCCACAGAGACATAAATTTCTCCATCTAAATGGGGAACATTAAACAATGGGAAACAAAAGGTGATTTAATCCAAGAAGAATAAAGGATTGGAATAGCATAATATAAATGATATAGCACAAACCTCCGTATGCGTAAGCTCCTCCAAAGCAGCTATATCCTTTTTTGCAGCAAGATCTTTGGCATTGTTCAATAGCGAACGATGTTGGTAAAAATATGCATTCTGAAGACAGAAACCAATGAAAGATCTATCATGATACAATCATCAAGCCCTGCACCAATGCAACTGTGCATTTGTGGATTCTGATATAAATAATCCACTCCTTAAACAAATATTGGATGATGAATTTTAACGCAACGACGACTTGAACATGAGAAAAGTTTCTCTCTGCAGGTTGATGATCCCTCAAGGAAAACGGGTAGGCCAAGGACATATAAATGGGACTCGGGAGTCTAAGGATAAATTTGAAGAAGTGCAACCTATCCAAGGTTTTGGCCCACGATAGATTAGAATGGGGAAATAGAATTCATGTAGATGACTCCGACATAGCTGGGACAAGACTTTGATGATGATGAATGGACTTACACATGAAAGAATCTAAAGCTCCAGTATATGATGTAACCACTTTAATTAGACCTTCTGGTAATTGGTTATCACAATTAAGTCGCTTTATTGCGAATTACACATCCCATTACAGGTACCCACACAATGGAATAAAACAGATTGTTTGAAAGAGTACCAGACCCATAACCCAGTTTGTACGCCTAACCAAAGCAGTTTCCAGAATTTCTCAGAAACAGAGCACTAGGTTTGTAACTCAGGCCTCTGAGCAGCAATATGTGAAGATGGAATTGGCATCTTCAGTAAGTCTGTCAAACTAAACAACTGTAGTTTAACCCTAGTTTTCCTAAGACAGAATTTACACAGTGGCGTGGCACCACCTAACAGATTTAGTTTTTTGATCAGTTAACAGAGTTAGTCATAAAAACGAGGATAATAGATCATGTTAAAATACAGATTCAGTTAGTCATAAAAATGAGGATAAGAGGTCACGTTAAAATACAGATTCAGGCTCAGGTTGGATTGAGGAATGCATGTTCGCTTCGGCTCTGGTCTAGTACAAACTGATCAGAGTTGCAGATGCAAGTTGATGATGTTCTTAAGACCAAGATGAGCGGCAGTCCAGAATTTTTTAAGAGCTGGTGCGTCATTTCATAGATTGCCAGCATTTTTTGTCCAGGAGATGTTTGGCAAAGGAAGTCAGGCCAAACAATTAAGTTTGGAAGGCCACTAAAGCACTGATAATTTGGTTATACTAGTTATTGAATAGTGAGCTGCAACAGGTAGATGTTAAAGAGGGCTCTGAAGGACAACAGCCAAAGAATGACCGCTACTAAATGGAAGATTTACTAACATTTGGCACTTAAATAATCTAAACAATGACCACCTGGTTGAGAATTGTGTAGATATGACATGACTGTTTCATCATCAAATGCAGCAACTTGTAGCCCTGCTTTAACTAGTGACGGAGCCGGGACTTTTTCTTGGAGGGGGCAAAAGTTTCTCTTAATGAAGAATTTGAATAAGAATTATAAATTTTATTACACTATACCTCAAAATTGTTATTACATTATAATGGGTACAAAAAGTTATGGACTAGTTAATACATTATACCCCAAAAATATTAATAAAAGAAAAAGGAATTTCGGTCGCTCTTTATATCCAACAATGATAAAATGGGCATGAAAGACTACTGAAGAATTGTAAATTGCGTAATTTTAGCATTTTTACTCATGAGCACTTGATTTTAATTAAAAATTAAATTAAATTATTGTCTAGATCATAATATGGGGTTGACATTTATAAAAAGTCTTGATCTTTGGCCCATTGTTTAGAGCCTAGATCCTTTATAAAACTTTAATAAAACCGCTAGCCTTGATGGAACCTTTGACATGTAATAAGTATAGAAAAAAGTTTTAAGCACCTCCATTCATAGCAACTTGAAGCTTCTTACTTAGGAATTAAATTAGATTTAATTTAATCCACATTTTGAAGTAAAATGTTAAAAACTCAAAATTTGATAATAAATTAAACGAGCTATGGTGATTATGAATTTCAAACTTTGAGAGGATTAGTATTCTAGGCTCAATAATGGGCAAGAAAAAGAAAGAAGAAAAGAAGAAAACTCACGGCATAATGCATACCCTAATTGGTGATTTGATGAGTTGTCTTTTTTATGAGTAAAAGACCAAAACCCGCTTTTGTGTTTTAAAAGTTTCATTCTTTACTATAAAAAGATCGTTGAGGGGCAAACATGAGAAAAAAAAAAAAAGAGTTGACGGGCAAAAGGATATAATGAAAATGTATTGATCCATATCTTTCTCCTAGTTTAAAGGAAAGGAACAAGTAGAGAGGGGGCAATTGACCCCTCTCAATCCTCTGTAGCTCCGTCCCTGGCTTTAACTCAAGGATGATATCACTTTGGACTGATTACACTAAACCAAACCAAACCAAACCAAGCCTTTTCCCACTAGGTGGGGTCGGCTATATGGATTTGACGACGCCAATCAAATCTGTTTAGGGCCATGTCCTCCGTTAGATCCATGTAGGCAAGGTCATGTTTAATAGTTTATTTCCACTACCGGAAGAAAATCACTCACAATTTGACTGAGGGAAACCAAAAATCCCATATATTGAAGGAATTGGTTCAAATGCTTCAAGTGGAAAGACATTGATTTCTTCCGTCGTCATAAACACAATCTAAAAATTTCTTGTCCCATATACCTGGTTGCATTTGTTCAAACACTAGGTAAAGAACAGCAATTAGTTAAAATTCAACTTGAACCAACCCAAAACATGACATAAAATTCTTAAGAAACTATTGGAAAGTACTTAGGACTCATTATTTGCTAGATACTTAAAACTGCCAAAATTGAAACTGGTATTTTAGTTGCAAAGTGAAAATTCTATAAGCAAGGTATAGGTCATCCAAAAGTTCCTCATACAAAAATACAGACAAGTCCATAAAAACATGTATATACATATGAACAACATTTACTAGTTACCAGGTAACCAAGAGAGTAAACAGATTAAAATGGTTACAATTTACGTTACCCGTTCCTCGCGTGCTTTTCTCAGTTCGTTCAAAGATTCATAAGCTTTATCCCTTTTCTGGTTAAGAGTTCCCAATTCCTCCTGCAAGGTATTAATCTCACTATCAATTGCCTTCAGATCTTCCTCCAGATCTTTGATTTTTCCCCGAATTGCTTGTTGCTCCTTTCTTACTCCATCCAAATCGCCACCTATAAGCTAAAATTAGGAAAATAATTTTAAATATGTGAAATGAACAAGTTCATTTCAATCAAATATATAACAGGTCCATAGATTCAGAGTGTTTTTACTAACAATGGGAAAAGAAAAACTCACTTTGACCTGGCCTTGGATAGCTTCTTTCTGACCCAATGAATCCTGAATCTTTGCCTTCATGGCAGCATTAGCAATAACTTTCTCCCTCGTCCCTTCAAGTTGTTTGATATCTCTAAGCAACTGTTTCTCCTCAACTAAGGGGATGCTCTCATGCTGCATGCGATAGTGCAAACTGGCAATCTGTTTCAAGATGCCAAAATAAACAAAATCAGGAATGGCATGAGACGCGGGAAACAATACAATCCAACAGGATAAGCTTACATGATCATTAAGCTCTTCCTCTGAAGAGAATAAGCCTACTCCCCTCTCTCTTGTAACATTGTTTGCACTGCGAAGCTTCCCAAGAGCAGCGTGAAGGGGTTCCAATTCCTTCCTCTTCTCATCCAACATCCCCCTGTATCGCTTGTCTTCTGCAGTAAGGGGCTTCAACTGTGAAATTACAGCTGCTCGGTCCGCCTGCACAAATGTTTGACATGACAATTCTTCAGGAAGTAATAAAGAGTTAATTATACATAAGCAAGAAAGAAGTGCACAAATAGTGAGAAAAACCAGTAAAGCTTATGGGCCCATTACATAGATAGCTCTCACTGATATACTTAGAGAATCTCCTGTTACTCCCACTTATGGTCAAGTATCCACTTCCTCATTAAGCAATTTTGGTACATGTCTACACATAACCTACCATGATGATAACATTGCTCTTATTTCCTTCAATAAAATTGGTACATGTCTACACATAACCTACCATGATGATAACATAGCTCTTATTTCCTTCAATCAAAAAGACACTCTAAGGAGCATTTAATTGCCCTTCCGCCCATGATTAGGCATTCATAGTCTCCAATTATTAATGGATCCAAGCAAATCTCAATATCCATCTTTGGCAATTAAAATACCGTTATCCATCTTCATTTGTTCTTTAATTGCCATAATTTATGCATGGTTATGAGTCCCCTACCCATGGCCAAGCAAAATCTAATCAACTAACCCTAATTATGTCTCAGCGTTCCTCGAGACCATACATAAGATTAGGCTTTTCCTCGCTCTCTCTTGGAGTGGTTATCTACAATTAGATCAAATGAAGTGGTTTGAATGTGGAGTTATTCCATTCACCCACATTCACAACATATTCGAACGTGACTTTGTTGTCTGGAGGCAATATTTGTAATTGAAAGGAGCACCATTACATGTGTTACATTCACATAACCAAGTCTCCCCTTCATCACTCAAATGAAATATCAAGACCAAGTACGTGTAAAGATTTTTTTTTTTGGGGGGTAGGTGGAATGAATTTTTCTGTACCCTTTTCGCCTTTAATGCGTCAATTAGCTGAACACGTGCTTGATTCTTCTTTTGAATCTCCTTCTCAGCCTGATCAGTTTTGGCTCTTAGCTTGGGGTCATCAGAGGACCGAAACCGAACAAAATAGAAAGAGTGAATTTGCTTCGGTGCGGGCCACTCATCAACAGCATCCTTTGGAAAATTGGCATCAGCAGAAGGGTCTGAATCTCCTTTAGATGGCCCATTTGACGTTCCATGAGAACCATCCACTGCACCAAATTTAATAGGTTCTTCATATTCTGATCCCTGATTTGGTTTCACATCGTCAATGTTCAGAGGCACTCCATCCTTTGCCTGCCCTTGTGGGAGTTCAGCACCCATGATCTCCACACCCATGGTTCAACACTTAAATCAACAGGTTAATAAGGAGAAGGCCTGCAAAAGGTCCAATTCCAGTATAAAAAAAAAATGCAGTTAGAAATGTACAATGTTTGCATAAAGAGAAACCCAAAATACAATGACGGGCCCGTGGCACAGCATGATACCCATATATCTATCATTTCCTACCAAGATATGCAACATTCAATTCTCAGTCAATCAACATTCACTACTCAGCCATATATTAGGTTTCTTATTTAGATAAGATATGTTAATGATTAGAATTTGCTTAAGGCTTTAATTAAGATATTGTAGTTACTTAAAGATGAGTGGAATAGATTTGTAATAAGCTTTGAGAATTATTGAGAAATAAAGGCAAGGAAGGACTCTGATCTAACTCGAAGGGTCCTCTCCCCATCTCTTCTTCTTATTTTTTTTCTTTTATTTTGTTGAATAACAACTAATAGTCTAATACTAGGATCGTAGCAATTGATACTAGGATGGTATCAATTGGCATCAGAGCCCCATCAAACCAACGACATCCATTTTCCCACCTATTTTCCATGGCATCTGCAATTAGAGAGCTAGAAAATCATTTGAAAAATCAAGAGTTTCTAGGTAAAATCAGAAGAATAGATTGATGGGCTCTCAAACACCATCAAATCTTCTTCTAATGAGCATGTGCAGCAGGAGATCAATGATCTCAAGTCCCATCAAGATGAACAATAGGAAATGAGATGATCTCAATACCACATGATTGAAGCCACGGTCATCCAAACTCACACTACACAACTGGATTTTTCACGGTTTGAAGGACAAGAACCAACCACCTTGTTCAGTAATATCTCGGATGATCAGATGGCTGCCATGGCCCCTCTCTATCTCAGAGTTGATGCTATTATGAAAAAGACACTTGGTGATCAGAGATGGGGCCAATTTATTTGAGCCCTTTGCCTACACTTTGGCTGGTTGGACTATGATGACCCGGAGGAGAACTTCCAAAATGATTAAGAAAAACGGATTTTTGTCTATGACCCCACTAGAAATTCCTGCATGTGAACCCTAGAGCACAAGGTTTCTTTTGGGGTCGGGGGTGTGTGTGTGTGTGTGGGTGTGAGCTCAGTAAATCAACATTCACTACCCACAATGGCAAACCCGGGATTATCATTTGGGTGATGTGGGCAATGATCAACTGAAGAAGTTAAATAATAAAATCGAATCTTTTAAGATCTTATATAAGGGGTTTCTTGAATCTCACGAGTGCGACCGCACCCACGTGCTAACGCTTGGGTCCACCCCTAACTACCTAGCCATGCAATATTTATTAGGTTTCTTATTTAAATAAGGTATGTTTATGATTTGACTTTGTTTAAGGCTTTAAATAAGATATTGTAGTTATTTAAAGATGAGTGGAATATAAGTGTAATAAGCTTTGTGAGTTATTCAGAAATAAAGGCAAGGAAGGAGTCCGGACCGGTCCAACTCGAAAGGGTCATCTCCCCTTCTCTTCTTATTTTTCTCCTTTCTTTCGTCAACTGATACAATACTGGGATCGTTTCACAGTGGAAGGGGCTCACTATTGTAACCTTTGAGTAGCGTGCTCGAGTCACGCCACCGATAAAAATAAAAATAAAAAAAATACGAAGAAAAGAAAAGAAAAATAAGAAGAAAATTGCCATGAATTCAATCATTCAGTAACATAATGCATGCATCAACAGAAATGACAACACTCCATGTACTCAACAACAGCAGGTTGCCTTGCTCACAATCTACCATTCACCCTTTGTCCCCAGTAGAGATGGATGGTAGTCTGGAATTTGAATGGCCGTGCAGTGGGCAATGAACACCAACCCAAAAGTGGCACTGATCGGACAATCCAAAAATCACTAGCCATCCAATCACTAGTCAGTTGAGATGTGTCTCTCATTGCCCATTAACTAAGCACTGATCGAACAGTTATGTAACACCCATGTAGGACCCAACACAGTTCTGGAAATTTTGATAGAATCATGTTCCTCATTTAGACATAATAAAAACAAGCATAAAAATCTTTGGAATCAATACTAAGAACAGAATAAAGCAAACAAATAAATAAATACAAGGCTAAGATAACCAAAAAAAAAAAAATTTTAACCCCCAAGTTCATTTTAATTATAAATGGGAATCATATCAGGACTTCAATAATAGATTCTTTTCTCCAGATGCTAAATTGTTGTCTATGTAAACTTGAAACTTTCAAAAATCATTCTTTTCCACTGCTTAATAAAAAAAGAAAAATAGCATGAAAAATGAAAAATAAAAAACAAACACCACCAAAAAAAAGAAAAAAAAAATCTCTCAAACATTTAGATATTTACCAAGAAGCAATCCTATCATCCAAATAACAAGCACAAAAGAGTACAAAGTCCAAACCCCACAGAATCTATAAAAAGAAAATACACATCATCAAGAATCTGATTCCCATACCTTACATTCAAACCCTAAATTCCTCAAAAACTACACAATCCACATACAGTCACATTTCAAATCACTATACTGTCGCACAGCCGAATCTCAAATCTTAAAATAACATCCCTTGTACAATCAAAACAACACAAAACTAAATTATTACTTACAGATTCTAAGTTATAAGATCAAATAGATTCAGATCCATCCATGTACGCAGCTACATCACAAAACGAAAAAAAAAAAAAAAAAATACACATACAACAAACAAACAAGATCATCATAGATCAAGAAAATAAGATACTTACAAAAGATAGATAGAAGATGTGTGGGCGATTCCAACAAACCGGGCCCTGTAATAAAGATAAAGATCAAATCTTTCTGGTATTACTAGAAGATCTGAGAAGACCAAAAGGCAGTCCAGATCGAGATCGAAAGAGTTCGTGATTTCCTACGTTCGAAATGATATCCTGGAGTCTGCCGTTTCGCTATTTCAGACATTTTTGTTGTCTTCAGGATGCATATATACTGCAAGAAGAAGGGCGTTAGATTTGCATTTCTGATCTGTCTCAGATGGTCTGTGGGGCCTCTTGGGACGACGTTGGATAATGTTGGTGATCAACGGCAGCAACGTCAGGGTGACGCTACCTATAGGCCGTACACGTGGATTGTCTGATTAAGTAGAAAATAGAGTGAAGTGAAACTCTGCAGTGGGGGCATCAGAATAAAGGAGAAACAGTATCATTTTCTAACCCGGAGGCCGGAATAACCCGCACAAATGGAAAGAAGGCCGCGTAAATTAGAATTTGCTGTTAGGATGTGAGACGTTAACAACTTAGTGATAACTGTGACCCTCACACTTTTATTTTGAGGAGATTCAATCATTCGAGCTGTATCAGGTGGTTGAATCTACACTATTGGATTGAGGCAATCAATGTGAATGATCCTACCAAAAAAACAGAAGTGTTTAGAAAAAGAGTAGAGAATCTAAAGACTCTCATCAAGTCTTCTAACTTTAGCTTTAGAGAGCACATACAATGAATTAATATTAGAATATAGAGAATTTGGCTATTTTTCTTCTTGTGGACACCGACTAGATGGATATAGTTATGATACTGCAATTTTGTCTCTCCACATTGCAAAAAAAACAAAAAAAAAATTCTAAACTACCCACCCCCCCTCCTCCCTCTCCCTCTCCCTCTCCCTCATCCTCTCTCCTCCCCTCCCCTAGTCTTCAGCTAGGAGACAGGGAACGGTTGGCAACCGGCCTTCCTCTTCCTCCTTTCTTCCGCCCTCCCCCCCCCCCCCCACACAGTTGCCGACGGGGAGGGAGATCAGGCGGCAGCCCAGGCTAGCCCGCTGGCTACTAGCCGTTCTCCCTCCCCGTTGGAGACTGGGGGAAGGGGTAGTTTAGGATATTTTTTGTGCAGTGCGAAGAGACAAAACCGCGGTGCCAATAGAAGCTCCCTATAGTTATTAGTTAAGAACTTTCAACTGGCAATGCTGAAGAGTCAAGTTCTTACCTAGCTCTCTAGGGTTCGAACCCTGGATATGTCGCCTCTTCCCATTCATGTGAGTTTTCTTTCCGGCTGTATGGGCTCCCTCTTGGGTTGGCTGGGGGTACCAAAAAGGTAAAAATTGATAGTTTGCTCGGGCTGGGCAAAAGATTAGCCCAAGCTCGGATTGTGTGGGCCTCAATGAAGGACAAAAAGTATAAATCAGAACACTTATTTCAAGAGTTGTGTTACTGTCGATTGGTGGATCAAACTCACAGGTTGAGTAGCTTGTATGGGCGAAGACTACTCCTTTCTATGCTGGTGAAAAAAGGGTCTTGATGGTGCCATTAAATGGAGGAGATGCAGCCACTTGGCAACCATCCAATAGGCTCCCTAAACTGAAATGGGCCCATCAGATGGAGGCACTTATCAAGCAGCAGACGATGCCCCCCCCCCCCCCCCCCCCCCCCCCCCCAAAAAAAAAAAACTAAGCAGTCCCCCCCAACTAAGCAGTCCTGATTGGGTCCCCCACCCCCAACTAAGCAGTCCTGAAAGGGTCGAGACCCAAAAAGACTGACCCAGAAATTAGGCCCAGCAAGTTATTGGTCAATACCTACTAAACCCTACCCAGGTGAATCTAGTCCATGCGTCAAGGGAAATCAATTTTAAGCAGGCCCACAACTATCTAAACAGAAAGGCCAACAGTCCAATAAGACTGATGGCCTAGGGATGGCATTTTTAACCCGATCCGCCCCAACCCGGAGTGCCCGCCCCGCCCCGCCCTGACTCTTAGACGGGGCAAAAAAATATACCTCGAATCCGGGGCGGGGCGGGGATGGGTACGTTTCTTACCCCGCACCACCCCATGCCCCGTCCCGAAATTAATAATCTTCTAAAATATATATATTTTCGATTTCTTTTATAATAAATAAACATATTTATATGTAAATGTATATATTGATTTTATGTTGTTATTAAGGGTTAAGTAGATTGATTGAAGACTTTTTTTAAAGTTAAGCATGTAATTGAATGAACCCTAGACATTATAAAAGCATGTAATATGATCTCATTCCCTCTAATTCAAATTTAATGAAATTATAGTTGTTAAAAAAACTATCTAACTATCTAAGCTTATTTTACTTTAATCATATATAATGTTAAATTGTGACAAGATAAATCATATTAAATAAAACGAATATAAATATATAATAGAATGATAGATCATGCTTTAAGCTTATAATAACATATATGATTAGAGATAGCAAGGTAAATTATAATTGGTATGATTCTAATCATACTAATAACAATATAAATTATACTAATTTGATATAACATTACAAGATATATCATGCTATACGCTTATAATAACTTATATGATTAGAAATAGCAAGGTAAATTATAGTTAGTAACTTAATATGATTCTAATCATACTAACAACACTATAAATTATACTAATCTTAATTATATGTAATCGACCTCTTTATTAGTGAGTGGAGTTCAATACCAGAAATGAAGTGAAACCATGTATTGATGGAGTTCATGATATTTTAGAGAGATATTGTCTTTTTTATAAAGAATGTCTCAATGCATATATGATATTTTCAAGTGTATGTTAGTGGCCTTCAAGGGCTTAGAGAAAATCTTATAAGAATAAATCTCACTTTAAATAGGTAAAATTTCAGGAAAAGGAAAATTTATATTATTAATATTAGATAATTTTACAAAATTTAAACAATTTAACAGTGCCTCCACACTTATAAAATATTTATGGAGGGAGATCTTTTTATTCTATTTTGGGAGATTTTTTTTTAATATTATTAAAGGCATGGAGATAACATAGATGAATCATTCATGTGCTTTTTACCATGTAAAATAAATTAATTTGCCTTTTTCTTTATAGTCAATTCAAAATTAATTTATTATGTTTATGGTTGCACCACATCGGGGCGGGGACAGGGAGGTTCGGGGCGGGGACGGGGCAACCCAATTCTGCCCTCGCCCCGCCCCGTTGCCATCCCTACGATGGCCAAGTGCACCGGCTCAAGTTCTTTATTTATATTGATTTTATTTCTTTCCTTTATTTTATTTTAGTGTATATCATCATCCATCCGAAAGAGGAGCCCAATGAGAATAAAACACGAATGAATGTAATAAGGATAGATATAAAGAAGTGCAACACATTATGAATATATATAAATAGAGAAATCAAATTGATACAAAAAACATACTTTATGTATTTGTCTTTGACTGATCCATTTTTAGTATATTTTGTCTTCTCATCTAACTGAGATTTTGTATGGGCAAATGGTTGCATTATTATGCATGTGAGTGTATTTTATTCTATAAAGTAGACAAGTTGGTGTGTAGAGTTTTACTTATATATACACAGAAGACTTATTTGTCGGTTCTCATAGAATATAAGTTGTTGTTCATAATTTAGATGGATTTGGACACACCATCGGCACGATTGTAGCATAATGTTTCAGCAGGCTTGTCTTGGCTGTGAGAAATGGTATAGTTTCGACTCATTATGCTAGTACACTATGTGTGTATTGAACATGACCATATTTTTGGGTTTATTGTCTTTATACTGACTATATAAGATGATGAACACCCAAATGGTTATTATGAGTGCTTGTACTCTTAATCTCGACATAAATAATAGACACATACATTTAGTGTTTGACATTTTGATTTACGAAGGAGTGAGATCTTTTATGGGTCAATAATCTCAGTGAATTGGATGACTATACTACGTGTATGGTGGATATTAGTTTTTTGACTGAATTTACGTCCCGTAATAGGGATTGATGATATCCCCTTGATGTAGTTTTTAAGTTTTGATTATGTCAAACCCTGCAGGTGGACTTTGTGTCCGACATATCAAATAAGTTAAGTGTAAGGTTTCAAGGAATTATAAAGATATCAATTAAATATAAATGTCAGTAATTATTTAATCGATGGATATCTGAAATCTTAACGTGGGGAGATTGATAAGCATTTAATAACAAGAAGCTCGAAATATTATTTTGAGAATAAAGACAAGAGTGCAATTATAATTTTTTAGTGGACTGAATTCTAATTTATAGAACTAGGATTCTAATTTGGGTCGAATTAAGGTTTCATGTTTCCATAAGGAGCCTATCCTTATTGTAGCCTATAAATATGCGCTACTGCTCTCTATGTTAACAATAAGAAAAGTAAGAGAGAAATCTCGATTTTGGAGAGCAGATGAGAATTCGCAGAAGATGCCCGCTCCCTGGTGCGAGTTCGAGCATATAGGAATACAGTAGAAGATCTTGATGTTTTTGGGTTGCTGTAAGACCAAGATTAAATCAGAGATATCTCGCAGGCATGATTCAATCATATTAGTTCAAAGTTATTTCCGCAGTGATCTGTACGTAATATCTAGAGATCCTAATTTCTACTCGTTTCTAACAGGTGTGCCCTCCCAACTAAGCAGTCCTAAAAGGGTCAAGACCCATGTCTCGCGATGATTGGAGATCGGGTAGGGAGGTAGCTAAGGAGATTAATTATTTAGACCACTTTCTTGTTAGTAACGAGATTGTTAGCCTAAGTTTGGGCCTTAGACATTGGAAACCATGAAACCACTCTCACGTGACCATTAATGGGATTTTGAAATCGTAGCACGTGGCTTGGTGTGCTTCGATGGGTTGTCTAGGTATTCATGTATTGTGTATGGTTTAACCGAATGCGTATGGAATGGAATCAATCGATGCTCAATATGATTGTACACCAAGGAAATTCTTTATAAGCATTGATGATTTGAATTCCCCACGCACTCCGTTAAAACACATATGGTACATGGATGACAACACTTGTCTAGGATTGGATTGTAATCTCTCATTGATTTGTTAATCGTATCCGTCGATTTTGTATCCTTGTACACTCTCTTGGCATAAAACACATAATTAATTATGAAACATAAACTCTTGTATAATTAGAACAAGGACCTGATTTAGAGTGTACCTTAGGAATCGTGTATCGTATATTGCTAAACATGACTGGCTAGAATGTAAGAGATTATCGTGTGGATGGTCTATCTTGTATTGTTTCGAATGAGATAATCCCTAAAAACAAGCTTTGTTTGCTGAGCTAGCCAAACTTGCTTAACTTGGTTTTTCCCGCGTGTCAACACCACTTTATTATTATTATTATTTGCATATCATGGGCAGCTGCAGTTTGGGGTTTATTGATGGGCCGGTTACTCGGACATCGGGGTGGGCAGTCGGCTTTGGACGGCGTCCATGGCATTGAATAGTTGGGAGCAGGCTTGGACCGGCTACTATTCCCAGGACCGGGAGCTTGGATCCCCCTGGAGCCGGACTTTGGTATCAGTAGTCCGGATAGGATTGTTACTGGTACCCCGTAAGGTGGTTTGGACATCCACGTAGTCTCCCTTTTGTGCATTGCATTACATTGGTAGTGGTGATTGTTAGTATTGCTAGGATTTCTTTTTATGATTCTGATGGTTATTTACTCATGCTACATGCCTAGTATTGTTCTTTGTATTCCTATGATCTTGTACTTGTCATTACTCTTATATTTGATGCATGTTATGTTTTAATTATATCTTACTTATCTATTACTCAACATGTCGTTGACTCAGTTCCTTGGTGTGCAGACTCCTTAGGTGAGTACTACTACGAGGAGCAGGCCGGTGAGGAGATCCCAGAGGATCTCCAACCAGCAGAGGAGGCACGGGGAGTGGAGTGTCAATGACGTAGAGTAGCGTCATCATTACCAGGCACATGAGAGACTCACTTTGGGACAACATTAGATTTTATTTAATTCATTGTTATTTTTCGTTGAACTTTCTTTCATTGACTCTATGTTGTTTAATGGTCTTAGTTTATGGGATGACCATAGTAATTAAATTAACTTCCTCTTTAACTTTAATTGCTGCTTGCAACTTTAAATTTAATTGAGATTTATTATCCATTGTTGATATCAATGTATGGATTCCGCTATTGTTTTATGTTTTGAGGTAGAAATACATTATCCTCACAACAGACTTACGATCCTTGGGCCAAAAGGGGCAAAAAAAAAAATTTAATTGGCCCAAAATTTCACTCCTCGGATCCGGTTTATTTTCTAATCGGGTTCGGGGGACGTGACATTAGTTGCTTGACTGAATTCACGTCTCATAATAAGGATTGATGATATCCCCTTGATGAAGTTTTTAAGTTTTGATTATGTCAAACTCTGCAGGTGGACTTTGTGTCCGACATATCAAATAAGTTAAGTGTAAGGTTTCAAGGAATTATAAAGATATCAATTAAATATAAATGTCAGTAATTATTTAATCGATGGATATCTGAAATCTTAACGTGGGGAGATTGATAAGCATTTAATAATAAGAATCTCGAAATATTATTTTGAGAATAAAGACAAGAGTGCAATTATAATTCTTTAGTGGACTGAATTCTAATTTATAGAACTAGGATTCTAATTTGGGTCGAATTAAGGTTTCATGTTTCCATAAGGAGCATATCCTTATTTCCTTCTTAAGGTCCTTATTGTAGCCTATAAATATGCGCTACTGCTCTCTAGGTTAACAACAAGAAAAGTAAGAGAGAAATCTCGATTTTGGAGAGCAGAGGAGAATTCGCAGAAGATGCCCACTCCCTAGTGCGAGTTCGAGCATATAGGAATACTGTAGAAGATCTTGATGTTTTCGGGTTGCTGTAAGACCAAGATTAAATCAGAGATATCTCGCAGGTATGATTCAATCATATTAGTTCAAAGTTATTTCTACAGTGATCTGTACGTAATATCTAGAGATCTTGATTTCCACTCGTTTCTAACAGGTGTGGCCCCCCAACTCAGCAGTCCTGAAAGGGTCACGACCCAATAAGACTGACCAAAAAATTAGGCCCAATACCTGACTAAACCCTACCCAGGTGAATCTAGTCCATGTGTCAAGGGAAACCATTTTTAAGAAGGCCACACCTATCTAGACAGAAAGGCCAACAGTCCAATAATTAAGACCGATGGCCAAGTGCACCGGCTCAAGTTCTTTATTTGTGTTGATTTTATTTCTTTCCTTTATTTTATTTTAGTGTATATCATCATCCATCGAAAGAGGAGCCCAATGAGAATAAAACACGAATGAATGTACTAAAGATAGATATAAAGAAGTGCAACACATTAGGGATATATATAAATAGAGAAATCAAATTCATATAGCTGACTCCAACATATCATGTACCTAGCCAAAAATAGAAAAGTTAAATTCATGTAGCCGACTCTAACGTATGATGAACATTCATCTTGGATTCCTTACATTATTTAGTAATTTCATTTTATAAATAACTGGGCCTTTTCTTTTTACTTCGAAAATAAAATACCAACCACGATAAGCAAAAAGTAAAAAGAAACTACAGACATGGCAACAATCAAACTGACCGAAGCTAACCCACAAACAAACAAGGAAGAGCTGACAACCCTTAACCCAGACCAACAACCACACTAACACAAAAGCCACAAACCCCTCCAGGCCTAGATAAACTCCAGTTTCTTTAATTAGCCTTCCACAGAAGGGACTCACCCAGATTCAGATTTTCCTAAGTCTCTAAAAAGCATCCCTGGACAGACAATGAGGACTCTAAATGCTGAAATCAAAGTCTCTTCCATAGCATTTCAAGATAGCTGTTTCAATTACTAATGGGTCAGGGTTTGTTTTCAGTGAGTGAAGCATTATAAGAAAGAGAGAATAAAAAAGTACCTGAGTGTTGCCGTGCAATTATAAGAATAATTGTACACATTTTCTGATATTGGCATGACAGGCATGACAGGCAGGCCCTTTACGTAAAGCTTTCTAGGACCCTTTCTTTTTCTTTTTCTTTTTGTTTTGAAAAGAAGATTTCAAGGATACCTCTTGGGGTGTTCTTGTTGGGGGACTAACTACACAGCCTCAACCACTAGTAGCTTTGCAGGAAGTGTAAGTTCATTTCCAGCCTTTTCAGCTTTATAGGGACTGCATCAACAGTCAACACCATAGATGGAAGGTTTAGTTAATATAAAGTACTTCAACCATTTTAAATACATGTGTGACTGTGTGAGCTTAATTAAGATGATGGAAGCTGGAGTGCTGCCATGTTGGGTACTTGCAAAAGGATGTAAGCCATGCATTACAACTAGTTAGTGCTGGGAATTAGGGGCTAACCTTGTGTAAGTTCATCTAAGTTTGGTAGGCCATGGGATTGGGCAACATATTATAGGATCCTGACCTTGATCACATCCTTGGCACAATGGTTGGGTTGGATTAGGCTATTGCTAAGCCAGCGTAGAATAGGTAGAGCTCAAATGGATCAAAGAGCTGAATCAAACAATGATTGGGGTTAATTCCCCAACAAACATGGTAGGTTTATCAATATGGCGGGTTCATCAGATCCTATGCAGTCTAATGCTGTGATCTGGTAAGGGTTGAAGTTGGCCTGTCATTGTGAATCTGCTCAAAAATAGGGTATAAATTATAGTTACCTTCACTCAGAAGGCCTTCGAACTATGAATGACTAATTTAGAACAATTCTCATTTCAATCCGTGAATTGTTAATAATGAACTAATCTTACATAGTTTTTTAAATCAAGTCCTACAAAACCACAAGTAGTGCCTGCCTAAGGACACATTTTGTGTTTATGCCGTAAAAACCTGGATATGCGGAGATTTTCTTCTTTTGTAGAAAAAAAAATTAAAATACTTTTATAGAAGAATTAGTCATAAACCCTAATTATAGGAACTGATTAAGAACGACACTACAACATCAAATTAGTGAGGCGTACATAGCCCAAAAGACCAATTTGACCCGCAACGATATCATTAGGGCTCGTTAAAAAAAAAAAAAAAACCTCTTTCCAATTTCTATCTTCTTCTTCCCTACAATGATATCATTAGGGCTCGTTCCAAAAAATAAATAAACATTTGCAATTTTCCCCCCCTTCTTCGGTGGTTTTATTTTACCCCTCTTCGTAATTCCTAGTTTGGTGTCTGTTTAACCGCGGCAAAGAGAGAGCCTCTGATTCATTTCTAGCTGTGGACAAGAGATCGACAAAAGAATGGATGAACCTCTTCTTTCACAAATATCCAAGTGCATACTAATAATCTATTCCATAAGCCTTATAGGTTGTACCCACAACTTCATTAGTAAGTTCTCTGCTGTTGGAAGAGCACTCTGAATCTGAATCTCTCTTTGCAATTAATGGTGGTAACGATACTTTCCCAACTACCACTTGAATATGTTCTTGAGAGCAATAATGTATTTGTTATGCATAAAGAAATTGCAAATTTTGGAAAAGAAATAAGAAACAAAAATGGGAAAGAGAGAGGTTTTGAACTGTAGAGAGCAAAAAAGGAGAGGAGAGGCGAGAGAAGAAAATTAGTTTTTTTTTTTCAGGGCAAAAAATTAAGATACGACAAAAGAAATATTTTCTTTGGAGAAGAAGGGAGAAGATTATAACAATGAGCCCTAACGATATTGTTTGGGAAGAAGACTCCAATAAAGTTAATGAGCCTTTCAAATGTCGTTGGGGGCAAATTGACATTTGGCTGCGTACAACACTTTAATTGGATGTTTTGGTCTTTCTTAATCAATTTGTGTAATTAGAGTTTATGACTATTTTTCTTTGTAAAAAATCCAATTAGAATGTTCTGAACCCCCCGAAAATTTATTTTCCAAGGAATAAAAAAGCTCATTTTTGTGTTTTTTTGCTACAGCTGCACCAAATGTGAATTTTACTGTAGCATAAAAAATCATTTCTGCAATCCTCACTTTTTTCTTCGAACACCAACTACACAAACGTGCCATAAAAATTCGACCTAGCCAGTCAAAAGCACTACAACAATGTATTAGCGCGCCACGGACGAGGAAACCTTGGGTTGAAATGGAAGTCCAAAGAATATTGGGTGGTGGGAGGAGGGTCATATTCAAAACTCCTCTCTTGCGTAGAAAAAGTGCACAAAAAAAAAAAGTTTTCCACGGATACTATAGTTGCATTACGCAAATGAGAAAAAATAGGCATGGAACTTTGAATCTCAAACCACTAATTTTCTGCTGTTTTTGCTGCACAAATGCACCCTAGACTGATCACTAGTAAACATCAGATTTTACTTCTTTCTTTTTTTTAACCATGGGTTTTACACGTAATGATTCCGATTGTGGGCCTAAGTCTCATAGAAGTAAAATTCTGCCCTTAATAAATGTAAAGCATAGTTATTTTTAGTAATTTGGGTTTTAGATTTGGGCCCTAGTGATCAAATTATAGCATGGCAGATGAATCATTGAATTTGTCTATCTCAAACTCCAAATCAGACGAATAGAGAAGCGAATGAAAGGAATCTACTGTTTCGAGTTTTTTGATCTAGCTAAGTCGTGAATTACTTAACAATTTGCAAACTTGAATGCGAATTAATTGAACTGCGAACAAGGAAACTATGGTGTATACACCGGTTGGCCGTAAGAAAATTCGTAGAGTTTTAGGACTCCAGGTAATATATCCAGTCTCACCCCAAATTTTCTTGTGAAAGCTGAATATGTCCTGCAGAAAAAATGGCTCCTGCATAACAGTAAGATTATTGAAAAGCTGCTTTCCGTGTAGTAGAAATGCAGTGCAGAACAATAAAAAACAGCTAGCTCAAATTATTCCAAGTTCCAACACAAGTACAAAGTAATTTGCACACAACTTTTTTGATACTTTGTACATCGATATTTTGATTTGGAAATCCCAAACTGGACAGGTAGAGAAGTCATCGAAATGTTCGATTGAAGATCCATGATAAGGCCTACGCACTCAAAGATTATCAGAACTTTCATGGACAAGCTTGTATAATCTCTCTGATACCCTTGCAGCCTCAAAATCATCTTCAGAGTTCAAAATCTGAGAAAAAAAGGAAAGCAAAGGAGAATTAAAAAAATTAGTTCCTTCTACCTCCTGTGGCCTTTTCGTTTAGTAGGTTTTGAATTCTAAAGATTTATAGGCAATTTTTCTTCTATCAAAGATGCAAAAAAGTAGATATCCAACAAGGGAACTTCAACCTATCTCTCCTTCAATGAAAAATTCAAAATGATGGCCTGTGTTTAAAGTTTCAACTAAAACCGCCATATATCCTCAGTTTAAGCCCTTCACCCCTCACCTCTTTAATTAACATAAGCGGGCCCTCATAACTTTTTTGTCTGCATGGAATTGAGTTCCTAAGAATACAAGGTAAAATGGGTTTAACAAAGAACTAATATAAGAGGTGAGAGGTGAAGGGTTTAAGATGGAAATGTAGATGTGAGTGACTTTTCTAGGATTTGATTTACTAGGGTGGTCGCTAGATAATCATTTGCAAATAAAGGAGACATTATTGGTAGCCATTTGTGGTTCTTCACCTTCGTTTCCTCAATGTTAGCGTTCTCCACCTTTGTTTCCTCAGTGTTAGCTATGCGATTGGAGAGCATTTTATGTAATTCAAAATAATTCAATTTCCATGCAAACAAATGGGTCCTCAATGAAATACATATTTGGGATAAATAAAAGAGTAGGAATAGAATTTGATAAAACATATGAGGTAATATTTACCTTGGAATGTATAGTGTGGAAGGCCTTATCACCCATAACAAAGAAACTAGCATTCACAACCTCAACACCTTCTTCCTCAAGAATGCGAATGGTTCTGTAGAACACAAACTGATTATCCAACCTGCAAATCAAAAGCACCACCAAGGCAGAACCAAGATCTTGAATTTCAATATGAGGCAATTGGAAGTCCATCTTTTCACTGTCCGTACTTTTATCTATTTCTTTGGTTTCGGCCAGATGCTTCTTCCTCTCTTTCATATTCTCTATTTTTTCTTGCATAGATTTTATATAGTTTGCCGCTTCGCCCAACTGATCTGAAAGCATTGGAGCCTCCTGGCCACACCAAAAAAATATTTATTTAAGTTAGAAGGAGCAAGTGAAGCATCTTGCTAACTCATTAATCTATCTTTAGTAAAAAAACATTTCTCAATTTGCTTGTATTTCAAGTCGGCCATAATTTGAAAGCATGGAGTATTGGGTAATGACAAGATGAAAAACTTGCAATTAAACCTTCATTAGATAACTCCAATTGAACTCTTGGCAAACTAGCAGGAAAGCCCATCTTCAAGGGTTGAATAATAATATTAATCCCAAAGTAATGATGTTAAATAAGAAAATATTAAAAAAACTATTTTGCCAATTTAAAACTTGATCCTCATTTTAAGAAACATCAACAACAATTGTAAACATGAGAACTTTTAAACTTGATAATATGTATGAAAATGTTCAAGGTAATATTCTATGCTCAGGCTCAAATCTTAGTGATTTTTACTTCTACTGGGGATGTGCAAGTAAAGAGATACACAGGCAAACTGATTATCATTCATTATCTATTAGAATCATTGAAGATGCCAATGAGAGCCATTCAAAAGTAGGTATCTTGATTCAAAGTGCAAATGATAATTTAACAAATGCACAATGACATGACACCTCCACTAAAGAAAGGAAATTAAAAAGCATATAACTTGAAAATCTCCAATTGGAAAGCGCCTTTAGAAAATGAACACTTTGATGAAAGCATAGGAAAGAGGAGATAGGTGAAGATTGTAAAGAACAAAATTGATCCAGGTTTGAATACTGCAAGGAGGAATCTGAGCAAACGAAATAAATAGGGAAACCCAAGAGAAGCTCTAGGGGCGAAGAATATATAGAGAAGAGAAGAGGGGACAAGCATTTGTTGAAAGGAAGCTGGAAAACTGAGGTTAAAGAGGCAGAATAGAGATAACTGAAGTGGCAATACTTCTATTGACTAAAGGAGTTACATAGGAGAGACTTCAGAAATTCATGTGTAAAAATAAAAAATCGTTAAAATAAGAAGAAAGATGAATAAGAATGGGTGGTACTTTTAAAATTTTGAGTAGATCAAGTCTTTTAGTTGTAGGTCAATTTGTGTATTGATCATTGCAAGCACACTTATCCATTAGGTGGGAAAGTAACATGCTTGGACCCATAAACTCATTTGTAGATAGATTTATATGGTTAGAAAGTAAATATGACATATGAAATGATGAAAAATACAAAGAGATATATGAATATTTATGTAGCCTGTAATTTGTAATTGAAGATAAGATTAATCATGTGGCTGTCACTTCGATTGAAGGGCCTCTTTTACAAGATGACATTTAGACCTGCTCTTATATAGGAAGGTCAAGGTCAATGAGTTAAAAAGAAATGTAAAGGGCTTAGAATACAATGTACGTAGCTGAGATGCGAATGCTAAGACAAAATGAGTAGAGTCAGAAGAAAGGCAACAAAAAAGAGTAGGACAAGTGAAGACCCACCAGTTAACTTCAATAATGGAGGAAATATCAAAGAACACCATTTGTAATGAGTTGTGCAACATACAAATAAGACTCCAATTAGCCTAAGTATGACATGTTGAATGGTTAGTAGTGAAATAAACTAGGACAAGGGGAGACCAATTTAGACTTAGGGTGAAACATTGAGAAAAGACATGTTAAAGAGACATTGTGAGCGTGACCTCATAGTCGAAGACGGTTTGGTGGAATGCAAAACTCAGAAAAACAAACCTAAACAAAGAGGATTAAGCCACAAAGATTGTGAGAATGTTGAGTTTGTATGCCTTCTATTCTTTCTTTGCAATTTCGTTCCCACACACTCAGATTTAACGTAGTAAGAGAGAGATCAATAGTGTACATTGATGTTAGATAAGTTTTGGTTATTTTCACTTGTCTCTTGAATACAATAAAATTCGCCTTCTTTAAACAGATGGAATGAGAGATAAATGATGAATGAGAGGGAGCAAGAAGCAAAGAAAACACTTGAGAAATCATCATCTTAGAAACCTTAAACTGAGGCTGAAAGTTACTATATTATGTGAACAAAATCGAAAATGCTCAACATGGTGCCTCAGTCTAGCATTCATGTGGAGAGGGCGTCTTGACTATAATTCAATCTCATGAGGTAAAAAAAGAAGCCCTCTCTCCCAATCTCTAGGAGCTACACAGAAGCCCAAAATTCAACTGCAGTGAAATATTACTTGGACACACCACACACACCACATGAACATACATGTCCATCCATATCTCCATCTATATCTATATCTGGTAGAATCTCTAGTAGAGAGAGACTTGTCTACATCCTGATTGGGAGTTACTTGGACACACCACACACACCACATGAACATACATGTCTATCCATAGCTCCATCTATATCTATACATATATCTATATATCTGGTAGAGTCTCTACTAGAAAGAGACTTGGCTACATCCTGATTGGGAGAAACAACCGAAGCCCTATATTGGGGGCCTTTCTGATCTTGGAAAAAAAAATTGAAAAGTGGTTAGATTAAAGAGAGTAGTGACAGGTTGTCGACAATTTCGTTATCTCATGGAGCAACTACTGCCATTAGTTAAATTGGTTAATTATGCACCTACGACCACATTTTTTGCTCCCACAGGAGCAATGTGTGGACATCTCTCTCTCTCTACGACCCTAAAACTTACACCCAAAATGCCAGTGGGTCACATAACAAGAAGTCTCTCTCTCTCTTCCTCTCTCTTGATCGCATACTAGGAAAATATTCAAGATCCTTGGCTTAGAAATAAACCAGATATATATCATGAGATTCAAGAACATTTTAGGTACATACCCTTGAATGGTCATTTGAGATGAGAGAATTGAGCTTGGAATACAGCTCCTTCATTTGGTTTCTTCTGATCTTCTCTGCAGTCTTCCTATCCATTTTAGGTGAGGAATGGGACTTCTCCATCTTTTCTTACAAGGACTCCCCAAAACATACAACAGCCTCCAACAACTCCCTGATATTTATTTCCACGGAAGAGAGAGAGAGAGCGAGACAGAGAAAAGCAAATGCACTGGCAAAGTCATACAAATTGAAGAATTGAAGGTCCTGAGAGAGGACCACCCAAGACCTTACACTGTATAAAGTTCTTTGGAGCCGTGTCCCGCTGACGTTTTGACTGACTTGGTGCCACCGACCAATTTTGCAAAATTATCTTGCGATCCTATTTGGAGTTTTCGCACGGTTTAAATGCAGAAACAGCCGGCCGGCTAGCTCCTATTCATATGACATGGTCCTTTTCTTGTGAATGTTTAAGAGGATCACATGGCTATTATTAATCCACGTGCCTGGTTTTGTACCATTGATGTACCTATTCTTAATAAAAGGTATAAATTCATGAGGATTTTACTCAAAAAATTTCAAAATATAGCCATATATCCTGAAAGGTCCTCACAAGTGTAGCACTAATTAATGAGGTCCTTTCACCAATTTTTTATATTTTTTTATATTTTTTTTATGAGCGACGATAGCGTCACTATGAGCGACATATGGGCGACGCTAGCGTCGCTCGTCACACCTTTTTCTTCCCTTCTTTTCTTTTCCTTTCTTTCTCTTCATTCCTCCTTCTCTTTCTCTTCCTCCCCACCTGCACTCACCCTGCATAGTGTACTTATCAGACATGTTGAAGATGACGGAGTCTGTGACAAAGTTTGGCTTGGACAAATGCCCACATCTGAAAAACGCGTTGCTAGTGATGGGGATCGTGAAGTTTGGGCCATTAATCGTCATATTGTCGATGGCACGCTGGGCGTCGAACTGCGGCTGACCCTAGACAACGAGGTGCTGGTTGTTGTCTTGGCATGTGGGGTGTAGTTTTGGGTGGTGGCACAAGGTTGGGAGGGAGAAGGGATAAGAGAAGGTGAGGTTGCCATAGGTGGAGGGAGCACAAAGGTTGTAGTAGTAAGAAGGGTATGTGCTTGTTTGTTGTTGTGTCTCAGTTGTTAAGAAGAAGAAGATGATGAGGTTGAGAAAGGAGATGGTTAGGGAGAGTGGTGACTGAGAAAAGAGAGATGCCATTGGAAGGTGATCCACTGAATCATGTGCTGGACTGCTAATCAAGAAGAGAAAGAAATGAAAAGAAAATGGAAGAAGAAGGTGTGACGAGCGACGCTAGTGTCGCCATGCGTCGCTCATAAAAAGGTATAAAATAATATAAAAAATTGGTGAAAGGACCTCATTAGTGCTACACAAATTGCGATGACCTTTCGGGATATATGGCTATATTTCGGAATTTTTTTAGTAAAATTCTTCCAAAGAAGCCCATTAATACCTTGGATATTGATCTATAATTCAATTTCTATACAATGCAAATTTATTGTGATAAAACACAACCCATAATTTGAGGTCATTTTGTAAATTCACCTTGGATATTGTCTATATAATGCAAATTTAATGTCACGGTTGCAATAGAATGCAGAATGCCGCCCCCCCCGCCCCCCAATGGGAAATGAAAGGGTCACTGATTCCCCAACCCCAAAACCCCAATGGGAAATGAAAGGGTCACAGGTTTGCACACCCCCCCACCCCCCCGAACCCCGAAACCCCAGTGGGAAATGAAAGGGTTACAGAGTCAGCACCTCCTAATTCAAATCCTTGAAAAGAACCCTAATGGGAAATGAAAGGGTTACAGAGTCAGCACCTCCTAATTCAAATCCTTGAAAAGAACCCTAATGGGAAATGAAAGGGTTACAGAGTCAGCACCTCCTAATTCAAATCCTTGAAAACTGTTGGCATTTGTGATAGGGACCACTTGTGTTCATATGTGGGTAGACTTCACCCACAAGCATGGTGATATGGATAAGAATAGTTTAAGTTTTATCCAACTCTCTATCCTTATCATATCTTCATTTTAATTCAAATTGAGAGAGTTTGATCCTACCTATTATCCTTATCATCTCTCAATTCGAATTTGAATGTAGATCTTATCACTCATTAGCCAAAGGGCTATATATAGACATGATAGTTATAGTTAGCACCAACTTTCAACAACACATTCTCCATTAGATCTACTATTCCCCCTCATCATCCTCTACATCCAGGGTGTTCATCATTGCCTTGCCTTGGATCTTGAAGAGTGAATTACATGTGACTGATTTCTCGTAGACAGTCATAGATCTCAACAACTAGTGCCTGAATCAAACCGACGCAGTCCTTATCACGTTTGTAGCAGCCAGCTCTTAAAGATCTTGCTTCCGTTGCATGTACAACCTTTCAAAAAGTCTATTCTTTTTTGCACTGTTGCCTTATATCTTTGACCCCTTACTTTATATACCTCATATCGCACACACCTCGGCTCTTTTAATAATTTAATAATCCTTTTGTGTAGCTTACTTGACCATAAATTTTAATGAACTTAATTTGTACAATCGACTTCTAATCCAAACAACATACATACCCTAAATGCTTAAAACTGAAGTTCAAAACCATTTGATCAGATTGACACATATTGTGCACGCCTCTAGGCCATGTTCAAACCGATTAATTCATCCCTCAAGATGGTCAGGCATCTAAAACATTCACGAGAAGTAGGCATATAAAGTGCAGCGTCCATCATTAACCTCAGCCACCTTTTAGTGAATGGTATAACCCCCGGTAAGTAAAATGTAATTTACAATATTGATGAGCATGAAAGAAATTCATTTGAATCTGTCCAACAGATTAATGGGCGCCACCTTTGCTTTTAATTAAACTAGTGCACCCGATTTGAATGGATCATTATATTTCATGAAAGTCATAAAGTTCTACATGCGTTGCACATGGAAGGCCTTTGACTGTGGATTACAACACTAATCACACCTTTTTTTTTTTTTTCTTGATTATTATCTTGTAGGGACGTTGATGGTAGTTTGCTTGATTTAAACGTGGTGACCAGAACATACTACTATATTAGTGATAGGATCTTATGCAAAATCAAATGGCACATTACAGTAACAAAGCCCATAAGCAATGATGCCACGCATGTGCACCATTCTTTGGGAAATAGTCCAAAAAAAAAAAAAAGAAAGAAAAACCGACATCAATCTCTAAATAAAACACAACTATACACCATAACTTTCTTTTACTTAAGAGGACGTTTGGTAACCGTCCACTCAGTGGACTCCTCGCCCATTTTATGTGCTTCCGTGGAAAATCTACATTTAGTAAAGCACGAGAAATGGATGCTAAGAATCTTCCTATCCATGCGTCCAGCTATTCCCTACGTCCGACCTCCCCCGTACGACTTTGAAAATAAACGAAGAGAAAGAAGAGTACCAGTAGGCGATAGGTTAGAGGTTACCCATTTTGTCTTTGGAAATCTATTTTGTGGGTCCCACAATCATGATATGTACTGTTAATCAGTTTTTTAAAAGCCTAAAATGGCTGTACGATCATATATCAGCCGTTGATTCTTCATAGTTTTTAAGATATTTTCAAAACAATCCAACCGGGGGGGGTCTCAAAACAATCCAGCTGCCACAATACAAAAATTGGGATGATTTTGCTGTTCAATTTTTTGCTTCCTTCGGGCCCCGGAATCATGATGTGAACCATGCATCATTTCCAAAAGCCCAAACACGGCTAGATGGTCAGATTTCACCCATTGATCCACTATGGATTTTGAGATATTTGTGAATAAGTCCAAACCCTAAAATATCAATTTTCTATTCTTGTGGGCTCCACTTACACGATCGAAACCGTTATGGGGTGAAACCACAAGGCTTGATTTTTCATGGATTATGAGAAATTTGTAAAAAATAAAATAAAAAAAAACCTATTGCCATTGGATGACACATAGCACATATGGTTGAAAGCCTCTAGTTACCAAAGTTGGATTTTTTTCCCCCATTAAGTCTTCTTCGAAGATATTTTGTTTCTATCTTATCAAAGAATACCTCTAAATAAAGGATTCTTGTTAGTTTTCCAAACATGCCCTAAGAGAGAGTCCTTTCCAGTTTCTTTGCCGATATTTATTTTTGCAACCATGGCCAATCCAACTAGTGAGGTCTCATCGATCCGTAGAGTACCCTGTAAATTTAAACCACCCAAAATGATTACCATCCCTTCAATGACAAACTCTTAAAGTCTTACTACAATAGAAATTAAACCTACTATAAGATGAGCATATGACTAATAATATGATTAGTATAATTTTATACATTATTAATCATGATTAATAATATTAATTAAAGTAAAATTTGAGAATACTTGACCGAAGGAGATGCCCCCAGTGAAAAAATTCCACTCCTCCGGCCTGCTCACGTGAAGTGCATGGTGGAGACATGAGTGGGTCCGGACTCGAGACTCAAGCAGCTGGTGGGGACTCTATCCTGCCCTGAACGATCATTTTTGGGGCAGAGGTTGGTGTTATTGTCTAGTCCAGTGTAGACAAAAGGAAAGAGGGAACAGGAGAAGAATATGATAGGGTGCATTCAATGCAATGCAAGAAAAAAAGATAAGGCTACAGAGGAGGAGAGAGTGCGGCTGCAAATACAGCTTTGGCTTTCACATTCCAAGAGATAAGGTGTAACAGCGAAATATGAAAACGACATGACGAAAATACTGTGTGAAAGGAAGTGGTGGGGGGGACATGCTTGCCTTGGACATGTGTCACTTTCAAGCCTCTTGACCAAATGAAATTTATCCAAACACTACTTTCCTATCTTTTCAGACGATCCACTGCTGACCCATTGAGATTGCAAGCCCCAAGCCTACTACCGGCCAACTTTACAACATCTGTATATGTATCACCTCACAAGAATCATGTTCTTTGATTGTGGAAAATGGGGTTTGGTTTTTTCTTCTCTATTCTATCACCTCAACAAGAATCGTGTTCTTTGATTGTGGAAAATGTGGTTTGGTTTTTTCTTGTCTATTCTATCACCTCAACAAGAATCATGTTCTTTGATTGTGGAAAATGTGGTTTGGTTTTTACTACTCTATTATATAATAATAATAGACTCAGACTTGAACCCTATCCATTACTTGTTGGGTTATAATTGAGCCCAAGTCAATGTCAAATTATGTCCTGATTTTTGACTCATTCATTCATTTGTTGCAATTGGGTTGATAGCTCCATATTGAGAATATTTTGAATTGAATGGGTTTAATTCAAAATGGAATGCCGTAGGGTTCTCAATTCCCACCGTCCATACAAAATTAAGGAGAGAGACGTCACATTCCGAGCAACAGATGTGCGGGGCTCTTGTAGAAATAATATTAGGAAGAAAGTATTAAGAGTTGGGTTTTTAACAAAATGCAATTTATCCAAGTAATGAGCCTAGGAAGGACCGAGATGAAAAAATGGGATTCACATAGCCTACCCAAACATAGTAGAGACAATGCTTTGATAATACTGATAATCATCATCAAGTCAAAAGGTAATATTAGATGCAACCTGGGTCCCATTCACTACTTAATGGTGTGTGAAATCAAGCACTGTGATCCCCCATTGTAGTTCAGCTGGTTATGATACATTTAGTTAAATGATTTTGAGAATTCATACTTAGGGGGGATTCTGAAGTTTTCAAATATTGTTCCTTAAGCAATTTCCAAAATACTCAAGAATATTACAATTTCAAGAAGCTGAAATTCTTAGAATCTCAAAAGTCAAAAGTGGCTACCCTGAAGGTTAATTTTCAAAATTCAGGCATTCAAGTAAGAACTAAAAAAAAATACTCTGAGACATGATCTAACACCAATGTCAAAAATTGTCAACACTTACAACTCTAAAATAAAAATAAAAATCCAACCAAGCAATCCACTGAGACTTATTTGTGCAATAAAAGGATTCCGCGCTTCATGGATTTTTGTTCTATGGAAGAGAGGAATTTGAATCTTTACCCCTCTCATAGGAAATTGAAGTCCTCTCTCTGAAGAAAAAAATAAGTTCATTGTTTTTCCCTTTTATGAAAAACCAGCTTCACATTAAACAACAAACAACAGCTGTACGTAAAATCAAAACAATTTCCTCTCCATCATGGTATTTTCTCATCGCACAAATGCTCACCCTTCCAAACATCAATGCCCACCTATAATGGGCAAGGGGTGCTTGGGTTCTCAACTCTAAAAACTAAATAAATAAAATAAAAATTATAAACTTTTACATGACAGGTACCCTTGGGTGTTGCCTCTTTGGCATAAGGCAAGGGTTTGTTCCTCAGAGTCATGTGTTTGAGCTCCCCTAGATTTATCAGGTGCACCTGTGGGTGAGTGTTGTGCGCATATATGTGGAAACGTGAATCAATGCGATCGAGCAATCAATCAACCACACAAGAACAAACAATCACACACAAGAGAATTACATGGTTCGGCAATCTTGCCTACGTCTACGAGAAAGAAACTCGACTCTCCTTTGGGTTCACTCTCTGTATGATTTATTCTGTTACAGTATCCCTCATGGGTTACACATTACATGAATATATAATGCTAGCTTTCTTATCCCCTAAGAAACCCTGTCTTAGTCAATAAGAAAGTCCCGGTACAATTACCAAAATACCCATGACCCTGAACCCACTTGGTCTGGACCCTACTAGGCCAACAATCTCCCCCTCCAGACCATGGGGAAGACGCCTATGAACCCCCTTACTAGGAGTCCAGTCCTGCCAACTCTGAACACAACTCCAGCTTTCCCTTAGACACGACCGTAGTCATCATGTCCGGGGGATTCTTGTCAGTATGAATCTTCTTCAGCTTCATGAGATTCTTTTCGATGACCTCACGAATCCAATGATATCTCACATCAATATGCTTCGTGCAAGCATGGTATATAGCGTTTTTGCTAAGATCCATAGCACTCTGACTATCACAGTAGACTACATACTCTCCTTGCTTCAAATCCAGTTCTCAAAAAAATTTCTTCAACCAAATCATCTCCTTCCCTGCTTCATTAACAGCTATGTATTCTGCTTCGATTGTAGAGAATGTTGTACACATCTGCAACTTAGACTGCAAGGAAATAGCTCCCCCTACAAAAGTAAATAAGTACCCAGAAGTAGATAACTGACGATCAAGATCGCTTGCAAAATCAGCATCTGTAAAGCCTTCAAGTACTGGTTTTGAGCCTCCGAAACACAAGCAAAAATCTGATGTACCTCTCAAGTATCTGAAGATCCACTTCACTGTTTCCCAATGCTCTTTCCCAAGGTTAGAAATAAATCTACTTACTAAACCCATTGCATGAGCAATGTCTGGTTGTGTACACACCATGGCATACATAAGACTCTCAACTGCTAAGGAGTATGGAACATACATCATCCGTTCCTTTTCTTCATCTGTAGTAGGACATTGTCCCTTACTGAGCTTAAAGTGACCGGCTAAAGGCATGCTAACTGTCTTAGCATCTTTCATGTTGAACTTTGCTAGCACCCGTTCAACATATTTCTCATGTGACAACCACAGCTTCTTGACATTCCTGCCATGATGTATTTGCATTCCCAAAATCTGTCGTGCGGGACCCAAGTTTTGCATGTCAAAAGTCTTTTATATGTCTCTTTTCAGCCTGTCAATCATCTTACTATCATGTCCAACCATCAACATATCATCTACATATAAAAGAAGGATGATAAATTTGTCATTACGAAATTTACGAACATAAACACAATGATTTGCAATTGTCCTCCGGTACCCATGACTCACCATGAATGAATCAAACTTCTTGTACCATTGCCTCGGTGTTTGCTTCAGCTCGTAAAGACTCTTTTTCAACCTGCAAACCAATTGTTCTTTTCCTTCTACCTCAAACCCCTCCGGCTGAGTCATGTAGATCTCTTATTTCAGATCACCGTGAAGAAATGTAGTCTTCACATCCATTTGTTCAAGTTCAAGGTCCATGCTGACAACTAGACCCAAGACAATTCTGATAGAAGTCATCTTCACAACTGGAGAGAAGATTTCATCGAAGTCATTACCCTTCGTCTGCTCAAAGTCTTTAACCACTAGTCGTGCTTTGTGCTTTATCAGTTTTCCACTATCATCTCTCTTCAGCTTGAACAACCATTTGTTCTTCAAAACCTTCCTGCCTTTTGGAAGTTCCACCAGCTCATAAGTATTGTTCTTTTTCAAAGAACTCATCTCATCCTGCATAGCTTTCATCCATTCATCTTTATTTGCATGAGTTTTTGTTTCTCGGTAGCTCTCTGGCTCCCCCTCATCAATAAGCAAAATATAATCTGCTGCAAGATATCTTGCTGATGGTTGACTCTCTCGAGTAGACCTCCTAACCTGAGGTTATGTGGTTTCTAACTGAGACTACTCCCCTTGCTCAACACCATGTTCATCTGGCAACCCCTACGCCTCATCATGATCTGGATCATTTTGTCCACCTTCTCCACCTGTAGTCTGCACTGGAGAAGGAGTCGGTGTGAGATCAACCACTCCATCAACAACATCTTTAGACTTTTTAGTTTTCTCAATATTTCCAAAGAACTGGTCTTCAAGAAACACCACATCCCTACTTCTGATAATTTTTCTCTTCTCTAGATCCCATAATCTATAACCAAACTCAGCTCCACCATAGCCAAGAAAAATGCAACATATTGCCTTATCATCCAGCTTTGAACGCTGCTCTTTTGGTACATGTGTAAAAGTCGTGCACCCAAACACCTTCAAATGAGAATATGAAACATCTTTATATGTCCATTTTCTCTCCAGAATGTCAAAATCCAAAGGAACTGAGGGAGACCTGTTAATCAGGTAAATGTTGGTCAAGACAGCCTCAGCCCAAAATGGCTTGGGTAGTTGTGCCCCTCTAATTATGCATCTCATCCTTTCAAGAATAGTGCGGTTCATTCTCTCTGTCACACCATTGTGTTGTGGAGTACCAGGAACTATTCTTTCATGTCGAATACCATGCTTTGAGCAATAACCTTTAAACTGATTAGATGTGTACTCTCTACCATTATCTGTGCGGTGACATTTCAAGAGTTTTCTTATTTTTCTTTCAATCATGACATGAAACTGTTGAAATACCTGGAACACCTGATCCTTCGATTTCAACGCATAAACTCAAACTTTCCTGGATGCGTTATCAATAAATGTGACAAAAAACTTATTACCACCCAATGAATCCACCTCCATGAGACCACAAACATCAGAATATACCAAATCCAACACATTAGATTTTATCGTTGATATTTTAAAGAAAGATACCATGTGTTGTTTACCAAACAAGCAATAATCACAAAGGTCAAGGGATGTACCTTTAGAGTAATGAATCAAATCTTTCTTTGCCAATAACTGCAGTCCTTTCTCATTCATATGTCCCAGTCTCTTGTGCCACAGATTTGGAGATGATCTGTCTTCAACAACATTCAACACACCTTTGCAAAGCTTCACATGTGTCTTGTATAGCGTATTACACGCCTTCCCTCTCGCAACAATAAGAGACCCTTTAGTGAGTTTCCACCTGCCATTTCCGAAGTAACTCTCATAATATGCACGGTCCAATGAAGTTCCAGAATTAAATTCAACCGCAGATCTGGAATATGTCATACATCTTTCAGCGTTATTGTACAACCAATATCGATTTTGATGCAGACATCACCGATCCCCAACAATATCTGAATGACTTGTGTTATCCATCTTCACAATGTCAAAGTCCCCTGCTTTGTACGTTGTGAACATCTCCTTAGAAGGATTAGCATGGTAGGATGTTACTGTGTCAGCAATCCACTCAACCTGATCATCTGTGACACTTAAACACTCTTCATCTTCACTGGCCAGTACCACTACATCATTATTCAAAGTAGCTATAGTGTTAGTGTCATTCTTCTGCTCATTGTTGGCTTCTTTCTTTTCCTTAAAGGCAAATCAATTCTTCTTAATATGACCCTCCTGGCCACAATGAAAGTATTTTTCAGGCTTTTTCTTAGTCTGTGATCCACCTCTAGACATGCAACGACCCCCCTTTGGTCCCCTACTCTTACTCCTCCCTCTTTTCTCTGTAACAAAGGCCTGTGTATTATATGTCCCCGCAGTTTTCCTTCTTGTTTCTTCATTCAACAAGATGCTAGTAACCTGACTCATTGATAACACACCATCTGCAATAGAGTTGCTCATGGAAACAACCAATGTCTCCAATGTATCCTGCAAAGAACTTAGAAGCAATAAAGCATGCATCTCATCATCAAGGACCATCTTCATTGTGGCTAATTCATTCACAACACATTGGAATTCATTTATGTGATCTTCAATTTTACCACCCTCCTTGAATTTCATATTCACAAGCTTTCTAATCAGAAAAGTTTTGGTCACAACAGTTTTCTTCTCATATCTTTCTTCTAACTTATTTTAAAGGGTTCTCGGATTGGTTTCATTAGACACGTAATGAAATATGTTGTTATCCACTCACTATCTAATGTGACCAATGGTCTTTCTATGCATCTTTTTTCAATTTCAATCAGACATCTCTTTTGGTCGGGCACCATTCCCCTCAATGGAATCATAGAGGTCTTTGCAATAGAGGATATCCTCCATCTTAGGTTTCCAAATCAACCAATTTGTATGGTTCAATTTGATCATAGTAGTGTTCACAGTGTTATTCTCCATTTCAATTGAATAATCAAGAAAAACAAACAACTTTCACTAACCTCGATTTCTGCACCAATCTGTAGATCTCGTCACCGTGAGCACGCTGGAAGAAACGGATCTGAAATTCGACTCTGGATGGCTCTGATATCACAAAAACTGTATTCTGCGTTTCGATTAGTCAAACTTTCGTGTTGACTGTAAAACTGTCATTCTTCTTCCACGGCTACGTAGATCTGCTCACAATGAGTCTATAGGCGCAAACGGATCTCCAATCTGACCCTAAATGATCAAGATATCGCGAGAATAAGTCTCAGTCATCGATCCCGGTCAAACATTTGCTGACCGTACTGTTTGTTGACGTAGCGCTGACGTCAGCATCTGCTGGACTGGGCTTCTTGCTTAACAGGTCAGGCCAAACTGACCCAAACTGAACCGACTTGGTCAAGGTCTGTGGTGGGCTTCACGGGTCAGGCGAAACTGACCCAAACTGACTTGGAACCCAAATTAGTCTTTTTCTTCTTCGTGTTTTGTTTTCTGTAATAGAAATTGAGGACCAGCAACCTTTAGCCCTCCTCTCTTATCTTCCTTCCGCTATGGAGAGGCGTAAACGGCACGAATCGGTGACGCGTAGGAACTCCGGCGATAATGTGGGTCCAGTGGCGGGCGGCTGCTCTGATGACATCAGTGAACGGCTGGGATTTCTGCAACCAGCGTTGTCTTCTCCTTCGGCCACAGCATAGCGAGGCGGCACCCTTCTCCGGTGATGACTCCGATCAGTGTGGAAAAATCAGACACCTTCTCCGGTTTCGACCTGATCACCAAGAACCTACTCGATCTTTTGTTCTGATGTTCCTGCAACTTCAGATTTGTGAAATCCGATCAGTGTGGCCCAAACAAAGATCTGAACCGATCTCTGTCTCTTTCCTGCAACGAACAACATGAAGAAATTCGAATCTTCTTTGATCCGATCCGTTGAGTCGATCGCAACACGGCACAATCCAATCCTAGCAAACCCTAGGCTCTGATACCACTTGTTGTGCGTGTATATGCAGAAATGTGAATCAATGCGATCGAACAATCAATCAACCACACAAGAACAAGCAATCACACACAAGAGAATTATATGGTTCGGCAATCTTGCCTACGTCCATAGGAAAGAAACCCAACTCTCCTTTGGGTTCGCTCTCTGTATAATTTATCCTATTACAATATCTCTCATGGGTTACACATTACATGAATATATAATGTTCTCTTTTTTATCCCCCAAGAAATCATCTCTTAGTTAATAAGAAAGTCCCGGTACAATTACCAAAATACTCATGACCCTGAACCCACTTGGTTTCGACCCTACTAGGCCAACAATGAGTGCGTAGCTCAATGAGTTAATACCATTGGGGAAAGTGGGATACCTTCATTGTTTAACTCTTCCATGTATTCTGATTTAGCAGTCCGTTGTAAAATAGGATAATATACACCTGCAAAGTCTCTTAAGTAAAAGTCCTGGAATGTCACTAACCATTAATTATCAGTTAAATTGCCATAGAGAGAGTGAAATTGATGTGATAAACAAGAAGCTATAGAACACAAAATGGCACCCCCAACTAAGAGCATAAAATGGCACCCAACTCAGAGTGAACTGCAAATTTGAGTGGATATATGGTCAGATCAAGTTGTAATCAACCAAGGCCCATTTACTTGGGTATCATTTTCAAACTCAAACCTGGCGACCTGTGGCTGTGACTTCATATGTGTAACCAGTTAGCACTGGGAGGACAACCCAACCCAACTATGTGAAAAGCGTGATTTTTTGTATTTTTTTACTATTAGTTAGGCAATTTCAACTGGTCCAGGTGACCACCTTAGCACATGTTAAATCTTCACTAATCAGAACAGTTTTGGTTAGGGACTCCCAACAATTAGAACGCTGGAAAAGAAGGAGTCCTTCTCAACGCTCAGGTCTCATATCTATTATACTAAGGGAATGTAGTCTTCCTTAGTATTGTGACACCTGTCTGCCTACATGCATGAACACGTCAACCCCAGTCTCCAGTTTTTCTCCAAAAAATCTTCCTAATAGAACCTAACTGATTCTCTCTCTTCTCTACCATTTCGTCGAAAGAAATGAAGCGTTGAAACATCCCCACTCTCCACTTCTTCTCCAAAAAAACCTTCTTGACTGATCCTAACTGATCCTCTCTCTTCTCTATCATTTCGTCGAAAGAAAGGAAGCGCTGAAACGTCTACCATTTCTGTCATAGGTAAGCTTTTCAATTCTGCTCTCTTTTCTGTTATTCTCTATGTGATATTTGATTGTCTGAATCTTTCTGTGTTTTACTGAAACATTTCTGTTGAACCACCAAAGTACCATAAGAAAGAGTTCACTCCGTAAAATCAGTCACTGGATGCACTTCAAGTGGATACTCCTTTTATTTAATTAATCTGTGCACGGGGTTTTGCATAAGTGAACCCATATTAAGAAGTTATTTCAATAGTAGTTGTATCAAACAAAGTGAATCCATGTATAACTTATTTCTTTGTTGCTGCATCTTACTTTCATGCTATGCAACAGAACCTCCTGTTAAGCAACACCCATGTATGGATACAACAAAGAAATGACTAACAGAGGACCACGTACACCCAATATCCTTCCACTCGATGAGTTACAAAGTGGAACATGATTTAGTCCATTACTTTTGACCCTAAATGATTTATAGAATGACAGATGAACTCTAGTGCATTGAACAAATGAACCTCGAATGAGGCCATGCCTCCTTCAAGGCCAAAAGTAATGGAAGCTCGGCATTTGATCCCTTAGGGAATGTAGTATACCGGTGGGATGGGCTGGGGTAGAGGAGATGGGTGCGTAGGGAGAGAGAGAGAGAGAAAGAGAGGAGAGGGAATGTTGGCTGAGAGAGAGGAGAGGCAGAGAGATTACAAAGTGAAACATGATTCAGTCCATTACTTTTGACTCCGAAATGATTTATAGAATAACAGATGAACTGCAATGCATTGAAAAGATGAACAGATGAACCTCGAATGAGGCCTCGACATTTGATCCCTTAAGGAATGTAGTATATCGGTGGGCTGAGGGAGAGCAAGGAGATGGAGAGCATGGAGATAGAGAGGGAAAGAGAGAGAGAGAGAGAGAGAGAGAGAGAGAGAGAGAGCTGAGAGTGTTGCGGAGTGAGGAGTAACGGAGAGAAGGAGAGAAGGGAGACGAAGGAGCGGGAAGATGGAGTGGCTGCAAGGAGGGAGGGAGAGAGAGAGAGAGAGAGAGAGAGAGAGAACGTAAATAATAACATGTGATTCAATTATTCTGTATTGCCATGTATACAATGATTATCTATAACCAAGAAGTAGGCATAAAAGTCTATTTTGAATCAAGAGAATCATGTAAGAATGAGTGTGAGAATGTTATAATCAATATGGCATGTAAATTATTGAACATCTATCAAATAAATGACCAATTGGTGAAGAAAAGGGCTTAATGTCCAAAAAACATATTGACGATGGGGGATTGTGGGACCCCATGGCCCACTAGATGAAGCATCAGGACCACAAACCCCAAGGAGGATTCCTGGCCGAACAAGGAGAACCTAGACCCAAGTGAGGTGGGCCCTGTTTGGGCCATTATCCACTGGATTTTCATGTTTTTGGCGTGAATTTGACGAAAACGGGTTGAAGGTCCACAACTGTTGTGGGACCCACTACCTAAGTCAATCAGAGTTTTGCACCCCACATCTTGAAGAGGGTCTAAAGATGACCTGAATGGTGGTGGTCCCATGTGGCCTGGGCCTCATCTGCCTAGATATCCAAAAGCTTCAATTTTCTTAACCATAAGCCTTAAATTCATTTAGTATTGTTGAGACTATGGGGCCAATAAAGATGGTTGATCGTGAATCCAATCCATTAAGAGTAAATCCTATTCTCGGGCGACATTAGACATTAGGTCTGATCTTGGTTTGCTCTAGTGGGACCCACTGGATTTTACATTAATAGGTCTAAACATAAAATGTTTGTTTATTTTATGTTCTATAGTTTAAGATTAGTTTTGAAAAGGGTTTCATAATTGAGAAAGACTTGGACTTTAGTGTAGAAATATTAAATAACTTCTTACTTTGATGAAGTGAAGTTTTGAGAATTATGGTTAACTGTGATTAGTTATGATTAACAGTTAATCATGATTAACTGCGATTAATCCTTTAAATAAATTATTTAATAAAAATAATACACCTTAGTCTGTGCGGTTAATGGTTCTGTGGTCCATGCACAACACGGGGTGTTGCTAGTGTTCTTATAAAAGTATGTAGTTTTCAGTTTTCTATAGATCAAATGTTTAATTTCTCATATGTACGGACTCCATATGTCTGGTGAAGATGAACAAACTACAACCCGCGGGATGTACCTAGAGGTGGAAATTGGGCACGATCTAGCACGGAGAAAACCGTGTTTGGCCGTGCCCGACTTGTTGACTGTTTAATCGGGTCGTGCCGCGTGCCAAAGATGGACCGTGTTGGGCCAGGGAGCCCTAGCACAGCACGGCATGGCATGATCTAATCCTTAGCCATGTTGTGTTGATCCAAGGTGACTGGCCGTGATTGTTTTTCTAAACCAAGATTCTCAAAACCCCAAATATGAAACATCCATCAGCTTCTATTGGATTTTGGTATGCTTACCAAACTTTAATGTTAACCATACAAAATCTAAGGTTGCTTGCTGGCTGAGAAGGGTAGGTAGGATAAGGTTGTACATATATGAGTTATAACTTCCAGAGAATCGGATATCTGTATTAGCCCTAAGCTATACATTTCAAGCAAGTTCTATTTCTCTATTTAATGATTTTTCTTCTCAAAATATTATATTAGAAAAACACAAAATATGAAATTAGATAGTAAGAGAAGTGTATATGCAACATTGAGAAAAAAAATATGACTTCTCCTTCTCTCTCCATGTGAATAGCACATGCCAGCCCTTCAAACGTTGATTCATTGTCACGAAATTGTACCTGGCAGCAAAGGCTAGTTGAGATTTGAGACTGGGTGGTCGCTGGCACAATGCCACACACCCTTGTTACACATGTGAGAGAAATGCTTATTGACCTCACTCTAATATCCATGCAAGAAGATCCAAGCCATTTTTTCTCTAGGGCCCCTACCGATCTGGGTCATATTCTAATGCCAACTTGTGAAAACAATCTTAGGCGCCGTTTGATGAATAACAAGTGACCAAGTATGCAAAATCCTAACCAATTTCATTCTTCAATTCCTACTTAGAGTGCCTAGACGGTGTACAGGGACATGAGTTTACAAATAAGAACTTACAATACTTAAAGAATTCATGGACAAATCAGTTTCCCCAAAAGATTATTAAAGAGGTGGGCGGTGGAGATAAATGCATCAACGTAAATGGGACCTTCACTTATATATGATTTGAATTACAAGAGTGATGGCTAGGTATTAGTTTTTGAGATAATTAGCCAAAGGTCCCTAGAATTGAATCTATACAGCCTCCAGTCCAGGCAAATTCTTTTTAAGGGCTCTGGTCCAAACAGCTAGACTGTTTGCAGCTAAAGGTCCCTGGATATAATTTTCATGACTAATTTGCTATTTTCAATTGTTTAGGTATAAAATTTTGAATTTTAAAATTTCAAATATTCCGTTCTCCCTCTCTCAAATCTATCCTACCAAAGAAACCACTTATCTACTCTGTACCCTTGTTTGGTCGTTGCTGAAGAAGACGATTGGGCCTGTTCAATTGACGGAGATTGCACGATTAGTGATTCTGTTTTGCAAAACAGAATCACGACTGGGCATGTTCAATCGCCACCGTCCTTTCATCGTCGAGGAACACCGGAGCCGCCGCATCACTGTCGGTTTCTCTTCGTCATCATCGCCGCCTTGCCAGTCCAGCCACCAGCCCATCGTCACCGCGGAAGACAACAGCAGAAGCGGGGACATCGCCTGTTGCAGATCATCGAGGAAGACCGGAGCCGCCACATCACTACTGGTTTCTCTTCATCATCATCGTCACCTTGCTAGTCCGGCCAGTTTCTCTTCGTCATCATCCTCGCCTAACCAATTCGGTTGCCCGCCCATCGTTGTCGCGGAAGACAACAGTAGAAGGGGGGACATCGCCTGTTGCATATCGTCGAGGAAGACCGGAGCAGCCACATCACTGCCGGTTTCTCTTCGTCATCATCGTCGCCTTGCCAGTCCGGCCGCCCGCTTATCATCGCTGCGAAAGACAACAGTAGAAGGGAGGACATCGCCTGTTGCATGCGTTGGGAGGATGAAGACAACGACCTAGTTGGGTCCGTTCCAGGCCCCAAGTCTCGGGTCGGTTTTGGTCAGGTTCGACCTGACTCACCTTGCAAAAGCCCAAACCCAGAAACATTAATGATTGAAGTTTGTTTTGGCGATCTAGAGTCTGATCTGATATCCGAACGTAGTCGACGGTGCTGCACCATGGCCAGAGGAGGAAGGCAGGAGGGTTGTTATATTGTTTTTGACAAAACTATATGAGTTTTATGAAATTTATTTGAGTATTTGTGAAATTTATCTAAGTTTTTTGTCAAATTTATCTGAGTTTTTAACAAATTTATATGAGTTTCTGTCAAATTTATCTGAGTTTTGCGTAAATTTATCTGAATTCTGAAAAAAATTTCTCTAGGTTCTGGACAAATATATCTGAGTTTCTGGCTAATTTATCTGAGTTCTAGACAAATCTAACTGAGTTTATGACAAATTTATTTGATTTTTTATTTATGTCTTTTGAAATTTATTTATATTTTTTTAGTTTTATTTGGATCTTTTGAAATTTATTTGTTTCTTTTGAAATTTATTTATATATTTTGAAATTTATTTGGATCTTTTTAAATTTATTTGTGTCTTTTTAAATTGATTTTCATCTTTTGAGATTTATTTATATTTTTTGAAATTTATTTGGATCTTTTAAAATTTATTTGTATCTTTTTAAAATTATTTTCATCTTTTGAAATTTATTTGCGTCTTTTTTAATTTTCTCTTCGGTTTTTTTTAAATTTATTGCGTTTTTTGAAATTTATTTGCATTCTTTTGAATTTATTTTATTTTTGTGTTTTTTAGGATTTATTTCCCTTTTTTAATTTTATTTTTGTCTTTTGAAATTTATTTTCGCCTTCTGAAATTTATTTACACTTTTTTAATTTTATTTGGGTCTTTTGAAATTGATTTTCATCTTTTGAAATTTATTGAAATTTCTTGGAATTTATGTGGATCTTTTGAAATTTATTTGGATCTTTTTAAGTTTATTTGGCTAATTGAATGGTAGTTGACCATTATTAATGGCACATCCCACTAATCGTGAGATATGATTTTGTAGAAAGGGTAAATTAGGCATTTTAGGTCTTCAAATTTGAGAAAATGATCTATCACACTATGAAAAAAAATTATAGATCTTAGGCATGCAATAAAGTGAAATGTTTAGGGGCCTGTCACTGAATGCCCATTAGTTTTTTATCTTCCCTTATGTAGTTTCCATTAAATGAGATGTTATTTGATGGTACTCCGATCATTTTTTGTGCTATTACATTCGAGAGGAGTAATGGTAAACTGTCATAATCCTAAATTAGCCCAATCTATCATCTAGGGTTCATCCTTGGGTGCTCCATTCATTGGATAGGAGCACTATTGATCATTCATTTTTAACCAATTATAGAAATACAGAGCTTTAGAATTCATAGGGATTCGATTACATGAAAGCAATAGGCTATGAAACCATTATTCACTTTGTAACATCCGTGTATCATTGAGTGCACCTAACACAAACATATATAATTAACCATGCCATCAAGTTCAAACCAAGTGATCATTGATGGTGTTTATATTAGGCAAGATCTTAAGCTTATGCTCATTGGATTAAGTAGTATTTTCTTAATGCTTACGGTCATTTGTTTGCATGGAGTTGGGACTCCTAAGAATCCTAGAAAATGTATTATTAAATGTCTCTAAAACTCAAAAAAGAAAATAGAAGAAAGTGAATATCAATATTATAAGATGACCATCAAATAATCTCCCCTTTATTGTAAACGAACCACGGGGAGCCTAAAATTGAATACCCAACCACTGCCATAGTAAAATCAAATATTAGAAAGTAGTGTCTAATTTTTATTTTTTTTTGAAGAGTAAGGTAGTTCCTCAATTTCCCAAAAATAAATTATAAAATGGAAGTCTATTATCAATATGATTATAGAATCTTCCCAAGGGGCATACCCCATCCAATACAAAGTAGAAACAATTAAAATAAATACATGAAATCAACGAATAATTACAAATGCGAACTAACAGAGTGATACAAAATATCAATGTTATCAACATGGAGCAATGGAGGACCAGGAAATCTGCTAATGATTTTACTGAATCGCATAGTTTGAGGATGAAGACGCACAAATTGAACAGGCCCAAAACTATGAACAACAGCATGGAGACGTCTTACCATAAAACGGAGAACCCAATCCGATTTATCAAGATGGAGAAGAAGAGTGTGCAAAGAATAATCAGTCTCAATAGTAATGGATGAAATATCCGGAGGAACAAGCTGCAACAGTTGGTAGAGATCATCATAAATAGGTATCGATTGCACTCGCCATCCCTTCCACGGGTGATGAGTATCTCTCCACAAAATACCAACAAGAACCAGGGGTAAAGTAGTAATTGAAAGGCGCCATCCATGAGGTCGGTCAGTAACCAGAGTTGTATTTCTAATTGGATTATGCACAAGAACATTCCAATGACATTGAATGTCATTTGGTAATATAAGATCAAGGTACAAAATCTTGGTTGTCACCACTTGTACAATGTGCTTCACTACAGAACCATATGGTAATGCTGCTTGCCTGAAAATCCTTGCATTACGTTCAGCCCACACATGCCACACATAAGCGTTAAAAAGAAGCTTTGCAAGAATACAAGTATCGTCCCTGTTTTGATCAATACGAGAAACCATAGAATCTAAAAGCTCCAGAGCAGTAGAACAATTGATTGGGATCAAATTTAGTTTAGAAAGAAAAACACCCCAAATCGCTTGTGCATATGGACAATGTAGCATGAGATGTGTAGACGTCTCCCATGTACAATCACACAAAACACAACAGGTATCACAATCAACACTTCTTTGCAATAGGAAATCGTTAGTCTTGAGTCTACCATGAAAGAACATCCACGCACATATAGAGTGTTTTTTAACACCCCCTTTGAACCAAATAGCTGAAGTCCAACTTAACTGCTGGTTATGGATGTTGCATATAAGGTTGTAAGCAAACTTCAAAGAGAAAAATCCCTTCTCTTCAAGAATCCAAACAATTTCATCATCAAAATCAGGCCAAGGCTGACATTTACTAGGGATGATTTAAAAGATGTCCATCAAAGCATTCGAAGTAATGGTTGGCAAGTTCCAGTCACCATGTACTAGAAAAGTACTAACTCGTAGTTCTACTCCCAAGCTCGTATCATAAATAGCACGAGAGCTAAAACATTCCCTTAGAAGTCCCCCTGGCAACCATGGATCAATCCAAAAGCGAGTGGTATGCCCATTTCCAATTAAGAATTTTATGTGGGGTAAAGCCAAAGGTCGGAGAGTCACGATACCTTTCCAACCCCAAGAAGCAGAATTGGGACTAGTAACATACCAGAAAGATTCACGCTTCAAATATCTAGCATTGACCCATAGGTTCCAACAAGTTTTCCTATTAAGAATAACATTCCATACCTGTCGAAGCAGTGTTGCCTTTGCAACTCCATAAATAGAGCGAACACCTAGCCCTCCCATAGCAATCGGCTGACAAATAGTACTCCAAGCTATAGGATGAAGATAGGAAGAGGACCAGCAATTCCAGAAAAAATCTTTGATGTGGCGGTCTAAAGCATGTAAAATGGATTGAGGAAGAAGAAAGACAGTCGCCTAGAATAAATGAAATGAAGAAAGAGTAGACTTAATCAACTCCAATCTTCCAGCATAAGAGATAACCTTAGAGTTCCATCCTGATAACCGCTGCTGCACTTTGGCTAAAAGAGAGTGGCTCTTTGAACACCCAGGATCGAAGAAATAGCATTTTGATCTTCATCATGACAATTTGCATAAAAAATAGCACTTTTCATCCAATTTACCCCAAGCCCTGTAAATTCTTTGAAGTGCTGAAGAAAATGCTTAAGATTAGTTGCCGCGCCTATGGTAGCTTTGCTAAAGACAATCAGATCATCAGCAAACATCAAATGAGATATGATAACATCCTTTTTCACAAAAGGAGATGGAATCATATTAGCAGTAGCATAGTGATTCATCATAATAGAGAAGAACTCCATAACTATAGCAAATAGGTAAGGAGATAAAGGGCATCCCTGTCGAAGACCACGAGTACCCTTGAAAAAACCCTCCGCAACACCATTGACCAACACTGAGAAATTTGCACCTGAAACACACTCCATAAGCATCTTGATAACCATATCAGGAAAACGGAGACACCTAAGAGCAGCCTCCAAAAAATCTCAACGAACACTATCATAGGCTTTGGCAAGATCAAGCTTAATGCACATTCTTGGGCAACCTTTTCCCAGATGAAAATTATGGAGCAGATCCTGAGCAAGAAGAATATTATCTGCAATGCTTCTGCCAGGGACAAAAGCTGACTACATTGGACCCACAAGCTTAGCAATGAATGGTTTAAGCCGTTTCACCAGAATCCGACTTATGATTTTATACAACTCATTCGTTAAAGCAATAGGGCGAAACTTGTCCGGAGAGCTTGCATTTTCAGATTTAGGCACCAACACTATAAAAGTGTGTTTGAGTTGCTTTAACATAGACCCATGAGTGAAAAAATCCATAATACTAGCACACACATCCTTGCCTATAATTGGCCAGCACACTTTGAAAAAAATGAGCATTAAAACCATCAGGACCAGGGGCCTTATTAGGATTAGATGCTTTAACCACATCCTCAATTTCATCAAATGTAACCGGATGCATGAGAGCTAACGCATCATCATCATGTAAGGAAATTACTTTTAGGCCCATTACTTGGACCACAAGTCATTTCCTTTCTAGAAGTGTGGTCATTATATGAATTCCGTTTTCATAGGATATATGCTATTAATTACTCAAAAACGGTTTCCTAATGAGATATGTTCCATAATATTCTCTACCTTGATGGACAATTGAGATTAAATCTAAAGTAAACCTAATTGGGAATTCGGTCATCTCTCCACCTATAAATAAAGCCTTTCGTCCATCACAAAGGCTACACACAAAAACTCAACACATTAAGCTTTATAGGCAAGGAGAGAGAAACCGAAACCATTCACCCAGCCTCTTCTTCGACGGATCTCAACAACAGCACCAGACAACAGGATCGGAAAGCTCTCTGCATCAGGATGTCTGGAGGTACTCTTCAACTTATTTAAGATTAAATCTTGCATGTGACTATCATGTTGTTCACGATCTTAGGGTTCATGTTAATAATGGTATAACAGGTGGTATCAGAGCATGGTTTTAGAACACATGATCGTCCATTAATTAGGGTAACTTTGCATCGCCATAATCGGCAAATATAGATCCGTTTCTGACTCTGTTTTGCAACAATTTATCGATCCAACTATTATGGCCTGCTTGAATGCTTTAGATTTATGTTATTCCGCAATTTTGATTTGACCATGACTGTTTGATCGAGATTTATTTAAAGTTTTGTTTTTTTTTATTATGCTGCATAAAACTCCTGCGTAAGTTCAAAAAAAAAAAATCGAACAGCCCCAAAGAGCGGTCAGACAAACCTCCGGGGCTCGGCCTCTTTATCAGTACTTTTCATATATCAAATGATCTATCATGAATGCATGCAACATATAATGTTTATGTTCATATTAAGCTAATTTTGATCACCAAAGTTGTATGCTTAGGGTTAGGTCTCACCACAGTGACCCTAACAATTAAACACTGATATTTGGCCCCAATAGTTCCATCATGATGTTTACATTACATATTGTTCAAGCGCATGAAATATTCAGTCGCCCACAGGCGGATTATATTCATACATTTGAACAATAATTAAGGAGTGTTTGTTCATAATTAAGAGTAACATCACTCATTAGCACCACCTTGAATATGACAACCTTAGATGGTATAATGTGTAGAAATTATGGTGACTACCCACAAGAGCACCTAAATTTTATGTCGTATATATTCATATCTTATGCATGTGTTGTCTTATTTTAATTGAAGCCTTATTGTTGTTTCTCTATTACAATTGTTGTATCCACTAATCTGAATTCGCATGCTACCTCTGTCACTAAGCTCAATGGAACTAACTTCTCAGAATGGAAAGAACAAGTTGAGTTCACATTGGGGGTACTTGAACTGGATATGGCTCTTCTTAAAGATAAGCCAGCTCCACTCATTGAAACAAGTACCCCTGAGGAAAAGGCCCTCTTTAATGCTTGGGAGAGGTCTGACAGACTAAGCACTATGTTTTTGCGAATGACTATTGCCAACAACATCAAAACATCCCTTCCTAAAACTAAGAATGCTAAGGACTATATGAAGGCCATTGAAGATAGGTTTAAGACTGCAGACAAATTCCTTGCTGGGAAACTAATGACAGATCTCACAACCATGAAGTTTGATGGCACTCGCTCAATGCATGAGCATGTCATTGAGATGACCAACCTTGCTGCTAAACTCAAGAATTTGGGATTATCAGTGGATGAGGCTTTTCTCGTCCAATTTATCCTAAATAGTTTACCTCCTCAGTGCGGGCCTTTCCAAATTCACTACAACACTATTACGGATAAGTTGACAGTGAATGAATTGGCTAACAAACTGGTTCAAGAGGAGGCCAGGCTGAATCAACAAGGTGTTAAATTAGCTCATCTCGTTCAAGGAGCTGGACATAAAGCTAGGAAAAAGAATCATTCAGGCCAGAAAAGGGCACCACCCAGATCTAATGAGGCTAGTCAAAACCCCAAGAAGAAAAAGAAGGAAGACGTATGCAGATTTTGCAAGAAACCTAGACATTTTCAGGCAGACTGCATTAAACGTAAAGAATGGTTTGAAAAGAAAGGTAACCCTATGGGTTTCGTAAGTTATTTCGAATCAAATTTTACTTATGTTTCTTCTGGTACTTGGTGGATTGACACTGGTGCTAATGTTCATGTTTCCAACTCAATGCAAGGATTCCATACGATCCAAACCATAAACCCAAGTGAGAACTTCCTTTTTATGGGGAACAAAGACAAAGCTCCAGTTGAAGCTATTGGCACTTTTCGTCTTGTTTTAGATAGCGGTTATCAGGTAGACTTATGTCAAATTCTTTATGTTCCGCCTATTTCTCGTAATTTGGTTTCTGTAAGCGCACTTGATAAAGTTGGTTACTCGTTTGAAGTAGGAAATGGTAATTTCAGTTTATTTAAATATTTTAGTCACATTAGTTCTGGAATATTGATTGACGGGCTATACAAGTTACATCTTAATAGTCCATTTACTGAAACTCATCTAACCCTGCATTCTAAGGAAACAAAACGAAAGTCATCTAAAAATGACTCTTATTTCTTGTGGCATAAAAGACTGGGTCACATATCCAGTGAAAGAATCAAACGATTAGTAAAAGATGGTGTCCTTCCGGATTTAGATTTTACTAATATTACAGCATGTGTGGATTGTATTAAAGGCAAAACAACACAACACACAAAGAAAGGTGCCACAAGAAGTACTCAGCTTCTTGAAATAATTCATATAGACATTTGTGGACCCTTTGATGTTCCAACCTTTGGGGGAGAAAAGTACTTCATTACCTTTATTGATGATTACTCACGTTACTATTACCTATACTTGTTGCATGACAAATCTCAGTCTGTGAATGCTGTACAAGTGTTCATTACTGAAGTCGAAAGGCAACTAGATAGAAAGGTAAAAATCATAAGGTCAGATAGAGGTGGTGAGCTTTATGGTAGGTATGATGAAATAGGACAACATCCTGGACCTTTTGCAAAACTCCTCCAAAAGCTTGGAATTGTTGCCCAATACACAACGCCTAGTTCTCTATGGCAGAATGGCGTAGCTGAAAGGCGAAATCGTACATACATGGAAATGGTTAGATCCATGATGAGTCATGCCAACTTACCTATATCCTTGTGGATGGATGCTCTACGCACAGCTGTTTATATCTTGAATAGGGTTCTCAGTAAGGCAGTTCCAAAGACACCTTTTGAACTGTGGAAAGGATGGAAACCTAGTTTAAGACATCTCCAAATTTAGGGTTGCCCAGCTGAGGCTAGAGTCTACAACCCACATATAAAGAAATTGGACCTTAAAACGATTAGTGGTTACTTTATAGGTTACCCAGAAAAGTCCAAAGGATTTAGGTTTTACTGCCCTAACCATAGTACGAGAATTGTTGAAACCGGTAATGCTAGATTCTTTGAAAATGGTGAAATCAGTGGGAGTAATAAACCTCAAGATGTGATCATTCAAGAAATCAGGGTACCTATCCCTTTACCCTCTATTCCAAAAGATGTTGGAAATCCTCCCGTTGTTGAACCATTTAACAATGAGGAAAATCCAATAAATGATCAACAACTCCATAATGAGATTGTCACCAATGAAAATATGGATGAAGCACCAGAGGAACCAGCATTAAGAAGGTCTCAAAGACAAAAGAGATCAGCTATTTCCAATGATTACATGCTTTACCAAGTAGAATCTGAAGAAGAGACAATTAAAGACCCAGTTTCTTATTCACAAGCCATCAAGGATGTTAATTCTAGTAAATGGATTGATGTCATAAAGGATGAATTGAAATCTATGGATGAAAATCAAGTATGGAAAGTTGTTCAATTGCCTCCAGGACACAAACCAGTTGGCTGTAAATGGGTCTTCAAGACCAAACGTGACTGCAAAGGCAATATTGAACGACATAAAGCCAGACTTGTTGCCAAAGGTTTTAATCAGAAAGAAAGCATTGATTATACTGAGACTTTTTCCCCTGTGTCCAGGAAGGATTCTCTTAGAATTATCATGGCATTAGTAGCTCACTATGACCTCGAGTTACATCAAATGGATGTGAAAACTGCCTTTCTTAATGGAGACTTGGAATAAGCAGTCTACATGCGCCAACCTGAAGGCTTCATAATTGAAAGTCAGGAAGACATGGTCTGCAAACTTAAGAAATCAATATATGGACTGAAGCAAGCTTCGAGGCAATGGTACCTAAAGTTTCATGAAATCATTACTGCCTTCGATTTCAAAGAAAACATAGTTGACCCTTGCATATACCTCAAGATCAGTGGGAGTAAGTTCATATTTTTGGTTCTGTATGTTGATGACATATTACTGGCTAGTAACGACCTTGGTCTGTTACAGGAAACAAAGGATTATCTCTTTAAGAACTTTGAAATGAAAGATATGGGTGAGGCTTCCTATGTGATAGGAATAGAAATATTCCATGACAGGTCACTTGGTATTTTGGGATTGTCTCAGCAAGCATATATTGACAAAGTTCTAGAGAGATTTGGCATGATGACATGTTCCTCTAATCCTGTTCCACTGCATAAAGGAGACAAGCTTGATCTTACGCAGTGTCCACAGAACGAATTGGAACGTAAAGAAATGGAAAAATATCATTATGCTTCTCTTGTAGGAAGTTTGAAGTATGCACAGGTCTGTATTAGACCTGACATTAGTCATGTTGTTGGCATGCTGGGTAGATTTCAAAGTAACCCAGGAATCGCTCATTGGAAAGCTGCAAAGAAAGTACTGAGATACTTCAAGGGAACAAGGAAGTATATGCTCACATACAAAAAATCAAGTCACCTACAGGTGACTGGTTATTCGGATTCAGATTTTGCTGGATGTCCTGACACCGGACTTTGCACTATTGGCTATATGTATCTCTTATGTGGAGGAGCAATATCATGGAAAAGCCAGAAATCCGAGTTGCTTTACACATCCACCATGATGGCTGAATATATGGCATGTTATGAGGCTGCAATTCAAGGAACATGGTTGCGTAATTTTATCACTCAATTTGGAGTTTTGAGTTTCATCTCTAAGCCATTAACTATTTACTGTGATAATGACGCTGCAACCTTCTTCTCTAAGCATAACAGGATATCTAAGGGATCCAAACATATGAACCTTAAATATCTATCACTGAAGCAAGATGTTAGATTACAAAAATTTGTCATTGAGTCTATACGTACAGATTTCATGGTCGCAGACATATTCACGAAAGGACTACCTCCAAAGACCTTTCAAGGACATACTGAAAGCATGGGTCTTCAAGATAGTTCTTAATTATTATTTTCTGCCTTTTTATTTCTGTACTTATATTTGACATTTATTGAGCTCTTAATGCAACTCTACATTTACTATTTCTGTTTTTTCCATTGTGTACATAATTATGTTTGGATAAATGATAAACAGAAACAATCTTTAAACAAAGACATTATGAGACCATTATGTAAATCTCATCTTATGGTCTAGTTATGACGGTTGTAGATGACGTAGTACATGGAAGTAAATATGTTGCAAAATAATATGTGCACGCCATGACTCCCATTAACAACCGAATTAGCCAAGATACTTATGCTAACCGACTAAAGCAGTGTTTAGCATATAATGCGCGCCTTATGATTCCTAATAATGAAAACATTAATGGATCTTCCTATTGACCAAGTGGGAGACTGTAAGGAAATTACTTTTAGGCCCATTACTTAGACCACAAGTCCTTTTCTTTCTAGAAGTGTGGTCATTATAGGAATTCCGTTTTCATAGGATATATGCTATTAATTACTCAAAAACGGTTTCCTAATGAGATATGTTCCATAATATTCTCTACCTTGATGGACGGTTGAGATTAAATCTAAAGTAAACCTAATTGGGAATTCGGTCCTCTCTCCACCTATAAATAAAGCCTTTCGTCCATCACAAAGGCTACACACAAAAACTCAACACATTAAGGTTTATAGGCAATGAGAGAGAAACAGAAACCATTCACCCAGCCTCTTCTTCGACGGATCTCAACAACAGCACCAGACAGCAGGATCGGAAAGCTCTCTGCATCAGGATGTCTGGAGGTACTCTTCAACTTATTTAAGATTAAATCTTGCATGTGACTATTATGTTGTTCACGATCTTAGGGTTCATGTTAATAATGGTATAACACATCAGTGAGAACCCCATGAGGAGTAATATGAGATAAATCAGGATACTGATATTCCTTCTTATTTATTTCACTTCTCACCTCTTTCAATAAATTTTGTTGCAACTTATTCTACAATTCACTTCATGCATATAATGAAGCTCTTATGTCAAAGTGAAGGAATGATAGATTGACGCTCCACCTAGTTTGGACATTAGAAACATTCAACTGTCCAAAAGACTTGTTAATTAGAACACCCCAATGCCCCATATCCATCATTTAAAAGAAGCTTAGACATTGCAAACATCCCATGAGCCATTCATTTTTCACTTATCGATTATAGAACTTTAGTTTACAGACCTAATTGTATAACCATGACAGGAATAGAACACTTATATGTGAAAATACTCAAACACAACCTCATTCCACCAGTGAAACAAACACCCCATACTAATCACTGTACTTGTTGTACCTAGCCCATCTCCCATGTTCTAGTACTGCTACTTATTCCATCTCCCATGTTCTAGTACTGCTACTTATTCTCTCTCTCTCTCTCTCTCTCTCTCTCTACTCAGCTGGTCATTACATTCCCTCTAATTGCACAAACAAAATCAAGCATACCCACAAACCCCATACTCACATTTTACTCCTTTGGAGCACTTCTTATCACACTTACCACAATGATCCACATTGTAGGCAATATCAGTGCATTTGCCACTGCAACAAAGCTGCCCGAATCCACATTTGTGGTGGCAGGTGCCGTAGTTGTTGCAATCACCTAGCACATTTCGGCAATGCTTCTTGCAGCATTGGAGAAGCCCCGTGCCGTTGTTCACCAAAATCCCTGAGCAGATGTTGTTGGCCGAGGCGTCGCAATGTGCACCCTTCTTGATCTTGTTCGCAAGGAAGCGACTCCCTGATCGAACGTTCAATCCTAGGAAGTGATCGTCCATAACATACACCTCAACTTCTTCCCCATTCAACCCCAAGGGGTAGCTTAGTTGGCCTAGGACCACGGTTTGCTCCCGGAGGTTGTGGGTTCGAAACTCTGCTACCACACTAGGGCTACAGGGGATTTACCCGGCTTCCCTCTGGGCCCGGAGGGATTAGTCTAGCCCAAAGGGTTGGGAACCCTCCGACAGCAAAAAAAAAAAAAAAAAAACTTCTTCCCCATCCAAAGCAACAACATGTGAGTGTAGAATGAGTGCTAATGGGATGAAGATAGAGAGAATGGTAAGGAGGGAGTTGGTCATTCTCTATTATCAGTGTGAGATTGGAGATATAGAGATGGGAAGTGGGTATTTGAAGGGGTGGATTTTGATAAAATATTCCATGGATCTATGTTGAAAGTCCTAATTCGCCCACTGACCAACGCTAGATCCGACACCTTTAATTACCTCCCAACTTCCATAATTAAACTAATAATCATCCTGTGCTTGTTAAGGATGTAAGGGTTTGTGTTGTGTGGGCATATTATTATTATTATTATTATTATTTTATTTTTTTGCATTTAACAACAGATCGAACTTGGGTTTTGAAGTGTTGTTTCAAACATGAGACCTGATTGGGCCTCATCCCTGAAACTAGGTATGCGTCCAAGCAGTGTTAGGGCCTTTTGTTTCATGTAATTGAATTCCTATGATTGGTGTTTCTATGAGTGGTTAAAAATGAATAATCAAAAGTGTATATTGAAAAAAATAATCAAATAACTTCTCCTTTAAATGAAATTTGACCAAAAGAAGATGAGAAATGAATCTATCACTCCATTCGCATCACTGCCTCTAAGTTATTCACCTCTGCCGTCATGTCCTTTACCCCTTTGCTCTTTAATAAGCCTTAGGTGGATTGATTTGCCAAAAATAAAATCCCTATGTATAGTTATATATGCATAGAACTAGGCCTTAAGTGGTCCTTTCTCAGGGCTGATGAGCCAATAGATCCAAATACTAAGATGATTGACTTGACTCGCATCTAGTTACTATATATTGGCATATATCACTTCATGATAATATGTTTAGCAGTCACGTACAATGGTGTCTAGAAACCAAGCCTAATTATATCTAAATTAATTGTATTGGATCTGGTGGTGTAGGACTTAGCTAGGTTGGACATTGACCCAGCTTATTTACAGCCTTACAAAAAAACAAGTACCAGGGGTGGCCATGGGTCGGGTCTGGTCGGGTCAGGGCAGGGCAGGGCGAGGCGGGATAGGTGGGATTGATGTCCTGCTGGACAAGTTTGGGGCAAACCTAAAATCTGACCTGCATATTGATCAGTCTAGTAATTACAAACCCAAGTTCTAAATTCTCATATCAGGCTATGTTTATAGGGTCAGGTTGCCAGGTTAAAGTATGATAACTCGGATTGTGTTGGATTAAGGGAGTGACTGATTAAGTGGTATGTATGGACTCCACCCGAATCCAATCCATTTATTTTTCTGGTTGGGAATGTTAACTTGAACCCATATTTTTAAATTAAGCTGCAGTACCTTCTCTTGCTCTTTTGGTTTCCTTCGTATTAATCTTTTCTTTAGCTTAATATGATTTTGGTTATCGATAAAAAAAAAAATTTCAAAGCTGCTGTTCAGGCTGGGTTTGTTGACCCAAACTAGAGAGAACATTAGATAGAGAAAATGGTTAATTTAAAAAAAAAATGCTTTCAATCCACACAATCTTCTACAAGTGTGCTTCTACATTGAAGCCCATTTACATGAACATTATTGGGTTGATGGTGGGATCGTTTGGTTCCCACTTTTCATCTTCAGAATCCTAACTTTCTATGTTCAAAATAAATATCATCATTGCTTGAAGATGAAGATACAGGCTACAGATCTTCTTTAACGGCGTTTTAAACGTGAGAGAGAGAGAGAGAGAGAGAGAGAGATGAGGCCGAGTTGACTCTATGGTCAATCGTGGCAAACTATGTGGGGCCCACCGTAGCAAGATAAATGTGGGATATTAGCCATTGGAAAAATCAGGCCTATTGATTTGATGGAGGAGCAGCAAGTGATTTTCATGGGAAAACTTGATTCAGTCGCTGAAGTGGACATGCACCATGGTAAAGAAGAAAGGAGCTTCCTTCCAAAATAGGCCAAAGTTAAAGGCAACTTTCATCATTTCGTTTACAAGCATTCCCTGTCGAGGCAATGACTAAAAACGCATGGAGTCAAGAAAATCAAGAGTACCAACTGCCAATTAACAAATTCAGAGGGGCATTTACCAAAAGAGAAGAAAAAACTAATTAAGAGGGACAATAGTGAGAACTCGGGTATCTTTCACAAAAATGCGGGCCAAGCTTGCATGGGCTCCATGAGCCAAGATATGTGTTCTTAGACCACAGGCATTGGTCTCTCCCTCTTTGCATGTGCGAGTCTTCCCTCCCTACGAATACGGGTGTCTTCTCCTCTCTTATGTGCGGGTGCTCTCATGAGTTCCATGCCCTTCGCCTTTAACTCTATGTTTGGGAAGGGAGGATGGGAGGGGAGGAAAAATTTGAGAGGAAGGAAAATAAGGGGAGGTTCTCTTGTTTGTTTATAGTTAAAAAGTTTGAGGGTGAAAGAAAATCTCATCTTTGCCTCCCTCTTTCTCCCTAGTTTTGAAGGAAAAATTTTGGGGAAAAATTTTGGGGTAAAATTTTGAAAATTTTATCCCCAAATTTTGCTCCCCCACTTTCCCTCCCCCCTTCCCAAATACCCTCTATTTGAACTTTCTCTCCATTTTTCCCTCTTTTTTTTCCTTCCCCTCATTTTACCTTGTTCCCAAACGTAGCGTAAATTAATGACAGAGGGAGGACAAGGGTGTTGGGAATCCATTAAATTGAGCAACATGAGTCTTGAGGCTCCGAGCTAATACTCTGATGTACTCTAGATATAAGTTTTCAATTACCCTATGTTTGGGAAAGGGGGAGGGGAGGGGTGGGGAGGAAAAATTTGAGGGGGAAAGAAAATGAAGGGGATGGGAGGGGAGAGAAAATTAATTTTACCTCATCTTGTTTTGATAGTAAAAAAATAGGGGGGAAAAAGTGAAAAAGTATAATTTTGTTTGTTTGTGAGGTAGAGAGAAAATTACCATTTTATCCTTATTTTTGCAAAATTTTCAATTTGACAAAAGGGCAGTTCAGTAATTTTCTAAAAAAAAACCTCTCTTTGCCTCATATTTTCCCCCCAATTTTTAAGGGAAAATTTTAAAGTGGGCCACACACTAATTTTACCCGCAAATTCCCCTCCCCCACTTTCCCTTCCCCCTTCCCAAACACCCTCAATTTCAACATTCCCTCCATTTTCCCCTCTTTTTTTTTCCTTCTCTTCATTTTACCTCCTTCCCAAACAATGCATTAATGCTCTTTAGTCACGACATGAGAGCAGAACAAGAAAATTGTACTGCTTTCATATAACAATAAATCCACTTGGACCGACTGGGGGGGACCGAATCCCGGCCCGGTCCCCCAGGACCGTTGGATCCCAGAGGAAAATTGTATTGCTTTCATATAACAATAAATCCACTTGGACCGACTGGGGGGGAGGGGGGAACGGTCCGGGGGGGGGGGACCGGGCCGGGATTCGGTCCCCCCCTAGTCGGTCCACGTAGAACGACTGTTCATATAAATACTATTATTTCAGAGTTAAAGTAGTTTACACAGTTCATAAATTTCAATAAACCAACCTCATGAACACATGAAATGCATGTGACTTGATTGGTGAAGTCAGATTCGGTCTAGGAGTGGTACCCCATCTTTTATGGTGAGGCTTTAAAACCCGTTTTGGATTGGTTTTGGTGCATAACTTGTATAGATGTTTAAAACTAGCAAGATCCCATGATTATATTTTTATAATGAGCAATGTTCCTAATTCTTGAGCTATTCATTCTCTCTGCTTGACCATAGCCAAGACTGTCATATATCTTACAGATTACATCTAATTTCATCGATTTTTCTAGAACACCCTTGGCTGTATCTGCAAAGGGCGAGGTGCTTCGTCACTAAGCTATACCAATGGTTTGGCTATCCCATTTTCTTCAATATTCTTCTTAAGCATAAGTTTAGATCTTGACTACTGTGGTATTAACCCTGTGATCGTATGTATAGATTGGTTTGGGATGGGTTTGGTAAGCATTGGACTTGAACCTTCTTTTCATGTAAGAAAGACATAAGTAAGAATGTAAGTCAGGGAAGTCGAGTTGGGTCAGGTCAGCTCAACTCAAGACCAACCCGAATTGCATGTGGGTTAAAAGTAAAAACCACACCTGACACAAATTAAGCCTAGCACCTAGCAACAGTGACAACCAAAACATTTGCAGCAGGATATAAAGGAAATGCTCAAGAATTCACCATTATAACTAATATATATATATATATATTCAATTTCACAATAGGCAGTATCTCATAGAAATTAATTAACTAGCAACAAACATTTGGACTTCATGAACATATGAATCAAAGAAACTTGACTTGGAAATTAGACTCTCAACTCAGTTGGACTCCTGGTGAGGTTTTCCAACAGCAGCTTCATATATCCTTGCAAAGGCCTTCTCCATGCATGAGACCAGTAACTGTGAATTTATAAAACCTTTCTCAGTCCCCAAAGCCATCTTCAGCTCTCCATTGTAACTCACCATTGTTATTGTAAGACTCTGCAATCCAATTCCAAGTCAAGTCATCACATCACTGTGGCCCATCAGACAAGCCGGCAGACAATATAACAAATGAATGGCCCATATGACTTGAGAGATTTATTGCTGCAGATAGGGTGGATTAATATAAATAAATGGATGTCGGAGGAGTATGGGTTTAGTCTATACTCCTCATTCAATTCGACCACTGTCGTCATTGTTGCTCAAGCACCATGTCAGGTGTGGCCCACTTTTGATCAGTCGCTATTAGAAAATGCATATTGATTGGATTTACAAGATAAGGATGTCATATATATGCAAATGTAATAAATAGGTAGCTGGTTATTTTTACCTGTGGGACCCCTACCACCATGAAGTATAAGCTCTTGACAGGATGATCTGCCATGGACATTTGCTCATTGGGCCCGATCAGATTGGAAATTGTCATGCTTGTGTTCTTCAGAGTTGAGTGGATGTATTGTGCAGTGGTCTGCTCTAATCCACCAGAAAAAATGTTAGGAATCAAATAATGCTAAGTATCTTGTTCATGGAATTGATCCTAGTTGACAATATCTTTGGAATCCATTCTTGGGAGTGGAAATCCTGAGACAAAACTCATTTATGTAGGTATGGCATTTGGTGAGTGGTGATGGAATCCAGAAATGGAAATGTCCATGTCAGCGAAGGTTCCAATTTTTTTCGCCAGCTAAGAAGATTTTCATTTTAGGAGTCACAATAATTACTAAACCACACATACACTCTTATGTAATCGTTTGGCAATGAAAATAAAATCCTCTGAGGACTTAGGTCCTGGAAAATTCACACTTAACAAATGAAAATCTCCAAGGACTTGGGCCATATGGGCTCCTCATGATTTTTAATGATTCTCAGGTCCAACCACTCATCAGCTAAAAAGGGAAGGTATAAAATCCTCAAATTTATAGATTCCCCCACCTTTTACTGAATATGACTTTTAAAAAATCCTCAGCTATACAGATCTTCAATGAGGAGCGATTTTATTCTAAGAGCATTGACCAAACAATGAGTTACTGGGCGTTGCCTCTAAAGAATTTCTTACTAGAATTCTGCATTTTGGCCATTTGAGTTTGTGAAATTCTAGGAATTCCTTATCAAATTGCTGAATTCTAAAAAGCAACAAATTTGAAATAGCATTTTCTTAATCTTCTAAGTTCTCCAAATTCATAATATTGACTATTAAGTTTTACAAGACAATTTCAATAATTTGGAGGGAACAACATTTGGAGAATTATAAAAGTGAGATTTCAAAAGGCTGAGGCTTTGGAATTCACATAATCAAACAAGGAATTTCCAGAACTGCATAAACAACAACTGACTGCCAGAAATTCCCAACACACAAGTTCTGTGAGAGATTCTTATAAACAAATGCCTCCTTAGATGACAATTATATTACTAATGTATAAGATCAAATAAAATCATACCTCAGGGCCTTTGAGTTTCCTAACCGTCTCTAGTAATCTTCCTGTGAGATAAACAGCAAGAGAGTCTCTCTTCCTCTGTATTACTTGTTTGGCAGTAGAGATAAAGTCAAGGGGATTCACTTTGTTCGTATCAGAACAATGTGGGACAGACACATGAAGGAAACCGAACTGGTTGCCCCAGGGGGATTCACTGTTGGGATCAGCCATCTCTTCAGGGGACTGATACCTGCTGATCATTCTAGTGTTGAGCAACACGAGTGCAGTCAAACGGGAGCTCTCGGCCGCTCCTTGGCTCGCACTATGCTGATACAGTTGTACGCCATAGAATACAATCCCTGTGATCACATCATTCACAGTCTGGTACAACAAATACATAATCAGCTCTCCTATTCTTAGTAACTTTAAGGTAAAATGTGGGCATATCTAGAATGATTATTAGATAACAGAATCTCTATTTATTCCGCAAATCAGTACACAGTGCAATGGTAAGGTATACTCCTATTATAAAAGAGGTCCAAGGGTTAATCAAGTTAGTTTTTATTAGGAAGAGGCAATGCTGAACTTTTGTAATATTTGATTTGATAACTACCCTGGGTTTTGTATATTGTGGAGGCCCAGGTCAGTGCCTGTGATTCAAAATTACAAACTAATCAACAGTCTGCCAAGGCCTTTTGTAGATAGTGGGAGTAACAACCTAGAATAAATTACCCAAGTTGTTGATCTAATGGGCCACTCCTTGGATACTCTCATGTTAATGGTAAGATTCCAGCCATTCAGTTTTCACCTTCTAAAATATTTAGTCAACTAACAAAAATACTGAGATATTAGCCTTTCACTTTTCAGCTTCTCTTTAGCCGAGAGTGGATGAGTTTATTTTGTTATTTGTCATTTCTTTTATTGAATATTGGGTTTTTGTGTTTCAAAACAACCAATATCCCTTTTCAGTCACCTTTGGTTTTTCTTGTATCCCACATTTGAAAAGGGGGACATAAGAGACAAGTGAGAAATTAATGCTAATAATATTGCGCTTATAGTAGATGCTTGTGCAGCTGTTATCTAATTCAGGAGCCAGTGAAGAAAAGGTTTGATAGCCTGGCATCTCACCCTGGATGAAGAGAATGTTTAATAGCAAGATCCTGCTTACTACGGGTGAGTTTGGTCACAGCAACTATTGATAGCGATTGAGGTTATGTAGATGTTGTTGCTGATGCTAAAGAAAAGAAGCTACCTTAGTAGCTGTTAAAAGAAGTCGATGATGTTGCTAATGTGTTTGGTGTATGAAAAATATGACAGTTATTGTAATCATCACAAGTACTAAAAAGGACATTATAGTTGAACATCTTGTAGTTGAATAAGGGCATCATATGTCATTTTGTTATTAAGCATTGGATAATTTGGTAATTTGATAATATTAGTTGCAAACGCTGCATAAAAAGCTGGGGAGACCGAGATTATCAAATATCAGCGATTTGAGGCTCTAGAAACTGTCGTTGTTGTTTAGCTTGTCGTTGTCTTCTATTTACGTTTGGTGGACCCCCAGTGATTTAGCCAATCGCTGTACCAATCGCTATGAAGTTGCTATAGCCAAACGCAGCCTACATTCAAGACACTTGAACAATGAACATGACTAATACAATGACAATTTTCAATGTAACTAACATAGAGACTGGATAAAATGGGTGGTTGAGGCCATAGTATACTGAGACATGGACCAGACCTGGCATCTGCCCTTGGATTATACTCATTTTAGTTTAAAGATTGGACTTGGACCCAGACCAAATAGAGGGCTTGGATACTGACGTACTTACATTTATGAGGGAGAGGTCTACGCATGGATAGGGAGTGGTCCAAAAACTTAGCATGATTGAAGATCAGTTGTAGAGAAATAAAAGCCCCAAAAACAAAAATAGGAACAGTATAATAAAATTTTCAAATCTCCAACCAACTCATCAGTTTGTAGTTGTGATACAAATTAATGAAGGGCTGTCGAGTGGTTGGATCCACTGGAGTTACCAGGTGACGCCCACATGAGCCCTAGTTCATTTTTGTTCCACCGACAACCTATTTTGATCTTTTGAATTACCTAATTTACATACATATTGTAGATATGGTGCTTGCATGTTTAAGGTAATAGGGTCCTCCAGTCTAAACCCTGTAAACTAAAACATATATTATTAATAAAGCCGGAGCTTTCACCTACATTAGCCCCGTACTTTGTGGTGCAGAATTTTCAAACAACTCGGACTATTTCAAGATAAAATGCCCTGTTTTTCAAAGCCCATGAAGTGAACCCAAACCGGCAAGCATTTAAAATGGGTCAAATCCTTTCCCTATTGCTGTCAGCTCAGATGGGATGGGTACTTTTAGGAAACAGATCCCCTGTTTCGTGATGGAATAGGGACTGCCATGCGTGGGGGCAAAAGGAGGGGCAGAGGAAAGAGAATTTTCTTTTCTCTTTCCTCCGCCCCGCTCCTGTCAATCCCTGTTTCGTCCAAACATTTGGACGAAACAGGGGATCCGGATCCATACTTTTATCTTTTGATATGAACATTGGATGGGACCTAGTATATAGTTTCAAACAAACATATTTGCCTAGCATTATCAGGCAGGCAAATATCTCTCTTTTCAGATTGGGTCATCACTTGCCACAATTCCATTGGTCATTGCCCTTGCATACAATGCAAATTTGAGCCCATCATCAATTGATCAAAGTATAAAACCTATGATTAAAAATAACAATGAAAGAGAAAAAAGGAGACCCCATTCACAGAAAACTTTCTCCTGCACTATTGTGCATTGTACATAGTTTGGATGGGCAAAATCTCAAGGGGGTCCTACTTTGGCGACGGTTTGGTTGTGCAATCCTACAATGAGGAGAAAATCTTCTCCCCAATCCATCTTCTGGTGGGCCCAGTTCCAATCAGACCCTGATTGAAACAAGAAGTGGGGTAGTCATTTTCAACTGTGTAGATTTCAAATGTGGCCCCCCAACTGATTGACTTAAAAATAAAAACAATGTGGTGAGAGCAATCTTACTTACCCCTCTGAGCTTTTCTTTTACATGTCGGATATGATCAAGAGAGAAGGCTACAGTTGCTATAGTAATAGGAAGAAATTCCACTCCGGCGGTCCCCGACCGCACGGGCGACCGATCGTCCTCCACCAAACTGCTTTTCAGAAGGCTCCAAGTAAAGTCGGATGTGGTGTTGAACATCACAGACAAAAGCCGAGTTCCATTTCTCAGAAACCCCATCACCCCACCTTTCTGCTCCTGAGGTTTTGACTGAGAAGAAGGAAAAGTGAGAGGAAGAGAAGGGTCATCTGCTCTTCTCACACATGAAAACAAAGCAGCCATCAGAGAGAACCCATCTCCCATGGCATGGTGAAGCCTAATCACCGCAGCACCAGCTGCACTGCTTGTGGGGTACTTTATTATGTGGATATCCCACAAGGGCCTGCTTTGTGGGAGCTTCTCCTTGGCTATCTTTGAAAGATACTCCTTAAAATACTCATCATAAGCTTGCTTTGAAAGACCCTCTGGGAAAATTGGGATGTTCACATGGTCCTCTAGCTTCACCTCCACTCTCTTCCATTGCCGGATTCCATGCTCATCCTCCACCTGAAATAAAATAAACCCATACTATATAAAATTCTAAATATTAACAATCCTACCAAAACCAATACCTTTCAATACTACAATAGTATATGTGGTTGAAAACAAAAATGGAGCTTATAAAGAAGAGATTGTACCATGATGGAGGAGAAGCGAGGGTTGATTGGAAGGAATACATCTTTGAGCATGGTCATGGTTGGGGAATCATCAATTGGGATGGCAGATTCGAAGACAGCCAGAATGCTTACAGAGAGTGTGGCACTGTTGAAGTACTGGCCAGATGGGCTCACTGGCTCGGTCATTGCTGCCATCTCTTCTTCTATGGATCTCTCTTGCATCAAAGCCATTTGGCTCTTGGTTTAGAAATGACTTTGGTCCTGCTTAGTTTCCCTGTTTCTTCCTGTGACTAAAGGAGGAAGAAACAAGCTCACATGATAAGAGAAAATATGAATGAACCTTGTGTGTGGGACAGTGGCTTTAATGTGCCAAGGAGGAAGAAACAAGCTCACACGATAAGAGTAAATATGAATGAACCTTGTGTTTGGGACAGTGGCTTTAATGTGCCAACTATGTCTGAGCCCGTGAACGGCAACCTAACTTTGGAAGCCCTGCTTCAATGAGGCTGCATGCACCTGTGGCTCAGGATTGTAAATCCACCCCTGGTCCCGTGCTTCAATCTAGTGAAATCAAGTCCCTCTTTGAGCTGGTCATTGTATAAAGTTTCGCAACAGATAAAAAGTGACTAGCACTAATCGGGTATGCATGAAAAGGTAAAATTTTATATAGGCACGGGAAACGATGGGAGTGATCTATATAAGCAGAGAAAATATATTAGCAGAAAATGAAGAGAGTATGATAGCAGTTGTAGAAATCCAAAACAACTTCTAATCAAAATTAAAAGGTATGGTCAAAATTAAATCTAAAACCTTCCAACTTATAATTCATGGTGAGACTCTAACTGTGAAGGTTTGGAAGTGAGACCGATTGGTGGATTTACACCATTAACAGAGAATCTCCACTGAAAAAAAAAAGAAGAAAAGGAAAACAGAGAATCTCCAAGCACCAGTCTTGATTTTGCCTAACAGTGCCTCTCATTTAGGGCATGCTCAAAATTGCAATTTTGTACTTCATGAAGTGTAAGATTCTTACTTACATGCTAGGGTGGAAACGGATCTAGCCCAACCCACCAATTTGACCATCATTTCACCCACAATGTACATAGGTTGGTCATAGGGCAGGAGAATCTGGCACGCAATAAAAATGAGTCAGGTTAGGGTCAATCTACTAGTGCACATAACCCACCTAATCCATTGCAATGGGTTGGTTCTGGGCCAACCCGCATACGTAAACCCATTTAAACACTTGGTGGTTTAGGATTTTCTAGCGCTGCACATGAGCGATTCGGATCGGTTTAACACTAAAACCGACAATAAAATCGAACTAATTAACCGATCCGATCCGACCGATGGAGAGAGCTTAAACCGAACTGAACCAAACCAAACGGTTCGGTTTGGTCGGTTAAACTGTTGTTTTTTATTCTATTTTTTTTTAAATTAGACATTGAAATTTTCAAAATGATGATACCCCGTCCTTTGCATTTGTTCCAATGTACGTGCAAACATAAAAATCCAACAAT